>MU001499.1:174358-799011 GCA_010093485.1 Karstenula rhodostoma CBS 690.94 | reverse complement strand
CTATATAAAACCACCCGCCCTCTCCACCACGCATCTTTTTCCAGACCCGACTCCCTCGTGTGTGCGACTCCGGACGCTTGTTACTTTTCACACCAGCTTTCGCACGCAACCACTTCGCACACATCCCGCCACTTTCTACTCTTTTGCGTGGTTTGATCGAGGTCACCCGCACACACACTCACTCGCACACCGCAGGCCCGCGACATAGAATTGTCGCCTCTGCTACCGCGAACTAAAACCACACGCTTTCTCATCAACCTCGACCCTCCAACCCAAGTCACCAACAAGACTTGAAAATGGTCTTCCTCTGGTTGTGTGCCATCTACTTTGCCTTTATAGCGTGCGTCGCATCGGCCCCGACGCCTTCGGACCAGAACAAACTCAAGTTCTTCGGGTGCTTGTCAATCGTCATCACGGCACATTTCGACCACCGTCCCGCATTCGCTATGGCCGCCATGCTAGGATACATCCTGTACAACGCCTGGAACAAAGCTCAACACTCTGACTCGGCTGCCATGGGGTATCCAAACGGGTTCTCTGTATCAAATGACATCCACTGGGATGACGAAGACGACGCTGATGACGCTGATGTGGCCCTCGAAGTTGTTCACGCTCAAGACCACCAAGTCAATCTTGGCGATCTTCTCAAGAAGGTCCAGGAGATGGACAAGTCCAACGAAACCTTGCTTGCCACTATCGACAGGATAGCCGAGGAATGCGACGAGTTGAAGGCCGAAAAGGAACGTTTGGCAGGCAAGAACTTCGATCTCAACTGCCGGGTTAATCTGTACGAGAACAGTTCTATCCTCCAGAAACAAATCGAGAAGACCGAGGAAACAAAACAGCTCATGGCCGACCTCATCGCCGAGACCGGTACCGAAATCTCTGAGTTGAAAGGTAAACTCGCTCACTCGGAAACCGTTATCAATGAATACAGAAAGCTTCAAGGTGAAGCTGGAGAGCGAGAGAAGAAGAAGGATGAACAGATCGAATCTTTCCATCGGACGGACCAATCCACCGAAGCGAAGCTCCGCTCCCTCGAAATCATCATCAAGACTCTCCATGGGTTGGCCGAGAAGGGTGGGCCGATCACAGAAGCCGCCGTATACGTCATGAACGAGCTTGTCCGTTCCAACATTCCTGTCGACCACCTCCAGATCGATCTCGGCAAATTCGCTTACTACGTCCAATACGTCCGATTGCAATGGTCGCAACGAGGAATGATGGTCGGTGGTTTCCGCGCGACGATGTCCATGTATCTCGGTGGCAATGCCCGCAACAATCTGGTCTTCATTCACAATGATAGAACTGAAGAAGTTATGCCGCCTAAGTCTGTCAACAACCGATATGACTTTGAGCACGCCTGCAACGAGCTTGAGGTCTGGTATTCTTGCTCGACTGATACTGGCTTCTCCGGTTCTATGGTCAATACTGGCTTCTCCGGTCTCATGGTCACTACATGCACCCCTTCGGCTATTCAGCCTTCGTTCGCTGGTCCCGGTCCCACTTCCAGTACAGGTAGCTCTCTGTCTCCGCTTCCTGGTTCGAACTCTGGTGGCCTTACACTCAATGGCGCCACAACTGCTACTGGAGCTCAGCAAGGCACCAACTATGTTACGACAGCCCCGAAGGTCATCCGGGGCGGGGGCAACGGTACTCTGGGGCAAATCATAAAGGACGCGAAGAAGAAGAAGAATGCACCCAAAGAAGATGCATCTTCTTCAGACAGTATTACGAAGAGGGCGAAGAGGTCTTCCAGCCCCGACCAAGGCATCTCAATCAAGGGGGCCGCGGCTCCCAAGAAGAATCCCTTCGAAGACGCCCTGAAGGAAATAGCCCAGAAAAAGCTCCAAGCTGCAGTTCCCGCTTCGAAACCTTTCGCCAACAACCCTTTCGATAAAAACATGAACAAGGCGAACGCCCTTCCGCAGAATCGTGGTGTCAACCTGGGCTCGTCCTGGTCGGCGACCAGCACTTTGTCATCGGTCCCCTTCCCCAACTTGAACGGCAGCTCCAACGCTTTTGTCCCCCATTCGTCTTCCAGGGCGTATCGTGGCCTGGCTAGGGATGGCGATTCGATCGATATGCTCTAGATTTTCTTTTTTTCGGGTAAGTATTGGCACTCTTTACTTCTTTCGCAGTCGTTGACAATGATATTAGCACACTCCTTCCAGCACATGGACTAGTTGAGCACTACCAGTCTGTCGAGGAACAGCATCGAGGTTTAACCTCTGTCAGATCGCGGGCCGGCTTTGCATGCTCTGGTCCACGAACCGGAAGGAAACGGTACAAACATTTGGCTCTTTGTGCTTTTTTTTTTCTTTTTTCTCACGGAGTCTTGCATGGGAAGATACCATACCTGTTATTAATCGTTGCCTCTATGATGGATGCTTTGTTTATTATGATTTGTAAAGTCATGTTACGTGTAGCTACTATGAAAAGACATCACCAAAGTCCTTAGCGCCATCGTATCCTCGCGTACTCGCACCCTGCGTATTCTGGCGCTAGGGCATACCTCCAATACCGTGCTACCCTGGGATGCCTTCTAAAAAACGTACCTTGATACGCGCGTCACTACGCTTATTCTCTTTCGTGAAGAAGCCGTATTCTCAAGCATTGTCTGTTGGGAAATTTGTGTGGAGCTGTACTTGTAGTATTTAACGCCCTGGTGCGTGGCTTGCTTGACTTCGACAATTCCAGCACTCCTATCGACGAGGGACTATCAAAATGACCGTCTTAAGCGAACGTGGCGAAGCCGACTTCGATTTGTACCCGTATACTCCGTATGCCTCGACAGGGTACGCATTTCTCGTTCTCTTTGGCCTCGGAGGCCTCGTGCATCTCTGCATGTTGATTGCCCTTCGCGCATGGTTCTTCATCCCCTTTGTGCGCAGGTACGCTTTCCCATCCCTATCTACACTCTCAGCCATAAAAATACAAAGTCCACCCACGCTGACCTTCCCCTAGGCGAAGCAGCCGGCTATTACGGCCGCGCCTGGTCGCACAGCAACATGCGCAACGGCAGCCCCTACCTCCTGCAGCTCATGCTCATCCTCGCCTCGGCGCCTCTCCTCTCTGCCTCCATCTACATGACACTCGGGCGCCTTGTGGATGCTGTATGCGGTGAGCGGGCTCATTGTTGTACGGAGTATATTTCGGTTGGCGGGGTTTCTGGAGGGGACGATAGGAAACTGTACACGACGGAGGTGTTTCTCTACGCGTTCGATGCCAGTCTGATGTTTGCGGTTGTGATCATAAGCGCGGCTGTTCATCCGGGGATGCTTTTGAGGGCGACTAGGAAGAAGGAGAGAGGTATTACATTGCTTTAGCGTGCTGTGCAGGGCCAGTAGAGACCTTACCATTAGTTTTGGGTATGTATACGATATCTGGAGGTATTTCCACGCTTCTTTGTAGTCTTCGGAGGTGCGGGCTCCTTAGGCGAGTCAGGCGCAATGATGGCCTGACCCAGGTGGTCTATATTTGCCAATATGCTGGCAAATTGCGCGACGTACCGCCGCGATTCTTCTTCTTGCTCAGAAAATGCTTCGGATCCGTCATCATTGTTGAGCAGAGTGGCCGCAATTTCGCGGATTTTAACGATCTAGGAAGAAATATTAGCGTTGGATACTTTAGTAGTGGACGTTGTACTTACCACGGACTGTCCGTTCGCCTCCAGGCTCCTCGAAGAACAGAAGTTGAGTAAATCAAGAAGCTCTTTCGCGATGCTCTTCCTGTACACCCAAATCTGCGTTCGAGGCGGAGCGCCCGGACCGCGTGTCTCAAGAGGTGATCCAGCAATGTCGCCATTCGATTGCGTGAAAGCGCTAGAGCATGCTTCTAGGATCGTGCTCTGTATGTAGAGACTCGTAATGTGGATGTTAGCCTTCATGATATTGAACTGGTTCTCCAGTAACTCAGAGTTCGGCGATTGCCCCCCAGGTGTTTGGGGCTGCATCGAGATGCTGAGTTCATCAGGTAGCTGCTCAAGTGCACTCTGCACTTTTCTAACAATGCGAAGTAAGGTGTTCAGGCTCATGGTGGCATACGAACCAGACGACTGGCCGGGGTGTATCGAGGCGTTGACGCTGCTAAAGCTCGCAGCGTAGACGGACAGCGAACGTGTTAAATGGCCATCACAGAGGCCAGTGCGGTATTTCGTTTACGAGCAAGGGTAGGAATACCGTGGTGGAGGCCCGCGCGGTTTGCGCTGGCTAAGAAATGTGCAGTCTATCTCGTTCGCTGCGCAGCGATTGCAGACGTGGCTTTCCCCTTCTATGATGCATTGCACCTTGCGAGAACGACAAGCGTCGCATGCTTTGGACGATATTCGGCGTCCTCTCCTTGTAGAGGCTACAGGTGGCATAGCATCTCATCTCATCTCATCTCAGGAAGTGTGGTGGCGCATCGCTGCTATGATCGACGAGCGTAATAGCCGAGGTACTTCCTTTCTTGGACGCCTCTCTTGCCCACATCCAACACGGACTTTTCGAGTAACGGTACAGATACAGTAGTGTGAGCCGTTGTCCGGCTACTCTGGGCCGCGTCTGCGTGGTAAGTAGCTTCTCGAATCTGAGGTCCTTGCAGCCGCGATGGCATCGTAAGGAGAGACAATTATTGTGGCTGCTGCATTAGAGAGCTCGCAGTTGAGCACAGCTCCGGCGAGCGCGAATGATATCACGATACCAGAGTTGACTGAATGGAAGCTCTATTCCTTCTAGAATGGACGCATTCATAATGGCGTACAACTATTCCACGTTACGTGTCTGCTTCGCATTCCGATCGATCGAGAACAACACAAGGACGTTGCTAGCCTGAGAAGATTATACATTATACCGAGATGGCAAGAGCGTATAGAAGTAGACATTATGGGGAAACTATGCAAGACGCTGCAGACTGCTTCCAAGGGGTATCATGCTGTAAGGACTGTGGGAAAGAAATCTCGAAAAGACCGTATCATCGTCCACGAAAATATACACAGTACACATATAAGGAAGCAGAAGCTCAATTCATCAAGCTATGGGCAGGTGGAGGAGGTCTTTCGCCAGGCAGCCTTGGCAACGCTGCGGACATTAGCATCAATTTTGCACCAAGACATCTCGAAAACACTTACTCGCAACATCGTTAATTGGGCTCTGGGCCTCATACACAGTTGGCGTCAAAAACGGTGCCGGTGTTCGTCGCCCTTGGTTCGGAGGGGCCTGGTCGCAACCGTTCAGCGGTGACATTGCTGACTTCCGCACGATCCTGAGGTGATTGCGAGAAGGCGAGTTTTGGAGCTTGTATCCTCTCGGCAGAAAGTTGGCAACAGGCCGGTCGTCATCGTCGTCGTCACCGCTATTCCGCTGCAAATTGCCAGTCACTGCCCGCTTCGCATATATCTTGTGGTCAGCGAGCAGTGATGCATGACCACGAGGCGATTCTTCATTTGCTATCTTGCGATGCAAGAAGGCCATTCGCGACCCGCGAGGTATCTCTTTGTCATTGAGATGCGCCAGCTCCGGGGTAACTGGTTCTGGCTCCGTGTCACCTCGCGACGATGATGGCACTCGCTGATGAGCAGCACGAGTAGAGCGCGGTGAGTTCGGACGTGTGCCCATCTTCCTTTTCATGTTCTGGGATTCTTGAAGCCGTTTGCTATCTACCGACTTCTTCTGCGTCCTGCTTTGGCCAAGCCCGCACCTGATTTTTGAAATCGGTGTCAGTGACTGCTGACAAAATGCTTGAGAGATGGGCACTAACCAACGAACAAATCTCTTCCAGAAGCTTTTCGGTTTACTTCTGTAGGACGACATCTCGAGGAGTTAACCGAGGATAGGCTGTTGCAAATGGCTACTGGTGAGGAAAGAGATGCAAGACCAGGGCGCGAAGAAGGCGGGTACGAGTGCAAAAATGATGGGATGAGCTGAAATGCAAGAGGTCTCAGTTGAAGAAGATGGCATTGGTCACCGAACTGATAGAGCGCAATTACGTCGCAAAAGACAGGATAACTCGTTTTAGGAAGCAGCTGCTAGCTTGGTCGTATGTGAAAAACGGAATATCGACACGTGTCTCCCCCAAGTGACGAGCCATTGATTGAACAACTAACTCGACACAGGCGTCACTCTCGCCATCATTGCTGGTTTCGCCCACAAAATGTGGCACTCTTGCCGCACCCAATCACCCGCCCCCTTGATCAATTCTATGTCAAAGCTGAACATCACAGTCGCCAAAACAAGTCTCATCTCATGGTACGCGAGACTATTTGTGGTTAGCACCATGTCCAATGTGCACCAGGCGCGAAGTTGGGGATCCGTTGAACTTACTTCTTGCCCAAACAATTTCTTGGTCCATACGAGAACGCGTTGAAAACTTCCTTATTATCCGAACCGTATTCCTGCTGTCCCTCGGGTAGCCAGCGCTCCGGAACGAACGAGTCGGGATTCCTAAAATTAGCCGGTGAATGATACGCTGCGTAATGCGCAATGGATATAATGGTCTATCAAGACGTTAGCGTCAACGAACCGCGGATGGATGGCGACATCAAGTTCAACACACCCCACCAGGGATCCATCTGCCAGCAACATTTGCACCCGTGCTAGGCGTGTTTCGTGGTGTTATTCCCGCTAGAGGGGGATATACTCTCAGCCTGTTGGACAATGTGAGATTAGACAGATAGTAGGGAAGGATATATTTACCCCTCTTCTATACATGCATTGAGATACTCCAGTTGCGACAGCTTCGTCATCGTCATGTCGTCAACCGATGCAAATGCATCACGCACCTCCTTCTTCAGGCGTGAAAGCTTCTCGGGTTGTTGATAAAGGTAGTACGTAATACCGCTTAATTCGGTGGCCGTGGTCTCGGTACCAGCCGTCATAAACGTCGACGCATTACTGTGAAGCTGCGACGGAAGCAGACCAGTGGTTTCTCCGTTTTCGTCTTTACCTTCCTTCGTGACATAAGTCCAGACTGAGATACCAATGAGTCGTAGTTCCTTCCCGATATCAAGTGACAACTTACTATCTGGGCGATCTGTCTTCTTCTGCATTCGCTTGTCTACCCTTGCGCTTGAGAACTGAAGGTGCTCCCTTCTCTTCTCTTTGAGACGTTTTGGCAGATACCGCTGAAGCAGGTTATCCAGTAAAGGCCATCGTCTCACTACGCCCGTAACAGACAAGAACTTGATACTTCCAAACAGTGCCGCGACCCAAGGGATATACGTCGACCCTTGCAGTAGACCAAGAGGCTCACCGAACGTCAAATCGGCCATGATGTCAAAAGTGGTGTAGTTGTAGAATCTGACCATGTCCACTTCACCATGCTGTTCAGAAGCCGCGGTCAGCGACTTGACAAGGAGTTTTGCATACTCTTTGAGAATCTGCTCCTGCTCCTTCAGCGCTTTGTCGCTGAATGCATGGGACACAAGCTTTCGCTGCTTTGCATGAGATTCATTGTCTGCGCGAATCATTCCCGCCGGGTTTCCATAGTAGTCTGGGCCATAAAATGACTCCTGTTTTGTGAATAACTTCGTTGTCCGGTGCCCGTAGACGTCTTTCCACACAGCGGAGTCGATGACGGACAACTCATCTGGTGCAAATCGAACGATAGATCCGTACTTGAGGTGGAGTTCGTGCAGCCAATACGGAAATTCCCCTTTCAGCGTGTGCCTTTGAGATGCTAAAATAGTAGCGCGAGCCGCAAATGGACCGGGGAAAGAGCGTAGCGGATGAAGGAACAGATTGTAAAACACACGAAGGAAAACGTAGAAAAGCTAGATTCGTCAGATCCCGTAGGACTATATGGAAGGGACTCTTACAAAAAGTGCCGGAAGTAAGAATGCAAGTCGGTTTATGACTGCAGATGACATGTTGTGGAGCTAACCAAGAAGCGATGTCGCTTTTTTAGCAGGCGAGAGTGCGTGATGTTTGGGCATTAGCCCGTGAAGGCAATGATATACAACTTGTGAATGCGCTTCGTCAAGATGGCCCTTCGCGGCGTAGGTCGATTAGCAGTTGCAACTCGGGGTGCCGAAACATAGATATATCTTCAATGGATCCACGTCGCGGGCAGTAATCGCGGGCGGGCCTTTTAGCTATTTAGGTATAATGCATTACGTAGTAAGTAATATTATTTAAGATATTCTAGAAACGCTAACTCTAATCCTGCCTTAATTCTATCCTAACCTAACCTATATAGAGTATGCTAACAAAGCTACTATACCTAAATAGCTAACAGGCCTGCCCGCGACGTGGATCCGGGCATCACCAACAGTCACTCATGTGAGTTTCGTTCGCCACTGACACGTTCGCAATCGCAGACTAGCTTTTGCTGTTTTAAGTCAAGGGTTGTGGGTCTAGCTTGAGATCACAATATATATCCATGTTTGTTTGTTGTGGGCTAACGAGGTTCGACTAGCGGAGGGTCGGAGGATCGGATCATAACACAACGGCGCCAGTATGCAACAGACACAGTAATATACTCGAGGGCCAAATATATTATACATATCAGCAATCAATATCGATGGACGTTCGGCCGATGTACGTTCGGCCGATGGACGTTAACAGCTACGACCTCTACCAAAATCTTGAGTACCCAACATACTACATGTAACCAAGAGATTTGGGTGTCTGTAAAGAAAGAAGAGACCACGACTCTAAGAAATATTTGTACATGTGCTGCTACCTGCCTGATAACTCAATCGCGAGTATCTAGTTACTATTCGAAGACGCGCCGTCGCAATCGTCACCTAAACTTCAGCATCGCACCGCTCCTCTACGAGCTGGCTCCCTGGGTTACCCAGCCTAACAGACTCCTGCATAATTTATATAAAAAAAAAACGTCTCTGTCAACCCTAGAGTCTCCCGTCTTAGCCCGACACTAGGCCTCTGAACCAGGGAGGATATTATAGAAAAAGATTGCCTAAACGGTCTAAGTCAGACGAGGGCATTGATTACTGTACTGAATAAATTCTTTTCGGACTAGGAACGATATGAATGACATCGTGATTGCATTCAGCATGAGACATAGCGCCAGAAAAACAATAATCCGAAATAACGGATGGACCGTGACGTTTTCCACGCGGTTCTCCGAGCGTTTGATACTTCCATACCACATCACTCGTACACCAACTTATCCCAGAGCTCATTTGAAAACCTTCGCTGCAACTCGTCCAGCATCCAGCCGTGCTGCTTTCCGATCTTGCTAAGCATGTCCCGGAATTCCGGGATTTGGTCTATGTATGCAACTTCTTTCAGATACTTACTCGTTTCTATACCCTTGAACTTGAAGTAATCCCATTTTTGCGCCCAGTGAGGTCTTGTGTTACCTCCGTAGCTCATCCTGATGTCGATGGCTCGTTGCGCGAACTCGTGCCACTCATCGTCGGCCACGGCATCAGGCAACGTAAGCACTTCGATCGACAATGTTCCCAGATCGTTGCCCTTCTGAGGCGCCATGAGACGCATCTCCAGCGCAACACGCATTGCCGAAGATGGATCGCTCCCGACATCAGCATCCTTATAGACAAGCTTGATGATATCCCACCAAGCACGCTGAACGATGCTGAAGTCTGGCTTTGACGGACCGTCTTTGCGTAGGGGCAGTGGTATTTGAAGTTCGATATCGCGGACGCGCATGTTTTGTGTTCCACGGCGGAAGTGTAAGGCATTAGGAAGGAAGGTCTTGTACGTGGGAGTGTTGTTTTCGCTAAGAGTCGGTGGAAGTGTTGCCATTGCAAGCGTGGCAAGAAGTTGAGCTTGCCAGTAACCTGGTATCGCGTTGAAAAAAGGATTTGTAGTCACGACGCCCTCTCAGCCAGTTCTGAATCCACTGAAGAAAGACATTCTTATCATCGGGATATTCGATCGCATCTGTCGCATCGGTTGCTGTATTGAATGTGTTGGTCCAAATTTTCCTCTGGTATGGAAACTAAAACTACCTAGGCGATTTAGCTATGATATCACACCATATACCACTACGAAAAGACTTGGAAGACGGTTTGAGAAAAAAAGAAAAGATGTTCACTTACTCGCTGTAGTACTCGTTTGCTGCCCGGTTGTTGAACCTTGTCGTTGCAGAAGCCAATTGTTGATCTGCATCTGGCGCATCGAACCAGGCGCTTCGCAATGCTACCGGAATGTCATCCTTGTCTATGGGCGGCACACCCAAGCCGACATCTTCTTTCAGTGGTTTCTGGCATGGATCAATTACTGGCCGTGACATATCAAGCGATGGGACTTACCATGACTGCATAAGTGATATGGGTTACAACACCAAGTATGCCGAAGGTACCTGCGGCTGCCTGTATCTGGACAGCATCGTCCACGATTTGGAGCCGACCATGGCAGTCGACATACTCCAGGCGTCGAACGTAATCGGACAAAGTTTTGTGAGTGATGCCGGCGCCATGACACATAGGCCCGTTGACACCCCCGATAGTCACCTACGAGTCGGTGATTCAATTTCAGAGCTCCAGCATTGTAACTTGGGATCATAGGGTACCTACTTCAACCAGAATAACATCAGCGGGAAGGGACAAGGCCTTCTCCGCGATAGCCCATCGGCGAAAATCCTCGTTCGTGACTGCGACACCAACACGACACAGTCGTTTCTTTCCTTGTACTGTCTCTTCCTTGAGATCAATCGATTTGAGCTCTGGTACAGTTGACGAATCATACTCCCCGGGTATAAGTGAGGTTGGGTCCGGAAGAGTGTTTGCGAAAAGATAGGACCCCGACTGTGACGATACCCAGCACAGCGAACACGGTAAGGCGCCGGGTGCCTGAGGTTGTTTGTTTAGTAAGCTCTACGAGGCTTGGTCAGCGGGATCTAATTGGTCCCATTCCAGCTCAACCAATTGACAAATCTTGAGTATTACCATGCTGTTGGGCGCGCCTTAGCCGCTTTTTTGGTCCCCCTTTGTTCGTGCATTGGCAAAGCACAACGCGCCTTTTTGTCCCCCCTACTTCATTGAGTCACCCTACCTCATAGTGAATCTCTACAATATATATACCATGCTGTGATCCTCTCATGTATTGAGAAGAACTACCTATGTACTATATGCTCCATAATCGTCGGGGTATCAGCACACGTTCCAAACTGCGACAGCTACTTAAAGGGCTCGGACACTATATTGTATAACCAGAAATGGAGGAGCTTAGATATTTATGCTGTCCACCAAATGAATATGAGGTATCCGCTCAGATTCCTGTCGATGAATTCTCAGCCCAGAGCCCGCCAAAAGTGGCCATTTGTCACGATACCGGTTAATATTCTCCTCTTTTTCCAAACCACATACATCAAGTCTAAAGTGTGCCGTATACAATAAGTCATGCTAAGCAGAAAATGATACAATCTTCCACCTCATCCGCTCACCCGTTCGCGGCGGTCCGATTCGAGACCCTGCTACGATGGCATCTTTCTCCTCGCCCTCATCGACGATCGACATCTCGAGGAGCCATACGACTTGAACCCAACGGCAGCAAAAATGCTTCTCAATAGTCACCACCTTGAGCGCCTTTTGTACTGCCAACTGCGGGCTAATGCATCGCATCAACAATGCAATATGAAAACTGCTTAGCCTGGTTGGCATCGTGAGCCGCAGTTCGTTGTTACAGCCATGGCGGTAGATCCAAGGACGGATTCCTTCGTTGCAGCCTGGTATAGCTAGCTCAAGAATGTAGCGACTGTGTCTGCGTAAGAGCTTTGCGCGTACAGAGTGGTTGAGGTGGAACACTGCAGGGACGGCAGGTAGAACGAAGGGAAAGCGAACGAAGAAGTTCGATGATAGTGCATCGTATGAGGCCAACTCGGAATATGCAGAACTTAATGTAATGCTGGTAGAATGTTGAGGTGTCTCATTTGAAATGGCCATATCCAAAATCATATCGATGAGTTCCCGAGGGAGGTCCACCAAGCGGAAGACGTTTGGCGCACTTTTCTTTGGTCCGAGCATCCGGAGGAAGAATCCCTTGATCCCATCTAAAATTCGAGTCTTCTGATATTCCTCTGGCTGTGACGTTCTCTGTAGCTTTTTTGGCTCCATCTTCTGAGGCTCAAAGTGTCTGAGGACGTAAGATGGGCTCCAATAGATGGGTCTGGATGGTCATTTTGAACGCGAGAGAATTACAGTGGTATCCTGCAGCACTGAGTATATATCTTATAAAGGACCTGTTGCTGTTGTGCGCTATCCTCAACGATGCTAGATTATTGACTTACTTCTTAGTCTCTTTTTCTCTACGCTCCCTCCGCCTCGGAATCTTAAGACAAAGGTACGGCAAATAGTATAGTATTCCATTACTTCGCGTGTCTTGTGGGAAGCTCTAACTCAAGCATCCTAAGAATAAAGAGGAATGGTGCTTGGGTGGTTGACGACCCCGTTTCATGGTTCTGAGTTCCAAATTAGAACGGACCATGTGCTAGATGATAGTGGGGTGGACGGAGTCCCAACACACAAGGAGAAGAACAGAAAAAGCCCAGAGTTTGCGTCACGATGCGATCATGTTCAGTGGTTCATTCAAGCTGAAGCGCGTATGATGACGAGGCCCGGGTATTTGATTCTATTTACAGGAAAAAGATATCTGGAGCGCAAATGTAATGAAACAACAGTAACTGAGAAAATTTGAACAGGGGAAGGATGCGATACCAAGTCAGCGAAGACTGAGCCTCACCGATCGTATACAAGCGGACCAAGAGTGGGCGACCAAGTTGAAGGCTATTTAAGCAGTGGCAGAGGCTGCGGGGGCAGAACCGCTGGGAACGCCGGGGGCACCGCTGCCGCTAGGAGGGGCACCGCCACTTCCGCCACCCATGCCACCAGAGTTCTTGTTTGCGACACCACCCTCGGCGTAGTAGTAAGACTAACATACTTGGTAAGTTTTCCTCATTGTTATAGATGAACGAGATGCTTAGGAGGACTTACAGCAGGGGTAACTGAGTTCACTTGGGTAGAGATAATACCGAAAGCCAACCAAGCGAAGACACCGTCAGAGATATCGTCGCCCAGCAGGGTGTACTCGTGGAAGGGATCAACGCCATCAGCTTCCTCGTTGAAGATAGAGTCGTCGGAGTTGTCAGTAATCTCTTGGGTGTTTGTGTTGTACGGCTCGGTGAGCTCGACCGCCGAGATGAGATTCTGATCGAAGAAGGCCTGACCAACGTGGGAAGTTGAAACATTGTTGCCAAGCGTACCATTGACATACAGCGTAGCATTGGTGTGAACCATGAGATGTATGTGAGTAGCGCGGGAGGTGTAGTGACCGGGGAAGGTAGTCTCGAACTGAGCGACACCATCGGCGTCAGTCTTTTGGATGCCGCGGAGGAATGTGTTATTGATGTTGCTTTCATCGGAGGAGTCGCCGTTGCCGGAAGCAACGACGCCGGAGTAGACACCGGTGGAATTGCAGTGCCACATCTCAAGGTAAACGCCAGTTACAGGCTCGCATGTGTCGACGTCGATGACCTGGTAATCGATCAAAGTAGGGACGCCAGCCTGGTCCTCAACGACGTTGCTGCGAATCCACTCGCCGCCAACATAGTAGGGTCCTTGGGTGACCTCGGGCGTCAGAACACAGGACGCGTTGCCACTGAAGAGCGTAGTGGCGTCCGTGTTCAAGGTGTAGCCCTGAGCAGTGGCATTGTGATCAGTGGCGATGACGGTGTCGAGGTCGCGCTTCCTCAAGGCACGCTTTGCGCGCGCCTTCTCCAAAGCAGCCTCACGACGGACAACGTTGCGCTTGTTGACACCACGAGCCTTCAGCTTGGCGGCGCAGTGGCTAAGATCGGAACGCTTTACAGAGCTGAGGAACTCGCGACGTTCAGCGATTTCTTGAGTGAGGTCATGACCTGGGTGAGCGGAAACGGCAGATAGGAGAGTCAGGCCCGAGAGGACAGTCTGAGTGAAACGCATCTTGATGATCGATGTCAAACAAAAGTTCGAAAAGACAGGAAAAGATGCTGAAGCGATGATAGGTAGATGGATGAAAGCGTAGTGAACGAACTGGATGATATACAACTGCTCGTTCCCTTCGCTTCCTTTTATACTCATTCTCATGGTGTCTCAATACAAGTCCATCAACTTGGATAGCGCAGAGGATCGTCATTGTGGAGGCTCACTGGGGCGTAGCCGCTGCCCAAAATGACGAGGACGTTTCAAGCATTGACCTCTGTCCTCTTGAGTGCTAACGCTGCATGCCAGCTGATAGTTCGTTATGGTCATTTCTAGGGAGTACTCGTCAACATCCCAAAAATGATGGACGAGTCGTCGTCTTGCCAAGCCCCTACTGCAAAGGTGGTTAGCGACCGCGTGGCTTTTCACAATGCTAGTGGGGCTTCTTTCATATAAGCTTTCACCAGCATTGCGAACTATAGTCTCGTCGTCACGCTTTGAAGGTGTCCAGACCACTAGCCAAGCTTTGATTACGCGGTCGACGTCTTGCGCCTTGTAATTTGCGCTCTGCTGGCCACTTCCGGGATGATACCGTAATTGAACGCGTTTCGAAACAAGCGGCTGGGTTGAGCGATCGAGCTTACGACAAGGGAAAAACACATCACCGGCTTGAGTCCCGAGGTAAGGGGGGCCACGGCAGTTGATTGATGGCGAAACCTCGGCTTCGACCAGAGGTGAGCATAGGAAAGGTGGTCCACAGCGCTTCCACGCCCCTTGAACATATCCATGTCAACTTGTAGAAGCCACATTTACGGTTACTATTGGATCGAGATATGCGAGACTTCCTAAGGTCAACCTTTGATCGCTCTTTCAAGTCTACTCGATGTTAGCTTTTACAGTCTCACAACATTGTCTCGAGACTCACCTTCTTAGTCCCTCGTCCATCACCCTCCTCTCCACCGTATAGACCAATCTGAACCAACCCGCCTCGAACGCATGCTCTTCGCCTGGTTGTAGGAAGACTCCTTCACCCAACGCGCGTTGTGCCAACTCTTGCTCCCTCGCCTCCTTTCCTTGTCCTACATCCTCTCTCAACCACGGCGAGAGGTCGACGAACACAAAAAGCCCAGCATTGACTCCGGATAGATACCTCACACCCATCCGCGAAAGGCGTCCAGTGAAGTACGTGTACGCCTCCCCCACGCGCCCCCGGCCCATTCTTATAAACGAACGCATCCATGTACGATCGTAAAACATGGCAGTTGCAATGGCAACCGAGGGACCAGAGGGGTTATGAAACCGTATGACAGATTTCACCGCCTTGAGCAGTGGTTTGCTACGCGTGATCAGCGCTCCGAGGCGCAATCCTGGGACGGCGTAGTCTTTGGCCATGCCATAGATTACGTGCAGCAGGCCTTTATCTATCTGTGGTTCGAGCGATAGCACGGAGGTGAAAGGGTGAGTGCCAGGCTCAGTGGAGTCGAATCCTGCGAAAGCATAGATCTCGTCGCTGATGAGGTGGATGTTGTGCCCTTGGCAGAAACGCATGAGTGCGGTGAGCGTCTCTTTGGGATAGCATCGGCCTGCGTATCGTCAACCTATGGTACGTTTGCTTAAAGCAAAGGTTGCTTACGTACCTAGAGGATTGTGCGGATTGACAATGAGCAGAGCCCTGACGTCTATACCTTCAGTCTTCGCCTTCTGCAACGTCATTTCAAATATATCCACTACATCAGGCTGCAAACACGTCTCCAATGGTGTATCCGCAGCCACGATTCTCAGCCCAGCCTTGAGCCCAAAGTCGAGCTCGAAGCGGCCATAGTAGGGTCTGCTTGTCATGATTCCTTCCGGGATATAAGTACTTGCTTTCGCTGTACGACGCTAACTCTTGTACAAATATCCAACGCACCTTGTCCTGGATCCGCAATACTGAATCCCAAAATCTCATGCAGCGCTGTTGCCGCCCCAGTAATTCTGATATCTTCCCCACTCAATGGCTCCCAAGGCTTCCAGTGCTCATTCAAATGCGCCGCTAGCGCGGCAGGAAGCTGTTGCCCACCAGCAGTGCTGTAGCTGTAGCCCAATGCTTGCTCAGGGATATCGACATTCGCTTTGATGAATTTGGCAAGCTCCCTCTGGACGAGAAAGTTCTCCGCACTGGTGAAATGTGTTATCACTCCCGTGGGATTAGTTTCAGGGTCGTAGCGTCCTCGTGGGCCTGGGTCGACGTAGCGCCATGGTATGTTGAGGTCGGAAGAACTGAGGGTGGCACGTTTGGAAATCATTGTCGTTGTCAAAGAAGGCCTTCAGATGAGTTCTAGTATAGTATGGTGGCTTTTGCGTATTTAATAGAATTGTGTGTCATTAGTTGAGTGCATTTGAGCTCTTATAGCCATGTGCCGGCATACATGAGGACCTTCTAAGTAGTCCGCCGGACTAATCGGACTTCCGGAGTTGATTGAAGTTCAACTGTTATAAGTATATATACCGTTCAGGTAGCAAAGCGAAGGCTGACACCAACAGTTGCCCAGGAGCTTTAACAACCTTAAAGCCATCATCTTGACCTTCTCGGCAGTTAGGCGCATATTGCGATGGGGCGATTGCAAGCAATATCACGTGAAGTGGTTGAGGCCCTGGGGTTCACCCATACCTAACTGGATGAATCATCCCATCAACCTTTGAAAGAATGCATACAAGAACGTTGTTAGACCGGCTTCATTTTCAATGTGGCGTATCTTGGCTGCCATCAGTGCGCGAACTGGTGCATGCGAGTGGTACCACGCAGGTGGATGCCCTGATCTGCAGGGGTTGCGACCCTCGGCTCCATGCCTCAGGTCCGTCTCAGCACCCCAACCACACCCAAAGAGAACGCCAATTGTGACATCCCGCATCCCCCAAGGCTTTACTTCCAGCTTACTGCTGTGTTCCTACCGGAAAGCCCGAGGCCGATCGCATGCTCCATCCAATCACAACCTGCAGGCCTTTTACAATTGGCTCTCATGCAACCCCGCTGCGTCAAGGCTTACTCCAAGGTGCTAAAATCAAGCGCAACTGCGACGAGCTGGCACATCTATTGCGGTTCAAGCGATGATGTGATGCATAGAATTTCTCGGAGCGGCGAGGCCCGCGGCGCATGGTTGCGCTTGAGAGATGTCATAAGGGTAGGCCTTCAGCCTGAGTGTGAGGGTGTGTGTTACGAGAGTCCCTCGCCGCCAAAGACGATCTTTTCGCTTCATTAGCGCTCTGGAAGCTTGCTGCCAGCTGGTCTGGATAGATTCTTGTTAATACTTTGTGTTTTGTTTGTTTGGCTGGAGTACGGAGCTTGGTAATATGGGGTCTCACACTGTACTCACTATGCTGAGGGTGTTGGTGGTAATGATCGCGTTGGGTGTTGTGGGCGTGGGCGTATGGGGTAAGTCCACTATGGGGGGATGGGAAGGCAAGATCATGACTGAAGACGACAACAGTGAGGTTCATCATCCAAGACATCAATACCCGCGGCTTCACCATACTGGGCGTCGCCAGCCTCGAGTCGCAGGCTGAAGAGTCCACATGGCGCTCCTTCATGCAAATAGCAATCGATAACAACCTCCGAATCTGGATCGCCATTGCTGCCGTACGTCTATCCTCACCTTCCCATGTGTTCGACCATGACTGACAATCTCTCAGGGCTCCTTCTCCGCCTTCGCGTCCATCCTCATAATCCTCTCTCTCGCCATACAGCGCCTCCGCCTCCCAACCCCCTTCCTCCTCCCCTTCGAACTCTTCTCCTCCCTCAGCCTCGCTACCGCCTTCGCCGCCACCCTCTCCCTCGCGCTGAAATTCCCCGCCACCCTATCCAACTCCCACTCATCAGCGGACCTCGCCTCCTTCGCCATGCTCCTGCCTCTAAGCCGCGGCTACGCTATTGGCGCAGGAACCGGCATGTTTCTCTCGCTGACGACCACGATTTCGTTCTTCATCCAGACGATTCACCGCGTGAGGGACAGCAAGGCATGCAGCTTTGAGCCGACGGCGAGTGGACTGGGTATGAGCCATGAGTATCAAATGCCGGCTATGGATGTGACGCAGAGCAGGGATGAGGAGAAGGGTTTGGTGGGAGCAGGAGCGGAGATGGGGAGGCGGGAGAGTGTGCAGAGTGGGAAGGTGAAGGAGGGCAAGGTGGTGAGCTGGCCGTTGGCGGTGGCGAAGAAGATGGAGGCCGCGAATATAAGGCCACATCGGCCGTGGAGCGAGATGCCGAAGAAATAGTAGGAGATGTCGAGGACGGGTGTCAAAGATGGGACGCTGCTCCACGGAGGTTAGAAAGTTACGCACTAGGGAAAATGGTTGTTAGAGCATGTGCTGGGGTACTTTTACAATGTGCATGGAGAGCATATAGATTAATGGCAAATGAGAGAGTATCTTGTCAATCGACTAGAGGTACAATGGACTTGAGATATAAGGGCAGGTTAGACAGAAGTCGACAGAGCACAAGCACTTCGCAAAATACCCTCCATTTGTGGAATCAATCCGCCACGAGAGTGGCAAAACAAATGTTGCAGTATTCAATCATCAGTATGCCGTACAAGCGCGTAACGACCCACTTCTGGAAGAAGCGTATTCAAGGTTTTTCAAACCCTCCCGAGCGCCCCTAAACAAAGTATATCGCAAGCGGAACCTTAAACATTAACAGACCCTCGCACCCGTACCTATCCCTCGCATGAAAATCATTCACCCCTTCAACCCCCCATTCCACCCCCCTACACCTAACCTAAATCCAAAGCTGACCGCCACCGCCGCAAAAAGACCCAAGCAAAGCAGGGTCGGACCGACTTTGTCGTGATACGTGACAGCCCGCCGCTTCTTAATCATGCTTACACGCCACAGATACAGACCAACCGAATAGAGCAACGCGCAGACGGCAACGATGGTGAACGCCCACGCGGCTGCAAGCGCAAGACCGTCGCCGAAGTTGAGCAGCGTGGCTGCGATGGAGCCGAGGAGGATGCTAAATTCGAGCCACGAGAGGAAGGTTCGTTCGGTGGCAAGTTGGACTTTGGGTTCGACGCGGACGGGGACGTGGATGCCTGCAAACGTTAGTATCATTGATCGATATAAGTGGTCTCAGCAGACTTACGCTTTCCCTTGGGTGCTTTGAAGTGCTTGACCTCTCCCGGCTGTTTCCAGCTGGGTACACCGAGCTGGAAGCCACCTTCGCCAACGTCGGTCGCTCGAGGTCGTGGAAGGATGGCTACCAGTCCGTTCAACACTGCGCTGCTGAGATCTTTCGCTTTTTGCTTCGCAACCAAAGAATGGTACTGCCAACCGCCTTTCTGCCGGACTACTTCTAGCTCGTCCTCGTCGTCGCTATCGGAGTCATATATCGGGTGGTCGCTGCCGTAGAGCCGCTGCGCAGATATACGCTCTTCTACATCAAGCGCATTGGGTCCATCGCCGTTCCCAATTGTGCCATAATCACGGCCGCGGTCAATGTCGTTTTGCTCCTGAAGATCGCGCGCGTCACGAAGTCGCTTCAAGTCTTCGTCATCCTGGTTGCTGTGACGTGCTGGAGGCAGACTTGAGACGGCGTCGTCGTCGTCGTCGCTATCGTCGTCCAGGTTACCGCTAGTACTGATGTCATTGCTTGCTCCAGGTCTTTCGATGCCAAACTTGTGGCTAACAGGTTTGCGAATGTCAACATGCATTTGCGGCGCCCAGTATGGGAGGAGATTGATGCGCTTAGGCTGCAGAGTGGAGGTTCCGTGGATGTACTTGGAGAACTTGGGCACGGCTTCAACGAGATGAGAAGAAGTTAGTTCACGGATCCACTGCGGTGGTTCTTGGCCGGCCTGGGTCTGAAGCTTGACCTCGAGCACAGCGTAAGGGAAGAGATCAACGTCCTCTTTGGGCAACTGCTTGAACGGCCAATCGACACCAATATCCATTCGGCGCCAATTGTCTCCAGCACGTTGGCGACCATCCAAGTTATCTTCACGCGTCATGGCGAGCTCGGTATCCAGCGATATACGCACGCGAGCATCTCCGGGAAGCTGGAAGGCAGTACGGTGGTAGAAGGAGCGGGTCACGGGCCCGAGGCGGCGGGTGAGAACGCGGTACTGGATCTCCCGCGCCAGCTGTTCGTCTGACGCGATATCCTTCTCGGGCCTCTTTTGTTCTCTGCGCTCCTTTTCGAATATTTGTTCCGGGGTCAGCTCGCCGCGAAGATAGGCGTTCACGTTCTTCTCCTTGAGCTTGAAACGGGCCTTGACCGACTCTTCGCCTGTCCAGTCCTCGCGATGTGTCTTGCGCTCAATGAAGGCCGTCTCGGTGGACATGTCGCCATACCAACGTATGCGGATGGCTTCGGCGCCTTCGGTCTTCTTGAGACGGCCCTCGTACAGCTCCCACGTATCCGTGTTGTCGAAGTAGATGGAAGAGATGGCAGTGTCGTCCTCGAGAAAGGCCTTGCTGGCATTGAACACCAGGACTGGCAGGTGCTTCAGGATGATGAGCTTGAGCTCCAGGACATTGTCCGGGTGGACCCAGTACTTGGTCGTCTGGCGGACGAAGTTCTGCTGCTTGCCTCCGGCGGATGAATCGCCCTTGACTGGGTTGCCGCGCGTGCGGACGGTATCGTAGAGCTTCGAGAGCTTGACAACGTAAGCATCGTAGTTGTCCTGGTAGAAGGGCTTCTGCTTGAGACGGGTTGCGAAAACGGGCTTGAGCATGAGGCCAGTGACTTTCTGTGCGTTGTTAGCCTTCGCCGTGGGAAAGACGATATGAAGCACGCACGTCGTGCTTCTTGATGATCTTCTGGAAGCCCGTGTAGTTCAATTGGGTGAACTTGGCCAGATCGTGCACGTCGGCGATGATGTCGCTCAGGTCCTCCTCGAGCAGCTCGAAGTCCTCCTCGGACGGCGACTCCTCGCCCGGCGCAAGCGTGTTGGTGTCGACCTTGGCCACGACATCGGTGACCTCCTTCTCGGACGCGGCGATGCGGCGGATGATCTCTTCGGCCTTTACTTTCTGGAAGGTGTAGACCTTGTCCAGCTCGCCCTCGAGCTGCTCGACGAAGCTCTGCTCCGTATTGTGGTCCCAGGCGCGAGGGGCACGCAGCGTCGCCTTCAATCCCTCATAGTCGATGTAGTTGAAGACCCAATCGCGGTTCAGCGACTGCTTGAGCTGCTGGCCGAATCTGCAAGTGCGCGTCAGCCTCGTTACATGATACGGGCGCGAGCATGCGTCGACGGGCCGGGGTGTGCGCACCTCATGCTTATCAGCAGCGGCAATTGCGTGCCGACGCGCCTTCACAACGACTGAGAAGATGGTAAGAATGAAAGAAGAGCTCTGTAGAAAATCAACAATCAACAAAGGCCAGAAGATGTCTGGGAAGGGTGGAGCCCCCGCGCATTCATGTGTTCGCAGACTCTGGAAACAGAGGGCTGGGGCCCAAGCTCTGCGGGTCTCGCTGCAGGACGGGCCGCAGCAGCGACGAGTGGGAAGGGCCGACCAGCCCACGTGCCGTCTCCTGCTCTTGCAATCAATCAATGCGGAGACGTCGAGAGTGCTTTACCGTGCAGCAAGATGCGCAGCGTGCAGCACTCCGTGGCCGCTTTTCGTGGTGTCGTCACAATTGCTTGTTTGCTCGTCGCAACAGATCTGGGGTGAGCTTGGACACCAATCAGGCGTCGCGGCCGCATTGGGAAATGGGGCACGTGCGTGTCCCTGTCCCTGTAAACAACCATGAATGCCACGCTACGTCCTTGTTCGCCTTGGACCTTTCCAGTGACTTTGCGGGATAAGCTCGCATCCATGCTGTGGCCTTCTAACGTGGTGTTCGTTACTTCGTCCCTACAGCCGTATTTCAAAGCAAATCAAGCCTCCTCCGCAAGTCCGCAAGCCTGTCCGCAGGTCCTCCGCAATCGTCACACATCGCCCTCGCCATTCCATAGCTCTGCAGAACCATGTGCCCAGAGATGGGTCGTCTCAACTCCTACTACAGACCTCCGCAATGTCCTCCGCAATGCTGTATAATGCATCAAAGCCGTAGAACCGTATATAAACCACTATGCCGATGATACACAGAAACTCTCAAACAGACTACGAGCTCTTCCATCCAGATTCCACAAACATACTCTGCCCTCCCCCATCCAACCATGTCCCCCATCAAAATCGGCTTCATCGGCCTCTCCTCCACCCAATCCTGGGCCGTCTGGGCGCACCTCCCCTACCTCCAGTCCTCCTCCAAATACCAAATCGTCGCCCTCTGCAACTCCTCCCTCGACTCCGCAAAAGCAGCCATCAACACCCACGGCCTTCCACCCACCACAAAAGCTTACGCCTCCCCCGCCGACCTCGCCGCCGACCCCGACGTCGACCTCGTTGTCTGCTCCGTCCGCGTAGATAAGCACTATGACTGCCTACTCCCCGCGCTCAAGGCGGGCAAGCATGTCTTCTGTGAGTGGCCGCTTGCTAGCAATGCGCAGCAGGCCGACGAGATGCTTGCGTTGGCGCGAGAGAAGGGTGTGAGGACGCTCGTCGGTCTACAGGCCGGTGTCAGCCCCGTGCTGCTGAAGATCAAGAGCGTGATTGAGGAGGGGAAGATTGGGAGGGTCGTCAGTAGCATGTTTCATGGCACGCCCAAGTTCTTTGGGGAGAACGCGTGGGAGGGGAATGCGTATCAGCAGGACAGGAACTTGGGCGGGAGCATGGTTAGTATCTATGGGGTGCACTGTGAGTTCCCTGTTCCCTGATGGGCTAATATGATGTTGACGCTGGACAGCGCTAGAAGCGATACAGGTTGTGCTGGGCTCGTTGAACGAGTACAACCCCTTGCTGGCTGTTCAGTTTCCGACTGTCCAGCTTACTGACCATGCTGGCGCCCCGACGACCACCACGACTCGTACCTCCCACGACCATTTCTTCCTCAATGGGACATTTGAATCTGGTGCCGTTCTCTCGTACTCTCTCCGCGGCGGGCCTGCTTTCGACGGTACATGTGGTGCCTTCTGGCGCATATATGGCACTGAAGGCGCCATCCAGGTCACTGGGCCAGACTCGTACCTTCAGATCGCGGACGGTAACTTGACGATCAAACTGTTCGAGTACGGAAAAGAAGGATTGGAAGAGATCCGTTCGGACAAGGACGAGTGGAGTGGAGATCAGTATTCCCTGTACGCAAAGAACATTGCGAGGTTGTATGAGGGGTTTGCTGATGGAAAGGGTGCCGTCGACGGAGTCCTGGGTTGGGAAGAGGCAGTGAAGAGACAGTTTCTGGTGGAGGAGCTGTACAAGCGGGCTGGTGTACAGTGATGTTTGCACCTTTGCTCTTGAGCATCATTTGCCTCTTTTGGAAACATCATATCATCAACAGCTTGCATAATAACTCTCTTGCGTCACAGTGATTCGTTACTATAAGCAATGGGCCGTATTCGAAGCAACGCGACCGTATGAGTCGTTACGTATTTTGTTCCAAAAGACTCATGTCGCCTGAAAATAGACGGTTGGACATTTGCAAACGCTTCAATACTTTCTACATCAAAGAAAAGTGTCCATGCCAGGCTCTCATAAGGTTCCAACCGATGGTACTCCTACATGAACTTTTCCCAATCCCATTTACTTCTACCCGGTTCATACTTGCGCTTCCCGCGGCACGATTGATGCCGGCTTGAACTCTCAACGGGCTTTCCTGACTCAAGCCCACACTTCACGCCTTCTTGGACTTTCCAATGCTCGTATCAATACTGCCCAGTACCCAGGTCGCTGCGAAAACAGCGAACATGCCGAGAGTAATGACGATCGGCTTCCTGTAGCCCGCAGTCCACGAGTAATCATACGTTACAATCAAATCGCGCTCTCTAAACTCGTCCATGATGTTGATGGCGTGCAATTCCAGAGTGGATCTACCCAGCGTATCCATAAAAGTGTGGTGGATGCTCGTCTTGCTGTCGGTCAGCGGTACCGTGGTGGAGTACTTGACGTTCGTAGCGCCCTCAGGAAGAATGATGCGAAGATGCACCTTTGAATACTGAATTCCTTCAGCAAGGCGAGGACCCTCGAGGAAAGGAACCTTCAACACATAGGTATCGCCCTTGCTAAGCTTGCGGAGGTAAGTGCTCAGATCGGCATTCCAACCGACGCGGAAGCTGTACTTCCAGCCCCCGAAGACGGGGTAGCGAGGCTTTAGTTCCAGGAGGTTCTCCTTCTTCCCCGGTCGGAAACGCGAGGTGGAAACGTTGCCGATGTCGTCGGTGAAGTACGGGTCCATGGCACCAGGGTGCAAGGGAAGGTTGAGTCCTTTCAAAGCGGAAGAGGGAGGGTTCAGGTACTGGGTCTTCTGCCACTCAACACGGGAGAAGTGGTTCTTCAGCTCGGCACCCTGGTTGGTGAGCCAGTAGCGCTCCTCCGTTGCCAAGTTACCGCCCCAGTGCGAGACCTCGATGTCGCGCTCCAGGAGCGAAGCGTGGGTGAGTGGCTTTGTAAACTCATAGCGCACGCTGACATCCTGATCAGCACCAGCTGGAACATCGTTGTAGGGGCCGTATGTGAAAGTGGAGCCCTGCTTCTGCGGGTCGACCTTCTTTTCGGCATTGAGGTCGGCTGGGAGGGTTGTGTAATCGGGGACGTCGCCGCTGGGAAACTTGAGTTTCGTCTTTTGCTTCTCGCTAACGTACGCGGAGGGCGTGTAAGCGCTAAAGGTGTACTGAACGTATTGCTTCTCGGATTGACCAATCTTCGCAGGGACCGGCGCGAGCGCAGAGAGAACAGAGTACGAGATGCTGAGGGTTTGTTGCTGCTTAGGCGCGAGCGGAGTTGGGAGGTGGATCAGATAGAATTCGGTCGAGCTATGTCTATGTCAGTACGAGCCGATGCTCATTGGACCGTCACATCCTACCTCTGGGCATCAAGCCCTACGACCTCGACCTTGAAGAAGCCGCTGTCTGCATCCTTCTTGTCCCTGACCTCAAGGCCGCCCACTCTCGATATCAAGCTGGTTTCGAAAGGCAGGTAGTATTCCGATTGCGGCTTGGTATCAATGTTTTCTATGACGACATTGATTGTTTCTCTTGGGTATGATTTATCCAGGTTCGTGTTGCGGACGAGGTTGACGTTCTTGAAGACCTGCGGCGGCTTGAAGGTGCCGGGGAGCACCTGCCTCGAGAGCAGCGGCTGCGAGAGGTTCAATTCGGCGCAGGCGAAGCTCGAGAGCGCAGCTAAGCAGCTCGAAAATAGAGGGAGGGACCTCATGTTGGGTAGCAGTCAAGTTACCCAAGCATAGGTGAGGCGACGTGGGAATTGGAGGTTTCGTGGAGCTTGCGCGGCGTTGGACCTCCAGGAACGTGGCATCTTACGCCGGACGTGCCTTCCGCTCCGCGCGGGTCGCGCTTTCCCCGTCTGGCCAAGACCTCCGCCCCGCCACCCGGGCATGCGCGAGCTTCGCCGTGCGCCGAAGGTCCGCACTGCAACACAGATAAGGCACTGGACGAGGCGGTGAACTTAGCGCCTTGACGTCTCCCTTATAGTCTGGCCTGTGCTCTCAGTCGCTGCCAAGTCAGTTCGCTCTGCAGTCGCGCAATGGGACCCCTCCTCAGAGCAGGCCACCGGGCGAGCCTTTCGCGAGCCAGCGGAGCTACATTTACCGGTCAAGGGAGGCGCCACCTCACGAACAATGGCTTCTTCCGCGTGTCAGAGGAGGTGCGAGAAGCCCTGCATGCTAAGAAGCCCGTTGTCGCACTCGAGACGACAATATATACCCATGGTGCGTGGAAGAAATATGGCTATTCGCGTCTTCACGTACTGACACATACCCAGGGTTTCCCTACCCCGAAAATGTAGCTCTGGCTTCCCTACTCGAAAGCGTTGTGCGTGTCAATGGCGGTGTCCCGGCGACCATAGGCATTCTGGACGGCGTCGTACGCGTGGGCATGGACCCGGAGGAATTGATCAGACTCACAGAGTCAGCTGGCCGCAACACCACCCTGAAGCTCTCGAGAAGAGACCTCAGCTACGTCTGCGGGCAGCGATTAGTAGGGAAACACTTCAATGGAGGGACTACAATATCGGCAACCATGCTACTGGCACACTTGGCTGGCATAAAGGTGTTCGGTACCGGCGGTCTCGGTGGAGTACATCGCGGAGCTGAATCCAGCATGGATGTATCTGCAGATTTGACAGAGCTGGGTCGAACACCAGTCACTGTCATTTCCAGCGGATGCAAGAGCTTCCTCGACATACCCCGAACGTTGGAGTATCTTGAGACCGAAGGTGCCTTCGTCGGCACCTTCGCTGACGGGCGCACGGGTAGTGTAGATTTCCCGGCGTTTTGGTCCAGGGACAGTGGCGTGAAGAGCCCCACAACGATTGAGAATGAGATCGAGGCTGCTGCGATTATCCGTATGTATTTCCCAAAGCATGCAAACATCTCAAAGCTCACCGTGACAAGATGCGCAACACTCGCTGAACATTTCTTCCGGACTGCACTTCGCCAACCCAATTCCCGCAGAGAGTGCCATCCCCAAGGAAACTATGGACGCCGTGATTGAGGAAGCCATAAAACAGGCTAATGCTTCGGGCATCATCGGCAAAGACAACACGCCTTTCATCCTTGCCAAGGTCAAGGAGCTGACCAAGGGTGCAAGCATCCCCGCAAACAAGGCCCTTATAGAGTCCAACGTGAGGCGTGCCACAATTGTAGCCCGAGAACTTGCAGTGCTAGAGTCAAAGCAAGACGATGCCCAAGGGTGAGCGAATCGACCTGCCGCTCAGTTATAGACCTTGGTGCTGATGTAGGTATGTAGACACACATCTTCAAGCTCCAATCCTATCTTGTCTAGCCCTGCATCTACCGCGGAAATCAGTCGTAACAGCGCAACCTTACCTGAAGCGACGCCTGTTGGGGCCAAATCACCAATAAACTCCCCAGCAGTGGATGTCGTGGTCGCGGGCGCTCTGGCAGTGGACTTTTCTTGTGACTATGCGCCCTTCACTAACTCGCCCGACCCAATCGAGCCTGCGTTACATACATCAAACCCTGCCGTTGTCAATCAGACATTAGGAGGCGTAGCTCACAACATCGCCAAAGCAGCACACCTCCTTGGTGCTGCAGTCCAACTTCGCAGCGCCGTCGGCGATGATCTTACCGGACGGGCAGCTCTCAGCCAGCTAGGAGACGAAGGCATGGCCATTATCGGCATCCGCACTCTTCCAAAACCAGCACGTACTGCTCAGTATGTTGCCATCAACAATGCGAACAAGGACCTTACACTCGCTATGGCTGACATGAAAATACTCGAAAACATACCCGAATCACAATTGATAGAACTTCTCAACGTCGGATCCACGCACTCTCTCCCAGATGTCTTTGTCGCGGACGCCAACTGGGACTCCGCTTCCCTCCACAAGTGGCTCAACATAGGTAGAACCTCGCCGCACACTACCACTATCTTCGAGCCCGTTTCCACGGCGAAAGCCCTACGCATCTTCCCTCCCAAATCCAGTCAAGACCCTATCACCTACCCACTAGTCGACATCATCACACCCAACGAGCTCGAACTCCAAGCCTTACACAACCACGCCTACAGCCTCGGTCTATTCGAATCTCCAGAGTGGTTCACCATCATCGATGCCCTGGGCATCCCGTCTGTCGGTCTCCGCGTCCCGCTCGCCTACACCACGACTCCCGCCCTCGTAGACGCCGGGATCCCGCAACAATCGATCAAACTTCTCCCTTTCTTTCCTACCATTTTGACGAAACTCGGCCCGCAGGGCGTTCTGCTCACGCAGTTGCTCAAAGCGGGCGATCCGGTGCTTAGCTCGGCGGACGAGGCGCAGTACGTACTTGCACGGTGCAACAATGGGGATCAGGAGGTGGGCGGCCTGTATGTGAGGCTGTATCCTACGAAGGTATTGGAAAAGGAGGAAGTGGTGAGTGTAAATGGATGTGGAGACACGTTTGTTGGAGCGTTGGCAGTTGGATTGTCAAAGAAGAAGCGGGTGCAGGAGTGTGTGGGGCTGGCCCAGAAGGCGGCGGGACTGACGTTGAGGAGTAGAGAGAGCGTCAGTCCTGAGCTGAAGAGTTTGAGGGGTAAAACATAACACTGGTTTTTATGGCGTGTTACTGGGCGAGCAACATTGTTTCTTCTTGTGCTGGGAAGTAAACTTGCTAAAATGTACATGTATCGATAGCAACGAGGCAGATTAAGAAAACCAAGGTAGAACAAAATATATTGCATTGAGTATAAGGAAATAACAGTCTCGGTTAGAACCAACGGAATATTACAATCAAGCATATCCTACCAACCTTCCACGGCACCTCCCCTATGCTACGGTAGAAGAGCTTGCGACCGTTTTTACGCTCAAATGCTGCACAGTGACAACAACAGTGCTGGTCCGCGTCTCGAGCGTAACTGATTGCAAACTTGTAGACGCCGCAGTCTGCGAGCCTGAGAGCGATGTCAACCCACCTAGCGGCGACGCAGTCTTATTCAGTTGCAGCATGAGTACTTCATGCGTAGCGGTCTGCGCCCAGCTGCTAAATTTCTCCGCCGCGTCTTGGACCCTGCAACCCTTGTCAGCCTTCGCCCTCACTCCCAACAACGTCGAGAAACACTTACTCCTCACCCCCCTTCGCCACACAAAGATCCAGCCTCAGATCCCCCTTGTACTCGCTCTCACACGTAAAACTCGACTCCTGCCGCCTCGTCCGATCAAACGTGTAGATCATAAAACACTTACTCTCCCCGTCGCAGTACACCGGCGGACACACCTTCCCCCCCTCATCCCCGCTGAACGTCACCGCCACACCGCCTATATACCCCGGGCACAGCTCCTTCTTCTTCGCGTACATCGTGTCTGTAGCGTTGAAGTCTGTAACGCTGACATCCGGCGCGCCGCAGTCTAGCAGGCTGACGTCGTAGTACAGCCGCTTAAAGGTGTCGTGTATGTTGGGGTTTTGATACAACGCGTATTCCAGCTGCGTGATGTTCTGGTCTGCGGGATTGTTCGAGCGTGAGATCTTGATGGACACGCCCTGGCCCGCGAGTTTGTCCTCGGCTGGGCAGTAGGGCGGGGCGCCGGTGTAGGCGCAGCCGGCGCTCGTGCGAAAGGGCTCGGTGTAGTGGGTGCCCGAGGGGATGGTGTGGTAGACGGCATCTTCGGGGGTGCCCCAGCCTACGGCAGAGCCGTCGCGGTGTCTGTGGGTGTAAGTATGGGGTGTATGTATGAGGGTAGGGGAGGGAAGCGCACCCGCCTAGGTAGTGGGCACCGACGGAGAGCAAGTAGACATCGTAGGAGCACGAGTTGTAGATTAAGACGTTGCCGTGTTGCGAGCCGTCGTCTGGGGTGGTCAAGTTTGCGGTTTTAGGTTGTGGGGCTGTACCTGGTTCTTGGGTTGGTATGGCTGAGGAAAGTGAGGACTGCGCCGAGGAAGGAACGTTGGAAGTTGAAGTGAGGGTCGTATTGATCCTTGGCGGTGTTTCCTCCGCGGAAGTATGATTTGTATATGAGCTTGTCGTCTGCGAAGAGGTCAACGGCGGGGTTTGTGTTTCGGAAGATGCTGCCCCGAGAGTGCCTAAAAGCATCAGCGAACCAAGGGTCTTCGAGTGCATGTTTTCGTGGATTTAACCCTGATCCAAGGAGCTGCTATGAAGGTTATGGTCAAGGTCCTGGAAGAAGGAAATACTGGTTCTGGTAAAAGAAAAAAGAATGCAAGATAAATATTAGAGAAGACATGCCTTACTCGAATGACTAGCCGTAGAGTCCAAGTCAGTTAAAAGCGTGACTGACCAAAATCCACTACACATAAATGACTGTATCTTAGAATTCAGCAGCCATCATCGTCATACCTCAACATTTCAGAATAACACTCAGCGCATATTCCGACTGGCCCGTACTCCTATCCACATGCAAAATACATCTCCCCGCGCCCATATTTTCAATTGGTTCAATCCTCCCCATCCTCGTCTCACTATATCCAGTCTTAGGATACAGTTCAAGATATAACAAGCTGAGCCCCTACCGCTTGCAGCAGTGATCTTAAAAGCGGACGCCTAGCGAATCTGCGCTTCGCCGACGTCGGGGAAGTAGTGGCAGCTGCCTGTGCCGAGGTTGATGTAGCCAGCCTGGTCTGGAGGATGTTAGCTATGTTGATGGCGGAGGGTGACGGAGAAACGCGGCAGTTGTACGCCTTGCAGGTGCTTAGCTTCGGCGCAAACGGCTGCATGTTTCGAGGCACGCATACTGATCATCACTCTGAAATAGCAGCCCTGAAGGGATTGGATGGCGTTGGCTCTTGACTCTGAGACACTGTATGAATGCGCGATTATTCAGCTGCAAGTCTGACAAAGGCAGATGGTTGTAGTAGGGGATGAAACGATGATCATCGATGACAGTGTGGTGAAAGTACTGCTGTTGTTTGCAATGACATGTGCGAGAGGTGCGCATGCTCTACTTGACTATGTACACCGTGAGCAATGACAGTCGCGTGGTGATTCTCATACTTTGTATATTAACAGTCGACGTAGCAGATCTGGCTCTTACTCCCGCTTCATGCCGACTCTTCCGATGCCTCTCAAACCCCAGCTGAAGAGCAAGATTGTTCCCACACTCCCAGCAAACGTAAACCAAAATGCAGCTCTGTATCCTTCCATCAGTGCCGGGGGGCTCTGTTTGTCAGCCCATTTACTGTTCTCGGTCACACTTGCAGCGATGAGACCGGTCGCCGCAAGCCCTACACTCTTGCCGATTTGCGCGATGGTGTTGAAGACGCCGCCTGCCAACGCTTGTGTCTTCGCAGGAAACACAGATGTGATGACTAAGTTCGACACGGTGAACAAGGCGTCAGCCCCAATAGGCTGGAGCAAGACTGCCGGAAACGCGCAAGCCCAGTACGACCTGCGGATGCAAAATCAGTCTTTGTCACAGAGTGGGAGGATGATACTTCGATCATGTCTAAGCGAAGCTAAGACTGGATTGCAAAGAAAAGACATTCGCTTTGTAGGGGGAAACTTGCCATTCAGGTTGTATGATGGACATCAGAAGTGCAGCGATTGCAGTCATCAAAATCGCAACAATGACAGCCCAGTCTGCTCGGATTTTGTGTACCAAGAGACCCATGACTATGTTCGCTATAGCCCCAGCGATAGGCGTAGGCAAGAAGCGGACGGATGTTTGAATCGCAGATATCTCTTGCACGTCTTGGAAGAAGAGCGTAAGGAGTGTCTCAATAGAATTGAAGATACCCCACGTCATGAAGACCCCAATACATATGGTAGTGAAGATACGGTTGCGCCACAAGGAGTTCGGAATAATAGCAGGTCTGCCCAATCGCTCTTGTCGACCGACCCAGTATACAAATCCCGGAATCAATGCAATCGATATCACGAGCGTCGAAAGCGTGGCAGGCTGCTTTATACTGGAACCGTTATCACTGATCAAGCTATGAATCTTAGTAAAATTCCCAGGGCGCAACGCAACGACTATCTTACGCAAATGAGTACGAAAGCATCGTCAAAGATGCAGCTCCGATCGCGATGCCGATCCAATCGATCTCTGTGCGGAGCCGCTTCCACACATCTTTATGCGCTGTATCTACCTTGGGAAGGCCGAAGAGAGCTATTACGAACACCACGCTATTGATGATGGCGGCGATGTGGAAGCCCCATCTCCAGCCGATGGTATTTGAGAAAACACCGCCAAGCGTAAGCCCGAGGGAAAACCCGATGGGCTGTCCTCCACCCATGGACGCAAAAGCGACTAACGTGCGAGGGAGATGTCAGCGTAAGTCAGGAAGATGTATGTGAGTACTTCGTATCTATGTGCAAGACATAGCTACCAAGTGCTCCAGCGTTACCTACGGTTTCTACTTTTCCCTTCAGGGAAAGTGCTCGTAATGATACTGACAGCAGACGGTAGACAGAAACTGATTGCCACTCCAGCCAGTGCACGGAACGTGATAAGCTGCGTTGATGTTTGGGCAAGGCCACAGGCTAGGGTGAAGGCAGATTGCAAGACGCAACCTATGAGATACATGGGTCTACTGCCGACGACATCGGTGAGGGAACCGAGCAGTAATAGAGTGCAACCGCATGCAAGGGCGTAGATGGAGAGTGGCCTACGAAACTAAGTCTTTTTTCGGAGACGTTCAAGTGAATGACTTACCACAGAAGGAGACTAGGCGGGATGTTTAAATCTTTTGCCATGGTCGGCAGACCCACAGTCACCAAACCCGCTAGCAGCGTAGATATCATGGTCACACAGACGACCGTAACTAACACAATAGTCGTTGTGCCCCTCGTCGGCGCTTGCAACGTCGTTGAAGTGACCGAGTTGGCGGGCTGAGGTTCATCCGCTGCTAGTGGCATGTCATCGCTCTTGGTGGGCAGACCAGGGCTTTGGGTAAGAACAATGGGCGTGGACGCCGCATGGGGCTCCAGCTCGATCGAGGTAGTTGAGCGCGACATTTTAAAAGACAAAAAAATCCCTAGGATGGATGCTAGGGAATACTCAGCCAATGTCTTGGAGTAATACATATGTAGTGAGGTTCATTTAGTTTTCCTTCGGCAGACGCGAAATTCCGACGCGAAAGCGGAGGAGCGCTCTACCGCATCTGAACAGTCAGTCTTGGGCGTGACGTCAATAGTTCTTGGCTTATCGCATCGTTTTGCTATCCTCTGACTCTCATCTAGTTGCTGCATCTTTTGGAAATAGCCCATGTCGTGTTGTGTTTTTCACCATGTCGGGCCGAGGTATATCTTTCCATGACAGGATACTCGTCCACGAGTGGTCTAGTAGGGCGTCAAAACACATCAAAACACATCAAAACGTGTACATTGCGTACTGAGAGAGGCCTGGAGGTTATTAAACCTGCAAGGTTCTGCAGCAATCTAACAAGGCGTCTTCATAGCATGCCTCACTTCTTCTCCAACTTCAACTGCTCAATCGCTTGCGCTCCACCATCCGCACCGACGTCAACCGTGGCCTTGTCCACACCCTCTACGTGCCCGTCCGGTTTGGTTTCTACCTTCTTCGCACCAGGGTATCCGGTGCCCTTGTCCTTCTTCTTCTTTTCCTTCTTCTTTTCCGCAGGCGGCGGCGGGTAAGCCTTCTGCTCGATATCCTTCCACTTGCTGTCGGCCTGGAAGGCTTCTTGTACGGGGGCAAGCAACTGAATGAGAGCTTCTGTGACGGCGGGTTTGAGCATTTGAGGTGTGAGCTGTGAGAGTTAGCAATTGAACCATGACGAGGTATGATGAAGCGACCGGGCTTACAATGTCGTTCTTGTAGTCTTCTTGCATCTTCTCAATGTCGGTATAGACGAGCGGCTCGCCTTCTCTCCGCTCGACAACGAACTTGGGTGTGCCATGTCGCAGCTCGCCAGCGGGCAGCAGCACGTACTCGACGAAGCTGAGCACACCGTTCTCCTCGACCTCTTTCGGCGGTGCAAATGCCTTCTTGAGCTTCTTGCGCACTGCATCGGGCGTGTCTAGAACGTCGATCTTAGAGTCTGGGTCACTTGCGCTCATCTTACCGCCTTGGAGCCCGGGCACCATGGGGTTCATCAAATGTGCGCGTTCCTTGTAGCCAATCTTGGGGAGGACATCCTTTGCGAGCGCGAAGATCTTGCGCTGGTCCACTCCACCAAACTGCACATCCACATCCAAGTACTGCTCATCTAGCGCCTGCATGAGCGGGTAGATCAGCCCACTGAGCGGCGCGTTCTCCGTCTGCTTGACGACTTCAGCACCCGCCCTCTTCGAGTCGTGCTCGCTCGTTATACTGGCCAACCGCAGCAGATCCATCATGTAATCGGGAGCGAGTTCGTAAGAGGAGCCCAGCACGAACTGGAGCTTGTTGATGGGGACGTTGACGGCCTTGAGCAGCGCGGTGATGACATAGCGGTAGTACTCAGCGCGGAACTTGACCAACTCGATGGGCGCTTTGAGGTTGTCGAGGAAGCCGTGGATATCTGCTAGCAGAATCTTGACGTGGCAACCAGCGCGCAGGAATTGGGCGATCTTGAGGATGGGTACAAACTGGGATGCGTTAGCACACGACCACCCTCTGTTGCCCGACGAACACGACATACGTATCCGCAGTGAGGCCTGCCTGTTGTTGCAGTACCCCAGTAGACCTTCAGACTCTCTCCCTTGTCGAGAACGGCGTCCATGATTTCAGGATTGAGCACCTCTTTCAGGTTCACCTTGATCAGCGCGAGGCGGTCCTCCTTGCTCATCACTTGCTGTCCTGACTGGGCCACCTCTTCCGACTGCGCCTTTTGTAACCGCGACTTTGCATCTTTCAACTGGTCTTGCAACTCGGCGAGGTTCTTCTCCAGTAGGGCGATCTCGTCCTGGATGGCGACGACCGAGTCTGCCATGGCGGGGTAGCGGGGCGCTTCAGAGAAGCGTGATGGGGTCAATTATATAGCTCTGCACAGATCCCGTAGGAAATGTTGGTAAGGAAGGAAGCTATATTCCCAACCTCGAGTATATGTGCGTTATGATTGCTTGGTCGCTCGTTCAAGGCTTGATGAGTCGTCGACCGACTGAACGAGTCAACGTGGGGCTGATTTGGGGCTGATAAAAATTGTGGACCCTTGTTCGCGGAACGGGTGCGCGAGTATGATTACGTCAGATGAACTGCTTGGCGCGATTACAGCAGTCAAGATGTGGAGGATGAGCCCAGTGTTTTGTAGTACTGCTTGGATCGATCAATGCAGGGGATACGCGAAGGCGGAATTCGAGGCGCGTCTCTCACATCACCGTCTGCACAACCAAGCGCATGTATGAACATTATCTCATGGCATTTTGTCAACAGGTACATACACCCGTCTTCCGCGTCCCTTCGTTGCCCACTGTGGGGTTTTCCTCAAACCTCGTGTTCCCAGCAATGTAGGACAAATCTAACATCATACGCTACAGTATTCCAAATGGCTTCAGACCAAAAATTGTCAAACACTATCCGCTACCAGTCCTTTCAACCCACCAGCCTCAGTCCACTCGCAGGAGCACCAATCTGGCACACCTCGCAGATCTTACAGACCGTACCCTTGTACTTCGCATGGTACTTAGCACCATCGTAAGGGCACGCGGCAGATGGGCTGCCTTGGTATATCGGTGTGAACGATGCAGCACAAATCTCAAAGTCAGCAAACTGATCAAAGTCGATCTCGATGGCGTCGTTCGGATTGCGCTCCGCCGTTGTCTTCACCCTCTTGGCCTGTTCCTTCAGCTTCGCATTGGCGGTGCGGTCGAGAAGGGCATTGGCAAAGTTGAGCGCCGTGTTTAGCTGTTTGTTCTTGTTGGCAAAGTTCATTGCCGCTGAAAGTGGGAGGGATTTGTGAGGGCCCTCTAGCTCAGGAATCGTGAAGTATGCCGAAAGCTCAAGTGCTCGCTTCCTGGTGTCTTCGGGGAGGCCAGAAATGTCAGTCGCGCCTTGGATAAGGGACCTTCGCGCCAGTTCGATGGACATTGCGATTACATATTGAGCAGCCGTGTGAATTGCTTGTCTGGCCTGTAATTCTTGTCAGTAACCCGGTTTCTGATTCCCGTATGACTTGCAACATACCTCCGAGAGCTGCGCTTGCGAAGAAACAACGTTGACAATCAACAGCTGTAATAACCGCTTGAAGACCGCAACACCGTCTTCTAGCTTGTTCTTCAACATTGCCGATTTACCAGCTGGCAGCTCGCTCGCTAATATCGACTCTAGGTCGCGTGGTATGATGGGCAGAATCTTTCGCGAATCGGTCTCATTGACTGTTCTTCGTACGTAATTGACGATCGAAGGCATGTTAGGCGTAGCTGGAAGGAAGGTCCGTGTAGCTTGGTAAATCTCCTCGAATCGCCACTCGAGCGGTGCGAAGTTCACGGCACCTATTTGTCGGTTCAGGAGCTGCATAGCAGTTTCAAACGAACCTGCAGCAACGTGATCCGCAGCCAAGGGAGAGTTGCGAGCCCACAAGTCTGCCTCGCTGCTACCTGCGCCAGTCTCTGCACCCTCGACCTCGACGAATTCATCTTCGGCTTCGGCTTCACCGTCATCGCCCATATCCCAGCCACCGACATCTTCTTCCTCGTCACCTCCAAGTTCAGCGACAGCGGCACCCGGTGCTTCGGCATCACCCAGAAGATCTTCGTCCCCGTATCCGTTGGCTGCTGGCTCTTCTGCGCCGGTACCCTCAACCTCACCAGCAAGTGCCCTTTCAAATACTGTAGAGGACGCGGCATGCGTTGGCCAATTGGCCTTGTACGTTGGAACAATGGGCATGGGTGGTGTAAGCTGAGCCCCAATCGATGGCAGATTGATTTGGTCTTCTGTAAGACCGCTGGCCTCTAGTATTTGTTGAGCTTGTTCTTCCAGACCGTGTGCCTTGGCTGTTGCGTATGCGAGGGGATAAAGGTCGATCTCCTGGAACATCTCAATCCGATTTTGGACGTCACCGAGATAAAGAGCATTTTGGAAGCGGGCGGTCATGTCGCCACGATGCTCAGCAATCTTGGCCATACGCTTGAGCTTCTCCTGGTCTCCCGTGGAAAGGTAGAGGAATGAAAGCTTGTCGAAGTTTCGGAGTTTCTGGTAGGTCATCTCTACAACTTGGTGATTGCCGTGCGCCAGAGCCTCAACGCCGAGACGTTGCCAGAGCTTGGGTCGGTCGAGCTGCTTGGCCATCTCGACTGCGACATCCAAGTTCCCGCACTCAATCGCAAGCTCAAACCGCGTTTGCGGGTCTTGAACAAACTGCAGCGCGATCTCAGGATAGCCTTTCTTCTGTAGGTATGAAATGATGCTTTGGCCCACGAGACTCGAATTCGTGATGATGTTAAGCATCTCGTCGTAGTTACGCTTGACTAGTGCCAACTTGAAACGGTACTCGGTGGGATCGATTTGAAGGACCTTGGGCTTCGCTGCTCGGTCCAAGCAGTAGATGTTGCGCCCCTTGACCTTCACCAGGTATACCGTGTGCTCCAAGGTGCGCACGATGCCATTATCTCCATTCATCAAGCTATACTTGACGTGGTTCAGCGTGGAGTAAAGAAGAACACCAGCATCGTCCCAGGTAGCGCTCTTTATGCGGATGGTCTCGTGAAGTGTGCTGACCTGCTCTAGGTTCTTGGTGGCAATAGTGACGTTGTGTTTGCTTAGAAGCGCGACGTGGAGACCATCAGACGACCACACAACGTACTTTACACCGTTAACAGAGAGCTCGGCGATATTCTTTTTGGCCTGGATATCGTAAAGGACCACAGAAGTCGGCGTGATAAGGAGCAGGTTGCCGGTTCCACCAAAGTAGATGTCGGTTGTTCCAAGTGGGGGCTTAATCGTTTTCGTAGTAGCGTTGCTCAAATCTTTGATGTCGATCTGCTGATTCTGCTGGTTGAACACTGCAAACCTGTTGCGGGCAACAAAGACAGCCGAGCTACCGGTGCCTCGCTTGGTATCAGTAGGCTCTACAGCTCCCGATGCATCGCGCGGCAAACTGATGAGCTCATATGTTCCACTGTCGGCAGGGGAGGTGACGAGAATGGATCGTTCGGCGGGGTTGTAGGAAAGCGTCCGAGGCGGGACCCAAGCACTACCGAGCTTCTTCAAGGAAAGCATGGACGGAGACTCAATGTTCTTCCCGAAATCATAGGAGCGCACATGCTTCTCCTTGGTAATGTAGAACAAGTTGTTCTGGTAGACCGCAGACGCGGGGCGCTCACGCTCTAGCTTGAACACCATCACGCCATTGTCGTGGCCGGCCGCGAACAGGTTGATCTCCGGATGTGCAGCGATTACCCAGAAGCGATCGTTCTCTCTCTTGAAAGATTGTACAGAGGTTCGGCGGTTGAGGTCCCATACGCGTACGGTCTTGTCTTCGCCTACGGAAAGGATAAGGTCCTGGTGCGGGTGGAACAGACACGCCGATGCGTTCTGGAAATGCCCTCGACAAGTGTCCACCTCCCATGCCTTGGTCTCTGACATCCTCCACAGCTTCACCAACCTATCGTCACCCGCCGAAACGATGAGCGGAAGTGTAGGGTGGAACGCGACCCAGTTCACACCTCGGTCGTGGCCCTCGAGAACGAATTTCACAACCGCATCCGTGTTTCCGAACATGTCGGCCTGGTTCTGGTTGGCGCGGGACATCTGATCTTCAAAAGACATGGCCGTCGGCGCGGAGTGCTTTTTCCTCAACCCTGAAATATCCCATACACGAACAGACTGATCCAGCGATGCGGAAACAATAAGATCGTCCTTGGGATGAAATTGCGCGCACATGGTGTAGTGGTTGTGTCCGGTCATGGTGCAGATGAGGCTGCGGTTCTGCCAATTCCAAATGCGGATTGTCTGGTCATCGGAGCTACTCAGGATCCACGGGAGCTCGTGGTGGAAGAAGACGGTGCGAACGTAGTCCAAATGGCCGTTCAGGGTGAACAGACACCGGCGGGTCTGGTACGACCAGACCTTGATCTTGTAATCATCGCCGCCGGAGACGAACCTGCCATGTCTTAGTATGCGATGCTCGGAGCTCAACGCCAGCTGTGCTTACAATGGCTGTGTCTTATGAAAGTCGATGCCGCGGACCGGGCCGTCGTGCTCTTCAAAGCGATCTATCAGGGTGCCCATGCGGTAGTCCCACAATTGGATGGTCGAGGAGTGTAGTGACACGAGGATCCATGGTCTGAGGCGGTCAGCAGCGGCGCGAACCGCACGAGGAGGCACGGGGGTACCTCTTGGGGTGGAAGGCAATGCCCTTTGCCCGTGACGACTTGGACTCGAACTGCAGGCGGTCAGTTGCTGCGATGGGCTGCGGGGGGCTAGCTGCATACCTTTGTCAACATGGATGGGGAAGAAGCCATGGTGGAAGTGCAGGAGCAGCCGCAGCTCCAGGGGCGCGGGAGACGGCTTCAATGGGCAGCGGGCGGGACAGCAGACGGCGGGGCGAGGAGAGGAGACGGAAAAGAGAAGATGGTGTTGTGTTGCTTGCGGTGCTGCTGCCGGTGTCGAGCTGTGTACTCGCCAAATGTTCAATGTGTCCACGGAGGAAGTGCGGAAGCCGCCTTCCCCGAACCGGGCAAGCGCAGTTGGGTCCGTCCCCCGCTTCACGTGACCGTGGCCGTGACGGTGATGGCCTCGAGCCGGCACCATGGGCATCTGCACCGTGTAGGCGTGTAGGCGTCCTCAGGCACCAACGCGTGGGTAGTCGACTCTCACCTCCCGCCTCTCACCCCCATCCATGCCGCCGCAGAGCCTCATTGCCGCCGACACGGCCCTCCGTCTCCGCCGTGTGAGGCTGTGAGCGCTGCGGGTCGCCAGAGCGGTGCCCCGCCGCTCACCAATGGCCGCCCCGCCAGCTGTTCGCTGGATGCCAGCAGGCCCCCCGCCAGCCCTGCAGTCTGATTCTGTGCGCCGAGGCCATTGGGCACGCAGGCCGTCGTCGACGCAAGGTGAGATTGCTCGAGTCTGCGCTGCATCGCTGGCAGGCCCGGCCGCTAATCGCTGGCGAACACATCGTCGCCGTGCGGCCAGAGCAGGGGAAAACCTCTCGAGTCCTGACGCGCGCCCGTGCCGCCAGCTCACCGTGAAACGCACGACGCAGGTGAATATCTGTCCGTGTCCCGCTCGCTCGCGAACGAGGCCACACAAGGGAGCACCGCAGCCCGCCTTTTCTGCCCTCGTCCCCATTGCCTTCCCATTCGGCCACCGCACTCGCACCGCTTCGGACTGTGGCTAATCTGGCCTCCAACCTGCAATTCCTGCATTGCTGCCTGTAGCTTTCTTCTCTCCTCCCCTCCACCCGCACCGCGAGATAAGCCCAGGTGTGCAGGCTCTGACCTGTCAAACCCTCCCACCTGCCCGCCCGCCCTCTCCACTGGCCGCTCCGTCTCGCTGCCAAAACACTTCCACTTCACTTCCAGAAAATGATACTGTCGGCCAAACTGTCTCCTCACATAACACACATACCTCTCGTCCACCGGCACTTGATTCCCTGAGCGCGGGAACCTTCGACCCAATTTGTGAGCACCTCCATTTTTGATATTCGCCTCGCAGCCTCGCGGGGCTTTTCCGGTGAACACCACCACCTCCGCCTCCGCCTCCGCCGCCACGCCGCCATGGAGACGACCGAACGCTCGCCCGTCTTCACCTTCGCCAACGGCCCATCGTCGCCGCCCATGACGCCCGGCACTCGCTCTCACGCCGACTTTCTCCACAAAGACGACCGCCCTCCGTCCAGCTACAAGCGCAAGGGCATGGTGCACAAAGCGCAATCCCCACCGCTCGAGTTCATCAAGCCCATCGGACAAGGACCACAATTCCACTTCACCAGGCCACAATCGCGGGATGCATCCTCTCGGCCATCGACGGCATCTGTTGCTTGTGCGACCACTCCGCAAGACTCCGAGGATGATGACGCATCTGATGAGGATGATGACGCATCTGACGAGGAGAGCACATATGAAGACGTTCTGCCGTTCCGCAGGGCTGAAGAAGAAGACATCAGCTTTATACTCGAGTATCTGGACAGCGAACCAAGCTATGACAGCGACATAGAAGTGGTGCGACCGGATCAGTTTGAAGATGCGAAAAGCGACAGGAGCAAATCCAGGTTGGACGACAACGGAATAACTGATGAGATCAACGACATGCACCTTGCAGAGGATTCATCTGAAGACGAAGAGTTGAGACAACGCATGGACTGGAAGAAAAAGAAAAGATGGAACTCCAGGATGTACAAGTCCAAGCGCACTTACAGCATGAGCGTTGAGGGCGATAGCAGCTACTCCGACAACGATCCATGTGACGATGTCGATGAATCGGCTCGCCGTCTACGCCGCCGGGTGCGCGGTCCCGGTGACCGCACCTCTTTGATCTTCGTGGACGGAGGCTTCCCGAACATCAACAACATCGCCGAAGTGGAAGAGCCCGAGGAAGGAGGCATTGTGGTCAAGAAAGTGCAAGGCCCGCCATCGATTCCTTCTGACGACGCTTTCACGCTGGACGACGCGTTTGGTTTCGACGAGTTGCCGTTCTGTCATGTGGAGGAGTGGATGGAAGTGGAATCGATTTATGAATAACGTCGTTATGGCCGTCACGAAGTGTATAGACTGGATGAGATCCTGTTTTTTTCCTCTCCAAAAACTCGTCATCTACTCAGCGAGCATCTTGAGTGTGTTGCGAGGTCCTAGTTTCAATCTATCGTGTTTACACTCACATGGTTGCCAGCTCGAAGTGACTGTACGTCAAAGCTAGGTGAAATTAGTGAGCGTCATTGTGCAGCCGCCGAATGAAGGAGATGTGATCCAACATTAGCTTCGGCGAAATGTTGTGTGTTTTGAAACCTGGCCTATTTGTGGGCATTGCTTACCCAGGCAGTCCGCCAAGATGCCCAAATCTGGGTTGGCCAGGCCCTTGCTATTGCGACCAACACATACAGCCACACGGCTTCATCCACAAAATCCCCACTGTGCAGTGAATGTGTGCCTACGCCTCTCGCCGAGTTTGCTTTGTTGCTTTGTTTGTCTTTGTTCGCTCGATATAGCTCGGAGATGCCACATCCGAAGACAACGGCGGCAACGCAAGGTCACGGCGCAGTATCCTACACTTCAACCATGTGGATACTAACATATCGTAATTTGCAAGCTGAGTAGCCACTCCACGCACGCTCACGTTGCACAGATCTCCTGAGCCTCGGTGCGCATGTCAAGCTCCCCGTTTAAACGCCCGTCAGTCATCATGTCAACTGCGCCTGCCTCAGTTAGCGCCACGGCTCAGTGGCTTGCCGACCATCCTCGCTGACGGTGAACACATCGCGTTTCAAAGCGCGCGCCCAATCGTATCTTTAGCAGCTGCGCAAAAATAATAAGCCTTTGTTTGCTAAGAAACAACCTTATTCTGAGGGTGAAAGCTACAGCAGATGGCAGCTGTCGTGGCTTAGCCCTCTCAGCATCCTACGGGTCGAAACGTATCCGTGAATGACGGGGGCTGCTGATGGAGGTCGATGGTCAGCACCTGCGATGTGTAGCCGATGATGTTGGTATAAAGCATCTTGGTGGACGACTTCATATGTTCCTCATCTCAGTATCTCCTTGGCTAGAACGCAGGAAATCATACTCTCTCTCTCAGCTCCTTTTATCTTTTCCCTATCTCCTTATTCCCTTGTCGTCCCGCCTTTTCGCTATTTCAAGGATCTTATCAGCATAATCAAAATGGTCACCATCACCAAGACTCTCGTTGCGGCTGTCGATTTCTCCACCGTCCAAGCCCTTCCTCAAGCTGCAACGACACTGGCGATTGTGGCAACTCCCAGCAGCGCTATTCCTACCCCTTCGGTGGCTGCTCCTAGCCCTGATCCCGAGGTCCAGGCTGCTTTGTTCCGCGACCTCTTCAGTGCCCCTACGGCCATCAAGCGGTTCCAGCGTCTCCTTACTGCAAAGGGGCAAGAGCTCCTCTCTGGCGATGCTCTCAGGAACCTGATCGTCTTTGATTTCAACGGAGCAGTTCCTGCCAAGGGTGCTCTAGGTGGAGCCACCAAGGCTGCTGTATGTTCCCCCTCTTTCACATCCTTTGCACATCACGCTAACGTTCTTAAACAGAACATTGAAACATTCCCTATTCTCACGGGCCTGGGCATCTCGACCACGCTTGGCTTCCTTGATGCGTGTGGCATCAACACGCCGCACGTCCACCCCCGCGCTACCGAGTTTCTCACCGTAGTCGAGGGCGAGATCGACTTCGGCTACATCCTCGAGAACGGCCTCGTTGCGGCCGGCCAGAACGCAGAAGTCGCCGGCACGCTCTCCAAGTTCCAGGGCACTGTCTTTCCTCAAGGCGCCATCCATTACCAGATCAACAACCAGTGCACCCCGTCTATGTTCATTGCCACCCTCGATAACGAGGACGCCGGAACCTTGACCATGGCTCAAGGCTTCTTTGGCCTCAACCCCGATGTTGTCAACGCTACGCTCGGCTTCCCCAAGTCCATCGATGGAAAGAACATCCAGGAGTTCCGCAAGTACCTCCCCGTCAACATTGCTCAGAGCGTCGACATTTGTTTGAAGAAGTGCGGATTCCAAGGCTCGCCTACCGGGAACTCGGCCGGTGCTCCTTCGGTTACTCCTAGCAGCTACTAAGATGGCAGAGGATTCTTTAGACTTGAACAAGACATTGCATAGCGCGGGTTCAGTGTAGGCCATTTGATTCTGCATAGCTTGGGTGTTGATATGGAGTTTTGCTTTCATTTTCCTTCTCCAGTGGCCCATGCTGCTTTTATTAAACCATGAACACTCTTTAGACATAATGATGATGAGAAGGCTATGAGCCTTCACTATAGCATTGCATCGTCGTCCCTAAAATTTCTGCTACGCATCCACCTAATAAGACCTGATCCAAACTCGTACAACAAGCCATCCAAAGCTACTATTATTACTAAATCCTTAACATCACTAGCCCTCACACCCTCTCCACAAACCACCACTTCCCCTTCTCAGCCCTCCAATACGCCGCACACACCCAATACTTCTCCTCTCCCTCGCACACCTCCAAAAACCACTTCCCCTCAGCATCAATCTTCCAATGTTCCCAACTCAGCACAACCCTCCTTGCCTTCTCCTCAGTCCAATCCTCCCTCGCACTCACGTTGCAATGCCGCAACTGGCCCACCTCGTTGTGCGTGTACCGCCCGAGGTAGAGGTAGCATTGCTTTTGCGGCGCCCAGACCAAAAGTTCACGCCAGGCGGGGTCCCAGGACCATTTGAGGGTGGGGAGGTGCGGGGGTTGCGGGGGAGGGTACTGGGTGGTGTGGCGGTGGAGAGTGTCTGCGAGGTGAAATAATAGGGAGGCGAATTTGGCTTTGAGTGGGGAGGAGTTGGTAGGGTGTGGTGATGGTGTTGAATGATGGGGGAATTCATTGTTGGATTTCTCCAGGCTGGGGAGCGTGAGGTCGCTCTTAGACTTTGGGATGAAGTATGGGAGAGCCTTTTCGGCTTCATGAACGTGTAGGAAGGAGTTCATGTTGGACAGGATGTCTTCCAGGTGGAACTAAATGAGTTCGAGTCGTTGTGTAGGCGACTAAGTATAACGGAGGATTGTCAATGCGGGGTCTTGTGTAGCCTTCGCACGTGACCATGTCTGCTGGTGCTAGGCGGCCGGCAGGAATGCTCGGTAACTCAACCCAGTGGGAAATGGACCAGAATGTTCAACTGTTTGAGGTAATTCATGTCATATAAGTTGAAGGTTGTAATGTTGTACATTCATAGCTGACGCCTTTCGTGCAATTTGAGACTGCATTTGAGGAAGACGAAAACATTCTGTAGAGCACCATCGCAATGCGTGCAACCATCGTGTTCTGCCTCCTGGCGGCAACCGCATCCCCAAACATCACAACCTCCTGTGCGATACTCTCCGGTACAAAATCGTTATGTCTTAGACATGGACTCTTCGTACAGACTCAGCTGACTTTGCGCCCGCGAGTATAAACTTCCACCCTAATGCAAGCTATGGTACGAACAGGCTCCGCTTCGTCGCCTCCGTCATAAATGCATCCGACGACCTTGTGACGCTCTCCGTGGACCTAGACGATGACCCAGACTACATCATATTCGGCGGGGAGCAGGGAACGTGGACGATGGGATCCACGCTTTTGGAGTTCTCGACCTCGGCAATAATAAACCACGTCCATCTGAATCAATCGAGGGCAGCGCGTACAGCATCAAGTGCGACGTCCCAGCGACAGCCTCATCGGCAGCTTGCACCGTTTCCCGCGGGCCTGAGCTCGTGAAGCCTAGTTGTCGATCGGACAACATTACCGATATTCCCGAGAGGTGGCAATCCGAGCGATAGTTTACGCAGCTCTGTTCGTTCAGCGAAACCGACACAGTGGGAGTGGAGACCATCGTGAACACCTTTCTGGCCTACTCTTCACGGCCTAATCCGGAGTGGTGCGGTACCGGGGCTAACATATTGAACATCTCGGTCCCGAGCAGCGCGTTGGTGAAGACGTTTCAACAACCTAAGAGTGGTTTCCATCAGTACCAGTTTATCATCACTGCCGGCGAGGAGAAGCTACCGAGTGCGACGACGGGTGGAGCGGCCAACACGATAAGCCCGGCGCCTACAGGGACAGAGGAGACCGGAACTGGATTCTCGGGTGCTGCGCCGATGAAGACAGTGGCGCCGGCGTTGGCTGGTCTGGGCGCTGCGGTCGCGATGTTCTTGTGAGCTTGGGGGAATGCATGATTAGCTAGGCCATTAATATGAGTTCGGTGCATGCAAGATGCAACGTAATGCCGTATGAAGTACTCGTCCCATTGTTCGTACCAAGCGTACGAATGCTATTGTCTATGAGCCGGTGGCTCATTGTGTCGATCATCCAAGCAAGACTGTGAAAGGATCAGCGCATGCATCAGGCAACACAGAGTATTTACAATGTACCTTCCCAACCCCGCTCCTTCATGATTTCAATCCAGTGCAGATTCCCCTTGACGGTATAGTCGACGTTCCCACTCCGAGTGATCGGGTCAACTCCTCTCTTAAACGCGATCGATATCGGAAAGTCAGAGTGGGTAGTCGACCTTCTTGTCGGAGACCTGGCTTGCTCTTTCCCCGTTCCCGGTGACGTCTTGTTTGAACCACCTATGAGTCCAGCAATCCCACCAGCGTTGGAAGGTGAGAAGGTGGAAGGGTCTGGACTATTACGAGCCAGCCATTCGGAGAAATGGGCATCCCTCCTGCGCCAAACCTCTTCCATGACGTCTTCGCAGCGGTCGATTATACCGTTGACCATGCGTTTACGCATGATCTTCCAGCGATCGCGGACAAACTCTCGATCTTCTTCTTCGACGGCCTCGGTGGCAGCGACCATCAGGGGGTATGTATGCACGTTGATGGTCGCGGAACCGCTAGGTATGGTAGCAAGGTAGACCAGTGTCTTCTGACCCAGCTCCTTGTATGCGACCAAGCTGGGTAGCTCAGGAACGGCTTCTTGAAGAAGAAGTAATGTGGCCCACCTGTACGCCTCGGCTGTCTGGATGGCTTCCACCATGTTGGATGTGGGTTTTTCCACCTCTTCCAGATCGATGGCTGGGGACCAGTCTTCGATTACGCGCCTAAGCTCTATGCCTTTCGAAATGATGATGGGCGAGTTACGCCGCTGGTTACGTGTTCGAATCGTAGCAATCAGGTCTGCGACCAGGCCAATGATTGGAAACAGCGAAGCTGCATAACCCATGAGCGGATCAAGTTCTTCTCGAATTGCTAGTGGACCTGCGTCAGTGAAGAAGCGCAAGAGCTCTGTATTTAAGCTTGGTCCACAATCAGAGGTAAGACGCGCCAATGCATCCATATAAATCCAGGTGTTTGCGAGAAACCTAAAGCGAGCTGAGACTGCGTCATCGGATGGCTGAGATAGCTGATGCTGTGAGATAGATTGTTGCAGGAGAATCCTCGCGCCTTGAATATGCGTCCGCCCTGTCGATGACTGATGGAAATCCCACGCTTCAGCAAACCCCAGCGCTATGGTCGCAGCAAGCGCAGTGTCTACCTGAACCTCCCCACTGTTCAAGTCTGCTGCAAGTTGCTGTGTGCTTTTGCGCGCATGTATAAGACCCTTTTCGCGGGCGTGAGGCGTATACTTGCTCTGCATCAGGAATGTCATTGCAGCTATAGCGTGATAGAGCGCTTTTGACTCTTGTGCCATGGGCCATATCATATTGCGCCAAGGATTTCTGTCTCTGTCTTCCCATATCGAGAGTACAGTAAGGGTTTCCTGGTGAAAAAGAGATTCCACCTCATCCCTGTCTTCTGCTCCAAGCTCAATGTTCTGGAAGAAAGGAAAATTAGGGACGTCTAATGACGGTGAATCCGGCGAATGCAGAAAAGTATCTGGATTGACGTTGTCCACGCTCCCGAGTGACCCTTCTATGACATGCCTATCGTCTATGCTCGCCTCTTCGATGATTTGATCCAGTGTTTGACTACTGTCAGTAGCAGCGGGAAAGTCCAAATGCGAGAAATCCATCCATGGCAATGTACTCAAGTCAAACTCGGGTAAGGAAATGTTGGACACGTCCTCTTCTAGCCAAGGCCAGAAAGATAAAGTTCCGGTGTCTCCGGAAGCACGCGTAGAATCGTCGTCGCCATATCGATCCTCACCAAAGCGAATAGTGCTCTCTATACCGGGTGTTTCTCTCTCTTCCGTGGCGGTTGGCGTAGGGGGTGGTATTGCGGTAGGAGCTGGGGCTCTTTCCACCGGTCGGAAGCGTATGTCTTTCCTGTATCCTCCGCAAGTTACGCGCCTGCGAGTGCATTGATTGCATGCAGGTTTTGTCTCGTCGCACTTTACTCTCCTTGCTTTGCATGTGACGCATCCTGCGAGCTGTTAGTTGCTGGCCCTATGTTAAGCTAAGCGCCTGGCCACAAGTTTCTTGCAGTACAGAGGCACGTTGCAGCTTAGACCCCACAGGGTTGGTTCAGCATGCAAGGCTTAACTGCGGAAACCAATGGCCCGGCGCTGGTCTTGCGGCCCACAATCTCAAAAGACCGCAGCTGAGAAACGAACACGAACATGCCATTGCGACTCTTCGAGGCGGATTTTCGCCTTGCAGTATCCTCACGAGGGACGTTGGGGCCTTTGGACGTCTTGGGCACTAGCGACGGGAGATGAGCGGCATCTGACGCCATAGAGGTGGGACGCAAAACGAGGTTAGGAAAAGAGAGCTGTGAATGTTGAGGCACACGCAGCGACCGTGCAAAATAAGTATGGCTTGGGCGCTCATGATGCCACGAATTCTACCAAATTGTCGCGTTATCATGAGTTTCTGTTATCGGTTAAGTAAGAGCTACGCCGTTTGGCCCAGACCCCGCATTTACCTGTTCCTAATCCAGGCATCGTATCCAGGGCACATGACCATCTAGTGGTGTAGCAGCAGGATACAGTCCACACGACGACACCTTACCAAATTTGCATCAACGTAGTACAGAAGTAGGCAGATCAATGTGCATACTGGTATATTGTTGGCCTAAAACCTACCAGCCAGGATGTACAGTGCAGATCCGCGCGGTTGGAGGAGCCACCTATCGCTAACCACGGCTAACGCCCAGCCAACCAGTGAATGAAAAAAATACAAAGCATTGCAAACGTCGGCACGAAGCCGTGACATGCAGACCGCCTCTCCATTGCAGGATCGCTTTGTGATCCAAAGTCCCAATGTGCCACTGAGAGTGCCCGCGAAACGCCAGACAGCCGGGTAGGAAAGAACTGAGGCTCGGGTAGAGCCGAGAGTGGTTGAACGCCATGCGCCATCTTTGCCCGAAAAGGAAATCCTCGTGGTGAGAAGAGGGAGCCATGCGCGAGTGGCGTTGACATAATACAGGGAACGTGTCGAGAAGATGACAAGCAGAATATGTTGGGGGTCGAAGATATCGATCGATATGCAAGCTCGTAGGGGTATCTTGAGTGTGAAGAAAAGGGCTGTGGACCGTGGTAGGCGTTGATCAATCACAGAACATGGAAGTCAGGAGCTCGCGCTTTGCGATGCTTGTTCTGGCTTCGGTGTGGGTTCAACGGTTTGCGTTCGTATGCATCCTGCTGATTCGGCTGCTCGCTGAATGTGGTGCGTTGCTGGTTGGGGAAGCCACCGCCTACTTGCTGACCCTGCCACCCGCCCATGTTATTGTAGCCCTGGTTTTGGTTCCAGCCACCACCATAGCCATTCATGCCGTTCATCTGATTAGGCATGTTCCCAAACCCTCCCATGTTGTTGTTGTAGCCGTTCCAGCCCTGGTTCATGTTGCCGCCGTAGCCCATGTTGTTCGGGAAACCCTGGTTGTAGCCATTGTTCCAGTTGCCGTTCATGGACCCGTATCCATTCATACCGCCGTTCATACCGCCATTCACACCGCCGTTCATACCTCCATTCATACCCATGCCGTTCATGTTTGGGGCGTTTGCCATGGCCATCATAGGGTTCGCTTGCATAGGCATAGAAACAGGCATATTTGGGTTGCCTTTGAACATCGCATCCATGTCGGCCTGGAAGTTCTGAATCAACGCTTCAGTCGTGTCCTGAGCTTGGCGCTGATGGTGCTCCTTTTGCTGGCGCATTGCCTTCGGGGCTGTAGGAGGTTTGATCTCCGTTGGCGGATCCTTGCGCTTCTTGGACGTGCCCGATGTGTCACTGTCAGAACCGTTTCCGCTAGCAGCTGGGGTGCCTGAAGATGTGGGCTTTGCTGCAACAGTGTGAGGCGACTTGATATTTGAACCTGACTTAGGAACACTGCTACCATCTGGCTTAGGTGATTTTGAACCATCTCCGTTGGTCTCACCAGCCTTTGTCGTCTCATCAGCAGGAGGCACAGAATTGGTATCTTCATTGTTAGGGGTTGAAGGTTTGGCAGCTGCCTGAGCTTCCTCGTTTGCCTGTTGTTCCTTGTCCGCCTTCTCCTTGGCCTTCTCGGCCATGTACGCCTTAACCTTCTGCACCATTTCCTCATCCGTAGCAAGCTCATCAATCAAAACATTCTCCGTTCCACAACCAGGACAAACCAGATCCTCATCCGCCAAGGCGTTCTCAATGCACTCGTGACAGTAGATCTTGCTGCAGCAAGGCGTCTTCACGGGGTCCACGAACATGCGCTTGTCGATTGGACACGCAAGACCCCGCTTCTGCGCCTCCTTGTTGACAGCCTCGGCCTCGGCAGCATGGGCCTTCGCTGCATTTGCCTTCTCTTGAAATTTCTCCCAGGTCTTGGTATCGGTCATGACCTGCACATACTCTCCCTCGGCGTTTAGCATGACGCCGCGAGCATCCTCCTCATCCACAGGCTTCTCAACTGTCTTGAGGAATGACCTGGGAATGCCAGTGGTACGCTTTGGACGAGCCACTGGCTTGAAATCAGGGTCGTCGTTCGTAGGACACAACTGTATCCAGTGACCCTTTTGGTGGCATCGGTAGCAGACGTAACCCGCAGGTGGGTCGTGATTGGGCACATTGATGGGCTTTTTCTTGTGATGAACCTGCTTGACTTGCGAGAGTGCCTCCTTTTGTTGTTCCCAAGCCTGCTCCGATTCGGCAAGAAAGGCGGCCTCAGCGTCTTGTACTGCGGCAGCGCCTGTTGCGGGTGTGGCAGACTTAGCAACAGGTTTCGGGAGCGCGCGAACAGGAGCTTTTCCGCTGACGTAGCGGGCAGCCTTGCCGTGGCCGCGGGCAGCCGGGCGACGGGCTACTATAACGGTGTTCGTGCGCTGGATAACGGTCGTGTCGTCGTTGTATTCGGAGGTTGGGTCGTCTTCAGGGTAAAGGTGTAGGTCGAAGTCAGAGCCATCGCCTAAGCCGGTCGCGGTGATGATCTCACGCTTCAGCTCAAAGACGGAGATGCCGGTGCCATGGAACGTAATGCGCTCAGGTTCCTTCTGGTTCTTGAACTTGTAGAAGACTGAGGACGACATGATGCGCGATACCTGTCGATAGGCTTGTGAGGGTGGAGTTAGACGACTCGTTACCGAGGTTCTCACTCGGATCGCCGGACAGCTGTCGACAAGCTGGGCTGTAGAGCAGAAGAATGCAAGGTGAGTGTGGGACGTGCGCAACAACTTTATTGCTATTTAAGGGCAGGTGGAAAGGTGTAAGGACAGCGGCGCTGAAGGAGCGCAAGGTGGGCTTTACCTGCCGTACACGTGTGGCGAGCCGCGACTTCCCCAGAGGTTGTATTACTGGCCGCAAACCAGTCCAAACGTTCAGCAACAGTGTCCCAGCTGATGCAGTTGTCTTAAGCCGGTTCGTGGAAATGCGAAGGCGTGGTGGAGTTGAAAGGTCTCCAGAAGTGTGGAGAAGGAGTTGAGGAAACAGGAGAGGGAGACAAAGCGACGTCGGGCATAAGAACGGGCAGGGCGGGCAGGCTCGGTCAGCGCTACGCCAAGTACGGATATTGTTCACGTGACCTAGGCAACACCATTCGCGGTATAGCTGTGACACATGTACTTGTCCCAACAAGAAGAAAAAGCGATTATGTCCTAACCGTGGTTTTATCGCGCGGTCCTACTAAGCCTTACTTACTTACCTAATTTATCATCGTATTACTGTGCGGCAGTTACAGTCTATTATTCTACTGCAGAATTGCACCCGACAGTCCGAACCGTACATTTATGCTTAATCACACGACCGACGTGGAACAGTATTAGCCATCTACCTACTCTCGGCCTTCACAGTTGTAAGAAATAACCAGTTTCATGAATCCACAGTCTATCGATTCGAATTGAAAAACTAATGTACAAAAGCCCTATTACCCTGTAGCGTGACACCAACTGCTCGAAAAAGTGAACATGTTTCCAGATCGCCTCCCAAAAACGCCGTGCAGTAGAGGCAGAATGAGCAGTCGAATGTACCATTATGTATCACATCGTTTTTCTGCGAGACTGAGAGCAATCGCAATGTGCCTCGGAATTTCCAGGGTGATGGTTCGGAGTTGTCGTCAGGTCCAAAGTGATGGATGACTACAACAGTGCGCCCTCCATTGTGATGGTTCAAGTGCAGTTTGCTGAGTGCGTTCATTGGAGAGAGAAATTGTGGTGCAATGGGCGCTTTCGCTAGAGCTTTGTTCCTCGAACCAGTGGGCGCTTTAGACGGCGGCTAACCGCGACCTCCTCCGTAAGGATTGTGCCGATAGCTCGCATTTCTACCGCCACCTCGGTAGTTGGCGCCTGGTTTGCCTGCGTTCTTGGGTCCGGTGGGCGCGTTTGCTGGTGCATTGCTGGGACCAGAGGGAGGCTGCGAGGAGCCTTGACGGGAGCGATTGTTAAATTTGCCTCCGTGGGTACGCTGAGCGCCCGGCCCAGAGGGCACACCAGGCTGAGGAATGTCATCGTACATGCCCTCCCAGCTTGTAGGTCCACCTTGTCCACCGAAGCCAGCCTGTTGCTGCATGCGCCGGGCTTCTTGCTGCTGGTATTTCTGCTGCTCGAACATCAACTGCTCTTGAGCAGTGTAACCCGGACCGGCCTGTCGCTGTTCACCACCGCCGCCGCCGCCGTTTCCACCACCGCCCATCATGCCTGGGTTGCTTCCGAAATTTGTGGGCTGGCTACCCATGTTCTGGCCTGGGGACATGCTTCCACCCATCATACCCATCTGTTGCATCATTTGGGGGTTCATACCGCCCATGGGACCGCCGCCGTTGGCCATCATACCCATCATCTGGGGGTTCATACCAGGCATGCCACCCATGGGGTTGGGCATACCGCCGCCTTGCGCCGCGAGGTTCTGCTGCATTTGGCGGAAGTACAACTGCATTCGCTGCCAATATTGGGCCATCATCGCCGGAGTCATGCCCGCGTTCTGGCCGTTGGCGCCCATGTTGTTTTGGTTGTTGAAGTCCCCTTGTCCACCGCCATTGTTGCCCTGGTCATTCCGGCCACCGAACTTGCCACCGCGGCCGAACTTCTTGTTGTCTTCCTCCTCTCGCATGTTTCCTCGAGGCTGAGCGCGCTTGACTTCAATTGGCTTGCCGAGGATCTGGAGAGGACCCTGTAGACATGCGTCAACAGCAGCGTCACCGTCAAAGGTAACGAAGCCGAAGCCACGTGGTCTGCCGGTATCTTTGTCCATCATAAGAGTAGCATCTACCACGCGGCCGAACTGTTTGAAGAAATTCTTGAAGTCCTCCTCGGTGGCTTCTTGGCTGACTCCACCTACGAAGATCTTGCTAGTACGCTCTTGCTCTTCACGGGGAATAGCTCGCTTAGGGTCAATCTACAAGTGTTAGCACGAGATAGGGCAAAGTGTGTCCCGGAATCTTACAATCTTGCCATCCAGGTAATGCTCCTTCACCATTACGGTGTTGACACATTTGGGGTCTTTGAACGTCAAGAACCCGAAGCCTCGGGACCGGCCTGTTGCGCTGTCCCGCATCACAGTGCATTCACTGACCTCACCAAATTGGGAGAAGTAGTCCTTCAATGACTCTACCTAGTCGGTCAGTCTACAATCATGGACGACACAAAGGCCACGAAGCTTTCATGGACAGTATTTTGATATGACTTACGCTCAGTGGTCTCCCAGTTCAAGCCGCCGATGAACATCTTGCTGTGCACGACAATTAGTACAATTCAGAACTTTGTTTGCAAAGCTTAGCAAGACGTGTATCTCGCATGCGCATGGTCGTGGCCCCGAGTCTCTCGGGTTCCTTGGGTTCGTCTGAGCTCAAAATTCGGATAGAAGCAGTGATCTCGGTATCTCTATTCGCATTGTTGCCGAGAGTTGTCGAGATGATCGTGGTATCCGAAGCATCCACAAGGCGAAGAGAGGTCTCGATGAATCCGGCGTTCAGATGATTGGGATAGAGTACGGCATGCTTTCGAAACGGCGCAGGACAGTCGCGCATTCTTCCAGTGTCGCCATGCTCGACCTTTCTCGTAGACGGAATACCATCATAATCTTTTTTCATTGCTTCGAGAGCAGGGAGCCAGACAATCACGTGGGCCCTTCGATATCTTGTGGAGACATTTCGCTTCGATGGGGCGCGGGTATGTCGTCCGGGATCGGAGGGCAAGCGAGCAGGTGTTGTCGAACAAGGCGTGAGTTCACCTCCAACCCGGATCACGGTTGGCCTTCAGCAGAACCGTACCGCCACCAAGCAAGCGAGTCGAGGCAGGGCCCGGTACAGAGTCGATTCCAGCAGATAGACAAGCAGCTCCGCAAATGCACAGAAATGTTCGGTTGAAGCGTCTGTGTTTTGCTATGGAGGCGAGAGCGGACTAAGCGCCCGACAGCCTTGGACTACCCTCAGCTCGTAGCTGGTACGCGCTATCTTGTACCTAGATATTTATCGACAAAAGGCGCCGCCTGCTGAAGGCATGCTGCAATGTCCCTCGCGCGCCTGGATGCTGTTCGGCGATCTGGTATGTAGAGCGGCTACTCTAGGCTAGCTTCTTCCAATATCGGAAACGCACTGCTGGCTGTATGTACTTGGATGCCCTGCCATTCTGATCACATAGCCTGCGTCCACTTGTAGACCAATCGAGCTCTCGATGATCCTCGGCCTTCTGACAGCATCCGACACGCGGTCTTGGTGTTCGCCAGAGAGTACTTGGAATGTCCCCTACAACCCAGCCAGATCGATGAAGCAAAGCGTTGCCGTCGATCTTTCCACAGCGCCCCAGCTTCTATGGCTGCCTGTGCCATGTTCGCCAAAGCGAGGCGACGAAAGCCGGATCCTTCGTCGCAGTCCGAGCTCTTGGCTGTTCATTGGCACTGAAGCCGTCGTGAATGTTGCTCCCGAGCGTCCCTTGTCGGGAAAATTCGTGCTTTGGGGTTTGGGCAAGGGGATGCGCATGACGAGATACAATTACCAGAAAACAAACAGCAACAAACTTACCCGTCTTCCTTGACATTGATTGGACCATAGTTGTCATCTACAGCAGGCTCGTTCCGGGAGCCCTGGTCTGCGCCGCCTGGGAAATGCGAGCCATGCGAGCCGCCCATTAGCGCGTCGCCATCTGCGGGCGCATACCCGTCCGGTCCATTGAACGCTTTCGGCGCGGGTTCAGCAGCAGGCTCGCTCTTCACGGCGGGCTCGGGTTCGGCAGGTGCGGCAGGTGCTGCAGGCGCGGGTGCAGGCTTCGCGGGCTCTTCGGGCTCATCGTAGCTGTTCAGGTGTAAGCGAATGGGCACGCCACGCGCGGCGCCGAAGACTCACAGATCATCGAAGATGTCCTCGTCATAAGTCTCGTCGGCCATGATGACGGCTGTAAGTTAGGGATGCGCAAAAGCGATAGTGTTAGTGACTCGACAGATCAGCGCGCCGGGGTGGGCGTGCGCCTGTGGTCGAGGAAATGTTGGAAGAAGAGAGAGTCGAGGCCACGGGTTCAAGAGGGTCGCGGAGAGAGCAGGGGCGCCGTGTTGTTTGGACCAGGTGAGAGACAGCAGCAGCAGAGACTGACGCCAGTGCCAGCACCAGCGTGAGGAGACGGTGCGCTTGCCCAAAATGGCCGCGGTCGGGCTTGGCAGGCGCGCGCGCCCCGGCCGTCGCCATGGTCATGGTGGCCCCGGCTATGTCTGGGCCTCGACAGTCGAGCGTCACGAACGCGGGGTGAACAGCTGGCCCGACACCGCCATGGCCTCCAAGAAGCAGCAGCAGCAGGTACTTGAGACACCGCCCGTCGCCTGCCCATGCCATTGCTAATCCTTCGCCTAGGAAATGGTCCAGGTCGGTTCGTAGCACCCTTTGCGCCGCTTTCGTCGCAGCATTCAGACTGCTAACCTGTCGTTTACTCCCACGCAGACCGCTCCTCGTATGTGCAGCCTCCGTTTCCCTGCAAGCTTAGAAACCAATGTTGATTGCTTGCCAGATCGGCTTCTCCCTTCTGGCGGACAACCTCGAATACGTCAAAGTCACCGGACAGCAAGAAGATAATCGGCGCTTCCTATTCGCATGCCGACATTCTCAAGCTTGACGCATTGTACGTATGCTCCCTCACAGACTATCCAAGATCCAATCTTACCGTCTAAGATCAAGCTCGCGCCCACGCACCCCGCCTTCTGCGACCCACAGCCGCGAGTCCAGCATTCCTACCGCACGATCTAGTACTACCAGGTCGCCCCCACCGCGCGCGACATATACTTCATTTCTTAACCAAACACATAACGACTGGAACGATGGCGAAGACGATGAAGGCGATATCATGTTTGAGGATGACGAGGACGAATTCGGACTACCCAGTATAGCGAGCATGCGGAGGAAAGGCCGACGGAAAGAACCGACAAAGGGCAAAGATCCTGGAGGAACTAGTAGGAATAGCCTTGGATCGACGGCATGGCGGGCCATAGACAGTGGTGACATTGCCGAGGAACGGGGCATACCAAATTACCCTACAGCGAAGAAGACGGAAGGCAAGATACTGCGGCCACAATACCAGGAGATATTGCGCGATCCTGCGAACTCGTTGCATCTGATATCCCACCCTTCAATTCATCCCACCGCCTCAGCAAAAGAAATTGAGGAACGTTCCGCGCGAACATCACGGATTAACAAGTTCAAGCGCATACTACAAGCTAGCACTATCTCTTTGTCCGAACTTCGCGACTCAGCATGGTCGGGCATACCATCTGAAGTACGCGCTATGGCGTGGCAGGTATTGCTGGGTTATCTGCCTACTAGCACCGAGCGCAGGGTTGCGACGCTGGAAAGAAAAAGGAAGGAGTACTTGGAGGGCGTTCGGCAGGCTTTTGAGCGGGGCACCACGGGCAGCGCAGGCGCTGTTGCCGCTGGCGTTACAGGAGCATCCGTTCCTTCAGCAAACCACGGGCGAGGGCGGGGCCTGGACGAGGCTATTTGGCATCAGATCAGTATTGACGTTCCGCGGACGAACCCGCATCTCGAGCTGTATAGCTACGAAGCCACACAAAGGTCGTTAGAGAGGATATTGTACGTCTGGGCGATACGACATCCTGCATCAGGCTACGTGCAAGGCATCAACGACTTGGTCACGCCCTTCTGGCAAGTTTTCCTTGGCGCCTACATATCGGACCCAAACATCGAGTTTGGCATGGACCCCGGACAATTGCCGAAACAAGTATTAGACGCCGTTGAAGCTGATTCCTTTTGGTGTCTCACAAAACTTCTGGATGGAATCCAAGACAATTATATCTCACAACAACCGGGAATCCAGCGGCAGGTCGCTGACCTCAGGGATTTAACCACGAGGATTGATGACAAGCTGGCCAAGCACCTGCAGAATGAGGGCGTCGAGTTCATACAATTCAGTTTTAGGTGGATGAACTGTCTTCTGATGCGCGAGATATCCGTCGAGAATACGATCAGGATGTGGGATACGTATCTCGTAAGTCACTTCGTTATCGCACCGGTGGAGGGTCTTGCTGACTAATAACTAACAGGCCGAAGAGGACGGATTCTCTTCCTTCCACCTCTACGTCTGCGCCGCCTTCCTCGTTAAGTGGTCCGACGAGCTGCGCAAAATGGACTTCCAGGAAATCATGATGTTCTTACAGTCGCTGCCAACACGGCAATGGACGAATAAGGATATCGAGCTGCTCTTGAGCGAGGCGTTCATCTGGCAAAGCTTATTCAAGGGCAGCGGCGCGCATTTGAAAAACACGGGCTCGAAAGGGAACGGGGGTGTGGGGATGGGGCCGAACTTTTGAGGTGGGGCCAATGTTGTATAATGATTGCATGGAATGATCGAACGTCTAAGGACCGCCACACTATACTATCTACCTAATCAACCGTGAATGAGCTTGTGGCGCATTGACGAGGGTTGGACGCGATGATTACCATCGTACATTACTGTGAAGTCATGCAGTTTACGCTATGCATGCTGTTCGCGCTACTCGTCATGTATCGAAGGTAGCACGTTATTCTCCATGACTCTTCAATGAGCTCTCTAAGTAGATCGCATTACTAAGTCATGTTTGATACACTGTTACCCCGGGGCAGGCAATACACATGTAGGTCGGTTGCGCGCAAACTTTTGACTTCGTATGTATCTACGATTCTACATTCTGCTACCGGGCGCACCGCGCTACTTCCGATACCTAGAGACGACCTTCCTCCGCTTTTCAAACGCATCTCCAATCGCCGAACCACTACTCCTCGGGCCATCCTCGATCGGACGCTTCCGGCTCTTCTCCAGGGTACCCGAACGCCCCCCCTTCTTCTGCGTCAAGCGCTCAATACGCTCCAATCCAGCGCCGAGCCCCCTCCACTCTTCTCCACCGAACCCGCCACCCCGGTTCATGCTGCGTTGCTTGGCCAGCTCCTTCTTCGAGGCTGAAGGAAGACGTATGTAGTTGGATTCTTCGTACTCTCGCCGTTCAGCTTCCTCCTTCCTCTCCCGATCGGACTTTGTGCGGCGACCGCCTTCGATGATGGTGCTTCCGATGCTGGGCTGCGCGACTGGGGCAGCGGACAGTTCCGTAGCGACGAACTCGTCGAGAGTGGCGGATTTTCCAGGTCGTCTTGCTTGCCGCTCTTCGCGACCTTCGGTCGTGGGCATGGACACTGGAGCAATCCTTGGAGGTCGGTAGATGCCGTCTTTAGAGGCGGCAGTTTTGCTGGCAGCGCTCGTCTTGTCGCGCGCGAACCTGCCAGGCCTGGGCCCAGCTATCTCCGCCTTCTCGCCCTCGCTGATAGAGCCGTCAGAATCTGCGCCGCTGACGTCGGTGTCTGCGTCCGAGTCTGCGTCTGCCTTTGATGTTTTCGCTTTCGCGGCCTTGTTGGTTTGCGTGGCTTTCCTTCCGGCATCGTCGGCTGCTCGGATGATGCGGTCGATTTGGTATTTCAGGCGGTTTTCGAGGGGGCGCACACCCTTCTCTAGATAGACTCGGAGCTCTACGAGCTTTTGCACCACCTCGTCTTGCGGTCCTAGTTCTTGTTCCTCCTTTCGCGCGCGCAGTTTCAGCACTATGAGAAAAACGAGGTTCTGAAGGTAGGAAAGCAACAGCTCGTTCTTGACGTCGAGTAACGAGATGCCCTCTTTCGGTGGAAGAACGTCGTCCTTTGGGATTGCCTCGGTGGCGGACTGGATAGATGTGGTGAGCGTGCTGAGCAGCGCCTCCAGGGAATTGTCGACCGCCATGATTAGTGACGTTCGGGGTAGTGGAATCTGAAGTCGTCCAGCTCGAGTGCTGAAGGAAAAGAAAAAAGTGGGACGCCAAGATTCCGCAGTGGCGGCAGCGTCCGCAAAAATGTTGCGACCTTCTAGCGGGCGAAAAGCAAGTCCAACGCCCTCTGTTTCTGTTACAACACTCTGTAAAAATGGGGAAACGCGCAATTGCTGATGTGATTGCCGACGAGGTGCCTGTTAAGAGCGACGCTCTTTCCAGGAAGAAGAGCAAGAAAGATAAGAGCGAGAAGCGACAGAAGAACGTCGCGGCTGTAGAGCCGGAACCCACTGCCAATGGCACTTCCACCCCTATGGAGGTGGACGAGACGGTGAACGGCGAGGAGAAGTTGTCGAAAGAGGAACGCAAGGCTGCAAAGAAAGCACGTCGGGAGGCAAAGGAGGCAAGGAAGGCGCAGGAAGACACTGTGGACGGTGCTGAGGACGACGAGGCCGCCGCGAAGGCCGCGCGCAAAGCTGCGCGCAAGGCAGAGAAGGCCGGAAAGAAGAAGTCGAGCAAGGCAGCTGAGGGTGAGAGCACGACCGCTTCGTCTGCGATTCCCTCGACTGCACAATCCTCTGCGACCAGCCCGGAACCGATCTCCAAGAATGGCGGTCTTTCGTACGAAGTGAACAAGGACCTGGCAGCCCTCCCGCAGTCGGAAATCGATTCGTACCTCACCACTCATGCGGTCACTGTCGAAGATCCTCGATCCCAAAATCTTCGTCCTATCATGAAGTTCGACTACCTGCCGGTGACTGACGAGGGTCAGCGCGCTCCGTTCAAGTCTTTCGCAGCACCTACACCTATACAAGCAGTTACATGGCCCGCGCTGTTGTCTGGACGAGACATGGTCGGGGTTGCCGAGACTGGTTCTGGCAAGACATTGGCCTTTGGTGTGCCATGCATACGCTACATTACATCCCTGCCGAAAAAGCAGCAGAAGGGTGTCAAGGCTGTCATCGTATCGCCGACTCGAGAGCTCGCCGTCCAAATACACGATCAGCTTGTGCAGCTTGCTACGCCAGCCGGCCTCTCAGTTGTCTGCGTATACGGCGGTGTGCCAAAAGACCCTCAGGTCAGAGCAATCAAGACTGCATCGATTGTTGTCGCAACGCCCGGCCGATTGAATGATTTGATCGGAGATGGATCGGCCGACCTAAGCAGCGCAGCGTACGTTGTGCTTGATGAGGCGGACCGAATGCTCGACAAGGGCTTCGAGGAAGCGATCAGACAGATCATCACCCAGACGCCGAAGAAGCGGCAAACGCTCATGTTCACGGCAACTTGGCCACCCTCCATTCGTGCGCTCGCCTCTACTTTCATGCTGGCGCCTGTCAAGATCACGATTGGCGACAACGTCTCCGGCGAGCTCCGCGCCAACACGCGTATCAAGCAGTTGGTCGAGGTTGTGGACCCTCGCGGCAAGGAACAACGTCTTCTCCAACTGCTGAAACAGTACCAGTCAGGCAAGAATACGGAAGATCGTATCCTCGTCTTCTGCCTCTACAAGAAGGAGGCCGTGCGCATTGAAAGCTTCATTCGCATGAAGGGCTTCCGAGTGGGAGGTATCCACGGCGACCTCAGTCAGGATAAGCGCAGTGCTTCTCTGCAGGCATTCAAAGAGGGCTCGGTTCCTCTTCTGGTAGCGACCGACGTTGCCGCCCGCGGTCTGGACATCCCGGCCGTCAAACTTGTGATCAACGTGACCTTCCCTCTAACGGCCGAGGACTACGTGCATCGCATCGGCAGAACTGGCCGTGCCGGCAAAGAAGGTCTTGCCATCACCCTGTTCACGGAGCACGACAAGGCTCTATCTGGAGCGTACGTTCAAACCCCATCTTAACTCAAGGACTTCGTTCTGACATGTAATATAGGTTGATCAACGTTTTGAAGGCTGCCAACCAGGCCGTGCCCGAAGAGCTCCTGAAGTTCGGCACGACCGTGAAGAAGAAGGAGCACGGTGCTTACGGAGCTTTCTACAAGGATGTAGACATGACCAAGAAAGCAACCAAGATATCTTTCGACTAGTGTGCGATATCCTGGAACACATGGTCGGCGAGGTCTCCGCAGGTAGATTGCCTGTCGGGGTGAGCGGCGTTCGGCGTCAATGCATCAAAAAGTCTGCTGTTTGGGTTCTCGGCATTGCTCGCGGAGTAGATGCGGTATATAGACGAGCGATCCGATTCGAAATGCTACCATCTTTCTGGGTCATGCAATGCAAGATTCCCTTCCACGTACACGTCCTTCCTTCTCAGCTGCAGACAGCAGTTTCTAAACCATGGGCCTCGGTCGTCAGTGATACAACATCAGCCTAAAACTTTGGAGTCTCATGCTGGCCCCAGCGGCCCAAAGATACACGATGAAATCTCCGAGTTGCAAACCTTTCACATTCGACAGTCTCTGGCAGAATTCATCCGGACGAAAGCACGGCCCCTACGTTTCGGTCCAGTTCCCGTAGGACAACAATCCTGCGAGGTCGGCGATGTTCTCGCAGAAAGTATGTCCATCGAAGCGAGCGGCGGCCGGCGTGCATTAAAAAGTCTGTTTTGTGGGACAGGATCTCGACTCTCCAGCGAGTAGGTAGAAGCACAGCCATGCATAGACGTGTCTGACTATCGTATTCGAATATATGCCTTCTCGCCGAGTTATGCAAAACCGTGACCCGCATTGTGTATATTTGACCTTTAGCTAGAGTCTCAAACCGAACTCATGGGGACTCGGGACTGCTCTTTCAAGTCCCGACTTGTAAAAATCTTAATGTATGGTAAGGCTGGTAGCAGTCCTTCTTTATGGCACGAACTTTGTCCATGCAACCCGGGTTTTATCTGTCTGTGCTCCCTATCTATTGCGAGTCCTAACAGAATGACCTCAGATCTTGCCAAAAAAAAAAAACGCTCTGTTGTCAAAACAAGCACACGTGGCATCGACTACCAGTTGCCCCAAATTTGGAACAAATTGCGTCCAACCAACGCGAAACGCGGCTATTTGAGCCATCGTCCGCCACCTCCATCATAGTCGTCCGAGTATTTGTCCCTCGCGGTTCGCACGGGTGCCTCCAAACCCACACGGCAGACACACCGCCTGAGTGGTTCAGATTTTCCTCCTTTGGGTAACAACCCGTCGAATACGGGGGGCCTAGCGTACAAGCTCGGCGACCATGTGCGTGGTATATGAGGGGACAAATGCACTACGTTAGCAATCGGCAGGCTTCGAGGCGGCGTGGAAGCCCGTCAAATCCTTCCTCGGCGGCTCCGCGATACCAGGGTGTATATGGTGGATTGCAGCGTGCAGACGCCGATAGGAAGGAAGGATTGCTGATTGCTGTCAGAGGGGCGAGAGAAGGTCGGCGACGACAGAATGTCATCCAACACGCATGCAGGTCTACGTCCGATAGCCAAACCGAGTACCGGTGTAGGCGCCACATAGCACAGGCAGGAATTGCCGGTACGGGGGGATAGGTGGAGCCATGGACCCTGAGGTTGCCCATGGTAGTTAGCATGCTTCACACAATGCCCACAATGCCCACAATGCCCACAATGCCCACAATGCAAAACTACGAGTAGCCTATGGTACGGAGGTCCCCCGCCCCTCACCTGCTTACCTAGCCCACTCTTACAGTCCAACTCTTGCCTCGCCGACGACACGCGCGCCTCAGCAAGCTCGGACGGCACAGGCCTGACTTTGAAACCGCGCATCCTCTCGCACCCTCGCGCTAACATGCGCGGGAGTGACCGCGTGGTTCGCATGGTTTGGGGCGGTGGGCCAGTAGGGGGGCGGTGGTGCGTTGGGGGCTCGTGTCCGTGTGCTGGATCGCGTCGGCGAGGTGGACGTCGGCGACCTCGTGGAGGTGGGCACACCGCAACCGCACCGTCAGTAATACGCACTGCCAAATTGCAGACCACACGCGATGGAGGGGCCAGTGTTATATATGGAGATTCGGCGGCGTACAGTAGGTAGCAAATATTAAAACCCCCGCTGCGTTCACGACTCCCGCCGCAAGCTGAAAACCACCCATCCTCTGACTCTCTCTCTCTGTGCTATCGTGAATTCGCACGCATACCCAGGCTACTTGGAGACGAACCATCCATCCACCTCGAATCGAACCGAATATCGAACTCGCCAACATCGAGACCTGCCGCCGGCCCAAGTACTCACATATACATCCAACACAATCAACACCGAACCATGTGCCGCAAATCCACCTGCGAAACCTGCCGTAAGCCCTCTCCCGCCACCCATCAACCTCACCCATCTAACCCTCCCCACAGACAAAACCACCTGGTGGGGCTGCGGCAACCACGTCGCCGGCGTCATGGACAACGTGCCGCAGGAAGAATGGTATATCTGCCTAGCTTGCATACAGCGGACCTTTGCTGAGAGGTCGCGTGTAGGTGCACTTGTGGGCCCCAGGTTGCGAGGGGCGGACAACAATACCCGCCCAAGGGGCCGATGTGAGTAGGCGGGGGTGGGACGTGGTCCAACAGGAGTGGACATGGACAGGATAGGATAGAGGAGGAGTTTGAACAAATGAGTGTGGGACCCGCTGGTACGGGGACCAAGGACAGAGGTGGATGGGGTGTGTTTGGGGAGACCGGGTATCTGGTATACGATGGGATACGACTGCATACATGGTGCATGAGGAGAGGTTTGCATTGGCTGAAGACGGCCGGCCTCGATGTTTTGATAGCGTTCGCCGTTTGCACACTTATGATGGACATGTTCTTTTGCTTTTTGAGTCGGGGTGTGCGTGTCGTGCGAGTACGTCCAAAGCCAGACGTGGTTTGGTTGGAATAGTAGCCTCCTGTCCCCCAGTGATCTGACCTCGGTCAAGACTTGCAGTTGCCTGCCTCTGGACAGGCAAAGACAAGTACAGAGTGAAGTGTGCGTCAACCTGACCAGTGGTGTCCGTAGTTGTGGGCAGTAATGATGGGACGCACCTATCCAAACCTACTAGGCTCGGATCGTTTGCTGTACTACCAGGTTCAATCGAGGGCTATGATAGTCTTAGTATATATTGTATACAATCACTATGAGGGCGGGTAAACCAATGAAGCAAGGGGGACAAAAAGGCGCGTTGTGCTTTGCCAATGCACGAACAAAGGGGGACCAAAAAAGCGGCTAGTCTTAGTATTCTCACGCACTTTTAGGTGGCATGTCAAACTTGTACATGTTCTTTCGTGCGCAGTTCGAGTGGGAATGCATATACTGGTTGTCAATGTGAGCACTGTGTGGTCACTGGTCCTTTGCTCACTGCGGGGCATCAAACGTCATATTGCACCATCGCACGATGGGAACATGTAATTTGTACAATGCCAGCATGTTCAGGCGTGAATTTAGGAGAGTTCCAGCTTTTCTACGTGGTATATGAATGATTTAACAGATTAGCGTAACCAGGGAAGCACGTCTCCTGCGGTGATAGCTCAGTGGTAGAGCAGCGGGCTGCAGTACTCATACTCGTGGTTCCTGAAGGTCACCAGTTCAAACCTGGTTCACCGCTTTCCTACCATCTCTTTTTGGCTTTTTGGTCTCTTTGAGAACGTGACGAGACGTGTGCAGTTGTCTTGCTTTTTGCTGCACGCAAGCGAAGGCCACATCTACTGGCTTCAACCTAGATCCGAATTTTGACTTGAAAGGTTACAAACATTGCAGAGCACAGGCTCAAATAAAGAAAGCGAGTGGTGTGCAGAAACGGAAACCTTGATTACAGTAATCCGTATCTGGCACATAGCGTAGCAAAAATAGTTATGTTGCCCTGGTGCGCGGCGACGAGGTATCGAATATGCTCCCAAATGAGTAAGAATACCCTGCACGTATGGTTGATGTTCCCGTTTGTTCATCGATTGCGAATGTTGGTGGCAATGTCGAGGTGCCTGAAAAGCAGAAGAGTAATGTTTGTAAGCTGCCAGTGATACACACCTTAGTCAGTATCAGGGAGACTAGATCGGATTTAGGAGTCTCGATAGTATGGATAAAGGTGACGGGAGAGACAAAGCAAGAGTCATGCGTGAGGTTATTCATAACTCATGGGAGCCCGAACGCGGCAGGGATGGTGTTCGGCTGGCTGTTTGAAACAGTTCGAGAGGGTTGGCTCAATGGAGATCAAACGTGGACTCTGGACGCCAGAGAGCGGGACGTCATGTCCACACTGGCAGGTGGAGCCTCCTCATCGAGAAGGGGCCGCTCAAGCGGCTACGACGGGGCGGCACTGGAGGGTAGAAATATGAGTTGGAGGCGTGCTGTCCAATGGTCTCGGGAGTGTAGGCAGCCGCATGGACAGGGCAGTCTGAGACGTAGAGACGCTAGGTACAGGCGCCGCAGAGATGCAACTTAGCCCGTGCAGGATGGTTCGCGGAAACGCGAGGCAAGTTTCAGATGCTGCCCTACGAAGCTTGGGCGTGTGATTTGGAATGCGGAAGGGAGAGCCCCAAAGGCGGACGGAGCGGCACCAGCGGTCGCAGAGTAGGGCGCGACGCAGGCCCAATGGTGGGGGAGGTAGATGGGGCGGTGCAGGTTGGGCGTGCGAGGGCAGAGGTGCGAAAACAAACCACAAGACTGGGCCTGGGGTGATTGACGATGAATAGCGGGTGTCCTATGGGGAGTGTGAGGGAGTGTGAGGGAGTGTGAGGGAGTGTGAGAGAGTGTGAGACAGGCACAGGGCGACAAGCCAATGAGGGCCCAGCATCGGCTAGCGGCTGCTCCCTTCTCGCTCGTGCGGGCGTTGCAGTGGGAAGTGGGCTAGCCATGGTCCAGTGCTGCACCTTTGGGCACTGGGCAGGCTCGGGCGGGCGTTATAATGCAGCGAGCGGTCGCAGTCGCAGTCGCAGGCTCCCTGCGTCCATTCTACCCATCCACATTCCGACCGTGTGCTAACTACCAACTGCGAACTTGCATCTTGTTGTCGTTGCCGCTTCAGGACCCAGCTGCAGAGAGCCCCCCGCCATCCCGCCACGGCACCACTGCTAGAGCCTACCGTAGTAAACGTAGTACCCAGCGCACCCGCCCCACGCGATAGCTGAACCCTTCTCCTGTTCTGTTCTGTTCTGTTCTGTTCTGTTCTGTTCTGTTCTGTTCTGTTCTCCTGGCGAACGCCCGCGACACCGCAACACAAACAAAGTACGTTGCGCCTCCGCCTCCGCCTCCGCCCCCGCCTCCCATTCACTCGCGCCTGCCCTGGTCGCTGCCGTTCCTGCCTTGCGCACGTTGACGCTGGGCAAGGCTGACTTGGCAACCAGTTCACATCGCGTACCTTCCAGGCTTGACAGGCCCCGCCGCCGTAAATCGTATTCCTCCAGCCGCCCCGCTACTCGCACACTCCCCCCTCCTCTTTCTCCTACGCCGCCGCCTCGTCCCGACAACCCAGCCGTCTTCGAGCAGGAACGTCCGCCTTGCACACGCCGCATCGCAGAAGGAGCGGCCGTCTACCCACCAGACGGCACGCCAGACCCTCTGCGGCTGCGACATCTTCGAGTCGGTATGTGCTTTTCTGCTTCCTTTCTCGAGCACCTGTGGCCTCGCAGACATGCACAGTGAGCCGTGAGCCCTGCGAACCTTCATGCGCCTTGTGCGTGCGCCGTCATGGGAGCGTTCAATTCACCCCCCACCTGCTCCACGCCAACAGGCAAGCGGGGTCCGAGCTTACTGTGTACTGCACCATGAGCGAGTTCCCCTTCAACCACGGCCCAAAGGGCGAACCATTGGCCGGTGACGCCTTCCTGATCGAGAACAACACGCCTTCATGGTTTCCCCCCAACAAACAATGGAACAGTTCGCTGACAGCTTTTCTCGCAGATCCAGGCTGTCATCGTAGCGATAGTCCTCCATTGACGACTGCGCGGCTCGTCGTTCAGCGTCTTACAAAGCGGGCAGCAGCTCATCCCGAGACCCGCCTCGCGCACCCGCGCAATCGCCCCACAAACCGCCGCAATGTCTCGCGCAACCGGAGGAACCGGCAGCTCGCGCAAAATCTCCTTTAACGTGTCGGAGCAGTACGATATCCAAGATGTGGTTGGCGAGGGAGCATATGGAGTCGTCTGGTAAGCTCTGCCAGCCAGCCTGTCAATCGTCACAACGGTTCCTGACCTTCGTACAGCTCTGCGCTACACAAGCCGTCAGGCCAGAAGGTCGCCATCAAGAAGATCACACCATTCGATCATTCCATGTTCTGTCTGAGAACGCTGCGAGAGATGAAGCTCCTGAGGTATTTCAACCACGAGAACATCATCTCCATTCTCGACATTCAGAAGCCGAGGAATTACGAGACTTTCACCGAGGTCTATCTGATTCAGGTACGTGAGCTCTGCTCTCAAGGCAGAACCACATATTAACAAAGCGCAGGAACTCATGGAGACGGACATGCACCGTGTCATTCGTACGCAGGAGCTTTCCGACGATCACTGCCAATATTTCATCTACCAAACGCTGCGTGCTCTCAAGGCAATGCACTCGGCCAATGTGTTGCATCGTGATCTTAAGCCTTCCAACCTGTTGCTCAATGCCAATTGCGATCTCAAGGTCTGCGATTTTGGTCTCGCACGATCTGCCGCCTCGACCGAAGACAACTCGGGCTTCATGACAGAATACGTTGCTACGCGTTGGTACCGAGCCCCGGAGATCATGCTTACGTTCAAGGAGTACACCAAGGCCATTGACGTATGGAGTGTGGGCTGCATTCTGGCCGAGATGTTGAGCGGCAAGCCGTTGTTCCCAGGAAAGGATTGTTAGTAGCATCGCCCACAGCATCAGAACGACCAACTGACCCATGATCGCAGATCACCACCAGCTTACCCTCATCCTCGATGTTCTGGGTACGCCGACTATGGAAGATTACTACGGCATCAAGTCTCGCCGTGCTCGCGAGTACATCCGGTCGCTTCCCTTCAAGAAGAAGATTCCGTGGAAGGCCATGTTCCCCAAGACCTCCGACCTTGCTCTGGACCTTTTGGAGCGTTTGCTCGCGTTCAACCCCGTCAAGCGTATCACAGTGGAAGACGCCCTGAAGCACCCATACCTAGAGCCGTACCACGATCCGGATGACGAGCCTACTGCGGACCCCATTCCAGAGGAGTTCTTCGACTTTGACAAGAACAAGGACAATCTCACTAAGGAGCAATTGAAGCGTATGCCCCCAAATCCCTGCGATCAATATGTGTATACTAACTTCACCTAGTCCTCATCTTCCAGGAAATCATGCGATAATCCCTTTCCAGCATGCCGTAGCGGCAACACCTTACTTTGCTTCAAGCATATGTGGGCGCTTGGATAGACAGGTCTTGGATAACGACGAATATACGGCCATCTGAGCGGTGAGCAGGCCTGAGCTTTTATGCAGACTAATGAGCATGTGCGGGATCGGTCTTCCCGGATTCCAGGAAACATGACATGTCTAGCTAGCCTTGAGAGCACTGGGTGGAAAGCAAGTACCCGGTTTTATTACAAAATGAATCAAGCATCCCAACAGTCATATATTGCCGAAGCTTCGTGACAGAACGCCCCGTGCAGACCTTTGCCAACTGTGTTATTAAAATCAAAATCCGCAACGTAAGAAAGTCCACTATCCGGTCAACCTTCTCACCCCTCATCTCTCCCCTCCTCATACCTCGGCATCGTCGGCTCGGTCCCGGCCCTCCACCCCGCCTCGTGCTCCCTGCCTGTCCAGTCCACCCTCGAGACGTCCCGATCAACTTTGAAGACGCGGTACCCCGTGATCCCGGTCGTCGGTTGCCTTCCAACTGTACTTGGTGAGAGCCGACGGTTGGCGGACGCAGAGAGGCGGTGGGCTTCTGCGTCGCGAAGGGCGGTTTTGTGCGCCCGGATGCGGGAGGCGGCGAAGCAGGAGATGGCGATCAAGATAAGGGGAAGGAGGATGCCGAGGGCGATGGTGGATTCGCGGTTTAGGTGAATGTCGGAGGGGGACATTGTGGTGGCGGTGGCGGTGGCGGTAGAGGGGGGTGGGGAGGGGTGGCATTGAGGGTATTATAGATGTGGAAGCTGGAGTGGTGACGATAAGATGCCGATGGTGAGGTCAGCTGTGTCAAATGTCAGTGGTAGCGACAAGATGCAGGAGTAGTTTTGTCCGTCCTCACAGGTCCAACTAATTGGTAACGCTTGGAGCTGTAGCATCTAACCTTTAAGGGATCATAGTAGGTGTTCATGTGAAGACGTGCTGCGTATTGGGATGTAATACACTCTTGATTGGAGGTTCCTTTGCCGAAGTTGAGATGAATTCCTAACGCCGCCCAATGCCGTATGCAACCCAATGTAGTGCGAAAGCCCGCTATGCATATCTCTTCCCATATACAAGTATCATACATGCGTTCCTAATACTCTCTTAGAAGTCGCATCGTCCATCCTTCCACCCAGTCCGCCACCTCTCCTCCCATCTCCCACAATCAAACACGCTCTTCCCCAGCTTCACGTTCACGGCATTATGCGCCTCACACATCCACCGCCCAAACTCATCGCGTGAGCTCACCCGCGGCGCATTCCCGTTCGCCATCCACTCCTGGAAGTCGCCGGCGCAGTGCCAGCACGGATACAGCTTCGCGAACGTCTTCATGAACGTGCTTGTCTCGGCTTGCTTCTCAGAGGATGGTTTTTCGGGGTATTGCGCCGTGATGGAGTGGAGGAGGGTCCATGAGGAGCGGCCGAGTTGCGCGACGTCGGGGGGGCAGTCGGTGGGGAGGGCGGGGCGCTTTTTGGTGGTTGTGCCTTTGGTCATGGCGAAGAGGGAGGACACATCGGTGCAGGTGCGGCATCTGCGTTGTTGCGTAAAGTCAGAATACGTATTCCAAGTGGGCTCGGGCTGTGAGCGCTCGAGGCGCATTCGGAGCTGGTACTTACGGCTTGCCATCTGGACCCAGTACGACGCCCTTGGAGAGCTTGGGTGCTGGGTTTGCGTCGGCTTGCTCCTTTTCTGGTTGGTCTATCGGTCCCGGTGCCATAGTTTTGCCTGTGAATTATGCGTGCAAAAGAGTGTGGTGTTCGAGCTAATGTTCACAGTAGTGGTGTGGTGCTTTGAAATGCACCGAGTTCGTCCGGGGCAGGCCAATCCTTGTCGCGGTGCTCTGCGTGAGCCGATTGGACGGTCGGACGGCATGCAAGTGCGGTCGTCACTTCATCCCATCTTGCTTCATGCCCTGTGTGTCCATCTTCGTTATTTGAGAATTCTATGGACGTAGGGTGTGATTTCAATGTTCTTGTTCGTTCAAAATCAAAGTTGCTCTCGAATCGACCAACCAGCTGTGCGACCCGCACCTTAGCTTGGGCTACATATTGGGACTGAGCTGGTGCAGTTTCCTCACCATCCCATCTTTGTTTAGACGTAGCAGAATGGATGTGCCGGTGGCTGCGAATGTGCTTGGAACAGTAGGTGCCGTAAGTCAATACCTCCCGGTCCGATATCACAAGGACGCGTGCCACTGACTCTTCATAGGTTTGCTGGTCTGTTCAGGTCTGTTGCCCATGCCGTGGGACAGCACCATATTGACCATGGGTAGTTGATTCCGCAAATAGTGATCAACTATCGCCGCCACAATGCTGTGGGTCTTCAGCCTACGATGATGATGCTGTGGGCCTGGGCAGGCGTGCCGCTGGGCGTGTATAACATTGTCAAAGACTTCAATATTGCGTTGAGGATACAGCCACAGATCCTAACGCTGCTGAGCTTGGTAACATGGATCCAGTGTTACTACTATGAGAAGGTCATTTTCCTATGGACTAAGCTGCAATGTGTGAAGAGACTGACATCCCATCCAGCACTGGTCGGTTCTGCGATCCCTTGCTCTGGCTGTACCCGTGGCCTTCATCATGGGCGGGATACAGGTGGCTTTAGTCATCGTCCTACGCATCGCGCAAGACCGGAACATCCAGTGGCCGCTGATTTTCATGGCCGTCCTTTCGGCAACATTGCTCGCGGCCGGTGTGCTCCGCCACTACCTGGATATCTACATCCACCGTACTGTCCGCGGCATTTCTTTTCTCTTTGTTGGCATCGATGCTGCTGGAGACTTGTTCTCCTTGGTGTCCGTACTGTTCCAGCGGGAGCTAGATGTGCTCGGCCTTGTCATCTACGGGACGGAGCTCATCTTGTGGATCGGAGTCTTCGCATGTGGAGGTTACTACAACTTCCTGCCCTGGGTTCGAAGCAGGAGTAAGCGTGGTAAAGCAACAAACAACGTCGCGGGCGATGGCGGGCTGTCGCCTGCTTGTTCGAGGACCAGCGGCCCAGTGCCAATGCCGCCGGTGGAGTCCGTTGCGATGCACGACATGCCTTCCAGCACTTCAGTTTTCCGGACGCCGTCCGGTGAAGTCGAAGTCATGCGTCACCGATCGCGGGGTAACGGCGTCACTGGATCGTCAGGCCCTTGATTTTGGGGGAAGAGGCCTGGGCGTTCATCTGAAGTCAGAAAGGGAAGGCACGCTCGTCGCCTGCCCGCACAAACCCTTCGTCACCGACTCCACCACTTCACATACCCACTTTTCTCCCGGCATGCGCTTGCAATTTCGATTGCTCGTCACCCGGCAAGTGTTTGTGTTTACCAGCTTCTCCAATATCTGTTTTCTCGGAACATTCACTGCACGCGGCAAGCACATAACAACGTGAGAAACCCCCCGCTCAACCTCGAGTAGAAACACTCGTGCTCACCACAGGATCAACTAATTCCTTCAGCTGAGTACCCGCAAGTGATGGCCACCATGAGCACCAAGGTCATGTCCCTCAGCTCGACCTCGGGCGCGCCGACGCCTCCAACCACAACACCGTACACCGAGTCTGCCAGCAGCAGTGATAATGTTGCGCAACCCGACTTCGACGCCGTTGGCCGCATTCTCGGTCCGATCCAAGAAGACCTGAACGAGCAAGCCGACGTTGCTATGTTACCGAGCCCTCCCATCAACACCCCCGAACTATTCTCCCCTGCGCCGTCCGTCGTCTACCGTCCCCATCGTAGCCGTGGATTCAGCCTCCTTGGAGACCGCCTAGCCCAGCTCAAGCTTCACGAGCGCGGTTCGCCCCGTCGAGATTCAGATTGCGCCTCGAGCAACTACTCTATCGTGACCTCTGTTGAGGACGAGACCGAGAATATCGAGGACGATGCGAGCTCCACAGGTCGCTCAGTCACTTGGAGCGTTCCTGGATATGCTCATAGCATCAACAAGAATGTAGCGCCGCTCATCTCTCCTACCCCAGGTGCTATCCCCATTGCGCTCGGCTCGGCTCGGCTTAACCCGCGCATCGAGGAGTATGTCCAGTTCTCGAGCAAGGACCTGCCCGTTACCGGTCCTGCAAGGGGCAACACTTCTTCTACGCAGGCTATCCCCGCAAACAACGGCTCACATACACGTGATGGTTCTTTCGACACTATCAAGAGCGACGGAGCCGTCAGCGGAGTCACGGAGAAGAGCACCTGGGCCGAAGAGGTTGAGGAGGCCGCCGAGCGGGCTTTGTTGCGACTAGAGCAGCTGGCTTTCGATGAATGCGCCCGCAACCCGGGGCGAAGCATGGAGGAGCACTTTACTGAGCGCCTTCAGCGACTCCTTGCCAAGCGCGACCGAAAAGTGAAGCTTACAGTTAGTTACGACAACTATGTAGTGAAATCGGCTAGCTCCTCGACCATCTCTACCGAAGCTTCGACTGAGGTGCCCGAGGAACCCACCAATGACTCCGTCATTGAGGCCGTCGCTACGGGATAGGACTTTGTCGGCAACATCATACCTGTTCACTACGTTTTGCACGGTGAGTTGTGTCGACGCTCTACCTGTGCACACCACTAATGGTACCACAGAGATCGGTTTATGACGGGGCGTTGGCGCGAATGGATGGAACATGCGATCTGCTGATTATGGCGAAAAGGGTTTGTGACTTTACGGGTTTGGCTTGCAACATGCGATAGCCATCTACTCAATAATGGGGTTATGATCACGATGAATAAAGCATAATTTATCTTTCATGGCATTGGTCTTGCCGTGACTGTGTACACTAGTATAGCTCCTCCTTCGAGAACCTCTCGTACCACGGGACGACAAACACTCAGAGGGCCCAATGCAGTTCAAGTCGATTTTAGTACAACGCTTGACGAGCTGGTTTTACGAAGCTTGCCTTGCACCGATAGCCTGCAACACACCCACGGCGAACAAAGTTCCAGCAGTGGGCTTGTCATTCACGCGCCAATACTAAGCCCCATGATCAGCGAGAGCAAACAGTTCGCTATCCAAATACTCACGCTCGCACCGGCCCCAAAGAGCAAAGTGATCAACAAGCTGGCAGCAGTCTTGTCGGCCAGGTCCACCAGACCCGTTTGACTCCACTTGTAGTTCATGACGCCGGCAATCAGGAACCAAACGCTGCCCTCGTACCAGCCAATCTTGGAGGCGCCACGGAGTAGAGGCGGGAGCTGGTTCGTGGAGGGGTGCTTGAATTGCTCGAGGCCTTTGGCCTGAGACAGGTGTCAGTAGAAATGTGGTGGTGAGGAGGCATGTGCGTGTACCGTGTGGCCTAGGCTGAGCAGGCCGCATGCGAGGCTGGTGCCGAAGAGTACAGGGTAGGATGCGAACGTGCTTGAAGCCATTTTAAGTGACTGAAATTCACGAGAGATGAAGTTGTTGTGGTAGATTCTGTGGTAATGGTGTTAGTCGCTGATGATGACGCTAGTGCCGAGGTCTTTCTGCATTGGCACAAATGCAACTGCCCGCACGTATGAGTAACTCATATAGATAGGATTCAAGCGAAGAGAAATGGGCTGCTGGTTTGGGATTTAGATTCCAAGACTGGCGAAGCGTAGGCTATTGCGCTCTTCATTTTGATCTGCTTGTCCCTGGTTGACGGCATGGCGCCTCTGACAGTGAAGACTCTCAGAGCACTCGTTATCTGTGAAGACGGAAAAACAGGGCTGGGCTGATGGTTGTGCACAATTGTCATTTGAGAACAGTATGAATCGACACATTTGCTTGAATTCGACGCAGCAACAGAAGGCATTGCATGGTACACTGCGCCTTGCCTTTGTACGGTAAGGTTATCGATATCTGCCCGGCCTTGGCCTCCGCTTCCGCTTCCGCCTCCGCATTCTTAGACACCGGTGACGCTGTCGGCATTTACAGAGCGTCAATCGTCAGCGCAGCACACGCCACGAGCGGATCGCAAAATGTTGCTAAACATGCGGTGCCACGGTTGACATTGCTGATTCGCGTGAAACTTCGGAACGTCGCGTGAAGCGCTCGTCAGCGCGCACATGTGGCTAGTCTCGACGTGTGCCAAGTTTCGCCGCCGCATGCGAGAACATGCATGCAAGCTCTCCGAGACTTGCATGTTCTCGACCCGATCCGCCTGTGTTGGACGCGAAGTTTCGTGCCTTGCAACGTCTTCTTATCTACCATCCATCCGGTGACCTCTCACAATCCCGCTGCACGTTCTCAAGGTCCCACCGCCGGCACCGTGGGGTCGGTGGCCGTCAGCCTGACCAAAGTGAGTTGTTCCCGCCAAAATCCGGCCGGGCGCGCCGCATCCAGTCTTCCATGTAGCCTCCGCTGCATCCGCGAGGTCCCAGATTGTGCACATGTGCTGCAGCTGTCCCATTAGTCCGCTGAACGGCGCGCTCCACTTCAGCATGTCTCGGCGTGCATCTTCCGCGTGTTTCCTCGAGCTATCCGGGAACCCTTCACCACTTTGTCAGCCTCCGGAACATTCGGCTCCAACCCGGCTCCCTGTGCTCGAGACAACTCGATCTTTGTCAGTGATAGTGCTCAATTAGGTCAGAAGCTAACCAGTCAGTGCCTGTCGTACCTGCCTTGCATCATGGCGCCGTACAGGTGCCTCTCCGACCGCTCTTCCCCGTCTCGTCCGTCGCCTCGCCCATATCTACTGCTTCCGTCCTTACATCCACACCACTAGTGGTATCTCCTTCGAACTCTCTAGACGAGCACACGAACGTCGCGCCGGTCGCCTCCGACGAACGCTCACCCCGAGTCATCGATATCTCCATAAACCATCCTTCGTATGAACATTCGTCCGGACCAAATCCGACGCCCTCTGTCGCCATTGTTGGCGGGCCTGACAACGACACGGATACGCAGATGAAGGGCCGGAAGCCAGCAATCGCTGCTGCGGGAACCTTCTTCGGTCTGTTCGCGTACTCCCAAGTATACCAGAATGTCATCTTTCCGCGCATCACCCCGCCATCGGAACTGTTGGAAGAGAAAAGTTGGGTCAACTCGTCCCGTTCATGGCTAGACAGGAGAGTGTGCAATTGGTTTGGGCTTTGCGGGTTGGCCCATCTGAACCAGGCCCACTGGACAACAGAAGGCGGTGCGAACATACCAACACCGACCAAAGCTAGCAACGATGAGCGAGAAAAGGTAGATCTCAGCGAGTTCGCGGAGAGTGCTAGAGCACTTCCTAAAGGCTGGGATGATAAGGAACGCGAGGTGCCGCAGAACGTTTTGGATGACCAAAACCGTGAGATACCGCAGTACGTTTTCGACCACGCGCCACTCATTCATCTATACTCTGGCGAAGAGTATTGGCCTTGCGATATGGGGGAGCATCTGTTTCATACCACACCGCATCTGAATTACACCCCACTTCAGGCCGTCGACGATCATCCTACCCTCGAAAACCTTTACGAACTCAACAAGTGGGGTCGTTTTGTGTATTTGCAAAGTGACGACAATGTCGAGGACTACCCTGAATGGCTGGGAGGCAAGAGTAACATTCCTGACGTCCCGGATGACTCAGAGCCTGACGCGGACCCCGAACAAGGTGGCCATTATGAGGAAGACAAGGATGGCGAAAAGTCCAGCTGGTGGAACGTTGGCATCGGTGACACCAACGAAAGGGGCGGGGTTCGATCTAGTGGAATTGCCAACTCCCGCGTCCCAGCGCCTACCGCTGTACCAACCAACACCCCTGAAGGCGAAGAGCTTGTGGATGTGGCCGACGAGCCCTGGCAATCTGAACTTCGTCGGACGCTTAAGAAGCGCGGAAAGAAAGTTGTTGGAGGCAAGAGCGATGCGCCCGCTGTGCTCATTGTGGTACCAAAGGAGAACGGTGTTGTAGACGCTTTCTGGTTCTTCTTCTACAGCTACAATCTTGGCAACTCCGTCTTCAACGTACGCTTCGGCAACCACGTTGGTGACTGGGAGCATACTACCGTGCGCTTCCAGGATGGCGTTCCGAAGGCAGTGTTCTTCAGCGAACATAGCTTTGGAGAGGCATACACCTGGGATGCCGTGGAGAAATCGGGCAAACGAGTAAGCGGTCAATCGAACCAATGCAATACTAATGCTAATCTGCCTCAGCCTGTCGGGTTCTCCGCCACTGGTACTCACGCAATGTACGCTACGTCCGGCGTCCATCCGTATATTTTGCCAGGCGGTATTCTCCATGATGTCACCGATCGCGGACCACTCTGGGACCCAACAAAGAATATGCATTCTTACACATACGACTACAGAAGAGACGAGCTCAAGAGTTCCACCAAAACTCCAAAATCACCTATAGGCTTCTTCTACTTTATGGGTCATTGGGGCGATAAGTTCTACCCTCTCAGTGACTCTCGACAATACAGATTCCTGGGGCAGTACCACTACGTTAACGGTCCTCTTGGTCCTCGCTTCAAGAATTTGGGAAGGAAAGAAATTTGCCAGGGAAACGGCGAATGCATACTCAAGAAGTGGATTGGCGACAAGAAGTCGCGTCCACACGTCAAGCGATATCCACTTGTGGGTCATGGAGAAGAGATGAGCGAAGAAGACATGCACCGCTTCGGCGTGAAGGACATTGCATGAAAGGCGCGTTGACGACACATTACGATAGACGACAATCATTTTTTAGCGCATTATTCATCGGATCCACTCATTGTACAGGTGCGACGCGTGGGTTAGGGTTATTCGTTCTCGGAGGCGTTTAACGGCTTGGATGTCCATTTGCATTTGGAGGACGATACCACTACAAGTTGGACTTCATACCTATGTATCATACTACCTGTTCTGTAGCTGCTGCGCGGAAAGCGCGGTGCGCTTTACGAGATAGATACCTAGAAGCGTGCTATTGATGTATTCCGCAGATCTTTGTACCTCGACTGCTGGCCGAATCCCGGCGAATGCACGACATGATACTTAGATAGGCAGGACACGAAGCTGATATCAGATTCATGTGTCGCCTTACGTACCTGTCATGCCGCAATGACCTGACGGGGACTTTGGGGCGATGCCACGTTGACTAGTGAGCGGTGTCCACGAGTAATAATAGTGCCCAGCGCGTCTTTGCGTGCTTTTACAGCACGCGTGCTGCGATGTTCACACCGTCCATTGCACCGGCGGCCCGTCGGTGCCTCTCTCTGATTTACTGCCGTCATCAGACTCGGCGGGCTTGCTTTACGATTAGCAAACGGAATGGTAGATTTCTCATGGGCCTCGAGCCTCGCAAGGAAGAAAGCAATCTCCCCACTGCTCGTCTCATCATCAACCAGAAAGATGGCGAAAGTATCCGAGTGGTGGTGTAGGCATGCGGCAAAGGCTAACTGCAGCCAAGCTCTGACAAACAATGAGCGATCTATCTGCCTTATCAGCCCCCAGGACTCAATGTTGAGATGTACACATTGCTTTCTTACGAGAGACGCGACGCCTTGTCGGTCTTGTTATCCCGACTTCACCCTAAATTGGGTGCGCATCTTGCACATCGACACGTTGTTCCATCTTTGTTTCCGCGGGAAGCTTGTTCTTGTGACCCAAGCGCTGAAACGTGATCGCCCTATTGCGCCTTAGCGGTGTATGACGGCGACCATCTTGAGCTACATACCCTACGCATCACCCGCCCCAAGGCCTATTTTCCGCTGGACGCATAGACAACACACGACCCAACAAGACATGCGATCCATATCACGATAGCTCGTCCCTTTATTTCCCGACCGTCGAAGCATCGCGCGTTCCCTGTACCATCGCGCGACTTCCTTGGGTTAGTTCCCCGCTTGAGGGGACCAGTATCCAAGTACAATCAGCCCGCTGTACACCAAATTGCTGCCCTCTCCGGCATCGAGACAGCCCACGTGAAGCAGAGTAACCATGGCTTTCCGCCAGCAGCATCGCCCGCAGTCTTCACGCCAGATCTCGTACCATGAACCGCCGGCCGAGATCGGCACCGCCTCCTCGCCGCAACAAAAGAGAGCCCTAGAGGAGTCGGAGGAATGGGTCCTCTTCTCACCGGGCGCACCTTCCACCACCGCCCGTACACATACAACTTCAACCGAACGAACACCGCGCACAGCTGGCCTGTCGCGCCTGAGCGACTTTGGCTCCCTTGACACCGTCGCACGCTCCCAGGAGGACGACGATGTAACTGAAGAGGGGGAGGAGCTGGACAGTTTGGACGATGGCCTGCATGCATTCCACGAGCCATCCGAGTATGCAGGGCCATCCAGCAAGTTGCAGCAGAGTGGCGATACCGTTCTGCCGACTCATGATGGCTTGGGCACGTTCCAGCCCGATGCCGATGTGGCAGAGCACATGTGGCAGTTTGAAAGACAAACGCCGCGGAGACGCCATGCTCGACGCCGATCGAGTGTGCAGCGACGGCTGAATGCCCTGGAGGAGACGGAGGAGCTCACTCGGGAGCAGGACAGGCGGCAGCGGATAGAGCAGTGGCGACTCGAGCAGAGCAAAGCGCTTCTCGAAGAGATCGAAAGGGAGACCAGACGCAGGCGGAGAATGAGTGTCGCCAGTGCTACTCGCAGTCAAACAGACAACGTCCAACGTGCCACCAAGAGCACCACATCACACGTCGCAAAATCAGTATCGGATGGCCAGAGCGAAGCATCAGACGAAAGCACGGAAAACATATCTTTTTGGCAGCGTTTAACAAGACGGGTCATACGCGATTTGATGGGCATTGACGAAGACACACTGTCCGTTATTTTTGGAGAGTCATTACCTGACGAGATAGCGGCAGCGCCCGCTGAGGCGGCTCCGGAAACGAGACCTTCGATCGATTCTGCTCTGAGAGCTATGGACGCTGAAGGCGTACGCGACGAAGGCTGGCAGCATCGGCTTCTCGAAAGAGTAGCACGTGAGCTCGGCATCTTGGTGCATCAACTGTCTGAGCATCCCGGTGCTTTCTCTGCCTATCTTGCCATTCAAGACATACCGGAGTATGCAGGCCTTCCGGCTAGACGACCTTCGACTACCGTAGCCGCCGACTCATTACCGTCCAACGTCACTGCTTCTGTCTCCGCTCCCATGGCGACTTCGGCGAACTTTGCTCCGACTTTTCCTGGACAACCCTCTAATGTATACAGCGAAGCATCCCTCTGGGGCATTGAAGAAGAACCGGAGTCAGTCGACCCTTTGGATTCCTTTCGTGGCCCACGTCCAGCTCCCACACCCGTGAACCACGCTGAGGAGATCGCACGCGAGCAAGAGTATTGGGAACGCGAGCTGGACGTCAAAATGGTCTTCAACTTCCTTTTGAAGCGATTCTCCTCGCGGCGGTCAAGTATATCTTCGCAGCCAAGGAGAGGCTCGAGTGCACCAACCGTAGGCGAAGAGGCAGAAGACCCGCAGGCGAGCGCGAGGAGGGCAGCTATCATCCGACATAATCATCCTTTGGTAAATCGGGCGAGAGAGTCGGTGCCGACTGGTTCGGGATCGAAGAAAAGGGAAGGTGCGACATATAAGACGTACTATCACCAGCCGCCGTCGCTGCGCAATCAGGTGCTCAAGAGCAGCTCGTCGGTTACAAGTCAGAGTACCAAGAAGAGCAAGCGATCCGGGGGCAGTGGACGTAATTACTGGGACCTTGGTGGCAGTGTCGGGTCTGGCAGTGTCATCGAAGGCAAAGCCTAGCGGGGAAGATGCTGCTCTCTCGTACGGGGTGCGACTCCACAGAGAAGGAGAATAATTTCACCGGCAATAATTTACAGAATAGATTTGGGGCAGGGGCGGCTACGGCGTGGGTTGGGTGTCATTGCATAAGCATGGTCAGGAGACGTCAAGACGGCAGCATGGCTCTATCAGGCGGTAACGGTGCACCACACCTTCACTGCTCTCATTTGGGTTCTGGGTTTGGCTTTCATCACCACTGGGCGTTGGTTTGGGCAACGCATAGGCTTTCCACTTCTCTTCACGATACCAACAGAACGAAACGAATTAGCATAGCCTTGGGCACGAATGTACTACTAGAATTTCATCTCCAACCGTTACATCTCCTAGTTTTTGATCCGTTACATGGTCCGCTGTCTTCTGTGCATGCATGTTCGACCAAGTCCTTGAGCCTGCTTCAGGCTAATTGAAATTTCGGCGCCAGGAGCACCTATAGGATGGCAGTGCTGTTGCGTCTTTACCTGCAGCTTCCACATTAAGAACGCACTCGACTATCCGCTTAGATTAATGTCTCAGAATAGTGTACGCATATATCAAAACACCGACCCTACTGAAGGGAAGACTTTGCGAAGGATTCTAGAATTTGGTGCGGATTTTTCGCGCCAATAGCTAGAAGTAGTGTATGCTAGGATTAGGAACCTTGGGCTCGCAGTAGGGCTGCGGTCAGGTGGGTGAAGCGGTGGTATATCATGCTCCAAGGGCTCCAGGCGTGCATGGTAGGCACGATCATTTCAGTCTGTACGTAGATCGTCCAAATCTAAACCACACCATGAAACCTCTCACACTCCTACTCCTCAATGCCAGCCTCGTCAGTGCCCACTGTACGTCTCCCCCCACCCCCTCCCATCCACACACTCATACCCTCCTTCACCAGGGGTGACTAGCACCTTCATCTTCAACAACCAAACCACCACGCCTTTCGAATACGTCCGCGCCGTGTCCCCCAACCCCTCGATCCCCAACTCCCAAATTTACGACCCAAACACGGACCCCGACTCCGCCGATCTCATCTGCGGCCGCAACGCGTCGCGCGGGTGGTTGCATCCGAAGGTGGCGACGGTGACGGCTGGGGACCAGGTAGGGTTCTTCGTGGGCGTTGGGCTCACGAGTCCGCCGAGTATGTATCATCCGGGGTTTGCGAGTGCGTGGTTGAGTCGGGTGGAGGATGCGGGGGAGGGGGGGTTGGATGGATATCAAGGAGAAGGTATGTCTGCTTGTCTTGCTCTTGGGGTCCAAGGATTAGGAGAGGCAGATGCGTGAGCGAGGAAGATGCTGACAAGTGTTGCGCGCAGGTGGTTGGTATAAGATCCACCAGACTGCGGGCCGCACGTCGCAGAGCGTGGACTTTGAGGACCCGGCCAACAAGCCGTACTATGATTCTTTGAAGGCGCTATGGGGAACGTTTCGGTCGACGAGCGTAGGTTCATTTTTTCCCTTGGTTTGCTTGCTTGCTTGCTTGCTTCTGTCTTGTGTGCGGAGCTGATGCTATGGCGTTGTGTAGTGGAACTTTACGATCCCAGCTTCCACGCCTGCGGGAAAATACCTGGTTCGCTGGGAACACATCTTTCCCAATCCTCAGGACTCGCAGTTCTACGTCAACTGTGCGCATGTAGAGATCATCGGTAATAAGGCGGGTGTGGAACCCGACCAAGAGTATAAAGTGAAGATTCCGGGGGTGTATACAAGAGGGCAAGAAGGTATGTCTATCGCGGTGGTGGTAGAAGGTCAGGCAAGAAAGCGAAAGACGTGAGCTAACACCTTGAGCAGATGTATACTTCTTTAGCTATGATTATGGGCTTAAGGGTAGCCTGGATGGATTCGTGCCACCGAAGCCAGATGTTTGGCAAGGGTGAGGTAATAGCCGGAAGTTGAAGATGATGTGCGAGCAGTAGTTCAATGCCGTTTTCGTTCTTTCATATAGGCTACAGTCTATGCTGTATTCATCTGTTCACTCGTCTCCTGTTCTGATCGCACTCTGAAAGTGCCGGAGTCTGTTATGTCATGTGTTGAAAGGTATCTACCGGTCGATGTCCCGAACAACAACGCTGAGTTGTTCACAATGGCGAGACCCAACAACGCTGAGATTTTTGTAATGCGAAGATCCCAATTTGAGCATGCAAGGCCTTCATAGTTGGAGTTACGCGTAGATACGGGCTAGGTGTACTAGAAGCAGCGGCGAAGCGGAAGCATTGCGAGGGAAGGTGGTTCGCGTTGGCGTTGCCCAAACTCAACAAAACACAACTCGGGTCAAAAATGATCACATGATGACACAGCTCAACAGTTCGTCTGCTATTTGTACTTGTGGATTGTAGAACAGGTCTCTCGAAGTGTAGGACATGTACATGTCAGGGGTGTGTTCTATCGCGCTTTGGTAGCTACCATTAATAAGTACCGATCTGACATATTTGACCAGCTTCAAATTGTGAATCATGGAACACGTCAGGAGACCGAAGGACTTATTAGTTGGCGACAATAAAAATTGGGACTCATATAGCTTGCCTCTCATATGAACATCTAGGATAGGTTATTGGATTATAGTTTTATAGACATATTATAGAGCAGGTTACTACATGATGAGCATTGTGTTGTCTTCTATTTGAATAAGGCATTCTCCCTATATAACGGAGAGACTTGGTATCGATAGTGCGCACTGCTTTATCGTGCACCAAATGCTATGCCTTGGTACTTTATTCTATTAACACCTTTTTCGACGCGTTGCTACTTCGTTGATACCTACGGGATGAACAATCTGGTGTCATGAAGTGGCAGGGGGGCCCTCTTTTCCTGCTCTCGCCAGCGCTCTCTCCTTCGTATTCCTCACCTCCCACTCAAACTCCTTCAACGCTCTCAGCTCACTACTCACAAACAGGCCGCCCATCAGCCCATCAATAACTCCGACGCTCAAGCTCAGTGAGCTAATCAACATCAAGATGAATGCAACATAGTTATGCGGCACCCACCACACGCCGATCAGACACCCAACCGTGAGGAAGAATTGGTAGCCGAAGTGGCCGAGGCGTAACCGGCGCTGTATGCGCTCACGAGCATCATATTTGGAAATAGTGGCGAGGATTTCGTCGTAGATCGCGATGGGGAGATACGCCTCTGGGAGTGCGTAGGGGCCGTTTGACGTGGTGGATAACGGCTCGTCTAGATTGCGGACTAACGTAGCTTCGACGGAGAAGTGGTCGCTAAGGGAGCAGTAGAGGGTCGGGTGCCTAGCCGTCATGCCTACATTCGCCTCCTGAAGAGTCCATTCTGCGCTCGGTCGCCCATTTGTTGCATCGTGGTGTGAGCCGCTGCTGAAGAATATGTAGTCGAGGCGCTTCGCGTTGGGGTCGTCGACGGTAGGGTCTATCTGCACGTTCTCGCCCTTTGCCAACCGCTGGCTGTGAGCCTTGTTCCATCGCCAGGTGTTGAGAGCGCTGTCGCATGTAGCACCGTTCTTGGTCAGGTTGTATTCGGCGTTGGGCATTGGGACGTTCCGCATCTGCTCCACTTTGTCTTTTGCTGCGCCAATCGAAGAGTTTGGATAGAGAACACGCCATATGTCGCGCGCGCGCGAGTGTGTCTCAATGATGCGGTGCGCGAGAGACATGGGCGTCATGTTGAAATCTCCTAGGCCGATGACGAGGTGGCCGCGTTCGGCAGCCCCACGCATGAGCTTTGCTATCTCCCATGCTTGTGCTGTCCGATGGCATATGTAGGAATCGTGAGGTTCGGTTTCGTATGGAGCGTGGAGCTAAAATGGTCAGCCGCTGTTCCAATGCTTGATGCAAGCCTCGTACATGTGTGCAGAAGACTTCTGCGATGTCCCTCCTTGTTGGGCCCATACGTATCCGCGCATATGCTACTCCCTTGCCCACGAACCAATCGCCCCTGTAGAACGCCGCAGGCCGCCCGTTCAGGGGATACTGTGTCATGCTGCTCTCCTCGATCGGCCATTTTGACAATATCACCAACCCACCTCCGAATATGCCGCTGAAGTAGAACTTTCCATATGGAAGAAAGTGCTTTGTCTTCTCTCGAATTACATCGTAGTCCTGTTGTGTCCAACACTCTTGCAAGCCTACGATCTCTGGCGGAGGGTCTGCGGCGGCGATCTGGTTCGCGATTTCTGTAAGGCGCTCATTGCGGAGCTTCGCGATGTATTTCAACCCCCAGCAATTGAGCGAGAGGATGCGCAAGCTGGAGGGTGGACGACTCGTTTCATCAATCATGGAGGGCGATTCTAGACGCTCGTGCATGGACAAGTAAAACTCTAGAAAGACGGGGAGACGATATTGATATGACGCTGCAAGTTGCAGGGATCAGGGTTCCTTGCATTCACCGAGAGGGCGGTGGAGCTTTAGCGTGGCAGAATGATTGCAGCGCGTACATACGGCGCGTTCCGCTCCACCCTACACTAGACAACCACTCAACATGGCCGACGACCGCGCAACATCGCCCAAAAGACGCAGGGAAGACGATGACGACGACGACGACGACGACGACGACGACGATGTTGGCTCGCCTCCGCGCAAGCGCTCCGCATCCCATACTCCGCCCAATGGCTCTCCGGGTTTCAGGCTGGCGGAACGGCCGCGCCGCTATAGCAGAGATCACGGCGAAGATGACCGAGGATACTATAGAGATCGGAGGAGCCCACGGTCGAGGTCGCCATCACATACGCCTTCACGTTCGCAATCGAGATCCGGATCCAGGACATCGTCTCAACCGCGCTCCAGGAGCCCACAAGTGACCCCGCCTCCACCCAAACCAACACAACTCCACTACAGACAGTCCTTGGTCCTACGCGGGCATAAGAAGGGCGTGACTTCGGTCAAGTTCTCCCCCGACGGCCGCTGGATAGCAAGTTCGTCCGCGGACTGCACCATCAAGATCTGGGACGCAAGAACCGGCGCCCTCGAACATACGCTCGAGGGCCACCTCGCTGGAGTCTCCACCATATCGTGGTCGCCCGACTCCAAAGTGCTCGCATCCGGCTCAGACGACAAGTCGATAAGGCTATGGGACATTCAAACAGGCATGGCGCACCCAACGCCATTGATCGGCCACCACAACTACGTCTACGCTATTGCGTTCTCGCCAAAGGGCAACATGCTGGTCAGCGGGTCTTACGACGAAGCCGTTTTTCTCTGGGACGTCCGAGCTGCGCGCGTGATGCGCTCTCTGCCTGCGCATTCCGATCCGGTAGGCGGCGTCGACTTCGTGCGCGACGGCACGCTTATCACGAGTTGCTCGCACGACGGCTTGATACGAGTGTGGGATACCAGCACAGGCCAGTGTCTGCGCACGTTGATCCACGAAGACAACGCGCCCGTGACGTCCGTCATTTTCTCGCCAAATGGGAAGTACGTGCTGGCCTGGACGTTGGACTCGAGCATTCGGCTATGGAATTACATTGAAGGCAAGGGCAAGTGTGTGAAGACATATCAGGGGCATACAAATAAGAAGTACAGCCTCGCGGGCGCATTTGGAACATATGGGGCTGAGCCGCCGTACGAACACGCGTTTGTGGCGTCTGGCAGTGAGGAAGGGGGGATTGTACTGTGGGACGTAAGCACGAAAAATGTGCTGCAGAGGCTCGAGGGCGGCCATACGGAAGCCGTGCTGTCCGTGGACACACATCCTACAGAGAAGCTTATCGCGAGTGGAAGCCTAGACAGGACAGTGCGCGTTTGGAGGGGGACCACTCCACCCCCGGAAGCTGTTCTAGAAACTGTTCTAGAAACTGTTGCAGATATCGGTACGCCTGCCAACGGCTATGACCCAGAAACGCTCCCGCCGAATCCGTTCACCGAGAGCTGAATCTTTTCTTTGGAGAGTGTATTGTTTTAGATACCCTGCTTGAGAATGCGCAAATAGAAACCATCCTGAATTGCTTATTCCGGCAGATGCACATCATTCCCGCTCTGACGCGGGTAGATACAACAGTATATGTACAGAATGTGAATACAGCCATGTTAAGAGTCGCGGCGGTGAGTTCTCCTCTCGCCAAACCTCGAGCACCCCGTCTTTTGGGGATGCCGCGCCACATAATGGCATTTTGATAGTAGTACAAGAAGCCGCCTGCGCAGCTTGTCGAGTTTTGTTACATTGCTCCAGCTCATTTCCTCCTCTCCATGACCTTGGTGCACATCTCGACCAATCCGGTCTTCGCGTCGCTGTCCGGGAAGAACGCTATTGATTGGATAGCCTTGTCGACGTATTCCTGTGCCAGAGCGCGTGTTTGTTCCAGTCCAGAGCTTTCGGCAACAATGTCGCGTGCCTGCCAAAGTCAATTAGTTTACAACCCCCATGTCCTCTTCAAGTAACATACCTTCTGGACGTCACCAGGTTCGGAGAATTTTCTTCCTACGAGCTTTCCAAGACTCTTGTTGTCTTTCCACGCGAACAACAACGGCGCAGTCGCAAGCCCTAGTTCCAAATCCGCACCCGCAGGCTTTCCCAGCTCCTCCCCACTAATCGTATAGTCCAGCATGTCGTCCACGAGCTGGAAAGCCAAACCAAGGTTCTTCCCGTACTGATACGAGGCCTCAACGACTTCTTGCGAGCTTCCTCCCAGGATCGCAGCAGCGCGGCAAGACTTCGAGATGAGCGACGCAGACTTAAGATATGTCTTTTGGATGTAGTAGGTAAGCGTGTTCTCGGTCCACACGGGGTTGCGTTCGTCGGAAGCGGTGTTCTTGAGCTGCATGAACTCGCCTTCGACAAGGTTTGCAATGACGGTGGCCAGGAGCTCGGTGACTTCGGGATCGCGGAGGCGCGCGAGGCCTACGGATGCTCTGCCCAGGAGGAAGTCGCCCGCAAGAACGGCCATTTTATTGCCGAATTCGATATTCGCGGAGGGCGCAGAGCGGCGCGATGTCGAGTGGTCTATTACATCGTCGTGAAGGAGCGAGGCGGTGTGGATGAGCTCTGTGATTTCGGCGAGGCGGCGCTGTGATGGGAGGATGTCTGAGTCTCCTGAGAGGTAGGCGGTGTCGTTCGAGAGGGAGGCTACGCTGGGGTATTCCGCGTCTGGCGCGGAGGGATTCTCGTCTGAGAGTACGCTCGGGCTTGTGATGGGTCTGTTGACAGAGAGCGGACTGCTTTCCCTCGACATGTTTGGCGTCAAGGCCGTTGCTCGGCTCATGAGCAGCACCAGCATCGGCCGCACATATTTCCCCTCACTCTGCGTGTAGTACTTCGCAACCGTGTCCAGCGTCGGGTGTCCTGACCCAAGTAACTGCCTTATGTTTCCCGTCAAGAACTTCAACTCTTTCGCGACCGTCTGGAATGGATCCACTGATATGGGGGCTTTTGGGTCGGGCGGGGGCGGGTTGAAAACATGCTGTGCGGCGGTGACAGCGGCGGCCCACGACGACTGGTTTCGCCGGCGCGAGGGGTGGTGAAGAGATGTGATGTTGTTTGCTGGGGAACTCCCGCAGTGGCACCGCTGCGAGCTTCTCGCGGCCAAGCTCGTCGCGAGCCGCGGCACTCGATTCGCCATCGAAGAGATAGTGGTAGTGGCGGTCACTACACTTGCAATTGAGGCGGTCCGAAAGGTTGTTACGGGTGAAACGAGTTGCGACGAGCTGGCAATGGGAGATACCGGGAAAGAGAGAAGCATTTACTAGCGTCATGATTAGTCCTATCTGCAGCCAAGCCGTCGGCGGGATTAGATGCCGATCATGCATCAGTCAGGCACAACTCGAGCGCTGATCTCATCTGCGAACTCGACAACACTCACCATGGTGTTGCTGACCATGACGGCAGGCGCGGTGCACGCGCTTGCTAAAGCTGAACAATTAGCCCCGGACGAGTATGCGAAGTTGCAGCAGCCAGACGGTCCCCCGCTTGCAGAGGCGAAGCTCGGAAACCCCATTTCGCACGGCCAACTGATCGACCTCTCGAAGCTGCTCAAGAAGCACGCTGCCCGGCTATCCAGCGATACTGAAAGCGTGAAGCGAAGCGAGGATACACCGCACCTCGGTGAAGAAGAAGGCGAAGAGAAACCGGAAGAACCCACACCAATTACGCTCAACGCACTCCTCCGCAACTCCACCGTCTACATCGCCCCTCCCCCGCCCAAAAAGGAGCCCACCCCCGAATACAAAGCTCTCATGGCCCGTCTCCGCGCCGATGAAGAAGCTCGCGTCTACAACCGCATGCTGAACCCTGATCCCCTTGCGAAAACCGAGACATTTTCACAACGCTTCCCCAACGCCGCGACGCCGTTCTCGCTCTCCACGCCCTACGACCAGGTTGACGAAGACGACCTCAGCTACGAGGAGGTACACCGCCAGATCATCCTCATCATCAACGTCTTGGTCTCTATTGTAGCGTGCGCGGTGTTCATTTGGGTGGCTGCCAGGCACTGGAGCGTGCCAAAGAGGCTGGGTTTGAGCATGGGAGGAAGCGGAGTTGTTGCAATCGCCGAGGTCGTGGTGTACAGCGGTTACGTGAGGAACATCGCCGAGGCGAAGAAGAAAGAGAAGAAGAAGCCTGAAATCAAGAAGATTGTGCAGAGCTGGGTGATAGATGGGATTGAGAACAAGGAGGCTAGCAGTGCATCGGGGTCCAACGACAAGCTTGATGATGGGATTCGCTATAGAAAAGGCAAGCATCGCTGAAGGAGGGCCACCGTATTCGCCACGCTGGATTCGAAGAACACCTAAGTCAGCTCCCAACTCCCGTCGCAATGCAACCAGAGAGTGCAAGAACAGGAAAGCAATGTACAAGTTACTACTTTTTCTTGCGTCCTGCTACACCGCCAGCAAACCTACCCAGTCCACCCAAGCTTCCCCGTGGCTTGTGTCCTGGAGCTTGTCCTGCAGGCGTCGGCAAGGGCCGTCCGATGGGGGCTGCAGGCCCAGGCAACCTTACGTTCTTTGGCGGTACTTCCGGAGGGCCCTTCTCCTTTTCAACCGGGCTCATACCGACACCGATATCTTCGCCGAGACTCGCCAACCTTGCATTCTTCCGCGCTCGCTCTTGTGTATTCTTGAATTTGTCCAGCAACTCCACCCACTTGACGCCGCCCTCGTCCCTTGCCTTGAGCCGATTTGGTCGCTCAAAGGATCCAGAGTTTCCAAGAGTACTGGGAGGGGCACTGGGAGAACCGGTCTCTGAGCTCTTTTGTCTCAAGTGATTGAAATTGGAAGTAGGAACATACCCGCGAGGCGCCATGTGGAGGTAGCCGATGGCAGAGACGCTGTTCAGCCGATTCTTGAGTGCTGCGAAGGCAGATGATTGAGGAAGAAGCATGAGGAGGCCGTAGAGGCATTTGTAGAGATGTGGATATCGTTCCGGTTCAAGGAGCTGCATGCGGAGGTCTGGCCGTATTAGAGAAATCTTTGTAGACAAGGTGCACCACCTACAGGTGAACACGGGTGATTCCAGTAGCTGAACGAGTTTGTCAATTTGAATCAACATATTGACTGTCATCTCGAGATCGGCACTATTCCAGTCAGCGCTTGTCCGTCACCCAAGCTTGTTACATGCACGTACAAGATTTGGAGAAGGTGATAAGCTTGCTCATATGCTTGAGCTAGAAGACAAAGTGAAAACGTGGCAACCGCATTGTGGCACCATGACTTGAACAAAGATACGAAAAATGATTGGCCATCTCTGGAATCGAGGTTGCGAAGTCTTTTGCGAAGATCTGCTAACTCTGGAGCTGTGATAAGGTTGTTGTTCAAGTTCTGAACCATGATGCTCGCAAACTCGACATCCTAGACGCAGTCAGACAAAATGGTTCACAGGCATCGTACGGCTACACTCACCTCGTCCTTCTCAAGACAATCTGCCATCGTACGGTATATTCGTTCTGCGCTAAGAGTAACGCACAATTGACGGATGATCAGATTGCCTCTGGTTTCCAGCAATCGCCGGTCCGTGCAGAACAACTTCAGAAGGTTGACCATGAAGGACGTGAAATATGAATCATCGCTGTTCTTAGATATCTGCGATAGAAGCAAGAGGTCGCGAGTCACAACCGCTTCGGAAGGATCAGAGAGCGTCTTGAGGAGAGCAGGGAAGGTCCCGTCTTCCACCGATAGGATCTGTAAATGTACGTCAGCATTTTTTCGCGCGGTGAAAGTGAAAAGCATACTTTGCCCGGCGCCATCCTGTGCAGCATTATCAGCCACGCTATCGCGGCTACACGAGTTGCTTCATGTTCGTTCAAAAACTGGAGAGTGAGAGCATTGACAGCAGCTTGGTAGTCGAGCTCTGGGATCTTCTGCGGTGAAGGACCGCGCTCTTCAGCCGGCGTGGGTGTTCGCGTACCCTTGCTATCAAGGGATCTCACGTCTGTCCTATCCTGAATCACGGTCTTCAGTAAACGCGCGGACAGATTTGAGTCTCGTCGCTCAGCGCCGGTGAGCTCTTTCCCAAGAGCAGACAGCGACGTAGGTAATTGTATTTGACCGCCAGTGGTGGTGTCAGGCCGACGGCTATCGTCGGATAGTGACATGATATAGTCCATTAGCGACGCATTCACTTTGATTGCAGCTTGGCGGATGGACTCAATGTCGTGTGACATTCGGGGCAGAACGTGCGTGAGCAGACTTGGTACGAACGGCATTATCTCTTCGGGACAGATATCGAAGAAGCTATCGATCCAACGCAGGGTCGTAAGGAGAATATCATGATTCTCAGTTTCTGGCATGCATTAGAGTGGGGATATGTGGTTGCTGTCACTATCTGCATACCTTTATCGCCAAAAGGCGTCTCCAAGAACTTGACTAGGATCTCCAGGATCTTGTTATGGTCAACCTGAACATCTTGCCCTGGTACCCAATCGCCATCACCGCTGGCTGACTTGTCATCATCAATCGCTATAGAGGCGCTGTCATTATCGTCGCCGCGCTTCTCTTCCGAGCCTCGTCGGTCTGTAATTGCACTACTCCCCGTGTCGCTGTCCGCATCAGCCCCGCTGCGGAAGCTAGACGTCGACTTGTTGAATTCGTCTGCTTGGCTCTTCTTGCTTTCAGCTATGCCCTGCTTGATCCGTGCTATTTTTCGGATTTCACTAAGAAATCTATCCAATGTTGTTTGTGTAGCTGTATTGACATCCTGGTTCTCGTCGCTTAGAAACTTGAAGAGACCACCCAGAAAGCGTGGTAGGTACGCGACAAGCTCCAGGTCAGGTATGGAATCGAGCAGCATGATCCACGCTACGAGGAATATGCGAGTGAAGGGACTGAGGACGTTTATGCGCTCTTCGAGGAGGGGTAGAAATCGTTCGAGCGAGAAGGCAGTTGGGAGTTCGTGGGCAGGCTTCTCTTCGTCAGAAGCTCCTTCGCCCGCCGTGTCTCCCGGTGCGTGGAGGATGGAAACGTATGAGGCCGCGGACTCGGCTACGATATCTTTGATCAGCCGGTCAAGCAACTCTGCTCCATTTTTTACTGAGAGTTCGTTGTCGGCCGCAAGCTGCGTCTTTGCTGTTAGCCTTGCTCCTCTGAGGCATGTGCCGACAAGAACGGAGCTGTACAACCTTGCAGAGAGCATCGAAGACCTGGTTGAAGTAGACCAGAATCTCGCCCTTGGCCACCTTCGCGATGTTGTACATGCTCTCGCACGCGTAGTATCGGACTCGGGCATCTTGGTCTGTGAAACAGGCGAGCACGGGAGGGACGATTTCTTCGAGATAGCGAGCGACTTCCTGTACCAGTATCAGCCAGTGCTATTAAGATGTGCATCGATACGCACCGGGCCCAACGCTATCGAGGCCGCAGCCAGCCCAATGAGTCCGCCATTCCTCGCATGCGGTTGGTGGACCGCATATGCATACTCGTGGCAGAGCTGTGAGACAATCCGTTGTATCCTGTCAAAATCACCAGCGGCGAGCGACTCGCGAATGAGGCCTTCGAGCTCGAGGGCGCCGCTTTTCCGCTTGTCGTAGAGCTTATCGTTGAGAGCTTTTGTGATGTTTGGATCCATGTTGCAATTTGCGGCCGCCCTCTACATGGCGGGGGGGAACAATAATGGTATCGTACTTGTTTACAGATGTGAATGAGGGCCTCCGCGCGGGTGGCCGTGGCGGCAGGCGCTACAGACAGAGCTCGAGGTTGTTGTCGCGGCTTCTTGCTGCACGGCTCAAGTAGGCTGGCCGCTGGCGGCGCGCGTCTGCACGTCTGCACGTCATACCCTGTTTGCGCGCAATAGCGGTCCCATGCCCAATATCCAACCCCCAACACCTCTTTGCGCCTTGTGCACCCATAGAATATACATCATCACCGAGCCGCGCATTTCGCACTGGCCGAGATGATATGACGCGCTCCGGCTCCGCTCGACAATACGCCTAGTCAGACTACCCTTCACACCATGTGCACCTGTGCCGCGTGCCCTTCACACATATAGCTCGAGCTATCCCCGTCCTGTCTGGTGCCCTCTTGATTTCAAACTCATTCGGTCCCCCCAGCTCAACATGGAGAAGCTCAAGACTAAGATTCTGAACCCCAAGCGACGCTCCCGCCAGCCCGAAGATGCAAGGCATGACTCTGCAGTTTCCCGCTCCGGCTTTCATGACTGGGCTGTCGCTTTGTAAGACCCCTGATCGTTCGTGCCAGCTCCGATTCATGCTGATGGTTCCAGTGTAGTGTGCAATTTCAACGTTGACGTCGGTAGGTCATGCTTCTCCCCCATGCATCATGTCACTCTAGTTGTTGATGCATGCAACCTAGGACCCGAGATAGAAATCATATACCCTCCAGATGTCTCCTTCTCCCCAGCAGACCTGAGTGCCATCTGCTTCAACAGGTACACCCTACCCGTCTTCCTAATGTACGCAGCTATATAACTTGTACAGCTTTCCAGAGCAGCAGAATACTGAGACAGTCGGTGACCTCACCTTCAACTTCGCCATCGCCAACACTTCCCCGGATGTTAGCATATCCTCGCCACGTGCCCCATATGGCAGTGCGGATACCTTCTATGCCACATGCGTTTTCCGTCAAGAGTTTGACCACACCATGAAAAGGAGCTTCAATCAGCGAACACTTGTCCTCGTATCGGCTCACAATTTCCTGTCCTTCCACACCAGCGTGTTGCATTATATGACAGAATCTGGTGTTATCAGTGATCCAACAACACTGGAGGCAGCTTACTCTTCGATGGTCACATGGCCATCACCCACGATTGGTCGGCAAGAGCTGCCCTTCTTGGGCTCCGTCATCAGCTTGGATATTGCTCCGCATTTTGCTTTCCCCCTTCAAGGTCTGCCGGGACCGACGCCACTGATATCAGATAAGCTGTCGTCCATCTACGCTTATGAGCCGTCAGGATCCTGGGATATATTGATGCATTTCATGCCATGCATTACCGACTTGTATGTCATATACGAAAAACTGATACTCTGCGAAAGTGTGATCGTTGTCGCCAAGTCACCTCAACTAGCAAGCGAAGCTGTGTCCTCACTTGTCGATTTGGTTCGGCCAGTTCCATATGCAGGTATCATTAAACCATACATGACTATGCAAGCAAATTTTCAATGCATAGGCATCGACGGTGGGACACCCAGGCCTTTCATCATTGGGATCACAAGTACGTATTTCGAACACAATTCCTGGCCCTTCGAGCACACAGTCGACACCGACGACTGAAGATTACTAACGTGTTCCCAGACCCGTTTCTTCTCAAACGCATAGTAGCCGCAACAGAAAAGAGTCAACAACTTCGACCACACATTCTGTACCTGCAAAATTTCGATGGCCCTGTGCCGGTCAAAAGGCACCATTCCATCCACCACAAATCGAGCCGCAACGCATTACTCGATCTTCCTGGCGGTGGCATAGAAGCACGAATGCCCTCGAAACGCTTTTTGAAATCGGACCACGCCATTGTATCCCACATTGAGACACTTGTCAAAAGCGGGGACCAAACCCATGAGCTAGGGCCGATGATCAGGCGACATTTTGCAGAACTCACAGCACAGTTCATCGCACCCATCAATCGCTATCTTACTACGACCAACGTCATCTCTCCTGGTGGCAATCAACGCTACGCGAGCTTCTCGGTCCACGAATTCATCCGTAACCTTGGCAAGCACGGGACCAGCATTAAGCTGCGCGGACAGGGCCCAATACAACGACACCGCGCAAGGGATGCATTTTATGGAGCATTCTGCTCCTCAATGAACTTCCACTCGTGGCTGGAGATGAAGATCGCTTTGGAGACCGAGGCCAGCGCGGGCCTATTGGGAGTGGGATCTGCCGCAGGTAGTTGAGGAAATTCAAGAAGGGCTTGAAATCCAGCGGCCTATCAGTCATCAGTCAACAGCTATAGGCCAACGCCCAGGTCGAAACTTAAGTTTGCTCAGCCCCGTTGTGATCGCAACACGACCCAAGCAGTCGAATCTCGGAAATGCAGGAAGTACCATGGAGAGCACTTGCAACATGTCGAATATTGCCGGGTGCTCGCATACTTGGACTACTAATGGCGCCTGGGCGTTTCTTTATACACATTCTTGCGAGCAGCGGGAAGAACCACAAGCTGTGAGGTGCGTGTGCAAAGCACCCAAGGATTCGGCGATAGACTTGCTACAAAAATTTGGATAAAGCAAGTATGATTCATGACTGATGATGTCCCATTCTAGGAACAGCGTACGGGAGATGGGTTGTGGTGGATCCTGAGAGCAGCATACTAGAGCTTGTTTTAATGCATGAACTTGGACGATACCCATAGAAATATGTGTCTAAGATGGCGTCTGGTTGTGTGAATGTGATTCCATGGCCCCTCGGAGGCTCATTCATTGTACATACACATTACTAATTGGATCAGTCCGTTGGTCCTTCTCGACGAGTTGAACGGGCTACATACTTATTGATTGAAGTATGTGCGAATTGTGTGTGATATAGGCTAATGTGGTTCAACTCAAGCTATCATGCGGTTCCTAGATCTCTGTTGATAGAATGTGGTTTGAGGTTGCACAATGTAACATGGAGGGGCGTACTCGTATGCGGCATGTAAGCGCGCTAAGAGTCGATCAAGCCTCCCGGCGGTGTCGACTGATTGCGCGCGTCGTCTGAACCAACATCGAAACTGGGCCAACACCTACCACCGCACGCTCCCACCGGCACAACAACATTTGCGGATCCCTACCGAAACACCCACTGAGTCCGTCAACGATCAACTACATCGCTCCCCGGGCTCGCCAACCCGCGCCGTTACCATGAGCGCTCAACCGCAGGCCCCAGCGGGCCAACAGCAACAGATGCAGCTGCTGAAGGTTGATGACGTGCCCAAGCTTCTTTCACTCAATGACGACTTGAAGCAAAAGTACAAGCCCATCTTTCAGCAGCTGTGGGGCGTAATCCAAACGAAGCCCGCAGGGTCCCAGGACCACACTGCAGCCCGAACAAAGCTTCAAGAGATCTCCCAGAGGCTCATCGCGCAGGAGAGGGTCAGTCGCTACTGTAGGCCATGTGCTGTGACCGGGTACTGACTGTTGATCCAGACATATCGGGCAAGAGCGAAACAGAACGCAGCACAGCAGAGCCAAGCGGCAGCCGGAGAACAATCCCAGTCAGATGCCGCGGGCCAGCAGAACCCACAACCAAAGATAGAGCAGAATCAGCCTGTGCCGACACAGCAGCCGCCGCAGAACCAGAGCGCGATGCAGCAGCCTTCGAGCCAGCCCCAAGGCCAAGGCCCACCGCAGCAGGGCGACCAACGGCCCCCGGTCGAGCCCGAGATTGTGAAGCATGTCCAAAACTTCACCTACTGGCTGCCAGTAAATGGACCACAGCCAGGCACATCGGAAGGCGAGGCGAAGATCAAGGAGATGCGCAACAGCTACCTTATGGCGCTGAGCAAGCAGCACAAGGCCAAGGGCCGGATAGGCATGCTGGATAACATGGTGCAGCAGAGGCAGAAGATGGGGCAGGAAATTCCTCCCGAGGTGGCCAACAACAAAGCGCAGATGCAGAAGGAGTTCAACGCTGCAAAGGAATTCGTGGATAACTTCAGGGAAAAGCAGAAACAAAATAAGATGGAGCATGATCAGCGGCGAGCTCAACAGCAGCAACAGACTCAACAGGACCAGCCTGCTCAACCGCAGTTCGCACAACAGCGCCAGAATTCCCAACCAAATATAAAAGCAGAGCCCACAATTAAAATCGAAGCGCAACTTCCGCTACCACCTCCTGCGCAGCAATTTACAAGTATGCAAGGCGGTCCGCAGCAAATGCAGCAACAGCAGGCGCCGCCACAGCAGGGACACCCTCAGGCACCGCCGTCAATGCCCCAGCAGCAGCCCCTACGACAGCCCCCCGCGCCCCTTCAGCAACACAGCCAGGCGCCGAACCAGCACCCGCAATTTGCGCAACCAGGCCAACCGCAACCGCACCAGCAGCCTCCGCGCCCGCAAGTTAACCCGCACCAGGCGAATGGTATGCAACACGCGCAAACTAACTCGCCACACCCGCAATCTGCAACCTCCAACGCTGGTCGACCAGGACCGGTTCCCCTCTCTCACCAGGACGCGGTGAACGCCGCGCAACGATCTTACTCGGACACCGCCGGCATGCGCACCGGCACACCCATGCAAGGTCAGGGCAACTTTCACACTCCAGGAAGCCGTGAACGCGAACAAATGAACAACCCCAAAATGCCAATCCCGCGCAACCTGAACACCTCTCAACCAAGCCCGGTCCCTATGGGTCCAGCCCGCCCTACGATAAGCGGTCCGACAAACGGCGCCCCGGGCCCTATGGGGCAACCTGTTATTGCCAGGATGCCGCCGTTCCAGCTCGAAGGCGACAATGATCGTGTGCTTAGCAAGCGCAAGCTTGACGAGCTTGTACGCCAAGTGACTGGTGGCTCGGAGGAAGCGTTGACCCCGGAGGTTGAAGAGGTATGATTCGAAAAGCTTACATGATGAGCATCAGTTGCTAATATAGCCAGGCTGTTCTTCAGATGGCGGATGACTTTGTCGACACGGTGATCAGCAACTCCTGCAAGCTGGCCAAGCTTCGAGAATCGCCGCAACTCGACATCCGCGACCTCCAATTGGTCCTTGAGCGCAATTACAATATCCGCATCCCAGGCTACGCTTCCGACGAAGTCCGCACTGTGCGCAGACTAGTTCCTGCTCCGGGTTGGACACAGAAGATGAACGCCGTTCAAGCGGCCAAGGTCATGGGCGGGAAGACGGACATATAGGAAGTTCCAAAATAGCACTGCCATAAGAGGCGGCGACGGCGTCCGACGCATCCGGGCCAGTTTTCGGAAGTTTTGTGATGAAATGCGTCGAATCTGCAAGCGCAGAGACCCTAATAATCCCCATCCGAATCCTCGGCGAGTCACACCCCAGTACACCAACATCAAACTCAGAACCTACGAGCACTGGAGACCTTCAACCAGGAACCATGTATTCATAGTCACATCATACCTGAAATCAATACACTCGGAACGAGGCGAGATCTTGGACGGAAGCTTCGAGCGGTCGAGCGACACCATCATTCCTTTCCTGTATTCGATACTGCCTTCCAGCGAAGAGGGGAACACTCAAGCACAACGCCGACGAGATCGCTCGTAGAGTGATCTGTATGCTCGGAGCTCTGTAACGGACGTGGAGGCTGGCTGGCTTGTTAATCACGCGTGTGGGCGTGGCTCTTCAATCGAGCCCTAGTTCTTCAAGGCACGGATGATTGCAATGACATGGTGTATTGAGTTCATTTTCAATTGGGTTGGAACTGCTTGATTGCATTGGAATCCGAGTTTTCAGAGACACATTAGTCTTGCTTAATGACATGAACTTTCCCAACAGGCATGACGCTACGTTTTTTGTGTGACTGGTGAACACACCGACAATCTCATTCAGGTCTTACGGTGCCTCGCCAAAGGTCTCGAAAACGTGTGTAACTTCGAGCCGAGCAATGCAGTGAACCAACTGTTTTAGATAAATCTAAAGGAAAAGAAGCACGCACATGTCGAGTAGCACTGTGCTGGTTCCCTCCCTGACACTAAACATATGCACTGTATCGTCCTCATCAGAGGACTCGATGACCAACGATTACGCCTTTTCCACGCTGTCTACTGAATGATTTTTGTCACATCTGCACAAGCTTTGCACGATTCGATTTTTTTACAGTCAGGGTTGACGTTCGTGTGTGTGCAACCAGGTGTGCGTGCAGAGCAGAGTGTAAAACTACAGGGCACTCGCACTCAACTGTTTAACAATAATAAAGAACGAGGTACAGGTAGCCTAGCAACTCTCCGTTCAAAAAGCCAGACAGGGACTGAATGTTCCCATCACAAAAAGCTTTCACGATGCTCTTTCGGCGATCCCTGCCCTTAATTTTGGCACCGAATTTCTCCAGACAGATCAGATCTATATCAATCAAAGCAATTGGCAGGGGAAGGTATTTCAAGTCCGGAATATACTGCAAGTCTATGAGCTGGTTATAAATACTATTACTTGGCTTGGCGACCCTGGGGACACCTTCGAGCTGTGATTATGGCGATGGTATGGGATGTAGACCGGCAAGCAATAAGGAAGACATAAGTCCAGATAAGAGTGTTTCTGACTTGACATACGTGGCTGTATAGGCGGACTGTATCTACTCTACACCATGGTCCAGGCGACTTTGAAAACAGCAAGAAATATCCGCAAATCGATCTCTACGATTCCTCTAAGGTTCTCATGAATTCAAAGATTGTCCTCTATTGTCACCCCAATCAGTATACAATTGACTTCCCAAAGAAGATATTGAGATTGAAATTCCGAGAAGTGGTCTGTTCCGACGGAAACCGAAGAAAGCCATTCGTTCTCCAGTGTTACAATCATTTTTCCACACGACAGCGCACTGACATTGTTAAATATAAAATGCGTATGCACAACGTCGGTGCAACTGATCCTCCCCACCTTGTCTACGCGATACTGGGTATCTCGCGCTTCCCGTCAATATTTAACATGAAGACACTTTGGTGCATTTTGAGTCGATTCTTGCTTCTTCACGCCGGGCTCGGTTTACTCGTCAAGCGCTCACATGTTCACCTTACCGAGCACATGGTCGAAACTAGAAAATCTTGCAAGAAAGATACTTCGGGGAAATGGCGCGTGGCGACTAGACCTCTGAGGCCGGTCATCGGTGACGAATTCAAGCTCATCACCTGCCTTGGTAGTGGTGCGGGGAGACGAGCGCCTTCCTTGGTATTCCAGGTAGAACCAGAGCTCTCCCACCTGTGGATGCTGACAGAAGCTGTAGCGGAAGACAATCGTGAACAGGTTCATATAACATCAAGGCCATGGCCCAATTCGAGCGGCCTGGCTTATATTGTATGACCCACTCTTTGGCTTGTAACATACGTTTGTTATTGCCCGATTATTACTCACTTCGTATGTCAAGAGCCGCATCTTGAGTTCTTTAGGAGATGTTGGACAATAGTTGGTGGAACTTGATTTGAATTGAAAGGAACCATTGGATGGCCGATACAGTACACGTGCCCGGAACATGACTATTTCTTACAGCTACGCAAAAAAAGCATTCTAAACCACGCGAGCATGCATATTCTCTCTCTCCTCCGCCAAGATGTAAAAAAGTTGACTCCCCCGCGTGGGCTCGAACCACGAACCTCCTGATCGCCGAACCAGTTGGTTTAACAGTCAGACGCGCTAGCCAATTGCGCCACGGAGGATGTTGCTGCTGTTGCAGCTGTGGCGACTATTGATGTTGAGATGAATATTCATGGCATATATATACCTAATAGTTTAGATGGGAAGAAAGAGGTTGGAAAGGGCGTTTGGTGGGGCAAGATAGGGTTACCTTGAGGAACTAAGCATGTGTGTCAGGGTTGGCGAGGGCCGGGCGCGCCACTAGTCTAAGAGAGTTGGGCAGGTGGGCTGCAACAACGCACATAGGGTGTTGATTACAAGCCTTGTAGAGAAACTACCTCGGGCAGCGCAGCTCAGTTCTCACACATGTGCGTTCGTGTGGAATACAAACATCGTGTTTTGATTATGCGAACGGACAAGCAAGCACATCGAGAATACAACACGCAGTCATCCACATTCCGGAGCTGAGGACGACACAAGACAACTCGTTATATGCAGCGTGTGGAAGCAGCTTGATGCATTTTTATTTTTCAAGTTTTAAGTCATTACTTACTGCACATCGTTGTTCAATACCACAATCCCATACGGATCCCTGTCCACCTCACTAACCATGATCTCGAAATCCTCCTCCGCCAACGCCTCTTTCAACGCCTCGACACCAGCCTCCTCTTCACGTAATCTCATCCATTCCTCTTCGACTGCAACGTCCAGCTGCTCCAGGAGCACGTCGCTCAAGAATCCTCTCTCCGAGTTACTGTGAAACAAATTAATCACAACCTGGCCTTTCTCAATGGCTGCAAGCGCCTCATGGTGGCTCATCTCCCCCGTGAAGAGCAAGTCAACATCAAGGCTGCTGAGGAGCGAAGCACCTGATCCCGCGCAGATGCCTACGGTGCGAATGGTGAGCTTGGACATGTCTGCGGTTTGCGGTATAGCGATGGGGAAGCCTTTCGGGTTGTTGAGGCCGCGGCCTATGCGGTCGAGCAGCGCGGGGAGGGGCTGGGGCGTGTCGAAGGTAACGACGCGGCCCATGCCGGCACCGGGATGTGTTTCCAGCTCTGGCGATTGCGGGATGACTGGTTTGCGAGTGTGAGGGATCGCCGACAAGGCCGTAGATTGGTTGCCCAGGCGGAACGTTGTCTGCATTGACGACGGATGGTGTGCAAGCGCCCATGTTGGTCGCTTCAGTCGCTTGTTGTCCACGAAGGGATCTTCGTCTTCTTTCTGAGGTGTCTTCCCCGCCTCTGAGCCTGCTTCGGACTCATCCAGCTCTGGGTTCTTCTTGCTGCCCGTCACGATGTCCGCCAACCAGTCTCCCAAACCACCCGGAGCTGCGTCTACCGCCGTATGCGGGCTATAAACACTGATTCCATGGCTTGCTAATCGAAGCAGCGTTTGTTGTTGCGTGTTTGCAAGGGTTATGGATTTGAGACCGCGGAATATGATGGGGTGATACGCGACGATGATAGACGAATTAAGCTCAATCGCCTCGTCAGCGACGGCTTTGGTGAGATCGATTGTAAGGAGGACATTGTTCGATTGGCGGCGCGAAGGGACGAAGGGTGCTTCGAGGAGGAGGCCGGTGTTATCCCAAGAGTTGTCTGCGAGGGCTTGCGGATAGCTGGGTGTTGTTAGCTGTGTGCATATTCAGACCTCAGAGAGTTATTCGAACCACTCGCGGCTCCGTGAGAGTTTAGGGGCTTGAGCAGTTGTGGCTGAGACCGAACCCAATGCTCTTGTTCTTAACAAACAGGATGGGAGAATTGACACTCACAGCTTCTTCATAGCCCGCACCACAGCCCTCGAAAACGGCGCAGAGCTAGTCGTCGAACTCATACTGATGGACCGCCTGACAGTTGCAGAAAACATGAATGTCCCTGCTATCCCACCTTATGCACAAAAGTAAGCCCGCATTCACGCCAACGACGCGCTCCAATGCTGCACGCACAGACCGTGTACGTCACTCGCGCCTTCCCCCCAAAACGCTTAATAAAAACCCGGGCCCACAGCGTCCCGCCATCTGATAAGTGTTTATCAGATCCAAACCCTGCGAAGCATCATAGCTTTGTAAAATCGAATGGACCCTCGCCACAAACTCTACAAGCAATTGGACAACCTGACAGTAGATCCTACCAACAAAATGAGTGCAAGGACGGATACAGAGGCAGCGCAAACTGCAGCCAACAGTGGTATCACACCAGATGCTATCAAGCAAAAGCTGCAAGCGGGGTTGGGCGCGACGCACGTGGAGATTGAGGATATGAGCGGTAAGCACCCCACTTGGCGGCCATTGCAAGTACGGCAATAGAGAGCTACCAGTTCATCATCCAGGCATATTTGGCTTGAGAACGATTGGCTGATGAGTCATTCAGGTGGATGCGGGCAGATGTTCGAGGCGATCATAGTATCCCCTCAGTTTGCTAAAAAGACAACGCTGGCTAGGCATCGATTGGTCAATGGTGTTCTCAAAGAGGAAATTGCGGCGATACATGCTTGGACGCCCAAGTGTCACACACTGGAAGAGTGGGAGAAGAAGAAACCGGCTTGAAAGGGAGTCAGCGAATGGCACATTGTACGGTACTTGATCACGAACGGCGGATGTACGACTGGTTCATGACATGTGGAGGATCTTAAGGGCATGAGTACGGCTGCGAGAGTTCGAGATCTGTGTATTGGTTGGTGCAGCTATATAGCATTTTTGGTCTAGCTGAGAAGCACTCTAATCTCCCCGCTGGTTCGAGGGAAGAGATCGCGTAAGGCTGGGGTCGGCTCTTCTTCCTCTTCTTCCTCTTCTTTGTATAGCAAGTCATCCGCAGCCATCACCTTGCTTTCTACAAACTCAAAATCTTCACAGAATTGCTCTGCTGCTTCCTCCGTAATGTTTTGCACAGTCGTTCTGTTTTGTAACCGCTTGAGATTCTCTGCTGCATCAATCAGAGCCGATGGAAGGAACTCATCTAGCTGCTGACTCGCACCTACCAGAGCCTCTGGCTTGAAAGCGTCTAGCTCAGGTAGAGTCTTCAGGCTCTCTGCTGTTTCGGAGATGTCGGACAAAGCTTCGAGCAGAGTGCTTAGACCCGAACTGTATGTGAGGTACTGATGCTGATATCCCACCAATTGTGCAGTATGCTCGCCGATCGTGTCCTCGAGCTCGCTCAACCGGTCTTTAGCAAAAGAGTAAGGGGCTAGTGCTGTCTTGACCGCCATCAAACAGTTGAGGGCGAAGATGTTATTGTCAGGTGCCGGTAGGGACTTTCCGAGATTTTCGCAACCACTCATAAAGGGGTCGAGGATCTCGGCCAGGACAGAATGGAAACCGTCTCCGTTGCTATCAACTGTTGCGATAGACGTGTCATAGCTCTTTGCAAGGATTCTGAGCATCTGCAGAGCTTCTTCCAAGAAATCCGGGGGCGAGAGGTCAGCAGGCGCGACCGCCAAATCGCCTTGCACTGCAGCAACATGGTCTCGCATATTGGCACGAAATTGCCGCATTGCTGAGCTTTCAAGCGTATCAAAAACTTCCAGAACCTCGGAATCGGCTCCAAGCAGCTTGACGAAAGTAATCTTATAAAATCCGATCAAGTTCGCGATCTTGTAAGTCAGTGTAGCATCGTCGTGGCTTTGCACGACCTGCTCCGTCCGTTGACGCAATAGCCGAGCGACTCCTGTCAAATCCCGGCTGACGAGCTGATTGAGAGCTTTTCTTCCGTCAAACACCTCTTGTTCACCCTCTTCGCGCAGCCAAGGTTCACTCTCAAGTCCCGCTTGGATAGATCGCTTGATCTCGTCGCCATCGGAAATGAACAAGACCTCCAAAGCTTCTCTCTCCGACACTGTGGTAGAGTGCGCCCACGCAAGCATGTCACCGACATACCGCAAAGGATCGTGAGCCTGGAATTCTATTGGCTTGGTTGCAAGATTCTGAGATTCCGATGTATGGCCAGTCAGTGCCGCGTGGAAGGAGTCGGACAAGATGTTTTCGCGGGCTTCCGCGAAAGAGTCGAGACAGTTCTGGAACAATGTTGGCCGCTCTGCTAGTACACGCAGGGATCGTCTGACTGATGCGTTGATTTGTGGATTCTCAAGATCAAGCGTCTTGAACTCGCGTTGGATCCAGCGGTATAGCTTTTGGTAGGCTGCGTTGATTTGTTTGGAGCTTCGATCGAGTACCTCAAGACCCAGCCGTTGATCCTCGGTTCCCAGGAGCACCTGACAATCATGATGAATCTTCTTGACTCTTGTCAAAGTCTGGAAGAACTCCTCGTTAACCGGCTCAGCAGTGGACGTCAGGATGGTGATCTCGTTTTCGGCGATGAGGAAATGTGAGCTGAAGGCGTTCAAGATTTGGTGCTTTGTTTCAGCCTGTTTCTTCTGTTGCATGAGGCTTGTGGCCTCCTCTAGAACAGGCCCAGTCTCGCGATTCGCCGCTGCAATATGACCACGCATTTCATCGCAGCACTTGTTCAAGCTGCTAATCGCGGTACCTATGCGTTTTAATTGCTACGCACGTCAGCCAATGCACGTATTGAATAGACAAATTGAACACAAACCTCGGCAACCTGCCCAAAGTCTTTGACGATCTCTCCATTGCACTGGATAACCTCTTTTTGGACTTCCAGACGAAGTTGTCGTCTGGTTTCTGCTGTGTTCTGCACTCCACGGGCATCGAGCGTTTCCAGTGCATCACGGATCTCAAGATCAGCATAAGATGCGGACAGCACACTGGTAATCCTGGCTGAGAGAGCGTTTGTGCTACGGGAAGACGCCCCTGGGGCGGGAGAGGCCGGCGAAAGAAGATGCTGCGATGCTGGGGTAGCACGCTCCGCAAAGTAGCTGGTCGCCATGGTGGACCAGTTGGACCAGTGGGAGGTCTGGACACGTGCGGGATAGGCGTGGAGGTCGGTTGCACCTTCCTCCGATCGCCGAAGGTAACCTAGCTTAGCTCAAACGCCGGGCTTATGACGCGTGACAGGTGCATTCACGCTCCCCGGCCGTCACGCCAACACGGTCACCCTAACATTGTCTCAGACACTGTGGCGATGGGTGAAGTGAATAGTCGCAACTGCTTGTCTCCTGTAGCAAGCACGACTCGGTACTCTCGGCCCTGTTACTGCACGGCGCAGACGCCAGAGCCACGGGACGGTGCCCCCGCCGCTGCCTTAGATAAGGACCACCCAGCCTGATGGCGTCCAACCTGTTCTCGAGGATCCTTCCTTCTGCCTCCGACGAGCCCTACGACACAGAACCTTTGAACCCCCACCGTCGCTATCGCTCGTCTTCGGCGGGCACCCGCAGCACCATGGACATTGACAACGAGAACCTTGATGCGCGCTTTGAGGACCTGGACTTGGAGCATCTGCTGGATGAAGCTGCACAAGAGCGGATGACGGAAAGCGCCGCGTCTGTTCCGCAACACGACGAGCGAGCCCCGCCGGGCATCAATACCGCCAGCAGAGCTGCAGCATGGCGACATCCCGTCTCATCGCGCCCTCTACCGCCCGACGACGACGACGACGTTCCACAGTCACTCCTCCTCGAAGGTGGGGTGGCCTCACCGAATGCTACCAGATCCGAGCCGACTGGGGGTCTTCCGCCACCCGTGCCGGGCCCGTCTACGCGCCACACGCGAGCACAGTGGGAAACGACGCGACGGCAACAGCGTCTGCATGATGATGGGCGGGGAGGTGCTGCACCCCGCACCTGGAGAACATCGGCTAGGCCCGGACAATATACATCAGATCCAAAAGAGAGGGCCATGTGGCTTTGGGTGAATCAGACCGATGACCTGGATAACTTCCTGGCCGAGGTATACGACTACTACACTGGAAGCGGCATGTACTCGATCCTCTTGCGCAAGCTCTTGATGCTCTTGCAGACTGCCTTTGTCATTGGCTTCTTGACCTTCCTTGGGTGGTGTATCGACTATAGTAAGCTGCCTGGCAGTCACAAACTGAGTGAGGTCATGCAGCCAAAGTGCATGCACAACATACACGGCATCTGGTGGCTAGCCCTCTGCTCATTCATTGTCTACTGGCTATGGTCAATAGTGAAACTTGTCGGCAGATTCCCACGGTTGCAGGCGATGCATGACTTCTACCACCATCTGTTGGAGATCCCCGATCGAGATATCCAAACCGTTCAATGGCAACATGTTGTGGGCCGGATGATGGCGCTGCGCGACGCAAACCTTACGACTGCATCGAATCTGACGCCCGAAGTCCGGAAGCTGCTAGACTCACGAAGCCGACAACGGCTCGATGCAGTGGATATCGCTAGCCGTCTCATGCGGCGCGACAACTATCTTATTGCCCTGTTCAACAAGGAGATCTTGGACGTCAGCATACCTATCCCATTCTTAGGCAATAGGTTCATCTTCTCGGAGACGACAAGGTTTCACGTCAATCTCGCCATCATGGATTTCGTATTTAGTGGTCCTAATGGTTCGTTCAATCAAGACTTTCTGAGAGAAAGGAACCGGCGGAACCTCGTCGCAACGCTAAGGACCCGCTTGATGTACACAGGGTTCCTCAGTGTGCTTTGCGCTCCTTTCGCTGTAGTCTACTTCCTTGCATCGTACCTGTTCGCACGATTCACAGTAAGTCTTTCCTTAAGCTCAAATTCAATCATCTTACGTTTTTAGGAATACCATAAGAATCCATCCCTACTCGGCGATCGCGATTTTACACCATTTGCTCAGTGGAAATTCCGCGAGTTCAATGAGCTACCCCATCTGTTCAACCGCCGCAGAAACATGGCCTACCCGGCCGCTAACCTGTACCTACAACAGTTCCCGAAAGTTAAGACGGAAATGTTGTTCTCTTTTGTCGCCTTTATAACAGGTGCCTTCTGTACCGTGCTCATCCTGATTACTCTCATCGACTCCGAATTGTTCCTCAATTTTGAAATCACTCCTGGAAGAACTGCCCTGTTTTATATGACTCTGCTAAGTGGCGTTTACCTAGCAGCGCGTGGGAGCAGCCCTCAAGAAGACCAGGTCGCAGATCCCGCCTACTACATCGACACTGTAATTTACCACACACGATACGAACCAGCTTCGTGGCACGATAGGCTACATAGCGACGAAGTGCGGGAGGAGTTCTCACGGTTATATCAACCGAAGATCCTCCTCTACGTGGAAGAGATGCTCAGCATTTTGATCACGCCTTTCATCCTCATGTTTCGGCTTCCTAAATGCAGCGAACGAATCGTCGACTTCTTCCGCGAGTTCTCCATCGTTGTTGATGGTTTGGGGGTTGTCTGTTCGTACTCAATGTTTCCTTTCAAGAAGGGCGAAAACAATCTCCCTGCGAATAGGACTGGTCGCCAACAGGACAATGAGCTCCGCGAAGACTACTTCATGGCCAACGACAATAAGATGATGGCTTCCTATCATGGTTTCATGGAGACATACGCGACTGCAACTGGACGTGGCCACACCGCACGCTTTCATCCTCCGCCACAATTCCCGACTCACTATAACCCCGCCTCACAATCTACATCGCCGGTAGATGCCCGTGGAACCAGCAGAGGTCCTGTGGGTCGCCAACCTTTCAATCGCCGTGCAGGACGACATGGACCTGCACCTGAACGAGGAGACCCTATGAGCTCTGTACTGCTAGATCCTATTCACCAACCTTCAGGTTCCGTGATGGGGAGGTCACCGCGACAAGGACCGCAAGGTCGTCACAGATCGGCTTTTCAACCGCTTGCCGTACCTGAGGAGAGCATGGTATCTGAATCGTGGCAACCTCAGCAGGATGACGAGACAGAGGATGATAATCCAGGAGCACCCCGTGGGGGTGTGCTCCAGCTGCTGCATCAGTTTTCACGAGCGCAAGCCGAGGGTCGTGCTGGAGGCGCTGGTGTTTGATAAATTCTGTATGGATATCACCGGCGTTCAGGAATTTCTTATAAGGACTACCCATTGGCATTGGGACAAACTGAGAGGCTTGTGCCTCTGGCGTATATGGGCCAAGCATCATCCAACCTCGTGATGCATTACATAGAGAGATTTAACGAGAATGGGACCATCACAGCCAACAAAATCCTCAGTCTGCAGTGAGAGCTAGATTTTATATGCGGACGCTTTCATTGGAACCGCAGAAGTGGTTCATTACTTTATTCATTAGGTGTACGGTGGCTTGCAATTACCCAATTCACCACTGACAACTATTCGCATGTGGCGTTTACCTCAGTGCCTACTGAAGGCAAGACTAACTTCAGTGTTCTCCAAAGTCAAATAGGGCAACTAAATAGCGCCCGAAGAATTCTTATAGCCAAGACACGCTCTCCTAGTACCCACTCTGTTCTCTCCTATTATCCCCCTCAGCCCCATCACCGTCATCATCCTGATTCCTCTTCGCACCATCAGCCGCCTCCTTGATCGCCGCATCATCACCCCTCAACTTCTGGAAAAACACGTTGATATCCTCAGCGCCCACGGCCTTGCCCTCATCTGCATACGGTTTCAAGAACGCCTTGAGCCCATCTTTCAAATGGGCGAACGCCATGGCACCCTGGATCGCCCTCGCGCGGTCCATGTTGCTGAATGCCGCCTCGCCCCGCTCAAGTAGCGAGCCCGTGCCTACGGAGCCTGCGGCATCGTTGCCATCTTCTGAGATGGGCGGCTCGTAGACGTCTTCTTCCTCGAGGAGTTGGGGGTGTGGCTTTAGGAGGGGGAAGCAGGTTGCGCAGTGGCAGAGATGAGCGTGGAAGTCGGATTTTAGGAAGAGAGAGAAGGGAGTCTTGAGGGCTTGTGCGGGAAGAGGGGGAAGGGATGATAGCTTGCACTCTGGTGCGGTGGTGGCGGCGGGGTCAGTCTTCTTTGGTGACAGTGTAAGGGTGGTACTTGGGGCGTCTTCTGGGACGGACGACAGTGTGGTTGCGGGGTCCTCAGACTTCTGCCTCTTAGGGGGGGCCATGGATCCTGCGGGTGCGATATTCTCATCATCGTCTGCTTTCCGTTTCTTTGATCCGCCATCGGTGGTACCGTTGGCGTGAGCGGGTGCGTCCTGAGCTTTCGCTTGATTTAGGGCCCCATCACAGTACACCGGTGAAAGGAATCCAGGAGAGCCGGCGTACTTCTTGATTGATGGAAAGGCGTCGATGCATTTGTGACAGAGGAAATACTCGAAGTCGTCCTCTGCAGGGAAGCCCGGAGGCAATGGTATATCATCATCTTCCTCTTCTTCTTCGGCGGTCGCTACGATGTCGTTTCCATCAACACCATTTTGAGTAAACAAGCCTGCAGCGATAGCCGTTGTAACAGAGGGTCTTCGTGCATCCGGGTCTCTTCCCGCATCTTCTTCATGCCTTGTCACACTAATGTCTTTTGTGATTCCGTTGGCCTTCGAATCACCATGTTTCTGCTCTGTCTTCGGCTTCTCGATGCTCTTCTGGTACTCTTCTCTCGAGAGTCCAAGAACGCATTCAGGATGCCACCAGTCCTCGCCACAGCCACCGTCCTCTACTGTGCCGAGTCCTAGACACTGGAACATGGTTCCCTTCTCCTGGTGTGGGTCATATTCTTCGCTGCATCCGCAGAACCTATTTCGGAAGTTCTGGTTGTACTTGTTGCCCGCGGCCGCCTCTTCTCGGGTCACGCCGCCCTTCTGACCTGTCTTGGAATTGATGCGCAGGGTACATGGCGTCGTTTCGGGCAGGCGCGTAGTGCCGCAGTCGCAAACAAAGTTACGCTTATTGAAGAGCTCGACGAGCGCGTGTTCGCCGTGGCACGAGATGGAGCAAGCGTAACAGACAGCAGCTGGCTGATACGGGTCTGACGAATTCTCCGGTGGCGGGTTACAGTCGAGACAAGAATAGAGCCCTTGACGCAAAGGTCCGAGGTCGCGAGTACAGGTGTCAAATTGCTGTCAAACTTAGTCGAGCCCGGTCATCGACTGCTTATGCGACTCACGTATGGGAGAGCCTCGCGCGCCTCGGCTTCAAGGCTAAGCTGTTCTTTGATGAAGCTAAATCAACAGTAAGCTCATGCGACCGTGATGGTATAAGCGCAATAAGACGTACTCTGCTGCTGTCTGCGAGTCTTCCGACGCTTGCGAGATCGAATTCGTGCGCGGCTTTGGTTTAGAGAGGTGGGATGACTGCGACTCGGCCATTATGGCGGATTGTAGGCTGATCCTGAGTCGCGTAGGCTTCCAGGAGCTCACTTGACGAGTTGAAATCGGTATGAATCAGGGTGGTGAGAGTGAAGGCGCACATGGGCTCGCGTTACGTCGAATGCTCCGCTGCCACACTTTTCCTGTTCGAGCCTTAATGAGAGACGCGCCAAGCCAGCGCGAGATGGACGCGTACTAACCCCCTCGCGTATTTCCTCCCCTCTTCGTTTCCCCGTCTACGCACATCTTTGTATACCCGCATAGCGTAAACATGAGGTACGTAGCGCAGAACTCGCAATCGCATAGCCTTGATAGCACACGCGCCCCTTGAACATATTTTCCTCTAACACGCTTCAGCTCCCCGCTGCGACCAAGCATGTCGTCTGCAAACCGTGGTGCCGGCCCTTCTCGGAGCAACAAGCGTGCCAGGGACGATGAGTCCTCGCCAGCACACCCGCCGTCGACTCGTAGGTGTGCCTCCATCAATCTATAGGGCCGAGCTGATTTCCACGATAGCAATGGACATGGCTTCATCTCCGCCTCTGATCCCGCAGGATGACGATATGCTGGACGAGGACAACATCTATCGCGATGTGGACGATCTAGACGAAGACGCCGAGGAAGGGGCTGGCATTGACCTGTTCGACGACAGGTTTGATGGCGAACTTTTTGCCAATCAAACCAATCAGAATTACGAGGGGTCCGATATTGACGATGAGGGAGAGTTTGAAGATCTTGGCATGGGCGCGAGACGGGAAATTGACCGTCGACTGAATCGACGTGATGCCGAAGCACGACGTCGCATACCAGACGCCTTTTTGCCGGACGACGAAGAAGGCGGCATCGGTGAGCTCATCAGAGGAGGTCGCAGGCAACGCCACCGCTACGACGAGGACCAGGATGATATGGATCTTGATGGCGACATCATGGCCGAGGAAATGTCTTTGGAAGCGCTCGCGGACGTCAAGGCAAATACGTTGACTGACTGGGTAGCTCAGCCTGCCGTTGCAAAATCTATTGCTCGTGAGTTCAAGGCATTCCTCACCGAGTACGTGGACGACCAGGGTATTTCTGTATACGGCGATCGTGTCAAGACCCTTGGTGAGATCAACGCAGAGTCTCTGGAGGTGTCTTTCAATCACCTCACGGATGGCAAAGCCACCCTTGCTTACTGGGTTGCCAATACCCCCACGGAGCTGCTCAAAATTTTCGACCAGGTTGCTATGGAAGTGGTGATTTTACACTACCCCGACTACGAGCGCATTCATTCCGAGATCCACGTTCGGATAACGGATATCCCCATCGGCCTCACGCTCCGCCAGCTCCGCCAATCGCATCTCAACTGCTTAGTCCGTGTTAGCGGTGTCGTCACGAGGAGAAGTGGAGTCTTCCCCCAGCTTAAATACGTGAAGTTCGACTGCACCAAGTGTGGAACCACCCTTGGACCCTTTCACCAAGATTCAAACGTGGAAGTCAAGATCTCGTTCTGCTCCAACTGTCAATCTCGTGGTCCGTTTATTGTAAATTCGGAGCGGACCGTCTATCGCAACTACCAGAAGCTCACTCTCCAAGAGTCGCCTGGAACTGTTCCGGCTGGTCGCTTGCCACGTCACCGAGAAGTAATCTTGCTTTGGGACCTTATCGACTCAGCAAAGCCGGGTGAAGAGATCGAGGTTACTGGAGTCTACCGAAACAATTACGACGCATCGCTGAACAACAAAAATGGTTTCCCAGTGTTCGCCACTATCATTGAGGCAAACCATGTTGTCAAGTCTCATGACCAGTTGGCTGGTTTCCGATTGAGCGAGACAGACGAACAGCAGATTCGACAGCTATCGAAGGACCCTAACATCGTGGAGAAGATCGTGAACTCCATTGCACCTAGCATCTACGGACATACGGACATCAAAACCGCAGTAGCGCTGTCATTGTTCGGCGGTGTCAGCAAAGAGGCCGCTGGACGTCACGCTATGCGTGGGGACATCAACGTCCTCTTGCTGGGAGACCCAGGAACCGCCAAATCTCAAGTGCTCAAGTACGTGGAAAAGACTGCTCACCGAGCCGTATTCGCTACTGGTCAAGGTGCTTCCGCCGTCGGTCTTACGGCTTCCGTTCGCCGAGATCCCATGACCAGTGAATGGACCTTGGAAGGTGGTGCTCTCGTGCTTGCAGACAAGGGCACGTGTCTAATCGATGAATTTGACAAAATGAACGACCAGGATCGTACGTCTATCCACGAGGCCATGGAGCAACAGACGATTTCCATCTCTAAAGCTGGTATTGTCACCACACTGCAGGCACGTTGTGCTATCGTCGCAGCTGCCAATCCCATCGGTGGGCGATACAACTCTACCATTCCGTTCTCACAGAACGTCGAGCTTACGGAGCCTATTCTGTCACGTTTCGACATTCTTTGTGTCGTACGTGATACGGTCGATCCCAGCGAAGATGAGCGCCTTGCCAAATTCGTCGTGAACTCTCACGCCCGTTCCACACAGCACCACAATGCGGCCTACGCTGCAGAAAACGAAAACGGCAACGCTGAGCCTCAGGAGAGCATGGAGGTGGATGCTCAAGCGAACCAACCACAGCAAGGGGACATACCACAGGAGCTGCTCAGGAAATACATCCTCTACGCGAGGGAGAAGTGCCGCCCCAAGCTGTACCAGATTGATCAGGACAAGGTCGCCCGTCTGTTCGCTGATCTGCGAAAGGAGTCAATGGCTACTGGTGCTTATCCAATCACTGTAAGTAACTGACATTGCAAACTTATAAACGGCCACTGACAAGCGTAGGTTCGTCATCTTGAAGCTATTATTCGTATCTCAGAATCCTTCTGTAAGATGCGGCTGTCGGAGTACTGCTCCGCCGAAGACATCGACCGCGCCATCGCTGTCACCGTCGATTCGTTCGTAGGCTCACAGAAGGTCAGCGCTAAGAAGTCCCTTGCTAGAGCCTTCGCGAAGTATACTCTTAACCGGCCTGGTGCCGTTCGTAAGCCAGCTAGAGCGGGTCGGCAGGCTCAGCGGGCTGCTGCATAGGTAGCACGTGAGATATAACGATGGGACGACTGTTGCTTCGACGAGATCAAGCATAAGGATGAAGGCGAACTATACCATCGCAGGCAGTTAGGAGGCGTTTTTGAAGGGTTTGCATCGTTTTCGTAGGATACCAATGCAACAGTTACGTTTGGGGACCATTCTGAAAACAGTCTTTGCGACCTAGCGGTTTTCACCATCAATCGATGGCGCATCATCGTGATTGTTAAGTGCACCCAGGTCGCTTGCCGGTGTTTGGCCTAGCGCGATCTTAGCGAGCCCGCCCACAAGCGAACAAGCGAACTTTTGCGGCTGCTCGAACTTCTTGATCACTCAACACCACCGCCGGAGGCATCAACACCACAGGAACTCCAAAGAACAATTTCCTGAGCTCACGATGGCACCCAAGAAAGCTAAGAGAAACGCGTAAGTCGACCAAAGGTATCCAACGATCTAGACACCATGCTGACCCTCGCAAAGTGACACCATCAACTCGCGCCTGGCGCTTGTGATGAAGTCTGGCAAAGTCACCCTCGGGTACAAGTCTACCTTGAAGAGCCTCCGCAACGGCAAGGCTAAGCTTGTCATCATTGCTGGCAACACTCCTCCTCTGCGCAAGTCTGAGCTTGAGTACTACGCTATGGTACGTTCGCCGCTGTCGACACAGGAAATGGTGCAAGGGTACAGGGGGGCAAAGGCTTGTGGAGTACGGCATCAGTGCCAGAGCATCAGATTGTCCAATCTAAACCGAGCTGTGGCCATTGCTCATGCTTCACAACCACCACTGTAACCCGGGCGCCGACTGTTGGAAAACATCAAACGCCGATCCCAATTACTAACTTCGACATTAGCTTTCCAAGACCTCCGTCCACCACTTCTCCGGCAACAACGTACGTATTCCTATCCGACCCTCATGGCCTAACGACGAGATACCGATCGGTACTTGAGGGCTGGCCCTGAGAAGAGGTCTATCGTGACTTCGGAGGGCTTTCGACTAACTGAATTCCACAACAGATTGAGCTTGGTACTGCGTGCGGTAAGCTTTTCCGCTGCTCCACTATGTCCATCATCGATGCTGGTATGTATGCCCGTGTATTTTCGACGGTGCATCATTTAACACATGCCAGGTGACTCTGATATCCTGAGCGCCGACACTGCTTAAGTGCATGTGTAAATGGACAAGAAACAAGGGCGGCTTAGGCAGATAGACTATGATACCTCACGACATGAGTCATGCAAAAGTGGCTAAAGCAATGAGACAATGAGTCACCTTCAAACCCTGTTATCGTTTGTTTTGTGATCAATATGATTTCGTGGCGTTCATGCCCTCATGTATTCTCGTGCGGGAAGCACTGCAAGGATGTGCTGTATATTGTAACTGCGTTGCGTTGACGTTGCAGATGGTATGGTTGCGACATGGTGCTGCCAAACTAGCTCTTATGCAGTTGTAATGTGTACTATGAAACTGAGTAGTTCTACGCCATCTTGGTGGTCAAGTTTCAGGCACAGAGGTACGTGATTACTAAGGCAAGGACGAAGGATTGCATCAATGTGCACCTTCCGCCACTGCCCAAAGTAGACTAGCGTCGCCCACACTGATTTCCAATCAATCCGGCGCTCACACTCAAAGACCTTCTCCCGAGCCTCCACTTCCACCACACCACAACTAACAGCAGGGTAAGAATCGCTCCCTTTCCTTCCGCCCGCCCGAAATCGCGTTCCCGCAATTTTTGCAGATTCAACGCTCTCCGTATATCCGCAAGAAGGCCTTCCGCTCATTGTTTCAGCAGATCAACAGTCAAAATGGCTCGCCGTCCCGCCCGTTGCTACAGGTACTGCAAGAACAAGCCGGTATGTTGGATCGCTGGAGACGACGGAGTGCAAAACTGACGTCTTTATGCAGTACCCCAAGTCGCGCTTCAACCGTGGTGTCCCCGACCCCAAGATCCGTATCTTCGATCTTGGCCGCAAGAGGGCCAACGCCGACGAGTTCCCGCTATGCATCCACCTTGTCTCCAACGAGTACGAGCAGCTGTCCTCTGAGGCGCTCGAGGCCGCCCGTATTTGCGCCAACAAGTACCTCGTCAAGGTCGCCGGAAAGGAAGGTTTCCATCTCCGTGTCCGCGCCCACCCCTACCACGTCGTCCGTATCAATAAGATGTTGTCGTGCGCTGGTGCCGATAGATTGCAGACGGGTATGCGTGGTGCCTTCGGAAAGCCCAACGGCACTGTCGCCCGTGTGAACATCGGCCAGATCATCCTGTCCGTCCGCACGAGGGATTCCAACCGCGCCACTGCTCTTGAGGCTCTCAGGCGATCCCAGTACAAGGTATGTTGGAGAACGAAAAAAACTCATTGACTAATGCTAATGTTCTGCAGTTCCCCGGTCGCCAGAAGATCATCGTCTCCAAGAACTGGGGCTTCACCAGCCTTCGTCGCGAGGACTACGTCACCAAGCGCCAGGAGGGCCGCATCAAGATCGATGGTGCCTACGTCCAGTTCCTTGGCAACAAGGGCAAGCTCGCCGACAACGTCCGCCGCTTCCCTGATGCTTTCACCGCATAGATGGATAATGGGACGAAGGATGTGGCGTGATGATTTGCATGGGTTTAGTGGAATACCGGATCATGGCGTGTCTTGCTTTGCTTTCTATACCTCGAGTTATGGATCAAGGCTGATGTAGCATTCCTGTGGAATGGCGCAGGGGAAGCCTGACGATGACAATGGTACACGAACAATCAATCTTGGAACATCCAAATGTGTACGTGTGATGATGGGCGGATCTGTTTGAATGTGCATGCATGCTGCCAGACTGACATGGTATCACAATTTGACTGCGCTTTTACCCGAGATGTCTCAACCGCGTGCAATGCTGTCAAAAGTACAATGCCAGGACTAAAGCCCAAGTACAGTGTTACCCCAGGGTAGGCAATACGTAGGCCGACCGTACTCAGAATTTTGTCCTAATATTGTACGTCCTGGTCACGTCGCTTAGGAGAAAGGAAGGATGGAATGAGCTCAACGGTATTCTGAACATGCCCTGCATATATTATCCTGTATTACATCCCTCAGTTGCTACCTCCCCATTACGCGTTACTTCCACTCTCCTCCGCAAGTATGGGTATCAAAAGAAATCTAGCAGCAACCACTCAAGCCGTCACAGTGGCAGTCACAGTCACCGTCTCCTTCTCCGTCGTCGTCGTCGTCTCCGTCTCCGTCACGGTGAATATCTGGCTCGAGTCGATTGGCACAACGACCAGAGGACCACTAGATGCTGATGATAGTGCTGGCGAAGGCTCTGCCGATGAAGATGAGGATGGAGGCGATGTGGTTGCCGGTGTGGATCCTGAAGGTGGACTTGGAACGACTGAGGGTGCTTCCGCGCTGGACGATGGAGGCGCTGAGGGTCCATTTGAACTTTCGGCTGGTTGCTGGGTGGGGTAGGCGAAGCCTCCGCCACCGCTGCTGGGTTGTTCGGCTGTTTGAGTGCTTGATACTGCCGGTTCAGATGATTCTGGCGCCGACGGTGTGATCACGATGATAGGCGGCGGTAACAGCGAGCTTGTGGGTAACGCAGGTGGTGTTGAAGAGCTCGGTGTCTCCGTTGCTACCGGCTCTGTTGATGATGGAGTAGAAGAACGGGTGAGGGTTGGGATTGCTGGCTCGGATGCTACTACAGATGACGACGACTGGAGAGACGGTTGGGGTGCAGCTTGCGAAGACGTCGGGGTTGAAGGGTACAGTGTGGTGTATTCTGTGCTCGTCACAAAGAAGGTGCGCTTAGCCGATGAGGACGACTCTCCCCCAGTCAATGTTGTTGACTGGTTGTTATAATTGGATGAAAGAGCGATCGTGCTCTGCAGCAATGCCGTTGGTGGGGTCGCACTTGAGTTCACTGGGACAGACGGCTGCCCTGTCTCTGTTACGGTACCATCCAAGCCTGCAGTGAGCGTGGTGAAGCTGGAGATTGTGATTGTGATTGTTGGTCGAGAACTGTCTCCAACAGTGGTAACGTCTTCTGGTTCATAAGTGAACATCGGCTGTTGAGGTGCTGTCGTACTCGTAGTAGTATTGTCAGACAAGCGTTCCGAAAGTGTGGTGGTAGCTTGTACGCTAGTATCCAATAAGGACCCGAAATCCTGTGTACTCGTAGAAGTTTCTAAGGCTGCTAGACTCGAAACCCTGGGCGAAGCTTTGGGAGTCGGTGTCTCCGTTGTCGATGGCTTCGTGATATACGACGTCGATAGGACCGTTTCTTCAGCTTGGGTGACTAGTGGATCTCCTTTAGGATTGACAAATGTGATGGCGGCTTCAGTGCGAGTAAAGACGGTGTGGTCGATTGGCTCGACCATCACTGCCGTATTGGCCTCTATGCTTTGTGTCGCAGGGATGCTAGATGCTATTGAGGCAAGATCGAGAGTATTTGCGAAGTCGTTTCTAGATGCAATCGTCGAAGTCGATGAGGTGTTGAGGTAATGTAATGAACTATATGAGTCAGTCCCCGGGCCTTGGGTCGAGGGCGAGACACTCACGAGAATTGATGTCGCAAATGAGGTAACGGTCCAGCTATCACAAGACTAGAGTATGCTGCCAGCAGCCATACTGAGAAAAACGAAACCATCTTCTTGAAGGCGAGCTAGATTAGAGAAGTGAAGATCGCAAGAAGATAGGGACTGCTTGGGAAGCCGCGCGCTTGGGCAGAAAAGACAGGAAGTCAAAGTTCAAGGGAATCACACGATTAAGAAAGAGAAACGATCGACGAACACACGAGATGCTAGACGGAAAGACAGAACGAAAATCGCGACTATGTTAAACGCGTTCTTGACACGAGACTACGAGAGACCGGCACTTCACAGTTGGCCATCGTCTGGTTTTGATGCTCCACTAGCTGTTTGACCCGAGCACCAAGGGCACAGCGGTACTGGTTCCAACATTATCGCTAAAGTCTTCGTTTTCTACGTTGTACTGGGTTTGGGCGTATTTGAGTGGTCGAGTGGTGGTCGTTGTTCGATTCAAAGCGCAGGCGTTTCAGGTACAGAAGCCTTGGGAGCCAATCAGATACGTGGAGCCAATGTGGAGCCGCATCGTGGGCGGCACGCCCAGACGTCTTCATCTCGACTATATACACGCCCATGCCGGAAATAGGTCTTGAAACCGGCCACCGAACGTATTGGATGCGTTTTCTCTCCGATGGTGTGGAAATGGCGCGCGAAGTTACTTCGGCGGAAGCTCCTGCAAGGGCCTTCCCATTGAGCTCGGGACTATGTCGGCTGGCAACAAGTACACCAAGAAACCAAAATCTACATTTACGCTGTTCGATCAGTGTTCCTATGGCACTCTATACTCTATGTATTCGGCCAACATTGACATCCTCGGGTTCCCGAAGGATGATGCCCTTCACGCGTATCTAAATCAGCTGGAGGTATCAAGGCACCGATAACAGCTCACTAGAGAATTATGAACAAGCCTGTCTTCTATAGACATGCCGATATGAATGAGTGCAGGTATGAACCAGACTTTGACATCAATTTGTTAGAACCTACAGCCACAGACGGGATGCCCTTGAAGGACGAAAATCACGTGGAGCCCCTTAGCGAGTCGTTGTCTGGAGCAACGCGAACGAGACAGCAATCAACACGGGCCCACACCAGGTTAATCCACGAACCCTGAACTCGACGTCAGCGTAGTTGCGCCATTCTTCCTCGTAGATTTTGAAGTTGTCCACAGCACTTTCTCCTCCTTACCTCCTTCACCTTCGCGATGAGTGTACGAGTCGTCGCGCGCATCCGGCCGTTGCTCAAACACGAGCTTGACAAAGACAGCATCGTTACCGCCGAATCGACCACAGACGAGAATACCAAAGACCGGCCTACCATTGTTCGCATACCCAATCCAAAGACCGACAGCGAATCTTTCAGCTTTCAATTCTCTTCGGTTTACGAGCAGGAGGCCACACAGCAAGAATTGTTTGATGCAGAGAGTAGGTCACCCGAGACAGCTCGTGCATGGAACAAGTGCTGATCATCACACCAGTATCTCCGACCGTAAAACACCTCTTCAATGGCTTGTAAGCGCAACGCCGTTACACCTGAGACGCGTATGATTGACACTGTGAAGCGATCTCTCGATATTCGCGCACGGATGCACAGGGACCGGCAAGACGCATACAATGCGAGGTGGAAAGACGTTAGCGGATCGGGGTGTCATTCCCAGGTTACTAAGCGCGATATATCGGAGATGCAAAAAGGTCGAAAAGGATACTGGAGGAGCGACGCACGTCGAGGTTGCACTGGAATACTTCGAGATCTACTGTGACCGTGTGTATGACCTTTTCGAACCTCCAGAGAAGCGAACGCCCTCTGGACTACCCATTAGGGATAGTGCGAAGGGCAAGACTGTCGTGGTCGGTTTGATCGAGAAGCCTTGTGCGACGTTGAAGGAATTTGAGCAGTTATACGATCAAGCCAACGTCAACAGATCGACGTCTGCAACGAAGGCGAGCAGTTCTTCGCATAATATCGAAAAAGCTTACTAACCGGTTCCAGCTCAACGCGCACTCATCGCGGTCGCACGCCATTCTTTGCGTCAAGATTACCCAGACCACCGAAGATACCATACGAGTCAGCCGGGCGTCATGCATAGACCTTGCAGGTTCAGAAGACAACAGACGAACGGAGAACAACAAAGAGCGACTGGTCGAGAGCTCCGCTATCAACAAGTCCCTGTTTGTTCTGGCGCAATGTGTCGACGCTATAAACAAGAAACAGACTCGAATACCGTACCGCGAATCGAAGATGACGCGCATTCTGTCACTAGGACAGAACAGCGGTCTGACAGTGATGATCCTCAACCTGGCGCCCACACGAGCATACCATCTAGACACCTTGGCATCTCTCAACTTTGCGAGCCGAACGAAGAAGATCGAAGTTTCCGAAGTCGAAAACGACCCTATCTACCGTGCAATGACGAAGCCTCTTGCTGCAACAAGCAGTATTGGCGGTGCGACCATCACTCGACAACCTCTCAGACCACTGGCTGCGGCGCATAATGCGAACATACAGGAGGTAGAGAAGAAGAAGCAGGGACAAAAGCCCAACAAGGCTTTTTCTGTATATTCTGATTCCCGTAAACCTGGGATGCGTGCATCTAACTTGCCTGCCCAGAACCAAGGCGTACGAAGATTGGACACTCACAAACGAGCTGCGGAATCCAGTGCATCTGCGTCTCGGCCAATCAAGACATATCGATCGGCTGATAACACGTCGCGAGCACGCCCTTCCGAGAACGCAATGACCAAGGAGTCTATCGAGGCTATGATATCTCAGCGAATAGACGAGAAGCTTGCGGAAAAAGCCTTGCAAGATGCGGCAGTCGCTGCACCTGCGCTTTCTGCGGAACTACAGAGGCGATTAGATGATCTAGAGCAGCGCGTCGAGGCTCGGGACGATGACAAGTCGGGACCTGGACTGCAATTTTTGCTCATGGGCAAGCAGCACTTGGCCCGCGGGGAAGAAGTCAGCGCCCTTCGCATGTTCCAGCTGGCTCTACCTTACTTCCCAGGTAACGGCAGGCTGGAAGCAAAGATTGCCAAGTTGGAAGAGAACATCCGCAGCCGACGTGAAGTCGGGTTTGGTTTGCTACATGCAGCACCTGCCCGTGCGTCAAACCGGATGGCACCCCTGTCCACAAAGCAGAGTAAAATGGTTCCCGGGGTTGAAACTGACGACGACGAATTCGCACCCGTTGATGCTTCCGACCACGACGAATCCTACGCCTCAGACTCCAGCTTTAAGTTCAAGAAGTCTGCCCGCAAGACCAAATCCACAACGAAGAAGCTGCCGATATTTCGCGACCAAGATGACGCCTCGTACTCTGCAAATCTTGCAGACCAAACGCCTCGTACGGCTCGCTTGCTCAAAATCATCAACACAAAGGACGTCGCGCAGATCAAGGCGCTGAAAGGCGTGGGTGCGAAAAAGGCAGATGCGATTGTGAATTGCTTAGTCGACATGGACGATGAGGAGATCCGGGACCTACAGATGCTGGCGATGTTGAAAGGTGTTGGGGGGAAGTCGGTTGAAACCATGAGGCTGGGATTAACTGTGGAGTTTTGAGTATTTTCACTTCGTTCGTTGGTAGCGGCGCATTTGGAGCGTTGATTGATTGATGTGTGCATTTTTTGGCGTTGGAAGAGCGAGTGGAGGCATTTTGGTGCATTGCTGGGCGTTTTAGCAATTCGCATGAGGTGGATGGGCCTTGAGGCTGCTTGTTGATTGCTGCATTTTTTTCGAATTCATCATGTCGTTCTGCATTGCCTGCATAAGTTTTGAACATATTTGCGTCTACTTTTGGCGGTCAATATGTTATTGAAATGGTGCACGGATATAGCACCTGCGAAAGTGCTTCGCGAACGAGGTGTACCTGTAGGAACTCTGGTGGGATAGCGCGATGATACATGCTCACGAGCCAAAAGATAAGTTGAGAAGATTGACGTTAGAAAGAATGAAGTATTATCGGTGACAGATTAGGGCTAAAATGTATGCAGTGTGCATCGGTTAGAGATCTGGGCACTGAGTGAACAATTAGGTTGTAGTACTGTCATACTGTTCTTCAAAATTATTACTACGGTGACACCGTCTTGCAACAATCGCGCTCAAACGAGATAGACATAAACATGAGTATACATATACTGACACCATAAGAGAAACAGTCCCAATTTTAAAGCCCATTCCGAAGATGCCATGCGCGAAAACCAAGGAACCGAACCACTGAACTCGCAGTGCCCAACTCTTAAGAACCCAGCTTAACGCCAAATTCCCATGGTGAAGAATACAGCAGCAGAAGTCGTAATGTTAACGGTTGCCTACTCACAGCATCATAGCATGCAAGTCGAAGACGTCGTTCCTCCACCCTCCCTCATCCCACTCCTCGATCCTCTCACTCGCCTGCCTGCCTTCCTCCTCCCACAGCTTAACCACGCTTCCAGGTGCATATTGGCCAGCGAAGACACCCTTCCCGGGCGCGGCAACGCCTACCCTGGTGTACAGATCGGGGTCATCCTCAGGCGTCAGCCTGGTCAACACGGCCTTGAAGAACGTGCGCAGGTCACCAGGGTCGGAGATGCGCGTCGCCCTCAGGCGCTCGCGTGCGAAGAGGAGCTCGCGGTTGGCAGCGTGGATGGCATCCGCGATGGCGGTGGCGAGCTGCTTCTCCATGACCTTGCGAATGATGGGGCGTAGCAGCGGCTTGAGAAGCCAACCGAAGAGGGTGAACTTGGACTTGCGCAGCGTGTAGCTGAGCTTGTGGATGTGCACACGGACGGCGTTCAGCGTGAGCATCTGCTCCTGGCGGTCCTTGGCAATCTCCACGTCGAGGTGGATGTCGATGCCGCGCTCGTCGAGCTCAAAGGAGGCGATGCCCTCGTCTGCGAGGCGGAGGAGGCCCTTGTGCGCGCGCATGAGGAAGCCGATTTCTTCGGCGCGGAGGGACAGGCCGTCGATCTTGATGGTGAGCTTGGAGTCTACCTTGGAAGCAGTGCGGAATTTGGCTTTCCAGATTTCGAAGTCGTTGCGAGTTTCTACGCGGAAACGGAAGGGGAGGAAGGAGGTGTTGTTGATGGTTTTGCCTGGCTCGATGATAAGGTTTTCCAGGAGGAGATCGACTTCTGGAGTGGATACTTCGAGACGCGGAATGGGGATATACTGAATGGCCTGAACGAAGAGAGGGACGAAGACGTTGATTGCGTCCTGGATGAGCTCTCCGTTCGTGTACTGATATTGTGGTGAGAGGATGTAGAAGAGCTGCGTCGTCGTCTTGATGAGCTTCGCAATATCCTGGTCGTGCGTCACTGAATTGAACGTCTTCTGTGCTTGTTCGAAGAATGAATCGATATCCTTGCGCAGGGAGGACTCTGTCCCGACGCCTTTTGACTTCTTTCTAAGCTCTTGGAACTTTTCCTCGGCATGCTCAAAAAAGTCAGGATCGGTCAGCAGTTTCTGCAGCGAGTTTCCAATGTCAGTGAGCAGATCTTCGAACTCGGGATCCTTTCGAGAATGCTCCAAGACTTTGTGGAAGCTGTCTTCGAGCTTCTTCCATTCCTGTGCATCTCCGAAAGAGCTAATGAAGGTCCAGAAGTTCTTCACGGCCCTATCTGTAGCAGTATTCGTGCTGATATCCTTTTGAGTGGCGCCCATAGCATCTTCGGCCATACGAGAATAGGCCAAAGCATATCTCTGGAGCAGGAGGGCCAAGGTGGACACCGAGTCAGAGTAGTCACGCTTCTTGCGCAGGTTTGTCACCGTCTTCTTCAGCCGATAGAGTAGCGAATCTCCCTCGTCGCCCTGGAGTTTGCCTACCAGGCTCTCTTGTGCCTTCTTACCAACCTTGGCCGTACCAGCGCCGACAACTTGAGCCACTTCTGCCAGGTCGCCATTGAGGTCCTCGGTCGTAGGCGCCTCGCCTGAATCGGCACCTGGTTCTTGGAGGGCCTTCTGGTCAGCCTGAGATGGCTCTATCTTCTTCCCTGCCTTCTTAGCCACATTTGACAGAGTGAAAGCAGTATCTCTGAACACCTCACGACCAACGGTATTGAGGTCGGCGAGGAAGATGCGGAAATCGGTATTGGTCAGCAGTAGCGACCCAACCGTTTGTAGGCTACTGTAGGCTAGGAAGTGTCAGCGGAGAAGCATCAACATGATCGACAGGGACGACCCACCCGCGGAAATGTCTGCCTTGGCTCTGGACCTGACGGCCCGATGGGTAAGATCCTCGACATCTACAGAGACCCTCGATTTGGACAAGTACCAGAGGAAGTCCTGTATCTGGTCGCTGCCATTCTTGTTGAGAAGCAATTCGATGAACTCGTGCAGCCATCGCTTGGTGAACTTGACGAGCAGCCGGCCGGAATCGCTGAGGTCTGGATTGTCCGGGTTGAGCACGTCGGCGGCCAATAGGGAACGCAAGTTGATGATGAGCTGTTCGTTGGATGGCATGTATCCCTTGCCCAGGGCTCGGATCATTTGGTAAGAGTGCAGCTTCTGGTGCACCTCGCGCTGCATAACGGTGTCATCGCGGTACTGAGGCAGCAGCGGGCGTTGGTCGTCGGCGCGCGACTTGCGGAATCCGAAGCAGGACGACATGGCAGGCTGCGGTTTCTCGGGGATTCGATTGGAATTTTAATTAGATGCAGAACATGACCTGGAGCGGGATTGTGGCAGCAGCAGCAGCAGCTGTAGGGTTGTTGTTTGCAAGAGCTATGAGCGCCTCACGGCTCATAGTGACGCGCAGCAAGCGACGTCATTGGCAGGTGTGGCTGGGGAAGCCAAGCCACAGGCCATCCCACACGCCCACGCGAACCCCAGAGACAAGCCACAACACCAAGAAAAGTCCAAAACACATCAAACCCACGACAGCCGCTTGGCAACCGGTCTGAGTTGCACAGAGAGGCTTGACAGCACCACGTCTGATGGCGTCAGTCCCGCACTGCGACTGTCAAGCGGACTTTGGTCGCGTACTCCAAGTCCTTGCGCCATCATCTTGTACACACAGCAGCAGCAGCAGGCACTGTGCAGATGATCCGCGGGAGGATAGATTGCCGTGCCGTATCCCAAAGAAGAAAGACATTGTATGTATCTGCAAGTTCGAATCAAGCTTTCCCCGCATCCGCCGCTGCGGATCTCGACGGACGCTCACTCGGCTTGGCTCGGTTGGTAGTACATGGGGACTGTAACTGCAGCCGTTCTCAGCAATCAAGAACCGCTGCGCCAGAGCACATGCAGTTGCACTGTTGCATCGATGGGCATGGTGTCTCGAGCAGCCAGAGTTGGACGGCAAAATAGCGCCACGGCCGATGGGGGGACACTCACCACTGGGCGCAGCAGACGATAATGGGGAGGAGAGGACGGGACGGGAGCACACGAGCAGTCGGTGTGCGTGCGCGGCATGTCATGTCGACGAAAGGGGCGGCTGGCCGATTACCAAGCTGGCCCGGCTGGAGGCGCCATGTGGCCCTCGATGGTTGTGGTTTTGGGCGATTGCGTTGAAACGGCGTCGCTGCGGGTGACGCTCAGTTCCGAGACAGCTGGGTGCTGGGTGCTGGGTGCTGGGTGCTGCTGGGTGTTCGCTGTGCCGCGGGATGGTTAGTAGACTGTAGTCGATCCCGCGGCACGGCGACATGCCCTGAGCAGCTGCATACCGCGGCCGACAGGCGGTTGACTTGTCGGCGGTGCGCAACGGATGGCGCGCCCGTAATAAGTCGTAAGTCGTAAGTCGTGATTTGTAAAGGATCGCGTGTGCGTCGAGACGACTTGTTTGGGCTCCGGATGCAACAGCACTGTCGCGCACCGTGGAGCCGCAGCCGCAACGCGGACGGGCGTCCCCCACACGGTGCGTCCTGGGAGGCCTCTAGGAGGGCTCTAGGTCCCGATCTGCTCCGATGCCTGCGCCTCAGCGGCACTCTTGCTGGGTTGATGCATTCCCATTCCCGCTAGGGCTGCTGCTTCCCCGGCGTCAGTCATGCCAACTGGGGGTTTTTTTTTATGGAACGCTGTTGGCGAGAGCGTGCACGCAATTGAGAGCAGCAGCAGTGCCCCCCGGCTCTCCTCTTCAGGCCCAACCTCTCCCGCCCGCTGACTCCTTGCCCGTCCGTTTGCCGTCTTCCGATAGGTTCTGTTGCACCAAGTCAGCCCATCGTCGCGGCCATACGACACCCTCCGTTCCCCTTGTCTCGTCCCGCTGCACCTGTCAATGCTGAAATTAAATCCTTTTAAAGCCGTTGCTCTCTCCCGCGCCCCTCGCTTTTCCAGAATCTACCCTTCTCCCTCTCCTCCCCAACGCTCTCTAGCTACCATTTCCAACATGTCTCCCGCCCAACCACAGAGGCCCAGTGCCACCAGGCAGCTCAGCACCACGTAAGTCCCTCGCTCGGCGCCCATGCCCGCTCAATTGCTCACACAGTGCACAGTGGTGGTGACTATGACATGGCCAACTCGCCAGACATCCGCCGCCAGCTCAAAACATACGGCCTCACGCCCCCCGCAGTCGAGAGCCACGAAGTCCAGGCACAGCGATGTAAGCAAACCATGCACCCTGTGGAACCCGCGATTGGATCCCCCGACTAACACCAACAGGTCTCCGACTGCTCGCCATGAAGCCGACGCCAATTGAGAAGTTCCAGTATTTGACCCACCTCCGCGCCACCAACGTCCACCTCTTCTACCGTCTGATGTCAGAAAACATCAAGGTAAGCTGCTTTGCTGCTGCTGCCCTCCCATGCCCGCAAACGTGCATGCACTAACAACTGGTCAGGAATTGACCCCTCTTATCTACACCCCGACCGTTGGCGAGGCCTGCGTCCGATGGCACGAGATCTGGACACAACCCGAGGGCATGTACCTCTCCTGGAACGACCGGGGTCACCTGCGCGAGATCCTCGACAACTGGCCGCATGAGGTTGAGATCACCGTTCTCACCGATGGCTCGCGAATTCTGGGTCTTGGAGATCTTGGTGTCAACGGCATGGGTATCCCTGTCGGCAAGCTGGCTCTATACACTGCCTGCGCTGGTATCAGGCCCTCGGGCACTCTGCCCTTGACGCTGGATCTGGGCACAGGAAACGAGGCTCTCCGCAACGACCCGCTGTACATGGGTTCAAGAACGCCCAAGATCTCCGCCGCCGAGGAGAAGGAGTTCCTAGACGAGCTCATGACGGCGCTGACCGACAAGTGGCCCAGGTAAGCATATCCTGTGTGACTTGTCTAGATACGGCAACTGATCGTGTGCAGCATCGTCATACAATTCGAGGACTTCAAGAGCCCCTTCCCCGCTCTCGAGCGATACCAAAACAAATACTGCATGTTCAATGACGACGTGCAGGGAACGGGCGCCGTCATTGTTGGTGGCTTCATCAACGCAATTCGTGCATCCGGTGTGCCCGCGAAGGATCATCGCGCCGTTTTCCTGGGCGCGGGCAGTGCCGGTGTTGGTGTTGCTAAGCAGATTGTTGAGTTCTTCATCAAGGAAGGCGTCACCGAGGAAGAGGCTCGCAAGAAGTTCTGGTTTGTCGATTCAAAAGGTCTTGTCACTCATGACCGTGGCGACAAGCTCGCCGAGCACAAGGTGTACTTTGCCCGTGATGACAACAATGGCCGCCAATACCAGTCTCTCTCGCGTCTTATCGACTTCGTGCAGCCCACCATCTTGATGGGTCTTTCCACTATTGGCGGGGCCTTCAACAAGGACATCCTCCAGAAGATGGCCAAGCTCAACGACAGGCCAATCATCTTCCCTCTCTCCAACCCTTCCAGCAAATCGGAGTGCACCTTCGATGAGGCCGTACACAACACCGAGGGCCGCTGCTTGTTTGCATCGGGATCTCCCTTCCCGTCCCTGGAGTACAACGGCAAGCTGCTTACGCCCGGCCAGGGTAACAACATGTATGTGTTCCCTGGTATTGGTCTCGGCGCCATTCTCTCCAAGTCCATCACCATCTCCCAGGACATGATCTACGCCTCCGCAGAGTCCCTGTCCACCGCGCTCAACAAGCAGGAGACCGCTGATGGCTGGTTGTACCCTGACATCCGCCGCATCCGCGAAGTTTCCGTTGTCGTTACCCGTGGCGTCATCCGTGCTGCTCAGCAAAACGGCGTTGACCGCGCCGTTGAGCTCCGCCAGATGTCTGACGACCAGCTCGACGTGTACATCAAGGAGAGGATGTACGATCCCTTCAACGAAATCGAAAAGACGACCTACCCCGTTACTCAGCCTGCCGGCAGTGGCCACCACCCCTTTGCCAATGGCAACGGCGTTGGGCACGTTACCAACGGCCTGAACAACGCGCACCTATAATTCACCGCCTCTAAGGTGTAGTTCGTATTTTGGCACACGCTTTTCGCCAAGTTTACTGCATGTTCGGTCACTACCGGCGGCTGTTCCGCTTTTGTTGAATTAGACTGGCCGGCTTGGTTGCCGAAAAAAAGACCGGATGGATATTCAGTTGCGATACCCCCTACCACCTCTCCGGCACCATCCTGTATCCACCCTGACACCCGTTGGGTAATTATGACGAGCGGATTCGTTTCTTGTTCGACGTAGCGTAGACGGTGCAAAATTGAATTTTGTTACACTACTAGTTGTTCCACCGTGTCCACTGTTCTGTGAACGATGTCGTGCACTGACAGTAAACCTCTGTGATACCCAACGATATAGCTGAACACCGTGACTCGGATTCCTAACAAGACAAATTGGACAATCACTCGCGGACATGTTGCACGTCACAGGGCGTCGTGTCATGAACAATTCTACCGCACCGCTGCCGGAACAATCCATATCAAACCGTAGCACCGAAAACCATGGTTTTGCGCAATCAACACATTCAGTGTGCATGCACTGTATACAGCACCCAACCCCATCTTATCTCCCCCCAATCAGCCGCATCCCCGCCCGCAGACCCGTCGTTGCCGATCACATGCGAACCGATCCGAGAACCATCCCTCTACACTTGACATGTCTCTCGGCGCGCGATGCAGTTAGGACAGTACGTTGCCGCGGGAAGCGGAAGGGAAGGTCAGAGTCCGGATCTACCCGGGGTAGATAAGGCTGGCTGGAGGAGTGGTGTTTCACATGCAGTAGCGCGAGCATGTGGGGGTTGGGAACTGTGGTGCTGGGGGTGTGGTGGCGAGCCGTTGGGGGGCCGGGGTGGGGGTGGGGGTGGGGGCTAGTGAAGGGTATGTGTGGTTGGTGGGTAGGGGATGGGTGGGGATATCCTGTTGGTTCTTATGGCATATAGGTACTGGGTTTACTGGTGGGTGGACATGGGGTATTTTAGAGGCTTGTGCTTCGGTACTTGGGCTCGACACACTTGGGTGCCGCGGTGTGGTTTAAAGGGTTTTTTCAGTGCTTGGTATGCTTTTTCTGTGAGACAAATCGAAGAGCTCTATATATTTCAAGGCCAGTACAGTTCCATCTCGCTCATCTCCGTTCTCTCCTATCCGCCTACGTCCATCTTGGAATCTGCCAACTTTTGCAAAATTCTGTGTCCGAGGCGATGCCCTATTATATTTCAAGTCTAGCTTACAGTTTAATCCAACTCAAGGTGGCATAATGGAAGAACATGCAAGCGCATGCACATGTGAATCTGCCCTGGTAAAGTTGATAGGATGCGACAGATGTTTCCGCAGTATCATACAAAACATTAACACATTAACACACTATGTAAGTAGGTACATTGGTGACAAACAGAATCTTTCCATCCCAGCTTCCCCCATCCTGGAATCCATACAACCGCTCAAACTCCGTAAAAGTATCTTGGTATCATAGAAGGCCGCTCTTAAAAATGCTTCATGTAATTCATATGCACTGCATTCGTCAGCATCGCGTCTCGCAGCTGAGGGATAAACCTTCCGCTTACCAGTCGTACAACGTTAGTCTTTACGCATCGAGCGCTGTTACTCTTCCTCGACACAACTCAAACCATACTTCCACTTTGTCCGCGGAAACAGGGCACCGTTGAGGTAAAGCTCAAGCTGCTGCTCGTATACCCTCTGCAAACATACGTCGCTTCCTTTCGCGCGCAAATCTCTCAGCGTCTCTTTCTTAGGGGTCTTGATTCTCCGCAAGCGGGGTTTTGGTGCATGGGACGGCTCCCATTCGTTGCCCCAATTGCAAATATCCGATGGTGGGAACAGGTACTCTTGCGATGCTGGTCTTTCGCGTATCGAGCCGGGTCCGGACACTGTCGTTGCCGACGATGCGTACGATGCGAAAGACGTAAACGAGAACGTCGGCGACGGAGGACCAGATGATTGTGAGGAAGAGCGTGAAGACCAGTCCGGGAATTCCTGTACTTCGATGTGTATTTCCAAAGGCGACAGCCTGCTTCTTTTGCTGAAGAGGGGCTTTGGGATGAGCTTGGCTGAGCTGTTTGGTACGGCAAAAGCGGCTTTTCGTGGTGGATATCGATGGTTTGGGTTGCGGACCGGCAGTGGTGGTGTCGGACTATTCACAAGCCTCTCTGTAACCTCCATCTCGACGAGCAATTTCTTGTGCAACCGTGGTTAGATCTCCGACTATGCGCATATCCTGCGCTACTAACACATCGCTGGATGGGGGGACCGAAGTCTGCTGAGGAAAGTCCTGAGCAGGCGCGCCTGAAGTCACCCCAGCCAGGTTTAAAATAGAGAGGCGGGTGCTGATGCAGCGAAGTCCCGCCACCACGAACATGGGAAGCACACTCGCGCCTATGACATCGACGAGGTCCCGCTGCAAGGCAGGCAGGCCCCATGGCTTTTTTGGTAAACGATTGCATGCTTGTGACCTGATAGTTGGCTGAAAGCCGGCCTAGTCCGGTTGGCGAGACGGTGTGAGCATTACAGGGGGCTGGTTCTAGCGCCAGCTGCAACGCTCGGATGCCCACAACGTTTTTACAAGAAGGCGCTGCACGCAACGCAATTGGCAAGCCCATCTGTGATACCACAGAATTCGCAGGTGCAGCTTGCTGTGGGAGGCTCGATGGAGCGGTGTGGTGAGAGGTTGTGGCAAAGGCCGTCCACGCCAGACGTCGGCTCTGGTCAAGTGGTACCACAACTCACACGTCCACCGTGACACCGAGCTGTCTATTCGCATCATCTCGCAGCTATCGCAAGCTTCAGCAAAAGTTGGCAATCTTTTCAAGGTATTGTTCTAGGCACGGGATGGTTCCATACCCACATGGGAGGCATGGTGATGGCATCGTGTGGACCTCGACGCTGTCAGGGAAGTGCCGGCTCTGACATCATCCCATCCCATCACAGCTGCTCCAACCTGGCGTCCAGCTGAAGCCATTACCGTACGATCACTGGTCTTTTCCAAGACATCATCTCTCGTATTGGCGACTGTCCTATGTTCTAAGCGGTTTTAAGCATTCGTGTGTACGAAAGCTCTTCAGATGTCGACTGTGCGCGATCTCTCCTGTTACACGAGCCGGTGACCCCTGCATGTCAATGTAGACTAATTCGCGAACGGTGCATCTGCATGATTGGAGCTAAATTACGGTATACCTCCACCTCTTGACAAACAAATCAGATTTCCAGGCCAGACGGCTACATCACATTCATTGACTTGGCGGTCTCTCTTCATTATCCAGGCATGTCCATGTAAACAGAGTTGCTTGTGGCCTAGAAGTCCTGTAGCTGATGCAAGAATCATTTATGGTTAGTTCAAATGGTCTCTGGACCTGACTGTGTACACACACCGTCCATGTAGGCGTCCGACAAATTTGGCTCCATCTCGACAGCGTGCGTAGCAGACCGACAGCGTTTTTTTCACACTACCGCAGCATTTGAACATTGGAGGAGCTCCTAGAGCCAAAATGTGTTCCTAGCCACAGATTGTCTGGTCCCACCTCCTCTCAGACTGTCCGCTTCGCCAGACCTACACTGCCCTGATATTACAAGAAGACCAAGAAAAGGAGGAGCATTTACAAGTCTAGTTCTGAGCTGTTTGAAATATTTGTGTTTTGGCACCCTACAGAGTTCATGTATTGCGTTTTGCCGCGGCTTCCAGAAGCTCGCGAAGTATCATATTTGACAAGTCTAGATCTGCGGCGTCTTGGTCGCATCCTCGGTCTCCGCACTCAAGTCCTGCATTAGTGTATCCGCCATCTCTCGCTTGCCTGACCAGATCCGGACCCTGAGAAAACCCACCAAGTCATCCCACCGTGCAAGATCTTTTCCAGGATCAGTGCTAGTCTCTGATGGCGTTTTCATTTCACTTTGATATGGCTATAGATACACTGTATGTTTAGATTTCCTCATCAATCAAACAACAACCGGGTCGGTTAGCTCAGTTGGTTAGAGCGTGGTGCTAATATCTTCCTTGTTAACGCCAAGGTCGCGGGTTCGACCCCCGTACTGACCATGATTCATTTCCTTTTTGCCCTGTGGTTGTCCTGGACTGGTCGTGCCATCGCTTGTTCAATTTTTGCTGATCCATGTGCACCACCCAGTCAGTTGGCTCAGGCTGAGCTCAGCTGGTGAGAGTGCTCTGGTCTAAGCCTACAAGCAAATGATACAATCAATAGCCCTCTCCTCTTAATCGTCTAAGTAGTTCGATCATTTCGCTTTGGCTCTGCGCCATAAACCTCTCCAATGCAGCCAATTCCACTCGAGTACCTGCTAGCTGGCGAACATGGCGAAATAGCTCCACGCCCATGCTTGTATCGACAGCTTCTATAGTCTGATGGAGCGAGTACAGCGCCGGTCAAGGCTTTGGTGAACAAATCAAGAAGGAACCTATCTTCACCAGGCGTCCTAGAAACAGGGTTGTTCGACGACTCCGCGAGACCTGCTGCGGATGAAGCGGTGCATACTAGCGCGCGGACTTGAGCAGATTGGTAACTTCGAATATGCTGCGTAGATCTTGGGTCAACTTGCGAGGTGATGGATGTTTGAAATGTTTATGACTTACCGGACGGAGAAATGAGTAACGACCGGACCGCACTTGCGTGAAGAGGTGGGATAAGTATGAATTATGTAGTCATGTCTGAGCGAACTTCGTTCAATATTCTCGATACTATGTTCTTCGACGCTAGCTCTTTCTTTAAACCGACCCAGAGGTAATCCTCGAAGTACTTGTTGGAGGTATGTCTAAGGCCTAGCGTGGCAGACGACACGTTCAGCAATATGCTCCTTCCTTTGTCCCTTTTAAAATAAGCTTCACTATCCTGGCTAATGTCTAGACGTTCTAATCACTTTCTTATCAGCCACGGACCCGGAGTCGCTGACTTTACCATAAAGGCTCGTCGTCCATGCGGCTATATGTTGTCCATTAAGCAGCACATTATAATCATATCCTATTTTCCTGCGTGTAAATATATATTACTAATATGGGAGGTTCCCAACTGTTGCACAAATCGGTGCACACATAGTGTCTAAATTGTCTAGCCCACTTAGTATTGCCACAATAAGTAGAACGAGTTCATGTATGGGGGTAATTACTACCTTAATTAGTATCAGTGCCTCATTGTATCGTCTACGTGAAAGCCCAGGTGTTTCCGCTGTGTTCTTGCAAGGACGGCTCTAGCTGACCTGTGACTTGATATAGGATAGATTAAGCCTGCAGGCCAAATTAGATATTGTTTAACAATTACAGCCGCACTGCAAAGCGTCAACGATGAGATGTTGCCTTCTGTAGGTGAACCCCAAAACGTTTGTTTAACTGACCTATGTGGCTGTGTGGAGCGACGCAGCATCGCGACCGATCCTAAGCCCAACCACCTTCCTAGCTACCCTCGTTAATTCGAACGTAAAACGCCAGAACAGAAGTCCAAATACAGGCAGCGAATCTTCAGCGTCCCCTGTACGTGAGTAGGCGCACGATTTGGAACATATTGTAAACTTGGAATCTGGTGAGTAAATCGGTCTTCCCATTATGTTCAGAGCATGGCTCAATAAATTCGTATTAACTTTGATCATCATCATGATCATGACGTGTCCGTAGACATCTATACAAGGCGAACACAGCCTCTAGCCTAATCCAATCGGAAAGACACCAAGAAACGCCAACGCTGATGCTATACAAGTTGCCAGGGAAAGACGCCGCCGAAGCGGCCAAGGAAAAAGTCCCGAGCTAAAAGTTTACAGGAGAACGGACAGGACACCGATAAATGCCGCTAGGGATACAGCTAGGAAAGAGCTAACTGGGAAGCGGAATGCGTTCGAAGCTTCGGGAGCTAGCAAGCTGCCTTTGGACTCGACTGCGTTGTTGGCCAATGGGCTGACAGCGCTATTTGATGTCGCAGCGGGAGAAGCGGCAGCACTGGTGACTAGAAAGCCCTTAGAGTCGAAAGATTTGACCTCGGATGGTCCTGCGGGCGCGGTGTAGGCTGTGTTGAAGGTGGTGACTAAAAAGCCCTTAGAGTCGAAAGACTTGACCTCGGACGTTTCTGCGGGTGCAGTGTAGGCTGTGCTGAAGGTGGTGACTTGCTCAGAACCTCCAGATGAAGCCGATGGCGAAGCTGGTGGCGATGGCGTAGAGAAAGCGGCTCGGGATGTCGACTGTGAACGGGGTCAGTAAGAACGCGTAGAAAGCGGAGGTAGGGGTAAAAGAAGGTGCTTACTGACAGGAGCTTGGCTTGGAGGAATGACTTTGCCAGAGTCTGAAACAGACCATCCGCTTGGTAATCCAGGGTAGTTGCCGTAAGTTGTGGTGGGAACGGTCACCACAGTGGTGTCAGGGACCCATGGATAGACGCTCGGCCTGGTGTAGGGAGAAGTCGTGTGAGGAGTGAAGGGAAGAGGAGCTCCGACGGCTGCGGATGTGATACTAGGCGCGTCTTCCTTAACGGGGGTTCCGCCCGAGTTGACAGTGCCTCCATTTGACTTGATCGACTGCCAGGTTCCGCTTGTGTCGCCATAGGTGTATGTAGTACCAGTGGAATAATCCTGAACCTTCAAGTTCTTGACTTTCATGGTGTACGGGCCCTTGCTGTAGTCGGTCAGGCCGCCAGCCCAGTCAATGGTGCCCTGCTCGTTGTTCGGGTCACCACCGGCCCAGGCACCGATCTTGATGGCCATGGGTGTCTGAGGGTACTGGCCTTTGGCGTTATCGGGAATCAAAGTGCGAACGGTCTGCCCGTTGATCTGCCAAGCAATCTGTTCTGAAGTCCAGATGATCGTGTACTTCTGGAATCCGTCGTGGTTTCCCGGGTTCGCGTGGAAGGCTCCTCGGTCGTGCGTTGCAGTGTTTCCTTTGCCAAAGTAATTCGATTGCACCTGGCCATTATCTCCACCGAGCCACTCCCAGTCAATTTCGTCCAGACAGTCGGACTGCAGGAAGAAGCTGCTGACAATACCTTGACCAGCGGCTGCTTGGAGCTCGATATCGACCTGGCCAAACATAAGGTACCATTTTGAAGTGATCTTGGGGCTGTCGCCCTGTTTGGCCACTGTGAACGATGCGCCATCGGAGCCGTATGTGGGGTTGCCTTCGGCGGTGAAGCTGTCAGATGCAGAAGTGAAATCGATGTTGACCGTTTTCCCCAATGCCGAGTCCGGAGGACAGGAGGAGCTTTCAGTGGGGTTGCAGTTGGTATAGGTTTGAGCCAATGCTGGAGCTGAGAGAAGCGCGCAAGCCGCGACAGCTCTCAGAGTGCGCAGCATCGCGAAAATGTTTGCGAGGAAGAGGAGAGTAGCGGGAGTATGTTGCGTAGAGAAGGAGGTTCGGCACGCGCCGGAATGGTCAGCGGCCTAGAAGCAGTGGTAGCGACGGCAGCAGTGTGTTGGTGGTGGTGTTGAGATGTGAAGCTAGGCGTCACGGAGAGGTTGAGCAAGAGATTGAGTGAGAGGTTGAGCTGGAATGGATGCAACGATTAGTGAGAATGGTTACTTTAAAGACAATGCCGGCCATTCGGCTAGCGGTCAGATACGTGGTCCTGCTTGTTCGCCTCGCATGTTCTCGACGCTCAGGTTGGACGATTAAAGACGAGGTTGGTGCCGAAACGGGCTGGGGGCTGGGGCCCAGCCACACGAGCCCGACACGATTCGAACGTCATGGCAACTATCGACGCCGAGTACGATGATCCCAAGCATTGACAAAGATGAGAAATAAACCTGCAAATGGAATCATCCAACGCGCAGCCAATATCCCAGGAACAGAGACGAGGGTAGCGCGATGATGTGTGGACAAATGCAGGGCAGGCGGCGCACGGCCAATATCTGCGAGCAGCGACGCCACCGCGCGGGGCAAATGGTCCCGAGGTCAACACCAAATCCATAAGCACACCCCAGCCAAAATCGAACACGAGGGCCTATCTTTAGACGAGAGGCCTACTCTTCCTATTCGTCCCCTTTCCACGACTGTCTGCAGCGTACTCGGGCCCTGCATAGTGCCGCTGGCTGCCATCTTGGAGAAGGATTGGTTGAGTCACACGCCCTACAGAACAAGAAGGTCGTCTTATCACGTCTCACCACCAAACAATACGACCCGCATTCAGCCCACCACCTGATGTCGCTCACAAACGCAACACCGCTGGAAGTAGCGAAGGCGGCCCAAGTCGGCTCGCGCAGGCTTGCAGTTCTTTCCACAGACGAGCGCAATGCTGCGCTAACTGCAATCCACAAGGCGTTGGCGGATGCTAAAGATGAGGTCCTTGCAGCCAATAAGCAGGACCTAGAGGATGCGAACAAGGCTGCAGCAGGTGGGACGCTAAGCCAGAGCTTGGTAAAGAGACTGGACCTGGGGAAGACGGGCAAGTATGAGGACATGCTGCAGGGTATCTTGGACGTGAGGGACCTCGAAGACCCAAGTATGCCAGCCCCACCTGTCAACCGCTTCTTCTCGCATTTCGACCAATCTATGGCTCACTGTCATCTTGCACGACATATGCAGCTTTACAATATGCTGGTTGACATCATCTACCATGGCTAACCAATTCCAGTCAACAAGACCACGGCGCGTACCCTCTTAGACGACAATCTCATCCTCTCCAGAGTAACATGCCCTATCGGCGTCCTCCTCATCATCTTCGAAGCCCGCCCTGAAGTCATCGCCAACATCTCCGCCCTCGCCATTAAATCCGGCAACGCAGCCATCTTGAAAGGTGGGCGAGAATCATCCCACAGCTTCGCCGCCATCGCATCCACCATCTCCCGTGCCCTGTCCAGCACAGCCGTCTCTTCAGACTGCCTCCAACTAGTCCAAACCCGCGACGCAATCGCCGACCTCCTTAAGCTAGACACCTACATCGACCTCTGCATCCCTAGAGGCGGCAACGAACTTGTCCGCTATGTCAAGACCACCGCCTCAATCCCCGTTCTAGGCCACGCAGATGGCATATGCAGCACCTACCTCTGCCCGGACTACCCCGCCGAAAAAGCCACAAAGGTCATCGTCGACGCAAAGGTCTCCTACCCAGCGGGCTGCAACGCCCTCGAGCAGCTTCTCGTCAACGAAGCCGCACTCACCACCACCCTCCCCGCCGTCGCAGAAGCCCTTCTCGCCAAGGGCGTCTCCCTCCGCTGCGACCCCGCCTCCCTCTCCGCCCTAAAGGAGAAACTAGACGCCCACTCCGCATCCCTCCTCCAGGAAGCCACGGAAACCGACTACGCCACCGAGTTCCTCGACCTCATCCTCGCCGTAAAGACAGTGAAGACCGTAGACGAAGCAATCACGCACATCAACGCCCACTCCTCGCACCACACCGACGCCATCCTCACCCTCGACGCCCCCACGGCAACCGCCTTCCTCGCAGGCATCGACTCCAGCTCCGTGTACTGGAACACGTCGACGCGCATGGCGGATGGTCAGCGCTACGGCTTCGGCACCGAGGTCGGCATCAGCACGAACAAGATCCACAGCCGCGGCCCGGTGGGGCTGGAGGGACTGACGATTTACAAGTGGACCATTGTGGGAGATGCGCAGGTTAGTGCCGAGTATGGGGCTGGGGGGAAGAAGTGGAAGCATGAGGTGCTGCAGGATGAGGGTGTTGCAAGGAACGAGGAGGAGAGGGAGGTGCTGAGGAAGTTCAGGGCTGGAAAGGCGTGAGTGGGGTGTGAGCGGGCACTCGAGAGGATCGAGAGGGAAAGAAAAGCATCGTCTTTCTTAGGCCGGTTGTAGAAATCATAGACGAATGCATGAAAAGCTGTTTTTCGAGCACGTATCCTGTGCTGCAATGGCTCGGTCACACATATCAACCCTCTTCGAGAAACTGGTGCCAGCGGACTCGACGCCATCGAGACCCCAATGCGGTGTGATCACGGACGGCACGACCCGGCGTGCAACCACCCGTAACGCCCGCAACAATCACACAAGTACACATGGTCACAACCCCCCGAAACGAGATTAACATGGCGAATCTAGTCTATTTTCAATAGCTTTTGTGCAAGATACCGCCTGTCTGCAGCAGACGAAGCGAAGCAGTCGCGAGGACCCCGAGCCTTAGCTCCATACACCATTACATCTAATTGTTCATCCTGGTATCCTAAGTTTCATGCTGTTCATATCCCGTTTATCGTTCCCGGCTGCATAAATCCGCTAGCCTCCTGTTGACAGTTTACAATGTCCTGTGAAACAGGACTACAACTCGGTGTCAACCTGCTGGCCCACCTTCTTAGCGGCGAAGAGCTGGGCGCCGTCCTGGAGGCGGCGCTCGCCGTTGCGGCGACCGTTGACGAAATCGGGGTAGTTGAGCGTCAGCTCGACAGCGCCATTGACAATGCTGTCGACGGCCTCCACGCCCAACATGAACGAGTGGTCCTGGTTGCCAACCTCGTACCGCCATGAGCCGAAGCGGCCACGCGACCAGATATCGCGGTCTTGGAGGGCGGGGAGGAGCTTGGTCAACACACCCTCGCGCTCCAGGGACGGGGTCGGGTATCCGTGGTCGAAGCGGCGGTGGTAGGTAGATACGATCTCGTCACCGGGCTTGATCATCTCCGTGTTAATGAGACCTTGAATGGAGTCCTTCAGGAGGTTCTTGTGGTCTACGGGCTTCATGCTGGACTCGGAGACTTCCAACATGATCGACCAGTACGGTCCCTCCTTGGGCTCAGACGAGCCCGGTTTTGAGCCGTTGCCCAACTGCTGGGTGGCGAGCTTGACGTTCTTCTCAGGTTGGTTGAAGGGGGAGTAGTTTGAGAAGATGGTGGCGCGGTAGAAGGGGCAGTTGTCTTCGGGGAAGTACAGCCAGCACTTGTCGCCAATGCGCTCGGGTCGCTCTCCACGGATACCTACACCGATAACGTGTGTGCTTGAGTAGTACAGACCCTTGCTCAGGTCGATGAGCTCCTTGTCGCCCATGTGCTCTACCAAGGCATCGACAGCCATGGTGTTAACAAGTTTGTTGTAGTTGACGACAGTTCCATCTTTGAAGGTGACTCGCTTCGCATCCGCGTCGACCTTGGTCACGGTGCCGTGTTCGCCGAATCGCTTCTTCGAGTCGGGAAGGGTCTTAGCGACAGCAACCCAGATACCACCAGTACCATCGCGAGCGGGGAAGCGGAAGGTTGCGTTGGGACCCCAACCTCCAGCAGTCTTGTTGTGGATAATGTTGTTCACCACCTTCTTGACGTCCGGGGTAGCTACACGCTCGCCGAGCCATGCGCACTGCATCTTCTTTGGAGGAACCGCCCAGACCTTGTAGTTGTATGGCCTCATAAACTGGTTCGCGATACCCTCGCCCATGGTTCGCAGAATGTGCTCATCGAAGTCGGCTGGCTTGGTGTTGGCCACGCGAGCCTCTAAAGCCGCATCGATCATGCCGTCGATAGCTGCCGCTTGGTCTTCCTTTGGCAACATGGAGACGTTGTTCTGGTACGGGTACGGGACCCACAGACCCTTGTAGCGGACATACGAAATGCGCTGGTGTGTGTACCAGTCGTCTTCGTTGGGGAGCGCCTCGTTGATACAGTCGTCGAAGTACTGGTAGTGGGAGAAGATAACATGGCCACCGACATCGTAGAGCTGCGCATTGTTAGTAAGACTGTCACCACAATAGACGCATGGATGTCATACGAAGCCTTCCGGGGTGGTGTCGGTCGACGCCAGGCCACCAGGCGTCTCATTCGAGTCCACAATCAACCATGAGGGGCCATTCTGCGCTTTTTAGCTTTGGTGTTGCATTTTCTGGATATCGCGAAGCTGCATACGATCTGGTGGAGGCGCTTTGCGGCACCGAGACCTGTTGGGCCAGCGCCAATGACGAGGACGTCGACGGAGCTTCGCAGTGTCAGTCCGAAGTTCGCAGGCGGTTGGCGGGGGCGGTGAGGCAGATGGACCTACATTTCTTCCTTTGCAGAACCCATGGCGCCGAGCAGCTCTTGGAAGCTAGGAACTCGTTTCAGCGTCTGACGAGCGTAGTTGAGCATGTACCCGAAACTGGGGGTATCAATTGGGTATCTGGAGACGCGAGGCGGTTGCTGGGGCGAGATGGTATAAAACAACTTCAGTGTCTAGAGCGCCAAGGCTGCGGGTTACACCTAGCGGTCCTAGGATGTGGTCGATGCGGCAACAGCGAAAAGGGGCACCGCACATCGCCCCGAGACGCGACGCTTTGCTGCGTGGTGCGTGGGCGCCCTGATTGGCGTGCGCTGCTCACTGTCACCCTAGCCGCCTGGTGTCGTGTGCTGGTGTGCTGGTGTGCGCCAGGCTGGAGCCGCAGTCTCGACTGCTGGTGTCGTCTGCGCCCGGAGCCTGCATCGTATCGCGAACATTACAAGTAGAAGCGGGTGCAAGACGCAGAAGACCATCAAGACGGCTTCGTCACGTCCCACAGACTATTGTGCGGGAGCTCGTGCTGTGGGGGATGATGTGATACACCGACTGCCGTATGGTCGGACACTGGACAGCCACTTTGCACGATCCCTTTGTACGGCGAGTGGCCAGTGGAATGGGAGGACGGCGTCCTCCTTGGCATGTGCCTGATAGCGATGAGATATTTCCATGGTGGATGCTCGATGTGCGCAAGGCGACATGTACCACGGTTGCGTTCTACTGCCGTGACAGACGCGGCTGCTATTTTAGGGCGTTCCTCTGGGTGCATGGACTACGCGTAGTATAGTCGCAGCACGGCCGCAAAGCGCTGCTTGTACGGGTGCGGATTTGAGGCAGTGATTGCGCGTACAAGAGGACCACCTTCGACCGCCCGTTTCAGGTGGGCTCTGAACTGCAACGATCCGCCGCCGCTGCGCTCAAGCTCAAGCTCAAGCTTCGCTGAGCACGTCATCCGCCGTCGCCCCAAAAGCACCAGTTACCTTAAGAGGCTTGCACCACTGCGAGCGCGCCCGTGCTGCGCCTGAAGGACCGCGTCGCTACTGCGCTGCGACCCCCGACTCCCGCTCCACACCCCCTGGCCTCATTTACCCGCATCTGTACTTTTCTCGTCTGCCTGCGCTCACTCCCTTTCGATTGTCAGCCTCAGCGAGTCGTCCTGTTTCACCTCGACTCTGTGTGTGCGCACCGCTCCGTCCTACGCCGCCTGTCACCATCGCATCCGCAGGAAATTTCCCGCAGTAGTCAGCTGCCCGCGCCAGTCAAGCTCCACCGGTGACGCCCCCGACGAAACGGCCACAGCACTCTTCTATTGCCTGCCTCCCCGACGCCACCAAGACAGCAACCCTCGCTGAGTCTCGTCCTCACACGCCCTACACACCGCGACCATGTCAGACGAAAAGGTGCGCGCGTCGCTCGACAATGCTCGCGACCCCGCCCTGCCGGTGCTGCCAACCGTCAACCCAAACCTCAAGCGCGCCGAGCCACAGTCCGACTCCTTGCACCCTGCAGTGTACATCGCGACATGGATTGCCCTCAGTTCCAGCGTCATCATATTCAACAAGTACATTCTGGACACGGCAAAGTTCCGTAAGTCAACTCAGCCAATGCCAAGGCACAGCTGCTAATACTATCACAGACTTCCGTACGTTCAAGACAAGCTCCCGCGCTCCTGCCAGCAAGACTAACATCTGCAGCTATCTTCCTAACGACATGGCATCTCGTCTTCGCGACCGTCATGACGCAGCTCCTCGCACGCTTCACCACCATCCTCGACTCACGGAAGAAGGTGCCCATGACGGGCCGCGTATACCTCCGCGCGATCGTTCCTATTGGAATCTTCTTCAGTTTGAGCTTGATCTGCGGTAACAAGGCATACCTGTACTTGAGTGTTGCTTTCATCCAGATGCTCAAGGTAGGATAACCATCACCAGCTCGAGGTACCCGCAGGCATTGACAATCTTCAGGCCACCACACCTGTTGCCGTCCTGATCACCACCTGGACAATGGGCTTGCACCCGCCTAACATGAAGACCCTTGGCAATGTATCCTTCATTGTCATTGGTGTGATCATTGCCTCGCTCGGCGAGATCAAGTTTGTCATGGTTGGCTTCCTCTTCCAGGTCGGCGGTATCATCTTTGAGGCCATCCGCTTGTCCATGGTCGAACGTCTGCTCAGCTCCGCCGAATTCAAGATGGATCCCCTGGTCTCGCTCTACTACTATGCTCCGGCCTGCGCAGTTATGAACGGCATAATCTGCTTGTTCACCGAGCTGCCCATCTTGACCATGGACGACATCAACCGCGTTGGCGGCTTTACGCTCTTTGCTAATGCGTCGATTGCCTTCATGCTCAATGTTTCGGTCGTTTTCCTGGTATGCTAAGCTCTCTGCAGTCACAGATACACGCTAACAATTACAAGGTCGGCAAGACATCGTCTCTGGTCCTCACCTTGTCCGGTGTGCTCAAGGACATTCTCCTTGTCTTCGCCTCCATCATGTTGTTCCGCGACCCCGTCAGCTTGCTCCAGGCTTTTGGTTACAGCATTGCCCTGGGTGGTCTGGTTTACTACAAGCTCGGTGGCCAGAAGATGAAGGAGTACCTCGGTCAAGGCTCGCTGGCCTGGGCGGAGCTTGGGCAGACCCGTCCGATTCTGCGCAAGCTCATGATCTTTGGCGGCGTGATCATCTCGTTCTTTCTCGTTTTTGGATCTCTTGGGCCGAGATATGCCCCTGAGTCCGCCGATAAGCTCTACAATGGCATCGGCAACATGATTGGAGACAAGCAGATTTGAACGCTTCGATAGCGTCAGATATTCACAACGTCCGAAGCCGGATCATGGCACAATCTTGAAATGCCAAAGACTAGGTTCGGTGCGCTCGAGGACGTTGCAATTCAGTCCTCCCTGTTCTGTTATTTTCAATCGGTGGCCTTGGCTACAGCAGATTCGTGTTTCATTAAGTGTTGCAAGCATAGACGCATAGGTACCTTCTTTGCCCCGCAGGCCCTTTTGAAGGAGGCCGCGATGAGGCAATTTTCCTTGGATCGACAGACAAAGCATGACAATGGTCTCGTCACATACCTAAGGAAGCTATGATGGTATGAAAACTACACATGGTGTTATAGATAGACCCCCGCAGGTTCTGGAAGACCTGCGCTGTACATGTACTAGCTTAATAATGATAATAGACCGAAAAGTCACTGCTGAAGCTGTTCCGTATTTGCAATATCCGCCGCCGCCTTCGTTTTCTCGCTTGGGTCTGCTTTTCTGCCGCTAAGGGCGGTGAGCGAGCCATTCCGCCAAGCCGCTACTTTAGCGGCATCCGCGCCCACACGAATTTCCGCGCCCACACGAATTTCGAACTTCGACAATACTAACCCAACAGCTCAACACCACCGCAATCTCAGTGTTCTGTCAAAATGGGCATTGACCTCGACCGCCATCATGTTCGAGACGGGCACCGCAGTATGTGTTCTTCCCCGTCGAGTCGGCGCAGCGATGCGCCGGCGAATCGCTGTCCTCAGGACGCAACATGATCGAGAGAGTGAGAATTGACGAGTGTACAGAGGTGCCCAAGTCCGACAACCCCTACGTGAAGTTGTTGGTGCGCCTGTACAAGTTCCTGGCCCGTAAGTCGCTCGAGTCGAGTCGCAATCCTGGAGTGCTGACCATCCATCAGGCCGAACCGACGCGCCCTTCAACAAGGTTGTCCTCCGCCGTCTTATGATGTCCAAGGTCAACCGACCCCGTAAGATGCCCTCGGTACTGTATGAGCAACAGCAGATGGACTAACATTCGAATAGCGGTCAGCTTGTCCAAGATCGTCGCGACCGCTGCCAACAAGCACACCGCCAAGACCCACGAGGGCAAGACCGTCGTCATCGTTGGCACCGTCACCGACGACAACCGTCTCCTTGAGCTCCCCAAGCTCTCCGTTGCGGCTCTCCGCTTCACTGCCTCCGCCCGTGCCCGCATCGAGAAGGCCGGCGGTGAGATCCTCACCATCGACGAGGTCGCTACCCGCTTCCCCACCGGTGCCAACACCCTCCTCCTCCGTGGCCCCAAGAACGCTCGTGAGTCCGTCAAGCATTTCGGCATGGGTCCCCACAAGAACAAGAAGCCCTACGTCCAGAGCAAGGGCCGCAAGTTCGAGCGTGCCCGTGGACGCAGGCGGTCGCGTGGTTTCAAGGTCTAAGCGCCTTGATGGGGTGGAGCTGTTTCCTTGGGTCGCCGGCGTGGACATGGTCATGGGTTATGGTCAATTTGGCGTGCATCATGTCTGGCGAAGACTCTTATGGGTTAAAAAAGATACTCATGCTTGCAATGAAATGCAATGAAAGTATGCCGTGGGCTCTCGGGGCTCATCGGATGATTCGATGAAATCGATTCCTCAAGTGATAATTTGCAAATGGAGAGCTTTTTCTTGCGAGTGACAACAGTTGCAGTCTATGATTTACACACGTGTGGTTGTCATGGCACTTTCCCCTCGAATATCCATGCCACTTCACTTGGTTGTAAATTCAACATAAACGCAGTGGCGATGCAATGCAAAGCGAATGCCACTTCATACATTCGCTCTCAGGGGCTGATGCTCTTGTCTGACAGCACGTCCTGCGAACCGAAGTCCGACAATTACCACCTAATCTGGTGCCTAGAAGGTAGCAGCAGGAAGCAGACATTTCAGCCGTGCTCTGCCTTCCGTGACGTGCGGGCGCTCGAATTTTTACTTGTCGAAAACTTCCCCACCAATCGACCCCAGTCAGAGTACTAGCGTCTTTCCGCAATCGGAACCACGGCCACTTCACATCTCCAGCAGCGCTACATCAATATTTCGAGTACACAGTCTAACACCTGGTCACAAGCTCAAGCAGCCAGCTCACGACCAATGGCCGACTCTAGAATAGTGGGAGTGTTGGGTGGTGGCCAACTTGGCCGCATGCTCATTGAAGCCGCGAACCGATTGAACATCCAAGTCAACGTCTTGGACGCAGCAGCATCGCCCGCCAAACAAATATCAGCACATGATGGCCACATAGAAGGCTCCTTCAAAGATGCCTCAGCTGTCAAGAAACTTGCCCAGGCTTGCGATGTCGTTACCGTCGAGATTGAGCACGTGGATACGCACATGCTCGAAGAAGTCGCTGGCGAGGTCGCTGTCGAGCCCAGCTGGAAAACGTTGAGGACAATCAAGGACAAGTATGCACAGAAAGGGTACCTGAAAGAGCATGGCGTTGATGTTGCGGAGAGTGAGGACTTGGAAGGCAAAGGAGCGGATGGCTTGAAGGCTGTTGGAGAGCGCTTTGGCTACCCTTTCATGCTCAAGAGCAAGACGGATGCGTATGACGGGCGGGGAAACTTCGTGGTCAAGACCGCAGATGATGTCGATGCGGCAATCAAGGCATTGGGCGACCGGCCATTGTATGCGGAGCGCTGGGCCGACTTCAGAATGGAGCTTGCTGTCATGGTGGTCAAGACCAAGGATGGCGTTCTCACGTTCCCCACCGTTGAGACGGTGCACGAAGACTCAATCTGCAAGCTCACCTATGCGCCGCCAAGGAACGTCTCCAAGACGACCACAGAGAGGGCACAAGAGCTAGCAAAGAAGGCCATTGGTGCGTTCGAAGGCAAGGGTGTCTTCGGCGTGGAGATGTTCCTCCTCAAAGATGACACGCTCCTCATCAACGAGATCGCCCCGCGACCGCACAACTCCGGCCACTACACCATCGAAGCCTGCCCCCTCTCTCAATATGATGCCCACCTCCGCGCCATCCTCGACATCCCCATCCCGTCCTCCGCCCTCCGCCTCCGCGAGCCCTCAATCATGCTCAATATCCTCGGTGGCAAGAACCCAGACTCGCACATCCAAGTCGCCCACAAAGCATATGCCTCCCCCAACGCCTCCATCCACCTCTATGGAAAAGGAGATGCCCGCCCCGGCCGCAAGATGGGCCACATCACCGTCACCGCGCCAACGCTGGTCGAAGCCGAGACCGAAATCCAGCCCCTCATCGACTTCGTCGACGACCAGAAGGGCAAATCCCTTGGTCCCCGCGCTGTAAAGACCGACGAGCCCCTCGTCGCCGTCATCATGGGGTCTGACTCTGATCTCCCCGTGCTCAAAGCTGGTCTCCAGATCCTCGAGAAACTCGAAGTCCCCTTCACAGTGCGCATCACCTCCGCGCATCGCACGCCTGACTGGCTGCGCGAGTTCTCCAAGTCCGCCGCCGACACGAGCCTCCGCGTGATCATTGGTGCCGCGGGAGGTGCCGCCCATCTACCTGGTATGTGCGCATCATGGACCACGCTTCCCGTCATCGGACTGCCCGTCAAGGCGACACACATGGATGGCTGGGACAGTCTGGTGAGCATGACACAGATGCCACGGGGCGAGCCGGTGGCCACGGTGGGCATCAACAACTCGACGAACGCAGCGTTGTTGGCGGTGAGGATCCTCGGTGCGACGGATCTATCTGTCAGGGAGCGGTTGCGCGTGTGGATGGAGGGCAATGAGAAGGAAGTGCTTAGGAAGGACCAAGAGTTGCTTGACCAAGGTTTCGAGAAGTATCTGAAGGGTATGGGGAAGTGGTAGAGTGGTGGATTTCCGGACATGACTACCGGGAGCTTCAGATCGATTAGACCCTCCTTTCCGTAAATCGTATTCTTCAAGATCATTACGGGTACTGTCAACTAAGATTTGATCACTTTTAACAGAACTAAATGAGTACCCATGTGATTAATTCAAAGATCGTCTATATAAAGGAAAGCAAAACAACGCAAAACCTTAAAGCATCCTCCAACAGCACCAACAACAACTTTATCTAAGCACTAAGTGTACCGCACAGCTAAGTATATTTATCTCTGAAACGAATGACATCCCCTTTCCTAACCACCTCCCCTCTTCTATTTGAAGTGCCCCTTGTTATTCCCATCCGCGCAGAGCAACTCCTGCACCTCGCCAGCCGCCTTCGGGAACTCGTTCATGCTAAACGCAGGCTCAATCTCCTGCCACGTTACTGCCACTTCCAAACCCGGCGTCTCGTCCGCATCGCAGTCGGTAAGATCGACGTTTTGCTACACACCGTCAGTCTCTTTTCTCGTCTCCGCTCAACATCCCAAAGAACTCACCTTGACAACCCTCCACCTCAAATTCCTCCTCAAATACGCCTCGACATCCCCCTCAGCCAAACTCCCCAGCTCCCCCTCCCTCGCCTTGGTCTCCAGCGCCGGCGTCAGTGGGATAACACTATGCGCCTTCTGATGCGCCTTCTTGCTCGCGCCCAGTATCGACGTTGTCCCCACGAACCCAGGGCTCCTCCCCCACCCCTCCAGTGCGCCCTCCGGCGCTCCAAAAAATGCGTACACGCTCAGACTCCCCGCATCCCGGAACTCGTGCACCTGGATGTCCAGCGTGTACTGCCGCTTGTCCGCGAAGTTCGGGGCGCCCGTGGTCGCGATGCCGCGCTTCAGCTTGGGGTTGCGCAGCTCGGGGGACAGCAGGGGCGAGGCATTGGGGCCGTAGAGGGCGTTCACGCGGGCGATAAGCGAGGTGGAGACGCCGCGGGCGTTGAGGGAGGTGTTTTTGGGGAGGTCGAGGAGGTCTAGGTAGGTGTAGCCGAAGATGGTGTGGTCGCGGATGGAGTCGGAGGTCCAGAACTTGCCGGAGTCATCTCTATGGAAGGGCTTGAGCGCTATGGGTGCATCAGTGAATGGTGCATGACTGGGGAATATTGGGCCTGTACCTGTGCTCCCGTTGACGTCGTAATTTGCGGGGGAGTAGAAGGTTGGGCTGGGCGTGGTGAAGTTTTCTACCCATTCGTTTGGGTTCTGTGCGCTGGATGTAAACGTGGAACTGCTCGCGTCCAAGAACAGGAGAGATGCATACCAATGCTTGCCACATTGCCAGTAGCCGGTCAACATTACTGTCATCGTTAGCATCAACATCTTAGTCCCCTCGCAGTTACTTACCAATGATGCAACCAAAATGATGGATCAAAGGCCGAGTAGAACAACCAAGTCATCGTTCCATCCTGTCCAATGCCATCATGAATGGTCCCATGAATACTCTCCATACTATCTCCCGGTATCAATTTAGTACTCATGTTAAGATAACTATGTTGCATAGCGAGCAAATTGTAGACACGCGCTTGCATACTCGATCTGTTTTCCTGCAGCGCCTGCGCGGCTTTGGTGTTGTTGCTTTGCGCATTCTTGTCTGCTGTAGTCGGGCCCCTCACCGTTGACGGGAATTCCTTCCAACGCTCTTCGCCTTCTGCTTCCTAAGAAATGTCAGCACTTGGTGTAATTTGTGATTGCAGGAGCATACCCAGTCCGGTAGCGGGTGGAACTTGTACGAGTGCAGTGGATTCTTTATCGTCACTGTTCCGTTGGGCATCGTCACATTGACAGTATCAGCCTGCACACTCGCAGGCAGGGTTCCCTCTTCTTCAGGGGGTATCGCTGCCCAGTCCCAGTATGGAAGCCTCAACGAGGGCAGGGCCTTCCAGTAGCGGTCCTTCAGCTCTCCTTCTGGAAGTGCGGAGACAGCTTCACGACAATTCAGGTAGAGGACTTCCTCGAACAAAGCCAGGAAGGGTCGGTGCCATGTGGGGAAGATGTTGCTGTCGTGAGTGCAGTAGCCCGAGTAGCGGCTCCAGTAATAGCCGTCGCCTTTCACGCCATCCCAAGGTACGAATGGGCGACCGTGGATTCCTGCATGGACAAATTAGCCGTTGCTCGTTGCGTAATCGCATTCCTCGCGTAGCACATGGAGACGGTGTTGATCACAACAACTTACCGGCGATCTGGAAGTAAGAAAGCTTATCGTTTTGGTCGATAGCCTGGAACCTTTGTAGTCCAAGCAGGAATACGTTCCACTGGTCTGGGTGGTTCTTTTCCAGATCGCGTATTTCGAGCCGTGGGTATATTGTAGATTCTCCCAGTCCCGCGATCCCCAGCACAGAGAAGATGCCATCCTCGCGCCGTAAGAGGTCGGAGAGGACATCAACTGTATGCGGTCCTGAGAGTGAGTCGATAGGTGTGCATATGCTCGAGGCACAGAAATAAGCAATGGACAAGAGAAGCGACGTAAAAGGGAGGCGAAAGTTTGCCATAACGGAAGGGTATGAAAGTGACTGGGCTTAGCTGATGTTCTCAAGTATGTACCGAAAAATCAAGTGGTTGGCGACTACGGAATCTGAAAGAGCTCGATGGAGCAGGGAATCAGAGCCAAAAGTACCTGCGCTGGACCGGAAATACCAGATACGTAGAGCTGCAGGAACGTGCGGTGACGGAATCAAACATCGCCGCCGTGTTCGCGCACAGCTGATCCGAGCATGGGATACGGTGTACACAGCCTCGCCGATTTCCGAGATGGATCAACGAACCATCGTTATGTTCTCAGCTTTCCTCGTGCGGAAAAGCTTGTTTCTGATAGCGTTGAACGGCCCGTTTGTGTGAGAGTCTTCGTATGCCGAATCGGGTCCAAGGCCCTCGAACGACTCACAGTATGCCTGCTTAGGGAACCGTTGACGCGAATACAATTGCCCCTAGACGGATTATCTGATAGTGGCCGAGGAAATGATTGCAAATGAAACTACTCTATTGCTTGAATCTCTGCCTATGACACCGGGAGGCCATGCATGAGCCCCGATGGATATGCGCAGCGTGCTCCCCCTCGAGGACGGCAGTATACCGGTGCGCGATCGAGCGAAAAACGATGGTAGAGCTGCTCGATTGTAACAACACCGTTAGGAGATGCCGAAGCGACGGTCATGAAAACCTGCTGTGTTACCATCAGTTTGGTACTGGCCAGCTGCAACAGCCGCCTGGACCTGCTGATCCTTGAGCGCTCAGCTGGCTCTGGTACCATTACAGCCGTTTCTCCGTCATTCTTGACCCGCTGCTATGGAAATGTCAGCTCACAAGCACATCAATGTTCCTCTTCCCTTCCGTTCATAGTTTGTTTCCAATCTCCACCGTTTCACAACCGCGCCTGCCGATCGGCAAGCGCTGGAACTCCGCCCATTTGTAGATTACGCTGCAAGACTATTTGAGGAATGTAACCCTCCAGGGGTGACACTTGACAGGGGCGTCGGAACAAGCGTTTCTGTGCTACTCCCGGGCAACGGTTATCACACGTGTGTGCCCATTGTAATCTCCCTGAGACGCGACGTAAGGGCGTCGAGTGGCGATAGTAATCGCCAGTAAATCGGACGGTCCGTGGTGCCGAGGACCTAGTAGCCTTGACAGAAATAGCTCTTCAGTCCGACTGATAGGCAGCATTCGCAATATGCCGGGAAGTGCATGCTCGATCAGCTGAGCATGACGGAACGTGTCTTGTCCATATCAACATGCCATCCACCAATCAAAAACATATATAGGAGTAATCATAATGTGAATATCTGAAAGGGCAAATTTTGCCAATGACCCGCAGTAGTGGGTATATACCTCGTGAGCAGGACAACTATCTTCGAGCCTCGAGCCTCGGACATCAACGCCCAAACGCCATATTGAAACCTATTGCAGCCTTGCGTACGAAAACGACCCGTATCATCAGTTCAAGATTGACACAATTCGTACACTCTTTACAGTTGCGACCCGAGACCGCGGAAGTGTACGATCGAAGCTCGATGATCCGATGTGACAACCATGACTCGCTTTCCCGAACTTTTCTTGCAACACCGTCGAACGATTCGCGCTACTCCCTGTTCGATATGTGGGTTTCAGAACCAGATCCTCAGATGCGCTGGAATTCGCTGCAAAACGAGGAATGGAGGCGTTTATGAAGATAGCTAGTCCAATGAGTGGATGCACGCTAGGCATTGTTTTCTTCGCCCGTCTCGTCGTGGTGCATCTCTGTTCCATGGAATGCATCTCCGAACGCTGAGTCGTCCACCAGGTCCAGTCCCATGTTGTCATCACCTACGTTCGTATAGTCTGCAAGCGCATCTCCAGCCGTATCCAGGTTGTCGAAGCTACTAAAGTCCGCGGTATCAAACATCCCACCCACTTCTGCGTCAACGCCGGACGTCAATGTATTAGCGTGCGCGGGAGCATCGTTGCTGGTAGGAGGCTGCGCATTGTTAGCTCCCGATTGCTGCAGATTGCCTTGATTCTCTACCATGACCCAATCTGCATCTCCCTTGCCGTCATTGTTGGCCATCCCAGACATCTCAACGTCAAGATCGAGTAGGTCGTTTGCAGCATTCGATTGGTTAATGCTAGCAGCTTGACCGCCAGCTGGGTTTTGGGTTGCATCGATAGCAGCAGCGTTGGGGGTGGCCACAGCTGATTGTGCTTGGCTTTGAGGTTGAGACAGCGGTGGAAGCGATATGTTCCCTATCGGAGTTCCTCCCAGGGATGTCGAGCCGAAATCTAGAAGACTATTGGCAGTGTTGTCGCCTTCTGCGGTTCCGTCCTGTGCAGAGCCACTCGATCCTCCATTGGCATTCGGTAGCGTAGATCCGTTACCATTAACTTGCAATCGCTCGGGTTGTGGCTGTTGCGCCTCGATGAAGCCACCCTTGTCCACACAGACAACCAGCTTCTTCGTATCAAATTCTGCTCCAATCGACTTTTCGAGATCGGTTACAACCGCCTCAGATGGGTCCGGATCGTCACCCTCGGTGTCGGCCGTCCGGGGCGCATCGCGTAATCGGCGTTCGGCTTTGATGTATGTGCGTGATCGTTTCAGTGCTGCCATTTTGTTGGCATGCGCCGATTTCAGCCTCTCGATCTCAGCCTTCTCCTTGGCCTCATACTCCGAGACGCGTTTCTCGAATTCCTTGAGCTTCTCTGGCGTCAATTGTGAATAGCTTTTGATCTTCTCGCCGTAATCCGCATTGAGGTCTCCGTTCTTGTCTATGGGTGCATCTCCTGTTGCCGCATCAAGAATATCCGCCGTCAGCGGAGCCAGCTCCCCCATGAGGCCAATTCCTAGGTCGATGGGCTTAATCTTGGGGAATGCATGTGGCGAAGAGAATATCTCCTCCATCCATTCATGATGCTGCTTGTATCTGGAAAGGCTGATATCCCTAGGGGTCATGAAATCGAACGTATCCTGTGTCGCATTCTCTTCCTCGTCGAACAGGGCATCCCCGACCGCGGCCCCGGTTACTCCCGGACGCGCAGGTTGCGTCGTTCGAGCTCTCTTCGCTGGAGGTTGTTGTTGACCATACGGATATCTGTTTGTCATGGGATTCGCGCCATACGGTGCTGGTTGTGTCCTGGCGCCAGGTGGTGCGAACTCGACCTTGGGAAAGTTCGCAGTATCGTTGAGCATGAACTCTTTGCGAATCAATTGACCAGCTTGTTGCAGCTGGCCTCGTGTGGCTAATTGCTGTTGTATCTCCCTTGTCATAGGTATATTCTGGGCGGGTATTCGCAGGTTAGGCTCCGCCATGCTGTAATGAACCAACCACAACTTGTCATCGAACGAGCGGGGTCCATTGGTGATCCTGTAGCGAAAACGTGCATGGGCGGCAAACGGCTCGTGTGGGTAGAAGAAACCGCTCTTGTGGACCAACACTTGGAGTTGCTACGGTAGGTTAGCTTCCAATACAGCTCTTCAGGCTTCGGGAAACGTACGAAGCCATTCAGATTCATTTCATATGACAACTCGGCATCGGCCCAGATCAATCCATCGGAGGCAAAATGCGTTCCCATGCGAGGAGGCTGCCACATGAGCAGAGCGGTGCCGTCTGGGGGCGGTTGCGCGAAGAATGTCCACGCGACGGGTGCAGCATTGCGGGTTATCTCGGGTGCCTTTGTGAGGTATTCCAGTGCCTGCTGAGGCTGCAGTGATGGGAGAGTTGGGAACCGGTACGAAGAGACCAAGTGTATGTGGGGAAGCTGTAGGGTTAGCTACATCGCGCAATCGCAGTATGGGCGCGCTCACCAACTGGTTCGGCACCTGTCCGCTAGGGTCTGCCGGAACGTTGTAGGCTTGGTTCATGCCGTACATGGTGACTGAATTTCAGGCGACAGCAGCGCCACGTCAAAAGGGCGTTGGCGGGCGAGGGTTGGGCTGGCGCGACGTTGGTGAATGTCTAGGACATTTCGGTCGCGTTCACTTGCGTTCGCGCCTGCGCGAGCCTCAACGCCAAGCTTTATCACGTGATGCACTAGGGTCCAGGTCGCTCTTCCCTTCAACTCCATTTGCGCCGTGAAATGAGACTAGATCACTGCATTTTCATGAAGTGTTGAGAGTTTCGTATCAAATTGATTGATTGTAGAAAGCTACTTCGAGCCTGTCACTCCTTTGCTCCATCTGAGCTCTTACTTTCATCGCATAATCAGAGTCCTAGCATTCCTTTAAACTGCACATGACCAGCACATCTATCCTCTCCAGTTACTGTCGGGCTTTCGCTCGTCAAACTCTGCTACACTGTACCAAGCAGTTCGATTGCAGTATCCAAGAGCGTCGATGCCCGAGGCGATCAAGGCCACCATCTACTGCTCTCGATTGAATCAGTTGCTGCCAACCGCATGCTTTTCTGTGACTCTTGGCCGATCTGCATGCATGTCACCATCCTTCAGCCAAGCATTCTAGGTCCGTTGTTCTTCCCCTTCTTCTGTATTCCAGCACTCATGAGCTGACCTGTGAAAGTCGGTTTCGGCTCGCTCTGCTGCTGCTTCTTGTTGTTGTTGGTGTTGTTATTGTTGCGGTTCTTGCCGTGCTTCCCATGCTTGTCGTCGCGCTTCGTTGTGGCCTTGACTTCTGAGGTAGCGCGTTTGATCAGGACGGGGTGACTGCCAATATACTTGCCCTGCATTTCTTTGGCAGCGCGGAAGTAATCATCGGTATTCGCAAAGCTCACGAAACCATAACTCTTGCTCTTTGTGGTGCGCTTGTCTCGGACTACTCGCGCTTTCGACACCGAGGGGTATTTGGAAAAGGCCTTGAGGAGCGAGTCATCCGTCACTTCGCCAGCCAGATTGCCGATGAAGAGGCGCGGGTGGAGAGGGTCCCATTCAAGAAGCGACTGGTCTTCCCAAGACTTTCCACCGCCTTCCCGAACAACTGTTTTCTGCTTGCCAGTGCCGCCTGAGCCAGCTTCGCCATCTTGCGCCGAGGTTGCCTCAACACGGGCAGCAGCTGTGGTGTTGCTGGGCTTCTTCGCGTTTTCATCGCGGGTGTATGCGCTGTTCCATTCAGCTATGCGTGCCTCCTCTTCTGGATCATAGTTGCCCTGAAGCTGGTTCACTCCTGTCGGAGCCGCGTATGCTGCCGCTGGAGCTTGTGAGCCATAGGCTTGATAGGGATTGTAGTAAGTATTATTGGACGGGTAACCTGTAGCTTGGTAAGGGGCGCTCACAGTCGGCTGAGAGTACGTGGCCGGAGACGCAGACGGCTGCGCAGGGGGAGCCTGGGCCACGACTGATCGCGGCGCGAAGGCGGCGAAGGCGGCGGTGTTGCGCCCGGCGGTGTTGTTCCTGACGGGCGGCGCAGAGTACGTCGACGGCGGGGGGCGCGCAGGCAGCGACGGGTGCGGCTGCAGGTTGTCTCTGTTGCTCATGGTGAGGCTAAAGTTAGATGCTCAGATTCTCTGTGTTCGTCCTGTAGAGGCGGGGCGCGCGGCCGTGAGAGGCGCGAACTGACGTCGGCGCGATTGTAGACACGATAGGCGTAGTGGGTGCTGCAGCAAAGTGTGACTGCTGTCGGCCGCGGGGGATATGCCGGTTCTGGGGAAGCAAATCGTGCAAATGCCGCCTCACTCAACGCTGACGGAGCAACAATGCCAAGATTATCCGAAGGGAATGCTATCGGCCTTTGAAGGCAAGGTGTGGATCTGCGGGCCGGGAGCGTCTGGCTTATGGTCGTGATGTGGTAATCTGTTGGGCCGCCGGAGCAGGAAGGTGGCGCATGCGCTGCACGTGATCGGCCAAACATGTCTCGGATGATGAAAGGAGGGGCAGCTCGGGCAATTACTTGCGCGATGTTTTACCTCTGCGGTTTCCGCGGCCACCTTGGAAGAACTGGTCGTGTGGAATACGGCGCGTCAAGTAGGTAAATAGAATTGTACCGCTGAGCTAAAAGTCCGCCGTTGCCGCGCCTGCGCCTGCGCGTGGGATGGGTCGGACGAAGGCACCAGAGGGGTCGATATGGTAATTACGGGATGCCCCGCCCAACACTGCACGCTACCAGACAGACTCCAAACTCTTCCGGTTCGGAACGCGAGCAAAACTCCTACTTATCTGCTGCCTCCCCACTTCCTACACTCTTCATCTCACTTCCCTATCCCACTCCAACTGCCTCACTACCTGCGCGCCCGGTCGCCGCAGAGATACCCCGCCATCCGCGCTACTTTGCCTACGTTGGCCCCGCTGCTCAACACCATCCATCATGTCTGAACCCGTCGGTGACTTCGGCCTCATCGGTCTGGCCGTGAGTTCCTCATAACGCGCTGAGTTGTGCTCCGTGCTGGACAGCTTCTCACCCAATGGACAGGTCATGGGCCAGAACTTGATTCTCAACGCGTAAGCCGTTACTCACTCCATATGAGTTTTTATAAGCACAGCTGACACCGCATAGCGCCGATCACGGATTCACCGTACGGACTCCATCCCCATGCCCCTACCTTGTTGTCTACTAACCGACTCTCGCAGGTTGTAGCATTCAACCGAACGTAAGGAAAGCGCAACCCAGCGCCGGAAAACGAGGCTGACCAACCGATAGCGTAGCCAAGGTCGACCGATTCTTGAACGATGGTACGGCTATTCCATGTCTTGTAATGCGGGCTCGAGCTAATGCGCCACAGAGGCCAAGGGCAAGTCCATCGTCGGCGCACACTCCATCAAGGAGTTCGTCTCCAAGCTCAAGAAGCCCCGCCGCATGATGATGCTCGTCATGGCCGGCAAGCCCGTCGACGACTTCATCGAGCTTCTCCTCAACGAGGGCGGCGCAGAAGAAGGCGACATCATCATCGATGGTGGAAACTCGCACTACCCCGACACCAACCGCCGCACACAGTACCTCGCCAAGAAGGGCATTCGCTTCGTCGGAACCGGTGTTTCCGGAGGAGAGGAGGGTGCCCGGTATGGTCCCAGCATCATGCCTGGTGGTAACGAGGAGGCATGGCCCTACATCAAGGACGTCCTCCAGTCCATCTCGGCCAAGTCTGACGGCGAGGCCTGCTGCCAGTGGGTCGGTGACGAGGGTGCCGGTCACTACGTTAAGATGGTGCACAACGGTATTGAGTACGGTGACATGCAGTTGATCTGCGAAGTGAGTGGATTTCCAACTAGCAATGGATTAGTGCGACATCTGACAATGGCAGGCCTACGACATCATGAAGCGTGGTCTCGGAATGAAGGAGAGCGAGATCGGTGACGTTCTCGCCAAGTGGAACAAGGGCGTGCTGGACTCTTTCCTCATTGAAATCACCCGCGACATCATGTACAAGAACGACGACGCCGACGGCCTGCCCATCGTTGAAAAGATCCTCGACTCTGCTGGCCAGAAGGGTACCGGCAAGTGGACCGCCATCAACGCTCTCGACCTCGGCATGCCCGTCACCTTGATCGGCGAGGCTGTCTTTGCCCGTTGCCTGTCCTCGCTCAAGGCTGAGCGTGGCCGTGCTGCTGGCCTCCTTGACGGACCCACCCCTAGCTTCACCGGCGACAAGCAGCAGTTCATCGACAACCTCGAGCAGGCTCTGTACGCCTCCAAGATCATCTCGTACGCCCAGGGGTTCATGTTGATCCAGAACGCCGCCAAGGAGTACAACTGGAAGCTCAACAAGCCCGAGATCGCGCTCATGTGGCGTGGTGGTTGCATTATCCGCTCTGTCTTCTTGAAGGACATCACTAAGGCGTGAGTACACTTTCCACTCATGACAAATTTATTACTCACGAAGCACAGTTACCGCGCCAACCCCGACCTCGAGAACCTGCTCTTTGACGACTTCTTCAACAAGGCCATCCACAAGGCGCAGTCCGGCTGGAGAGACGTCGTCTCCAAGGGTGCTCTTTGGGGCATTCCCACCCCTGCCTTCAGCACCGCTCTGTCCTTCTACGACGGCTACCGAACCAAGGACCTTCCTGCCAACCTCCTCCAGGCCCAGCGTGACTACTTCGGTGCCCATACCTTCCGCGTCAAGCCCGAGTACGCCAACGAGACCTACCCCGAGGGCAAGGACATCCACGTCAACTGGACCGGCAGGGGAGGTAATGTGTCTGCTTCGACCTACAACGCGTAGTCGGCGGTAAGGCTGTTTGCTAGATAGACAGGTATATGCAGGCCGTAATGGTCTGCTAACGATATGGAAAAGCGTACTCAACATATGAAATAGTATAAATGAGATTGTCATGAACCAAATCGGTATTGAAAGCTCCTGTCTACTCTCTGTTCGCCGTCGTTCCCGGCCGTCCTGCTACAGAGCTTGCCCAGTCGGCAGCATACAATAAACGCATACCAACGCTCGCAACTACCGCCCGTAGAAGCGCAGTAGCCTATACTATGTCCGCAGCGATTGCACACTTCAGGCCAATTGTTAAGGCAGCAGAACGGGGGCGTCATGCCCCTGCTGTGACACGCGCAGCAAAGGCTCAGTTTGTCTCGTACTTTGGGCCGGAGGTGGTTCACGGGATCTGGGATATCAGTATAGGCGACCATAGTGGTGATGTGTTAGTTTTAGGCAGTAATAGTAGGTATAATTCGGGTGCTGGGGTGTAGCTGAGTTGATGGGTTCTGGGTTGCTGTATCACTGTGGTGTATATTGTATTGGGCAATCTATACACCACAGATGCATCTGATTGTCATCGAAGAAGCCATTCAAAAGCTTCACTGGCGCTTTACACCTCTCCCAGCTCTGACGGTAGGACGCGATTCCTGATTCCATGTCCAAGCGTGAAAGAGAAGATGTCATGGTCCAGTGACTTACTCTACTATCAATGCGACTGCTCAAGCATGGCAATTGAACTACGAAGCATACTCTTTAGCAAGAACAAGGTAAGTATCGTGTGCGATATCTTGGTACGTGGTTCAGGGGTGGGTCGGCAGTTCCATGCGCGGTGCACGCAACTTGGTTCCAGCGAGATGTGGGTTTCTCCAACGCTTGTGCTCACCCTGCAACTCGGGATTTTCGACATCATGCGTTAAGGGGGTGAGCTCGTTGTGTGACTGTCTGGTTTGGGCGTATGGTGTGGGGAGTAGTGGAGGTGGAGTAAGCTAGGCGAATGAAAAACGGTAAGGGAGCAGATGGTTGGGGAAAGGGGAGCGCATTGCGTAGGACAAAACTGTGGGAACATTGTGGTCGATACTTGGGTGGGTCATTGTTCATTGTTTCCTGATGTATACGCTCAGTGGGCTCTGATCCATACATCTCAGTATGCTACTATCCACGCTGCCCCTATAACCAAGTGAACCTTTCGTTTCCTACGGCCATAGTTGCACCTATGCCATTTTGTACAAGTCTGCACCTTGTCATTACAACATCCCCACAAGCCAGGCGTTGGGCAGCTGCCGCTCAGTACGCATTAATTCAGCCGCCCTTTCGTGGCGCAATGGGTGTAGCAACGGGTGCGCGCGAACCTGCGTTCTTCTTGCGCTGGTAGTGGTTCTCCAGGATCTTGCGGACCTGGGCCACGCTCTGCTCCTTGCCGGACGGTGCGGCGAGGTTGTCAACGGTGTAGGGGGGGTTGATGAGCACGGCGTCGTTAACGACGATCTGGGCGTCGGCCCAGCGGGTAGGGAGGCTGTGGGACGGTCAGCTGCGGAACCTTGGGTCGTGGATTGGGGGTTGACTCACAGCCTGGAGACAGCGTCGAATATGTCCTGGGCCTCCTTGCTCACGCCCTTGCCCTTTTGTGCGTCCTTCTTCTTCATCTCCCGAATGGTCTGCTCCTCTCGCGCACGGATGGCTGCCAGATCCACCTTCTGGATGGAGGGGAGGGTGCCATCGAAGCCAGCGGCCGAGGCCGGGACGCGCTCCCCAGCGCCAATCAGCTCGAAGCTGAGGATGTGCGCAAAGGGAATGATGTGGTAGTCGCCCGGCTGGCTCGCGAGCGGGGCGGACGGGTTCGGCGGGGCGGGGGCGGTGTTGATGGCGATGGCGTTGGTGACGTTGCAGGTGGTGAAGAGGGTGCCCTCGAGCACGTTGTTGTGGGGTGCGCATGTGATCTTGATGCTGTCTTGGAATCAGCATGGGCTGGCTGGCTGGTGCAGTGCTGGAGAGAGGAAACCTACCGCGCGCCCACGGCCTTGTACAGCATCGAGTCGTTGTCGATGGCGTCCTTGCTGGGCCCAACCTTGGGGGTCGCGATCTTGCCGGCGATGCTCTGGCGCTTGGTCTCGGCCATGCTTGGTGCCGCTATGCTGCGCGCACTGTCAGTCGTGGATTTCGCCGCCACGCAGCTTCTCAGCGTGCGACGCTCGCAAAAGGCCCGTCGCCCAGGGCCGCCGTCATGCAAGCAAGAAGAAAGGGCACGTGGTCGTGCAAAGGAGCGACTAGAAGGACACTGAAGCAGCAGCGCGCAGGGCACACGCAAACGGGGGCTTGCTGGTGGGGGTGCGCGCGGGACAGACGGCGCCTGGGATGCAGGTGGGAAGTTGTCGTACCTGCGCTTTCGATTCGGTACCAGCAAATGCTCGGATGCCGAGCGACCTTGTGCCCGTGGATTGCGCGCCGTGCCGCCGTAAGTGCGGGCCGATCGCTGCTGCTAGCTCGTTGCCTGTGTTGCTCTCTCCTCTGCGACGCTTTCACCACGAAGCATGCCACTCATCGACTGCGAACCCACATGTCGTCCTCTGCTTGTGCGTCCACCGTCACCGGGTGCCATGTCGCGAGCTAGACCGAGAGAGGCTAGCGCACCCGAAACCTGAGGTTGTGCAGCACATCCTCTCACGGGATATAAGCCGAGGCCTTCGCTGACAGAAAGAAAACAGTTGATCCTAGAGTAACTCAGGCTACTGTACAAGTTTAAAATCTTCACTCAATACTGTATCGCCCGTGTCCACCTTCCCGTGAGAGACATTGTCTCTACCAACAAACGTCACCAACAATGTCCTTCTTGAATTGCCCTCTCACACGAACCATCCAAGGATTCAAGGAGAGACGACCTCAAGAAGCTGACTTACCATAGCAGCTAGAGTGCACTAGAACAGGTATTCTAGCTCACTTTGTGATCAGCATTACCACGACAAGAGTACCGCAATATACAAGTACACACAGCCATTGGAAGGATGCTCGCTTCCGCCGTTTAATCAACACAAAGTCCGACCCGTCACCGGAGCGATGTTGGATCCATCTGTTCGGGCTAGTCTGCCGAGATGCCCAGGAGCGATCGCTGTGGCGAGCGGCACAGCACGTGGGTTATCTTCTGTCTTTACGAGCTTTCGACCTATGAAAGAGGAGGGTGTAACATGATCGCTAACATGCGTTGTGCGGCGGCAAACTGTTTTGAGGCTGTGTCTGGCTCGGGATGGACGCGTTTCAAGAATGCAAAGTTGTCGAAAACCACTCAAATCCCGCTTTCAACATCTCAACTCGTTATCCTCGCTCGCTTCCGTCAAACCAGTCGTTCCGCAGGCACTCAGACGCCAGTTGATCACCGCATCGCTCGACAACCCATCCCCAAACTATCATGACATCAACAACGCGCTCCCTCCACCACCCCTGGTCAACCCCGTGGGCCACTCCCCCACCCTCGTCATGCTCCACACTCATCCTCGCCTCATCTACCATCAACTACGGTGCAACCTGCGCGTTCCCCGAAGAAGACGCCTCCACATCAATTATCCCCTTCAACACCGCCTGCCTACCCTGGCTCGCCAGCGCCACTCCCGCTTCAAACGCTTTCTACTCCCCGGCCACCGCGTGTCCGCCTTCCTGGAGCGCAGTCGCTACGCAAACCTCGGGTCTGGCACAAGCTGTCGAAGGTGAGACAGCATTGTCGTGTTGTCCTAATGGCTTCGAGGATGGTGGTAGTGGTGTGTGCAAACCAGCGAACACAGGTATCTTCGCGGTAGTTCAGTGCGGCGAAGCAGATGCAGAGGAGAACGAATCGAGGACGTATGCGGGCGCGAGTTGGCCTGCGAGCGCAACAGTGTCTGTGCCGGCGTTGCAGTTAAGGTTCCGGGCTGTGGATGCGAGTTCTACGGGGTCGAGGACTACGTCTGCGTCTACGTCTGCGTCTGCGTCTGCGTCTGGTACGCCATCCGGAACGAACACAACTGAAGAGGAGGCCGGTGGTGGAGGAGGCCTATCTATTGGCGCAAAGGCCGCAATTGGTGTTGTAATCCCACTGGCTTTCATACTCCTCGCCCTCGGGATCTTCTTCCTCTGGCGGCGCAGAAGACACAACAAGGCCGTCGAGCGGCACGAAGAAGCCTTCACCGAAATGAAACCATACTCAGATACAACAAGTCCCAATATCATCGAATCGACATCTGGAATCTCACAGCACCACAATGCAAACGAGACACCAGAGTGGAACACGGAGCTCGAAGCTACAGAGGCGCAGCGCCAGAGAGATGCCGTGCCAGCTACCGTGCCAGCTGCCGTGCCAACTGCCGTGCCAGCCGCCAGTGCTGCGCAATCACCCGTCAGTGAACTGGGGGGTTTGGCAAGGAAGCCAAGGAAGCCAGTGCCGGCTGTGGAGATGGAGGGCTCGCCTATTGCGGCGGAGATGGATGTCTCAAAGTATATGGCGTATCAACCACCACGGGACAGGACGCAAGATCGATGATGCTAGGTGGTAACAAAGTTTCAAAAAGTCAGCTATTTGTACATTTTTCACTGTGGTCTTAGAGGTGAAACAGACCATGATTTAACAAGGGCGAAAGCATGAAGTGAGGTTCTTCAGGTATGTGAAGTTATGTGGGAGTGTGATCAAAGCGTAGAAAACGAATGTGGGGGTATATTGTTCAACCAAGGATCTACACGGAAAACAGGACAAAAGCTGACACAATGAAGTGCCAGCGGGGTGCAAGTCTATAACTGGACAAAAAAGCAGGACGATAAAAGAAAAAAGAAAGCATCAGCTCAGCTTGAGACCAAAGATAGTCTTTGGACAAAGGCTGATGTTGCGTGATGTTGTTTTGTAGCGTAGCTCAATAGGCGAACTTGCGTTCGCCCATCATATCCCACAGCTCCTTCACAACACCCTTCTGCTCAGCAGGCTTGGCGCCTCGAACAGCAAGATACAGCCGCCCTTCGAGCGTAGGCTCCCAATCTCCAGGATTCGCACTAGCAACCATTCCACCCGCCTCTTCCAGGATGATCCAGCCGGCGCAGACATCCCAAATCCAGCAGCCGCCCTCCCAGAAGACATCGATCCAGCCAGCCGCTACGTAGCAGAAGTCCAAAGCCGCGGAGCCGTTGGACCGGATCGAGTGCACCATCGCACCACCCGCCGCCTTGGACGTCATCAGCTGCTGGGACATGGACGTGCGGAGCGCCCAGTTGGGGCCTTCGCGCTGGGGGCCCCACTCGACGGCTACGAGGCAGTCGTTGAGCGAGGTCAGGGGCTTCGGGACGGGCGAGATAGGCAGGCGGCGAGTTTCACCTGTAGCGGTAGTCAGGAACGCGCCCTGCCACTTAATGGCTGCGAACAGGTCGCCGCGGAAGGGGTTGTACACGACGCCGATGAAGGGCTTCTTGTGGATCGTCAAAGCGAGAGACACGGCGGTGTTGGGGAAACCATGGATGAAGTTTAGCGTGCCATCGATAGGATCACAAACAAACGTTGGCATGTTCCCGAGCTTGTCACCGAGCTTAAAGGTCTCCTCACCGAGGAACTCGAAGCGCGGATACGTCGAAGTGAGACGGTCTTGCACCATCTTCTCCACCGCCTTATCCGTGGCGGTGACGCGGTCGGAAGAGTTCTTCTTGGTGTCAGAGTGGTCAATGGAGGGATCCGCGTCAAGCATCATCTCTCCAGCCGCACGCGCAATGTCGACGAGATCGTCCTTGATTTTACGAAGCATGGCCTCATCCAGATCGTACGCGGCGAGGAAGTCCGTCCGCTGCTGGGCATTTGGAGTGGACGGCCCTGAATTAGGCGCAGTGACTGGCGGTGTAGGTACAGAATACATTGTCCGGTTGTCGGATTGAGAACCGTTGGTTGGTTTAACGTGCGGTTTTGAAACGGTCCGATTCTGCCTGGTGGTTCTTGCCCCGGGCAGAGTAATCGCGATGTTCTTGCTTGTGATTGTAACTTTGGCGTGTGAGGTTGATCTGGAGCTCGTATTTAATCCCCGGGGTACGCACATATCTACAATGCATTTGCTCTTAAAACAATGCCGATTCAATGCTCTTTCACAACATTGTGTGATACAGATTGACATAGTATAGCCCATGCCGTGTAATGAACTTGCCGTAAATCTCCTCATGGTATCCAGAGGCATCCGGATTATCCTCGACTGTTTCGAATAACAGCGTTGATAGGTCGCTGCAAGTCGTTCCTACTGCCTCTACGTCGCGTTTGGTGTTGAAGATAGATACCACGAGACTTCGTGGTTGCCGTCGGTATTATAAATAAATCGCATGTGAGTCTCAATAGCATGTGATGCCTTCCGAGGTTGCGATAGAGGTCGTCGAGCCTTCGGCCTAAGGTTCTAGTCGTGCTGCAATGTGCTACAGTTCCTTCGGTGCTTAAGATATTGTTATACGGCCGTCACAATGTCTTTTTGGTTTCCTATATATAACAATAACTACTATGACTCTTAATGGTTTTCTAATTGTTGACTGGAACTATAAAGTAGTGTCCTGTAAAGTGAATGACTCTCAATGGATTGTATTAGCCCAGAGCGAAGCACGTCTGGTTGGACGATACAGTCAACCTTATTATTTGGGAGACTAGCTCGCCCCGCTCGCAGGGGGCAGATTACTTGTAAAAGACCTCTTAAGGGCCTTGCACTCCTTGCAACGCTAGTCTCCCGAACAATAAGGTTGACTGTACGCATGCCTTTCTCGTGCTGAGGCGATCGTACAACTCGATATCGTTAAGCCTATGGAGAAAATATATGAATATCCGCACAGTGTTTTCATCAGACTTTCGCAAGCAAATCGAATGTCGTGTGATTGAAGCGTGAGTGTCAGAAATGTCCCGTTGCGTTCTTCATGCGGTCCGTCCACGCTAGTTGTGCTTAGTAACCTAAGATAGCGTCATGAAGCCACCAAAGGTCGATAAGCTTTCGCCTCGTATCGCGGCTTGTTGTCAGGCTTCTCCGAAAATTTGTGCATCAACTCTGGTGGCTCTCCATGGTAGACGTTGATTTTCAAGGTTTCAATGTTCTGGCGTTTAATCCGAGGTCAAACGAAGATCACGTGACCAGTACCCACCTGGAGACCCCCTTTTCCAAGCTGCTGGATCGCAACTTGAGTCATACGAAGTCGCTTGCTCATGGTTGCTAACAACAGATATGCAAGCTTGAGCGGACGTACAAAGGGTAGCGTTAGAGCCCAACTTCGTTGACATGTATCGCGCACAGCTTCCCGTCCTAATCTGAGACTGATTCGACAGACAGGATGCCACAGAGACCATTGCCGAAGCGGGAAGCTCGTGCTTTGAGGCGATCTCTTGCACTTACAACACCTCAAATCGCCAACCCTCAACTCCAGTCTCCGCTATTTGCAGTTCTCCCGAGCGAAGTCCGCAATCTCATCTTCGAGTACGCCATTTGTCAGATCATCGATCCTCATAAATCAGGACCTGAAACCCAGAGTTCCCGCTCCCGGCCTAAGCATGAACGAATTCCAGTGATGGACACAACTCTTCTCTGCACATGCCGCTTAGTCTACACTGAGACGCGTACAATCCCACTACAGAGCGCAACACACCATGTCTACGGGGATCAAGAATCAAGCTACAATTCTGCTGATTGGGACCACTACTTGTTCCACATATCTAGCCAGTCAGGCCAACACTTGCACCATCTCCACACGATCAGTTGGTGGCTTCCCGACTTTAGGAGGTACCTACAACCTCATCTGCATTGGAGGAAGATTACATGGACAATTCTCTGTTCTAATTGGGACTTTGAAAACGAATGGGAAACGGGTTTCAGCTACGCTGACAAGATATCGACCAATCTCAACGAAATTCGGTTTCCAAACACCTGCCGCGAAGTGACTTTGGAGCTTGAAGTGCTGAGGAAGAACCCGAAGTACCGGAGAAAGTTACGAGCAATATCCGATCAGTTTCGAGAGATCCAGCTTACTCGGCGCGATGAGTCAAAGATTGCGCTGGACGAGAACTACTGCATGGAATATACCTGGGATGGAGAAACCTGGCAACCTGGCGATTGGGAACACGGCCCCGGCGGCTACGTAAGCGCTACGTATCATACGATCCGCCTTTGCTGGCGGGCACGAGAACCTGAAAGGGAATACATGCATTACGATCACTGGGACTGCTTACGAAGTAACAAGATCAAGGAGATGCCTTCTGGGTATAGTTCTGAAAAGGAAGAAAATGCATGAGGATGCTCGTATTTATACTATCACTTGAATTTGGACACGCTTCCATGCCATCCACACACGTGAGTTAATCGTCGCCCATAGCGCCTAGCTAGGGAAAGCTTGACCTCTCCGTTCGGATACGGTGCATGAAACTGAATCTTGTGATTCAGATTGTTCGTGTGAGGAAACTGCCAAAAAGACCCAAGCGGCTTCTCAGCAGCGAGGCCGAGCTTGGTGAATATTCTCATGATGGTAGTCCATTCAATCTGATTGGGAGCTTCATTATCGTCAGTTATACGGAACAGTGCCTGGATAACCTTGAAGGTCTTTACATCAACGGAGTACACGGGCTGCTAAACAGGCTCATTCGGAATGTTCTCAGCTAGCCCTTATTTAGACTCATTTGAACGTTCCTAGCTAGCCGTTAAGGTTATTATTTTGGGAGTTCGCCAATGTAAGCCGCGACTTTCTCGTGGACCTTAAAGTTCCTGGTAATCCCCTTAGACTTGTCATGAAGTACACTGAGAATATACTCAGACGCTTGTATTTGCGACAAGGTCATCGGAGGAACCCATGGCGATGTCCGTCTCAAGGTGTTATTACTGAACAAGTGCCCTATGATCCCATGGCAGGTTGTCCTGCCCGATGCGAGGATCTCCAACTATTTGTGTGGCGCCGCCACCATGTTCTATTCGAGTGTACTACTGACGGAGCGGGGGACTTCCTCTGTGAGCTTTCGAACCCGACTCTATACACTCATGCCACTACATCTACGGAGGAAGTATATAAGCCTGATCGTGTTCTTGAGCTCGTTTGTTAAGATACCTGCATCCGCTTGAGAATGGCGGTAAACGTAGCAGGTAAATTACAGGCGCGCGTATTGATGAGTATGAGCATGCGCGCTACTCCAGCTCCATTGTCTGGTGGTTTCGGTGTTTACTGAAGGCATGGCACCACTACAAAAGCGATACATCTCGTTTGCAGTGAGTGGTTGAGTCTCCGGAACGATACAGGAAGCAAGGCGCACCGACAACTGAGCTCTTACTAGCCCCCGATAGTGGAAAGGACGTCTAAGAAGGCTTTTCTATACCTCGGTCGAGTTCAAGTGATGGAACAGGTTACTTAGGGGGCTATGGCACTGCTTCCTGTGCGTGTTGGTCCAGGATGCATTTTCATACGGCGATGTAGGCGATGGTTTGCCATGTGTGTAGACAAAACTGATGGAGTCGGCTGTCAGTTGTCGGTATGCTAACAGACACGAGTTTGGAACATGCCTTTAATTGTTTGATAGTACTGGAGATACGAGACCGCGCGAGAGCGTTCATCTCACGGTTCCGATCGGTTGCTGGCTCCGAATTTCCTCATTTTCCAATTCGGAAGCTGCCACCATATACAGCAGTTGCCGAGGCTTTGGCACTTGCTCAACTCTACTCACTCTTCACCTAACCCCGAGATGCCTTGTCTCCTCGACACATCTAGATACTTGGCTACAATTCCTCTCTCTCGCAGCGCTGATCGCTTCTTGTTGCGCAAAAAGTACGGTGAAAACATGCAGTCCACGCACCGCGAGAACAAAGACGATTACCTGCATCTATCGGGAGAGCAAATACACACCAATGCGATCTGCCAATGAGGCAGCCTGCCGTTGGCCGCGACATTGTGCTGTCGACAGAGCAATAGGAGTACAAAACTTGGCACAGGACGGGTCACCGCATCTGTCAAATCTCGATCGAATCCTCGCTCGTAAAACGCCCGAGCTGCAGGACGACACAGCTGGCACAGCAGCGTTCGGCAGGTCTCATCAGTGTGGCTATAAGTCTAATGTTGCACGAATTTGCGGGGACGTTTCAACCATGCAAGCCAGGGAAGGACGAAAGCCCCAGATTAGGCACATACGGAAACGCAGGCGCCCAACGGGCTGCAAAGAGGCGCGAGAGACGCCGCATCTGATGCCACAAGGAGGAGATTACCGGCTGCAAGATGCAAGGCCTGACACATGTCTGCCAGTGCTTCCTATTTGTGAAAAGATGCAAGCCGAGGGACGTGAACCACTTTCCACAACATGAGGACCGGGGCCCTTCGCGACCTGTCATGGCGCGCGGTTGCCATGCGATGTAGCATCATGTTGCACCTCCCAAGTGCCAGGGTGTCGGACCGACGGCCATTGACGTTGTGGCGGATAGCGGCGTCGATTTCGGCTACCTTGCTATCTTTCACCGCATGAGGCTGTCGGCATGGGCAGCACTATCTCTGGCTTCATTCTGGCAGTGCTCGATACTGGGGCACGGGAACGAGGCGGGTGAAAAGCTGAGGTGTCGTCTCTTCCGGACATGTGCCGGTTCCCATGGCCTCTGGCACCGGAAGGACGGGCGGAACGTTTGGCGTGCGAACAGGCCCATGCAGCAGCGAGTCGTGCGAATCCAGGAGGTTCGTCCGAGCGTCTTCTAAAGGCTTCTGGAAGGTGTGCGAGACGATGATGTGCGAACAAAGGACTACTGCTGTGCCGCAACGAAAGCAGCGAGGGAGGGCTCTATAAAGTTTCCGTCCTTACCACACGGTAGCACTGTTGAGGACTGGTGGTAGACTCGTAGGTCGGGGAGCGATCCGGCAGTAGCTGACAGCGTTTGCAATGCGCAGGAGGACGCACATGGGTGCGGCAAGGGGCGACGTTCCCCCAGTCACAACCATGTGTCTGGGACGGTGCCGGGCGTGGGGAAGCGCATCCTCCTGCATTGCATGGCATTTGGACATGGCGGTCAAGCTGGCGACCTCTGGCGCCATGGTTTCCCTTGGGCGTGGCCACACAGTCGAACTCGCGCCGTGTACGGTACACGTCACGACCAAGCGGCTTTGGATGCGCGGGTGGGAGGCAGCGTCCTCGGCGTTGGGCGCGCACCTATCTGGATGGGGGAGCCGGAGGATGCGTGGGCAAGCGCCAGGCTTTGTTTGTCCAGCGCCGGGTCGCGTCCTCGCATCGACGCCATCGCGCCGGCCGCTGATGGCTGAAGGCTATGGCTGATGGCTGATGGCCGATGGCTGATGGCTGATGGGTGGAGGGAAAAAGCCCGACCAAGGCCCATCGCCCATCGCCCAGCGGGCACGGGTGGGCGTGGGCGTGGGGGCTTTGCTTGATTTGATTTGGGGTAAGCCGTCTCGCTCCGCTTCATGTGCAACGGACGGGGAGCAGGAAAGCAAGGAGCGCGGTTGCCCGCTGCCCGCTGCCCGCTGCCCGCTGCCCCGTTGCTGTTCCAGCCCGTCTGATCGCGATGGCGCTTTCTTTTTCTCGAAGCGTATCCTGCTCGCCCATGCGAGTCAAGACTTGCCTGGACATGGCCCTGTCGATCGAGTATAAAGCAAACCTCCCCACACCGGCCCGCTCGTCTTCTTTTCCATTACCCATACTCGATCGCCACCTGCTTCCTCATCCTCCCCTAGGCTTGGAACATCTATATCAGCCTGTCTTGCACATCAATCCACACCTGCATCTTCGCCTCCAACTCGCCGGATCAATCGGACCAGCACATCCAGGCACCGCCCACTCAACAGCCCCAACTACGTCCTGCGTATTCGGCGTCGAGTCCCGGCACCCAAAAAACATCGTGAGTAAGCCCGTGCTGCAGCCCATCCCCTATCTGCACTGTAGTCGATGGCGCCGTGATTTGCTTGGTCCCGGCCCCCAGTGATGCCAACGCATCCACATCAGCCCTGCGTGCCTCTCATATTAAATCTGACTCACCATATCCAGCCTCTTCGTGCACCGCATTTCAGCCATAAGCCTCTTCCGCAAGCCTGCTTCGGGAGTTGCAGATCAGCCATTCCGATTTTGCCAACGAATTTATTACCTGTCTGAAGCCAACTCATACATACCGCACGCCTAGCGCCTCCCCAAATCTGCTCTCCAACCGAGAGACACGCACGTACTCTCTTGTCCTACCCACCGGACCCAGCTATATAGCCTTCTTCTCCAGCTTTGCCCCAGGTTTACCCCAGGCCACACAGACCTGCTCAGAATCTTGCAGCCTTCACTTGCACCATCTTTGATCTCCACCGTCCTTGATCTCCACCACCCAGCCGCTATCGCCGCCTCTCGTGAAGACTTTGCTCTACCACCCGTCTTCTCCGACCCGGCCACACTCGCCGTCATCTTCTATCCAAGACCAAGTCAGACTGTTCCGAGGCACACCACAATGCCTTCCCAGCAATCAACCAACAACCAGCGCCATCGCCTCGCCATCTTGACCAGCTCCAACCTCGGTCACGATGTCAGCGCTGCTTTCAAGGCCGGCAGCACCTTCTCCCGATCAAGTCAAGAATTCAACGAGACTCCTGCGCCACCTCCGTCTCCCATCGACTTCTCTTTCCCATCAACACCGGCCGAGCAGAGGAGTCGTGCTGGAAGCGAATCGAACTGAGCGCACCCCAAGCCACCGGGTGATGGCGTCTCTTGGACATTTGTTTTCATCATGATATTGCATTTAGCGAGCAGGTTATTCGGCTGTCACGATCAGGAACACGGCCCGGGGTTGGGATACATGGGCCTGTGATTCGATCTCCGTATCTCCATGACGGGATTTTCTTTGGGAATACGCCTTTTCGAGTTTCTTTGTTCGCGCGTTGACCGCTGCCGCATCCACTTTGCTTTTTTCGTAGAATACCCTTCTTGTTCATTGTACTTTGGTTTCGATAGACTTTGAGCCACTGGCTCTTGTACGCTCGTGCGCACTTGATTCCTCTCGGATTTTCCTTCAGTCGCGTAGGCATGGCTCAGAAGATAATATACCGTAATCGCACACGTCATCCATACCAATTTGTGCCGTTCTCGATGTGAATCATTCGCTGTGCTATCGGAGTCGGACGTTATATAAGGTTCTTCTTTACCATGGTGAGTGTGAAGTCGGCGCTTTGCGCACCACCTTAAGGCCAACACAACCGCTCCTGCCGTCCGCAGTCCGCTCCTTCCCCCACCAACGCTCAGCCTTCCGCATGGAGAAGGGTAACAACCGCGACGAGGACGCCATCAGCTTATCTCGCTCGGTGCTCCATGCCGAGACAATCCCACGCTCTCTCTCTCTCTCTCTCTCTCTCTCTCTCTCCTTCTCTCTCGTGCACCAATCCGGACCGAAGTGCTCGTATTACGCCCGACAGGCATGCCGCTGCTTCGCCTGGATATTTGATTGACCTTCCTCACCGCCATCACGACGATCACTCAATCAGGCCCCGCATCGAAACGCATCGTGCCGCTCCGCTCCCGCTTTGGAAATCCACTTCTGGCCAGTTCCATCGGTGAGCGTGGCCTTCACGTCAGCCTCGATCCACCACTCTTGCACCCCGTCACTGCCCCATGCCTCGGCCAAGCGGGCACGCAGAAGGTCGGTCCAGCGCGCGAGTACGCAACATTAACCAAGTTCATAGCGTCCGGGGGTGGTATGTGCACCATGCATAGAACGATAACAGAAGACGGAAAGCATGTGGAACAAAGTGCCAACCGGCACGGTATTTTTGTCGCACGGCCATTGTTGGACAGTCCTCTGGCATCCTGGTTTCCGGATGATGACACGTGGGCCGAGGGCGTATCGGCACCCGCTGGCTTCTTCGCTTCTTCTGTCAGCATACGCGAATGCTGGCACCTTCCCTTTGTAATCGTCGCCATGGACGCCCTCATTTCGTTTCTTTGTTCCTGCAGAACGAGTCACTTATCGATCGGCTTTGTCTCGGGTGACTCGTGTGAAGCGCTTTCGTCGTTGATCCGCGACTCGCCCTTCCTGTTCCTGTCTCAGACCTTGTGGATCCCCTTCGCGTGGCCCAACGGCACTGCATCCGCCATGCCGCCTTGCTGTGGGGTGCAGGGATCGCGCCCTGGCCCGAGTCTTCTGCATCGCGGATCACGTCGCATCATGGCCAGAAACTTCAATCGCCCGGCTTTAACTCCGCCCTAATGCCTGCATTTCTCACCGACTGTAGTCGGTCGCCGTCGCTTTTCGGAATCCAGAGCTAGCTTGCGACTGTGCCTCGAGATAAGGCGTGCGAACAGGATTCATGACGCCATAGTACGAGATGCGCGTCTCTTGTTATCAGTCCGGAAGTTGTACACGGAGGAATACCATAAAATACGGGGAAGCCTGTCTCTCCACATCCCTCCGCCTGGGCAGAGAAGGATGCCGTTGAGTTTAGCCAAACTTTACCGCGCACCTTGACTCCTATCCTAGGCTGCGCTGAAATCCGCGGATCTAGCCTATAGCGTCTATTCACGTTTAGACAACCTACCCTGCCCTCGGATGAATTAAAACCGTTCCGCGTCAAAAGGAGAAGGCAGCACCTTGCTGACTTCTGCATACACTCGGACTGACTGTTTGAGGACAGGAACAGGGCACCGTTCTGATCCTTGTTCTAGTCCTGCGATATCACGAGAACTAAAACGATGTGTTGGCCCCTTCAATATTGCCAGGTTTGTGCATAGGGCTGGCAACAGGATGTATTAGCCTGGAAGGTTGGGTACATCGTGTTGCCCTAACACTGAGTTGTCGTTTTCACAACAAGGTAGGATTTTGCCCAAACGCTACAGTCGCACAGGATGTCTTTTGGCGACATCTGCTGCCCTGTGTAAAAGATGAAGAATTTCACTGCGAGCTTAAGTCGGTCGTCGAATGCCGAAGCCATTTCCATGTTCTTGACAGTTATCATACCTTGTTCTGCATGATATCTCTGCAGTTTTTCGTTGTACTTTGGAAGACTTCTCCAGATGTGACTATGTCCTCTGCGCTCAAGCACGCGTTGGGTAAGATCGTGCTACGTTTTCTGCACGAGCAGGATATACTAGTGAGCTTGTAGTGATCCAGAGATATATTGAAGCTTGATATCGGGTTATACAGAGCGAGAGCAGATTTTTCATATTCTGGAACCAGGCTGGTATCTCGTTGACGTTGTGGAAATCCGCCATTTCGGAAGGTTGGTTTTCGACCCCGCCAAAGCAGATCCGTGGACGGAAAACTACACGTGACTGGGTTCTTGCAAAGTATACGAACCAGTGGACCCCAAAAGCGCACCTTCCTAGTTTGCATAGGAAACTGACACTACATTTGAGCACACAACCTCACCGACATGTTGATCCTCACCTGGACTTTGTTCCGCTTCTTGGACTTTCGCTTATGCTCGGGGTCTTTCCTACCGAGAGGCTTCTTGGCGGCCCCTTCCCCATATTGTTTTCCCCAGATAAAGCCTAGGACTTGTCCAAATTCTCCCGAGGGCCTGGTATAAACATGAAGATGGAGAAGACTTTGGAATCGCAGTACCTGTCTCGCTATGCGCTTCCTGGCAGCTTCTGCGACGCTTCTGTCGTCGACGGCTTTGGCAGTTCTCAATGCCACTCAGGACGGTGCGAGCCTGACCCTCGCTAACGAGAGACTGGTAACTTCGGTTAGCAAAAGCCGCGGCCATGTCAATGTTCTTACTCTCGATGGACATAATCTTCTTGTAAGCTAGATCAAACTACAGTGCCTGGTCAAAAGTTTGACTACACCGCGAACCCCAGGAGCAATGCAATACTCGGATTTTATACCTAGTACTGTACATTTGGTTACAAAAATTATCTGCTGATCGAAGACTAGGGCACTGAGGATGGAAATACTGGTGTCGGGCCCTATCTAGACTGCTATTGTACGCCTAGCGGGTTCTGGACTCCTGGTCGGGGCAAACAAGTCGACTACGAGCTGTACAATGGCACAGACTCAACGGGCAAGAAGTATGGTGGAATCAGCATGGGCGAGACGTACACCGCAACCGGTCAGCGATTGGAGCAGTACTGGTTTCTGAGGGAAGGCGAGACTGGCCTGCACACCTTCAGTCGTATTGTCTACAGCAACAAAACTACACCGTTCCTAAGAAACCTCCAGGAATTCCGCACAATGTTCCGCCCGAACCACAACCCCCCGCTCTTCACACACTTTGTCAGCAACGAAAAATTTGCCGCACCTCGGCCAAATACCGAAGGCCAGGTAACCGTGCAAGATGCTACATGGTGGCTTGCGAAGAAGGATTCTCCATACGTGCAGGGTGTCGGCGATTATTTCACCAAATACACCTTCCAAGACACCTGGCGCAATCACAAGGCACATGGCATGTATGCCGACGGATCAGGCAGTAACGGAACATCGTTTGGGGTCTGGCTTGTACACAACACTGTCGAGACGTACTACAATGGGCCTGTGCACTCTGATCTCGTCGTTGACGGCATTGTCTATAATTACATGTACGATACTCCCCGGTACAAAGTCGCTATGTCTTAGACATGGACACTTCGTACATAAACCCACTTTTGTGACTCAGCTGACTTTGTACCCACGAGTATAGGGTCAGCAATCGTATGGAACTCCACTGTATAGACTGCATGCGAGAACAACACTGACTTCAGCTTAGATCATGGCGATCAGACTCCCAACATCACGGACGGTTTCGATCGCACCTTTGGCCCTCAATACTTCCACTTCAACAAGGGCGGCTCCCTCGACGAGCTACGCGCCGATGCAGAACAGTATGGTCTGCGTCCAGAGTGGAATGCAAAGTTCTACGACGCCATTGCCCAACACGTCCCGAATCTTGTTAGGACTTCCGGGCGCGGTACGTTCAATGCACGGGTGTCCCTTCCCAAGAACGCAAAGAACCCCATTGCTATCCTAACTGAGAGCGGTCGTAACTACCAAGACAACGTGTACGACGATAAAGCCTACCAGTACTGGGGTGAAATCGACACAAAGGGCAATGTCGTCATCCCACGCGTTAAGGCGGGCGAATATAGACTAACTATATACGCCGATGGCATCTTTGGCGACTTCGTTCGTGACAACGTCGCTATCTCCGCCGGAAAAGAGACGAGCCTTCGTATTGAATGGAACGCAGAGTCGGCAGGAACAGAGCTCTTCCGCATCGGCACCCCAGACAAGTCTTCCGGCGAGTATCGCCACGGCTACGAAGCGTCTCCTGACCACCCCCTCCTCACCGAACAATACCGCCTCTACTGGGCGGCGTACGACTTCGTAGACGAGTTCCCAGAGGGCGTAACATACAAAGTAGATCGCGACGACCCGGCCAAAGCACTCAACTACGTGCACTGGAGCGTGTTCGGCGGCAAAGCAAACTATGAGCGGCCGAAGCCAGTCTACGACAACATCAACAACTGGACCATCTTATTCGACACCAAGGCATCCCAGCTAAAGGGGAAGAAGACGGCGACTTTCACCGTAAGCCATACTTAGCACCACCCGCGTATCGTGCACAACAGACTAACCTCCTCAGGTCCAGCTCGCGGGCGCCAAAACTGCCGCCGGCAACACCGACGTCTTCAACGCCTCAGAGCCCTACTCCAACCTTCCCTACACCGTCAACGTCAACGGCAAGGACCTCGCGCCCTGGGTCATCCCCTACCACCAATCCAGCTCCTGTGCCGTGCGGTCTGCAGTCATCTGCTACAATCTGGCGCACAAGTTTATATTTGATGCGAAGCTACTAAAGGCAGGCGAGAACGCGTTCGTGCTAAGTCTACCGTACAGCGCGACAAACTATGAAAGTGCGCTGTTGCCTGAGACGGCGTATGTGCAGTATGATGCGCTGAGGTTGGAGGTCAAGTAAAGTAGCATGCATTGATCTCTATCATGATAAAAGTGATGACCTCATTTTAAGCTTCAGACCACGCGTACACAGCCCTTGAATATCGTGACGAATGTGGCTCAGGAGAGTTGCTTGATGACCGAGGCGTGTGCGGATCTACCTGCCGTAACGGATATAAATACGGCGAGATGTCGCCTCCCCATCCGAGATGAGCTATAATAAAGTACAGCGGTTCTTGCCATGGCTGTTTCTTGCAGGATCCAGATTCGTTGAACCCACGCACTTTCCAGAATTGTTTTGGCGTCCGCACGAATATGTAAAGGGCCTCTTGGATTGTCAAGTGTTCTGAGTAAGCCTCGACCTTGAAAAAAGTCGAAGGGCCTTTGAAGCCGGAAGATAGATCGAAGCTCTCTCGTAGAGATTGCAGGTAGGCGAAGACTTTCCCAGCCTGTTCCTATATTGCTGTCATGTGCAGCTTCACGACACGATATATAGGCTCAGGCTTGTTATACAGATACGGTCAGGCCGAGTGTTGTTTTTGACCGCGGCGGAGCTGTGAGGTTGCTCTTGAACAAAGTGAGGTGTAAGAGCGATGGATTGAATGGGTCGGCGAGGCTACCTATGACAGCGCTAGGCGGTACCTAGCTGTAGGAAAGCACCTGCCAGCTACTCGCGAATACTTTCCGACAGTAAAACACCATGGCAAGCGCAAAGTGTTTCGATGAGGAACAACATCTATGTTGGCTTCTTAGTAGTCGCTTCCAAAGCAATACATTGTACGAAGACTTCCATACTCGTATTGTCACTATCAAAAATATCAAGAAACTCTCTTTACGCTTTGCTCAGCCCGCCTGAGCTTAGTCAAGATACCCTTCCGCTGTCTCTTCGACCACCCATCAAGGTTCCCAAGTAGCGTGATTCGTCACCACAGTCTCATGCGAATCGTACTCAATCTCCTCCATCCGCCAGAACTGCCACATGTGCTCTTCCCCCTCTAGGTCCCCCGTCCATCCCAAACCCGGATATTTGCCTTCTTCTTTCGACTCCACGCATTTGAAAATCTTGGTAGAATTCGTATGAAACGCTGCTATCCCAACTAGGACGTCAGCATATCACTGGCTACGCGCTTATCCGTGGCCGCTCCGACCACGGTCACGAGTCGGTCTGTTGTGCATTCCTCGTGGTGCCAAGATCTGCCTTGTATGTTCAAGCGCTCGGGCTTGTGTCCATTGGGTTGCCTTGAGACTGTGGATGACTCGGTAGTAATTATCCGGAACGTGGAAGTCGTCAACAACAAGAAGACCAGCGTCACTCCTTTGGACGGACTTGGCTGCATCGTGAACACTGTCAAGCACATGGTGAGTTGTATGCATCTCGGGAGTTTCGTCCCTGGCAGCGAGATACGCTTTGCTAATCTTGTAGCGGGAGATGATGTAAACAGAGTAGTGCGAGTATAGTCCTACCATGATTATCACCGTAATCTTTCAGTCTCAGGTGGGGGTTTGGAAAGAAGTGACAAGCCATTGGAAACAAGGATTACGCATTTTATACAGGTGTAGGACGGGTAGCAATTACCCAATGCTGATGTTTGTGAGCATGACCAAAATTTGCCTACTTGTGTTGCCAATGACAGTGTCATGGGTTAAAGCACAATCTACATTAGACTTTGTTCTTCAAGAGAGTCGCAAGAGGATGTGCAAAAACGCAGACACCTAACACTCAACCAAAGGCACCACTCAAACCTCGTCACTAGCTGCACCTCCTACTTTCCCAGGCACCAGCTCAGCCCGATCTGTACCAACCACGTTCTCAACCTCAACCTCAATCAACCCATGTGGGGATCCCGGAGCCAAAGAAGATAATAGGGAGGCGCTACTCCATCTACTCCATCTACTTCATCTACCTCAACCTACCTATGCTTTTCCTCTGTAATCTACCACTACCAAACCTCCTCACCATTAAGCCCCTTCCGCCCTCACCCCGAGCCTTCTCCCTCGCCCCCTCTTACATCCAACCCAACAGCAGATATACACTCCTCTCTCCAAATAGTGAAGATCCGTCTCATGTCCCACCTCTCAGCATCCGATCCACATCACAATTGTCCCAGGCACGCAATCTCTCTACACTCAAGCTCAGACTCAGCATCGCATCGTATACATCTATCATACAAAAGAGCTCGTGCCTCAAACATCTACCTCATCTTCCAAGTAAAGCAGCCACCGCAGTTGAAAACCCTATACAGTACAATTGCCCACTCATGCTAACTCACACATATCCATACAACATCCAATACTTACAAGATTCTACCATCAACGTATCTTACACCCGCATGCTCCGCATAAACTAAGAAATCCAGGGTATCCAAGAACAAAAGCATTTACTGACCCGCAACTAACTCTCCTCCCCCTCCCCCCTGCCATCCATCCTCACCGACCTCTTATCCTTATCCACAAAATCATCCACCTTCAAACCCCCGCGATACTTCTTGAATGAATGGTGCGTCTCCGACTTCCGGCTGCCAAACGGGCTACGCGAAAGCTTCGGTTTAGGTATGGGAGCTTCATGGTCAGACTTGAGGCTGGCGTAGTATCTAAGGGAGGGGGTTTTGGGTATCTTGCTCCACAAGCGTCCAGGGAGTATGCTTTTTGGTGGGGGTGCTGCGGCCGACGCGTCGTCAGGCTTTGACTGAGCGGGCACAGCTTTGTCACCGCCACCGGGAAACATGTGGTACAGAACCTGGAGTTCGTTGTGGTTGCCTTGGCGCAAGGGGCGGGGGGACTTGGTCTGCGACAGGATGGGGGTCGGGGCGTCTGGGGAGAGATCGATGGTACGGAAAATGAATTGTCCCTCGGTGTGTTTTACAATGTTCAAAGGCTTTTGGGACCGAGGCTTCTCTACGTTGGAGTCGGAGAGAACGTTTCTACCGTGAGCCTTTTCGGGAAGACTAGGAGGAATAAGCTTTTGATATCGCTTCCGAATCGCGAACTGTCCTACCGATGTGTCCCGTAGACTCTTGATATGATCTCTGAGGATATTGGGCGAGAGTAGTTTATCGCTTCTCTCCCTTTCGAGTGGATTCTTCCTTTCGCTCCGAGCGACATCTTCCCCGAGGCGTTGAAGCTTGCTTTGCCGCTCAAATTCCAAGCTGTACGCTTGGTCCATCAGGTCCACAACTGACACCCAGTTTTCAAAGCGGAGTTCGTCCAAGGGAATCCCCGTAGGACTAGAAGCTGTGGGTAGTATACCTTTTTCCGGAGGCGGCTGATGCGGATCTATGGTGTACTCATCGTAGATCTCCTGCATATGCTCTCGCTTAGCTAAAGGTGGCCTTTCCGGATCAAGGAACATGTAGAATGGTGTTTTTTTAATGTCCAAACGTTGACCAGACATGATGACGGCCGCGATGTTCTTGATTTGCTGGTTGAGCCCGGCAAGCTCGTTTTCGAACACCTCTGGGCGCGAAATGTCGATTGTTTGCTCGGTGGTGCGTGCTTCCTCTTCGAGTACGGCCGTTATCGAGTCTTTCAATGATGCGGGAATGGCATGTTCTTGTTCCCGCAGCTGTGCGTGGAAATAATCAAGATGGTTTGCTCTCTTGCATGCCCTGGCAAGAGACGCCCAGTCCTTCCAACCGATCTGTTTGCCATCCGAGGCTGACTTGTGCGCAATACGTTTCCAGTATTCCTCAATGAGATCTTTCGCGCCGACCCGGCCTGCTGAGTCGAGCACGATTCGAACACCAATTTCGCCTAAGTCCACCCGAGCAGTCTCGGCGTCCTGCAGTGAGACGCGCAGGAGATCCGGCACCCGCAATCTTCCAGCGAGGGTTACGAGGGCAGTGAAGATTTGCGGAGAAGGAGGCATCCCGGCCTGAAGAAGCGACGATAAAGTCTGGTGGGCGTTCATAATGATACGATTACGAAGCGATGCCATATCTCCTTGATAGTCTCTTCCAGGTGCAGGCTCTGGAAGTAAAGAGGCAAAGGATGTGAGAAACTGACCCACGTGTATTGGTTCCATAGCGCCGCCAGCCTCCAGGTACGCGTACGAAGCATTAGCCATGGCGCGAAGGAGGACGATCCGATCCCGCAGACTATCACAACGACCTATACTTGCCTTGATTCTCGACATCACGCTAGTAACATGGCTGGGCTTTAGCACAACGCCCGCACGACAAGCAACCAGGAAGACAGTGTATGCTTCTCGTAGTTGCCTGCTGGCCATGAAGACTTCGAAGAAGCGTGTAGGCAATTGTCCGGGATACAGGCGCAGGGCAGTGTCCAGAGCCAAGTACGACTTCTTCCAATCGTTGTTCAGAATACGGGCTGTCAGAATGCCCTGCAGAAGCGTGACTGGCAAATTGGCGATAGCAGTGGGTTGGGCGCGGTTGGGCACGATGGCGTCTGGGGAGAGGTGGTACTCGGCGAAGGTGCCCGGGAAGCGCTTGAGAGCGTCAAGGTAGATGTTCTCAAGCTCAGGCAGACGAAGCTTCTTACCATACGCCATCAACTCGATAGCGGCGCCGTAGACAGCTTGGTTCACATGATTGTCGTCCTGCTGAACGACCCACTGCCACAGTGCGTATCCCTCGTCGAACATTTTGCGTTCTTTGTAGATGCCCAGGATATGCACGTAGACAATGGGATGCACGGGCAGGGCTCCCTTCTGCAGGTCCTTGATGACCTGCTGGAGGAAGGACAGCAGATGTGTTCTGGTGTCGCCGAGGAGTTGCGGGTTGCGCATGCAGGCGTGCAGCGTCTGGGCAATGCGGCGGGTGTCGTCGCGGGTCAGGGCGCCCGTCGAGAGTATGCTAGGGTACAGGTCCATCAGCGAACGCAGGTCGTGGCTGGTGTTGGCCTTGCGGAACTGCTGGAGCAAGGCGACATGGTCGTGAAGTATCTGCTGCTTCAGTCCTTGCCGCTGCACATGATCAGCGGGGGCGATTGGGGCAGCGAGTGCATCGGATCGTACCTTCCTGTGCTGCACCATCTTCAGGTGCTTCCCATCGGATATGTACCGTCGACTCGGCGTGGGGAGGGCCCATGGCTGCAGCGGGAGGGCAGCGAGCGGCGCATAGGTGCGGAGCAGGCGCGGGGCGAGGAACGGGGCCGAGGGGCATACGATCGAGGCCAGCGAGGCCTTGGAGAGCGCGGGCATGTGCGGATCGACGAAGATTCACCAGAGCGTCGTCGCGAGAAGCATGCGCGCATGCGTGCATTCTAGCTACACTTTTCCAGACGCGCCAAGCAGCGGCAGCGACTTAGGCGAGCGCGGAGGAGACGACACCTGGTCCGCTCACCAAAACCCCCGCGGCGACGACCGCCAGCTCCCCAACCACACAGCACACCATGTCGCGACCCCTCTCCCTGTTCAGCGTGTCGGCCATCCTCATCCTCGCCATTGACGATGGCTCGCGCATCCTCACCAAGTACTACTCGAACCCGCACCCGCCCCAGGGCCAGACCGACTACCCCGGCCAGATAGCCTACAAGACGGTCAAGGACCAGAAGTCGTTCGAAAAGGGCCTGCTCGGTGTGTGAAGGACTGCCCGGACTCGTGAAGCTGGTCTGACAGGCGCGCAGAGAAGACGGCCAAGCAGACCACCGACATCATCCTCTATGACCAGAAGGTCATCGTCTTCAAGATGGAGTCGGACGTCATGCTCTACGTCGTCGGCGGCCCAGAGGAGAACGAGGTGCTTCTGTACAGGTAGGGGGAAGCGACCACGCCGACTGTGTTGCAGTGTACTAACGCATGCGCAGTGTTGTCCTCGCGTTACGAGACTCGCTCAACATCCTCCTCAAGTAAGTGCTAAGTGCCGCGCCAACGAGGCTGGATCCGCACTGACATGGCCAGAAATTCGGTTGACAAGCGCACCGTGATCGAGAATTACGACCTCGTGGTATGTGGCCTGTTAATTGGCTGAACCGCTGAACCCACAGCTAACTCCCGCAGTCTCTTGCCGTCGACGAACTGGTCGACGACGGTATCATCCTGGAGACCGACCCCGTAACCGTCGCTTCCCGCGTCAGTAGGCCACCCGCGCAAGACATGACCTCGATGAAGAACCTCGACCTCTCAGAGCAAGGCTTCCTGAACGCGTGGGAGTTTGGAAAGAGGCAGCTGGCAGAGCGGATAAGACAAGGCTTGTGAGGATGCGATGAGCGGTTTGGCGTTGCAGGAGTTACAATGGCAAAAAGGCATAGCTGTGGTTGCATTGCGCTTGGAGCCCATGCCTTAGGACGGCGGCTTGCGTGGTTACTTTGAATCGATCGACTTCATCAGCATCTACGAGTGCTGCATTCGCCAGTTGAATCTGCTTTTCCCACTTAGACAGGACTTTCAAGGACAGTCAGTGGTGATGTCGTGAGGCAGTCGTTCAGGCGCATGTCGCAGCCAAAGCTGACCAATTGCACGCTTCACGAGCGGGTGCATGCATGCCCGTTTCCAGCCGAGACTACATTTTGCGCTTGTTCCTGGGGCAATGACATAAGTGCCAGGGACTAGTAATACTAGTAATAATTATGATTCACTGCCGCTAGCTCAGTCCTACGCGACGCAGAAAGCGGCGTTCGCATCGTCATCGCCATCCCACCTCAACCCCACCAAAGCACGCGTGCAACCCATTCTGCACACGACACCATGAAGCAGCGCTTTTCGTCACTCGACGTCAAGGTATATTGTCCAAAACTCGCTGTTCACGCCTCTGCTGACATTTACAGGTCATTGCACACGAGCTTGCCAACACCCTTGTCCCGCTGCGAGTTACCAATGTCTACGATCTTTCCTCGGTAGCCAAGCTCACGATTCTCTGCACCTTTCATACTGATCAACAATAGCGCATATTCCTCTTCAAGTTCCACAAGCCCGACCATCGCGAGCAGCTGATCATCGAATCCGGCTTCCGCTGCCACCTCACGTCTTACGCCCGCACCACCGCGTCTGCCCCGTCCGCATTCGTCGCGAAGCTGCGCAAATACCTCAAGACACGAAGAGTCACTGCCATCTCGCAGGTCGGCACCGACCGCATAATAGAGCTCCAGTTTTCAGATGGGCTCTACCGGCTCTACTTCGAATTCTACGCCGGTGGAAACATTGTGCTCACAGACGGAGACCTGAAGATCCTGTCTCTGCTGCGCAACGTGGAGGAAGGCGCCGAACACGAACAATTAAGGGTTGGGCTGCAGTACAACCTCTCGCTTCGTCAGAACTACGGCGGCATTCCGGAACTCACGAAAGAGAGGGTCCAACAAGCTCTTCAGAAGGCTGTAGACCGGCAGAAGGAGCAGCCCGCAGTTCCGGGCAAGAAAGCGAAGAAATCGCAGAAAGATGCGCTCAGGAAAGCGCTTGCGGTCTCAATAACAGAGTGTCCTCCGTTGTTGGTTGACCACGCGTTGCACATGGCCAGCTTTGATTCTTCGCTGAAACCGGAAGAGGTGCTGGCCGACGACGGACTACTAGAAGGGCTCCTAGGCGTACTACAACAAGCGCGTAAGATCTCGGAGGACATCACATCGATGGAGCAGATCAAGGGCTACATATTGGCGAAGCCCAACCCCGCAGCTCCTAAAGATGAAGACCCGGCAGAAGAAAACGCTTCGAACAAGTCTAATGTTTTATACGATGACTTTCATCCTTTTCAACCCGAACAATTCAAAGGATCGGAATACACATATCTAGCGTTCGATGGATTCAACAAATGCGTAGACGAATTTTTCTCCTCGATCGAAGGCCAGAAGCTAGAATCGAAGCTGCATGAGCGGGAACTACACGCACGGAAAAAGCTGGATCAAGCACGCAAAGAGCACGAAAGCCGCATTGGAGGTTTACAGCAAACGCAAGATCTCAATTTTCGCAAGGCGGAGGCTATCCTTGCCAACATTCACAGGGTAGACGAGGCCATGGCTGCTGTTAATGGGCTGATCGGTCAGGGAATGGACTGGGGCGAGATCGCGCGATTGATCGAGCGGGAGCAGGAGCAAGGAAACGCTGTGGCACAACTTATCAAGATCCCTCTGAAATTACACGAGAACACCATTACGTTGCTCCTCGAAGAGGCTACCGAAGGCGAAGGGGAGCAACAGGAAGACGAAGGCAACGAAACGAGCGAAGTCGAGGAGTCCTCTGATGAAGATGAGCCATTGGAGAACAAGAAAAGGGCCAATGCACCACAGCCACCAGCGCAGTCAACTCTGACCATTGATGTCGACCTCAGTCTGACTGCGTATAAAAACTCCAGCGAATATTTTGACCAGAAGAAGTCCGCGAAGGGCAAGGAAGCCCGTACCGTCGAAGCATCCGAGAGAGCAATGAAGGCTCACGAGCGTAAAGTGGCTGAAGACCTGAAGAAGGGTCTCAAGCAAGAGAAAGAGGTACTCAGACCCGTGCGCAGGCAGCAGTGGTTCGAGAAGTTCATCTACTTCATCTCGTCCGACGGATACCTTGTGCTTGGTGGCAAGGATGGCCCTCAAAATGAGATCATATATCGCAGATATTTACGCAAAGGCGACATCTATGTTCATGCTGATCTAAAGGGTGCTGTGCCCATGGTCATCAAGAACAACCCGAACACGCCCGATTCTCCAATACCTCCATCAACGCTTTCTCAAGCCGGGCACCTTTCAGTCTGCACATCTGAGGCATGGGACTCAAAGGCAGTTATGTCTGCGTGGTGGGTCAAGGCTGATCAGGTCAGCAAAACCGGCCATGGAGGAGAGTTCCTTGCGACAGGCATGTTCAATATTACCGGCCGGAAAGAATTTCTCCCTCCAGCTCAGTTGGTGGTCGGACTAGCCGTCATGTTTGAGATCAGCGAGGACAGCAAGACCCGCCATCGAAAGCATCGTGTAAATGATGCCATACCTACAATCGAAAACAAGGAGGACACCACAGCAGCGGATGATGGTAAAGATGCAGACAGCGATAGCGATGAGGATTTCCCAGATGCGAAGCCTGCGTCCGACTCGGAAGACGACTTCCCCGATACCAAGCTCGAAGAGTCTGACGACAGCGATGCGGAGGACGAAACCGTCAACCATGCCAACCCACTACAGAGAGTGAACGAAGCGGCAAATTCTGAGCATGAAGACGATACAGAACCACCCAAACCTACTGCTCAGCCACGAAAGACCGGCGCTGCAAAGCAAGCATCGCAGGAAGATGCTGGTTCAGTTGCAGATTCCGAAAAGACCGATAAGTCAGGCCATCGCCATCTTTCAGCCAGAGAGCGTAGGCTTCTTCGAAAGGGACAACCGCTCAACGACATATCAGTACCCTCCGACCCGTCCACAACCCCCGACGCCGGCGCAGACAGCGATGCCACATCTGCTTCGGACGATGAGCCACCCTCCGCACCCAAAGGTCCAGCAACAACCACGTCGCAAGCTCCTAAAGCCTCGAAAGGCCCGCTCCCCCGCGGCAAACGCGCAAAAGCCAAAAAGCTCGCTGCCAAATACGCCGACCAAGACGAAGAAGACCGGCAACTCGCGCTCCGCCTCCTCGGCGCGCAGTCCGGGCCCAGCGCCGCAGAGACCGTTGCCCAAGAACAGCGCAAAAAGGAGGATGAAGCAGCAGCAAACAAGCAGCGCCGCCGCGAGCAGCACCTCCGCGCGCAAGCCACGGGTAAGGCAGCCGAAGAAGCGCGCCGCGCCGCAAACTCCGGCGATGCTCCTCCCGTAGAAGAAGAGGGCGACGACGAGCAGCTTGTAGCGAACCTCGCGAACCTCGACACTTTCATCGGCCGCCCGCTACCCGACGACACCCTCCTTTCCGCGATCCCCGTCTGCGCCCCTTGGTCCGCCCTCTCAGCCTACAAGTACAAAGCCAAGATGCAGCCCGGGTCCCTCAAGCGCGGAAAAGCCGTCAAAGACATCCTGTCCAAGTGGGACAACGCGGGCAAGGATGCGAAGGCGACGGACAAGTACGGCAAGGATGTGGAGAGGATTTGGCCGCGGGAGATGGAGCTGATCCGGGGGTGGAAGGAGCCGGAGGTTGTGAGCGTGGTGTCGGTTCCTAAAGTCAGGGTTATGATGGCTGGCGGAAGGGATGGAGGGGGTTTGAGCAATGCGGCGAAGGGGAAGAAGAAGAGCGCGAGGGGTGGAAGGGGGAGTAAGAAGAGGTAGAGTTTGGGATAGGCGGATATAGATAGTCGTATATATAAATAACGTGCAACCAAGTCTGTGAGACCGCATCTAATTCTTGATAGGAGTATGAGAATATCAGTGTTGCATACATAACGACGCCGTTGCATTAAGTACTCGGATCAAGTCATCATTATGCAAGGTTTGAAGCATGATTTTTTCGTCTTGTTGGAAGCTAATGACAGCAGTAGATTGAGGGGAGGTGAAGTAGTGTTGGCTACAGGTCGTACGCTCGTTATATCACAGCCCATTTACATGTAGACTGCTTCGACACAGTTGGGGGAACAGGGCATATTTTTAGTCGTTGGAATGTGATGGCGGCACACCTTCTTCCCTTGTGTAGCACTAACAACAAGATACAGTAATGCGACAGGCTTTGTTCACTCTGCCATTTGTTATGTCTTGAAGATAAATCAGTCAGCGTTCCAACTCTATTTTCTGCTCTTAGGGAAAAGTAACACTTCCTCACGCTACTAATATGCAGCTTAAATTCTTATTCCTTTTAAAAACCTTTATATTTGCAGGCCGTCTTACTGCCCGCTGCATTTGCTCGTGCACCTACTACTAGCCTGCACGAAAGAAAAAAAAAAACCACCCATTTCCACCCCCTTTGTGCCCATCACTCTCATAGCGACGCACCAAAACCATAAAAAAACATCGACAACTCGCTCAATTCAGCTCTAAATCCGACAAAAAAGATCGACACCTGTGTGATTCGAACACACGCTCCCGAAGGAACGAGCTTAGCAGGCCCGCGCGTTAACCACTCCGCCAAAGTGCCGGTGATCTGATACCCAGTTGTGGGCATTTGTTGTATTCGATGAAAGGATTCCAAAATTTGGGATATATAACCAAGTTAGTTGAGCCCCGGCAAGCGATTACAAGAGATAGAGAGCAGATAGAGCAGCCGACAAGGTATGGAGTACAATTGTGGGACTGTATGGAGCGGGGTATGACGTATTATCACGAGGTTTTGTGGGGCGAAGCGCCAGTTTGCGGCTGTACGAGCACGTCGTGGGCCAGCCAGGCACTAAACTACGTGCAGAGGTATGGCTGAGAACTTGAATCTCTATCTGGACAATACAGCACAGTTCTAGTAAATATTGAGTTGATAGCATTCACGGGTGTTGATTATTAGCTACGACCTGTTTTTGGTCCTCCAAGCCACGCTTCGTAGAGAGCAATAATACTCACGCTGCGATTCACGATCCGAACAAAAGCTTTCGCCTCGAACCGCCATTATCTAGACTTTGCAGAATCTTGGTGCATCGGCATAGTGGACAAGAGCTCGATTGCTATGTGGGAATCATCTCCCCCCTAGCTAATGCTGAACACATGCGATGCGATGAATGCTCCTTCCAACCACTTAAGATACCTCCCAGATCTACACGGCGCAACACAAGACAAGCACACCCAGGAAACCGTGGCCGTAGCACTCCCAGGAACGAATGGATCCCATGTCAACATTGCATTCTTTAGCGCGGGCGAAGCGTCGCCCAAACTAGCCATTTGTGTAACGCAGGGCTGGCTAGAGCGTGGGGTGTCATCCAGACTGTCGGAATAAAAGCCTACAGAACTTCCAGGATTCTGCGGATATTGGACACCCAAGCAGAAAATCGTGGAACGTTCGGTGGCGTGGTAGCCTGTGGCGACGCGGAGCACATGCATGTTGCACTTGTTCTAGCACATTCTTTACAACATTATGGCCAGGCCACGCCAGGCCACGCCAAGCACGCAAGCCAGTCCGAGTGATTTCATATCACGAGAGCTTTATGAGCTTCACGCTACGTAACGCAAACAGAAACTAGATACAGACGTTGGAAAGGGGTATAGATTGCTAGCGCAAAGCTCGTTTATTGTAGGAGACTCATCATCTCTGGAGGAAAAAGAAATCTTCTCTGGATAGAGGAAATCTAGGGGCCGTGTTAGGACATCCACATCGCTTGTCTAAGCATGTTCCCGTGCGCCGAAGTGCTGCTATGCCATGCCGTGCAATGATCCGCTCAAAAGGTAGCGTGGAGAAAGAAGTGCCCATATGTACGCCATTTCATGCTCATGATACCGTTGCAACCCTACGTAACTAAGAAGGGTTGACTACTACATCTTCATCTTTCTGCTGAGGCGCAGCAGTACCGTCCTCCATTGAAGCGGCCGCCTGCTTGTCGGTGGCCTCGACGTTGGTAGAGTCCGAATTGGCGGCGGGCTTGGGCTGGAAAGACGCCTGTCCCTCGGCACGGGGTGCGAACTTGACCTTCCTGTCGGACTGTTCAGATATCCTGGTGAGTTCTTGGACAAAGGACTGTCCCCACCAAGCACTGAGCTTTGTTAGCTGAGACTAATTGAAGGAATTTGGGTCCTTACCTAGTGTACTTGCGGATATACCTCGACAGCTTTTCGTAGTTCTGCGCCCGCTGCTCGTCGCCCATGGTGACCGCATCGTGAATGGAGTCAGCCAACTCCTCGGTGTTCCATGGGTTGACAATCAGACTGCCGTTCAAGCTTTGCGCAGCGCCGGTGAACTCGGAAAGAATCATGACGCCGTGTCGCTTCTCCTGGGTTGCGATATACTCATACGATACAAGGTTCATGCCGTCACGCGTTGAGGAGACCAGACAGGCGTCAGAGACGGAGTATAGCGCAATCAGCTCATCGAAAGAGACCGACTTGTGCATGAAGTGGATGGGCATGAACTCGATGGTGCCAAACTTGCCGTTTATGCGACCGACGAGCTCGTTGACGACAGCTCGGAGGTTCTGGTATTCCTCGACATCTTGTCGGCTGGGAACAGCGACTTGTACGAGAACGACCTTTCCTATCCATTCGGGATGCTCCGTCAGGAAGACCTCCAGAGCGTGGAGTTTCTGGGGGACTCCCTTGATATAGTCCAAGCGATCGACTCCAACGATGAGCTTGACGCCTTCGAACTTCTTCTCCAGAGCGGCGATCCGCTCTTGGACTTTGGGCTTTTGGAGGCCTTCGTCGAATTTCTCGGGATCGATTCCGATGGGGAACGCGCCAACGGTGATCAGCTTGCCTTGGAAATCTACGCCGTTGGGTGTCGTCGCAAGGCCCCTTGGGGATGATTAGCGCAATTTACAGGTTTTGTATTGATAAACTTACAGGATACGAGAACAGCTGCTCAAAAAGTGGCGGGCGTAGTCGTAGGTGTGGAAGCCGATCAGATCGCAGTGTAGAACACCGAGAAGGATCTCGTTTCGTACAGGAAGAATGCGGTAGATCTCAGAGCTAGGGAACGGTGTGTGAAGGAAGAAGCCCAGCTTCACGTTCTTCTTGGTGTTGCCAATCTCCTCGCGAAGCATCGCGGGCAGCAGCATCAGGTGGTAGTCGTGGACCCAGACCATGTCGTTGTCCTGCACATCTTTCGCGATGGCCTTTGCGAAGAGGCGATTGGCTTCAGAGTACGCGTTCCAAGCAGACTCGTCGAAGGTGATCTCTCCGGGGTGGTAATGGAACAAGGGCCAAAGGATAGAGTCTGTAAATCAGTATGGGGTGCCTTGGCACAATGTAGAAAACTTACTCGAGAAGCCGTTGTAATGACGGTCTGCCAGATCGTCGTCGAGCATCACAGGAACTGCGTTGAACTCGTCCTTGAGCTGTTTCCTCAAACCGCCGATTTCATTGTCGGGGATCTCCAGGCCGGGCCAGCCGTACCACTGGAAAGTGGTTGACTTGGACAGACCGCTAAGACCGCTGACGAGACCACCAGAGGACATGCTGAAGTCGTATTTGCCCTCATCTGAGCGTTTGATGGTGACTGGGAGACGGTTGGAGACGAGGAGCAGGCGCCCCTCGGTCGTCTGGCGCCGCACCAACTTGGTTGGCGGAGGAGGAACCATATTGGTGTACTTCTAGGCTGTTGTTGTTGTTGTTGTTGTTGTTGTTGTTGTTGTTGTTGTTGTTGTTGTTGTTGTTGTTGTAGGAATAGAAGTCTGTTGTCGCAGGAGGAGTGCTGGCGTGCAGCTTGTAGGGTGGGTGAGTAGGGAAGGGTTTCAGTGTGAAAGGGCTGGCATCCAGCACCTACCTAAAAGCGTCGGGCCACGTTGAATGGTAGGACGAGCAAGCTGCGCGGCGTCCGGCACGAGAGGAGCAAGAATTCGCTCGTGCGGCTTGGGGGTGACGACAGTATGATTCTGCGCAGAAAGACCCACCGGGATGCGGGTGCGCACACGTTGGGCGGTAGCGGACAAGGGAGTAACCAAGGATGCGGGAGCTAGAGATTGGAAGCAATAGACTGGGCCACACGCAGGCTGGGACGGGCACACAATATCGGCGTGTCGCGAAAACAGGTGAAGGCGCTGGCTGCTAAACGCGCGCAGCTCCAAATTGCATGCTGGCCGCGGGCAGTGACGTAGCCTGTCTCGCACTGGAGGGGGCACGGTGCAGCCCCAATAACCAGCCACATCACAGAAGCCGGCGCAACAGGATTCGGGCTGTCTGACAGAGTCTCAAGTTGCTCGAGTGCGTGGACACTGGCGTTGGCTGGCAGTATCCGTGTCAGCCCGTGCCTGTGCCTGTTTCTTTTCTGGTCTGGAGCTTCCAAGGTTCCTCGGATTGGGTATTGGGTCCCGCGGCGGGCGCGCATGAATCCCGTGGTGGGCGCGCTTAGCCTAGACCTTCTCGGTACAACTGCGGTTCTCTCGCCTCGCCCCCCAACGCGTCCGCGTCCGCGTCCGCCGCCCAGTGTCCATCATTACGCCCTTTCACAGACTAGCTTGTTCCCCGCAAAGTGACTCGCCCGACCAGCACAATTGACGCGTTACCCCAATCGCGCAACCGCGCACCATGTCAGACTCGGAGACAGATGTCCCTTCCGAGGCTGCTGTTTCGAACGTAATTCGCGATGTTGTCATCTCAATCCACAAGGCAGGCAACGACGACCATCTGACTGTCAATCATGTCCGCACTGAAGCGGAGCAGAAGCTGAGGCTACCCACTGGCTTCCTCAAGAAGGACGAGTGGAAGAATGAGAGCAAGACATGGATCAAAGACGCTGTGGTATGTTTTGCTTTGGCACACGAGCGCCGAGATGCATGTTGTGTGAGGATAGAGTCGCAGCAATGCAATTCGCAACGCAGCTACCGATCGCTCTGGATTCTATCGCGTTTAGCAGAGAAACTAACGCGAACGCCAGGAGCGATATTGCGCCGACGAAGCTGCGCCTGAACCCAGTCCGAAGAAACCCTCCAAGGCGAAACCGAAAGCGAAGCCCGAGCCGAAGAAGAAGGCGACCAAGTCCACCGCCGACAGCGCGCCGCGCGGTGTTAAGAGGAAGACTGCCGCGCCCGCGAAGAAACCGCAGAAACGCAAGAAGACTGTCTCTTCTGACGAGGAATCAGATGCTGTGCTGTCCAATTCGCCTGCGCAGGAAGACGTAGCGTCCGATGCCGATAGCGAGCCGGCCAAAAAAACTGCGCGTCGGCAGAAACAGGTGGTAGCGGAGGATTCAGATGAGGAGGATGTTGCTCAGCCAAAACCCCAACATCAGGAAGAGAACAAGGACGCTGAGAGTGAAGAGGACGCTCAGGCTATGCCTTCAAGCAAGGATGCTGGACGTCCTGCAACGCCACCTCTCGCTGTCGATGATGGTGCGGACAGCGACCTTTCGAGCGTGATCGACGAGTCTCCGGTTAAGAAAAGGAAGCGAAATACCGAGAAGCCCGCAAAGGCAGCGAAGGGCGCAAAAGCAAAAGCACAACCAAAGGCAAAGGCAGCCAAGGCCGAAGACAATCCAGACCAGGCAGAGGTCAAGCGGTTGCAGGGTTGGCTTGTGAAGTGTGGCATCCGCAAGGTTTGGGGGAAGGAGCTCGCCAAATGCGACACTCCCAAGGATAAGATCCGCCACCTCAAGGGCATGCTGACGGATGCCGGCATGGACGGCAAATACTCTGTTGAAAAAGCTGCTAAAATCAAGGAACAACGGGAGTTTGCCAAAGACCTAGAAGACATTCAGGCAGGTGCCGCGGCATGGGGCGAAACCATCAGCACCGGACGTCCACGCCGTGCTGCCGCTCGGCCTATACAAACAGCCATCCTTCCGGAAGACAGTGATGATGAAGACGAGGAGAAACCCCAAGGTGCGAAAGACGCTGGCACCGAGGACGATGACGATGACGACGATGAAGTCCACAGCGACTCTGGATCGGAGGACAGTGTTGGTGGACAAAACGACGATGACGTAGACGAGGATTCAGAGTAAAACAAAAGCTTGCTATTGTCCGCCTATGTACTGTCTACCCTGAGGTAACACATAACACAGAGTTTGGGTACGTAGGCGCAGGCTTCCTCGCTATCATCACTCTGGCGCCCAAAAGTTTTCCAGATACCCATACAGTAGACACAGCACCAGCTGTTGCCACGCATAATATACATAATATCAGCTTCCACAGCTCGTACCCTGTCGCTGTGACCCTCCCCAACCCAATTGCGGTTTGACTAATTCCTCCTGTCTGCATTGCACAGTGCGTAGTGTGCATTTCTTCTTCAGCCTTGTGCACTTTGCATCGTCCAGCTCAAGGCCACCATCCAGGTTCTTAACATAGCTTCGATCTAACCCTGCTGAAGACTTCGTGCCGTATCAGGGAACATGACCACGGGCTCAAGTTCGAATAGCTTTGCCTGAAGACATGCGTTGGGCGATAAGACCAAATGCAGCGACCGAGGACATAAAGATGACGAGGTTGTAGAACTATAATAGGATAATTAAAACAAACCCTCAGTTGGTCCTCCCAGAAGACATACCGCGTTCCTCGAGTACGAGCTCTCCTCAGCCTCAGTGCGAGCTTCCACGAACAACCGACGCAAGTTGGGTAGATTAGAAGGCTGCCGACATTAGTCATGAGACGTAGAATAATCCGGAACCTTACCATGCTATCTATCTCTTGTCTATTTCTGGAAGCGCAAGTCGACCTAGGATGAAGTTCGTTGATGCGACATGCTGTGCACGGACCCTCCGCCATTGTCAATGTGGCAGTCGCTTTGGACGGAGCTTCAGGCTCACCGATTCGAACCTCGATAATTCATTCCCCAACGCCAACCGCTCTTCGACATTCGACGCCGTTCCGAAACGATCCCTACAAGAACGATAACCTCTCTACGCCGTTTCGACTTTCCCCGCAAGCGTTCCCCGCACCTGTCGAGCTAGGACGGCGAGTGAGGGGCCTGGCCGTGGTCGTGGCCTATATCTGTAAAGCGTTACGATGGCGGTCAACAGGATAAGAGGCGCCTTCGCGGTGCCGAGGAAAGGAGAGACATTCGAACTGAGAGCAGGTCTGGTGTAAGATGCATTCAAAGGATGTTCAAGCGCATCTGAGCTAACTGTCGCCTCCAGGTCTCAATATGCATACGAACGGTCAGCGCACCTCTGCCACGTTTGCCTACTGGAATGGAGATACTGAGACTATAACAGGAAGGAAGCCATCCAGAAGACCATCATGTCCATGACACTGGGCAAGGATGTGTCTGCGCTGTTCCCCGACGTACTCAAGAACATTGCGACCGCGGACCTTGACCAGAAGAAGCTGGTGTATTTGTACCTTATGTATGCACCCAAGAGCGTGAAGAAGGTATACCATCCTGACTTACACGCTCACTAGGAACTACGCCAAATCGCATCCCGACCTATGTATCCTCGCTGTCAATACGTTTGTCCAAGATTCGGAAGATCCGAACCCTCTGGTACGCGCGCTCGCCATACGGACAATGGGCTGCATTCGGGTAGAGAAAATGGTCGATTACATGGAAGAACCCTTGCGCAAAACCCTCAGAGACGAATCGCCGTATGTCCGGAAAACGGCAGCTCTTTGCGTCGCGAAGCTGTTCGACCTGAACCCCTCCCTGTGTATAGAGAATGGCTTTATCGAACAATTGCAAGAGATGGTTGGCGACCCGAACCCTATGGTGGTCGCAAATTCGGTCACAGCGCTCGTCGAGATACAGGAGACAAGTCCCGAAACGAGAGCATTCACCATCACTGCCGTAACGCTCAAGAAGATGTTGATGGCCCTCAATGAATGCACAGAATGGGGCCGCGTTACCATGTTGACCACCCTTGCCGACTACAAAGCGCAGGATATCAAAGAGGCGGAGCACATCTGTGAAAGGGTGTCGCCTCAATTCCAGCACGTGAATCCGAGTGTGGTGCTCGCTGCTGTAAAGGTTGTCTTTCTGCATATGAAACACATCTCTCCCGAGCTGACCAAATCGTACACGAAGAAAATGGCGCCACCACTAGGTATGTGTAACACCTGCACAAAGTGCCTCAGCAACTGACACAGCGTAGTTACGCTCATCTCCTCCGCACCTGAAGTTCAATATGTGGCGCTCAGGAACATCGATCTGATCCTCCAAAAGCAGCCTGAAATCTTGAGCAAAGAAATGCGCGTCTTCTTCTGCAAGTACAATGATCCGCCGTACCTGAAGCTGCAGAAACTCGATATCATGGTTCGGATAGCGAACGACAAGAACGTTGATCAGCTGCTGGCGGAATTGAAGGAATATGCCATGGAAGTTGACATGGATTTCGTCCGACGAGCAGTCAAAGCCATCGGCCAAGTGGCCATCAAGATCGAAAGCGCGAGCGAAAAGTGTGTAAACACTCTGCTGGATCTGATCAACACCAAGGTAAACTACGTGGTACAGGAAGCGATAGTAGTGATCAAAGACATATTCAGAAAATACCCAGGATACGAAGGCATAATACCGACCCTTTGCCAATGTATCGACGAGCTGGATGAGCCAAATGCCCGAGCAGCTCTCATTTGGATAGTGGGTGAATACGCCGAGAAAATCAACAACGCTGGCGAGATACTCACTAGCTTTGTGGACACCTTTGCGGAAGAGTTCACACAAGTAAGCAGTTCCTTCACATCCCAAGGCTGCTAAAGCTGACCATTGCCACAGGTACAACTTCAAATCCTTACTGCGGTCGTCAAGCTTTTCCTAAAGAAGCCAGATGAATCTCAAGGCTTAGTGCAAAAGGTCCTGCAGGCGGCAACAGCAGAAAACGACAACCCCGACATTCGCGATCGAGCATACGTCTACTGGCGATTACTGTCCAGCGATCCTCAGGTCGCAAAGGTAAGTACCCATGCGTTACAGTAGCGGAGCTTTTGTTGACCGTATGCAGAACATCGTCCTCTCGGACAAGCCCGCCATCACCAGTACTATCCCAGCTATGCCTCCTCAGCTACTAGAGCAGCTCCTGGCGGAGCTCTCGACGCTCGCTTCAGTGTACCACAAGCCTCCGGAGGCCTTCCTTGGCCAGGGCCGCTATGGCGCGGAAGCCATGCAAAGAGCCGCCATCGAGTAAGCATACGATCACATAGCACCTTCAACCCAGCTAACAGTTTGTAGGGAACAACGGGAGAATGCGCTTGAGAATCCGATTGCGGCCGACGCTGTCGCAGCGGCAGCTTCTGGCGGCCAGGCAGCACCTCAATCGACCATCGAAAACCTGCTCGACATCGATTTTGACGGCTCCGCACCAGCATCATTACAGACGCAGCCTTCAAGGGGCGAATCAGGACTGGAAGGTCTGGCTGGCACGCCTCAGCGTGTTGCTTCGCCTGCGGCAGGAAACGCTGCGCCTGCATCGACTATGGACGACTTGCTAGGTCTTTTTGGAGACGGCGGTGGTGGTGGAGGAGCACAACCTACTGGTCCCATGACCAACGACGACATCATGAACGGCTTTGCAGGTATGGACATATCAGGAAATAGCCAACCTCCCCCGCCACAGCAGCAGCTGGGCGGGCAGTCTGCACCAAAGAGCAACCAGGAGCTACTGGATCTGTTCTAGACGAGTCTCGGGCGGTCAGTATCCTCGGTTTTGTTGGGCGAAAAGCGGTCGATAGCATTTAGAGGGCGCATTGCGGGCTGCGGGCTCTTTGTACGAGACTATATAGAGAATGAACAGGCAACACTGTACATGGCTGCCTAGCAGAAAAATATGCAGGAACTTATGAAGGGTGAAAGGTGAAGACGACGCGCCGCAGCGAGTGGCAAGAGCGAGCAAGCGAGACCTTGCTTGGCAACTGACGCAACCCAAACAGAAAGTATCAAGCTCCCTGCTGCCTTGCAAGCTTCACCTCGTATGGAAGCCCCAAGCCGCGCGAAGCTTAAATAAGTTTCTCTTGCGAGCTGCTTCCTCTCTCTCTCCACTTGCCGCGCGCCAGCCCACTCAACCGCCATGTTTATGCTCCGCAACCGTATGTTTGTTTGCCCCGCCCCCGCCATTGCAGCACAAAGCCACTAACGCAACGCCTCCTTCTGTACAGTTAGCAAGATTGTCTTCGGCGACGCGTCCAAAGAGTCACTCGTAGAAATACCCCAAGGCCAGCTTTACCTCGTCCGCCCGCGATCGGTTAAGGGCTACTCCGAGCTCATTTTCAAGGACGCCGCAGCCTCCATCCGCCGCACCGGCCAGGAGTTCCAGTACCAGCTCGTCGTACAGCGCGCATACGAGGAAGGCGAGGAGGACTTGCTCGACGAGGAGGGCCAAGAAAACGGCGGAGTAGACGCACTTGGAGGCGATAAGGACGAAAAGACATTCTTGCTCGACGAGAGCTTGCAGTTCCGCACCGACGTTCGCTCGACCGGCGAGAATATCTTCGCGTGGAGGGACCTCAGCGGTGACGTGGGCGATCTTTGGGAGTTCGTTTGCGACGCTTCGGTCAAGCCAGAGTCTGCCCTCCTGTTTGAGCGTACAGCCCTCGAGTGCCAATACGAACGCAAGTACCGCCGAAGTCACGAGACAGCGACAGAGGACGACCTCGAAGCTTTGGCCTACCTCGAAGAACCCATTCCGGACGCCAGCCCCGTCGCTACTCCCACCAGCAAATCACCTCGGTTTTTGGAAGCCCCCACCACTGCCGAACTTTTCCCAAATACCACACAGGAGAACATGGTAAAGAAGGTCGCGGGTACGGCTGCCGTCCCCGTACAGGAGGCACCAACGGCAGCACCCCCCGCAGCTGTACAGCCCAAAGCTGTGGGAACGCTCGCAGAGGCCACCGCTGAGCTTCATCTCTTTGATTTCCCCTCGGGTACATTCATCCAGCAAGACGCCAAAGTCCGCGCCACCGTCACGGAGCTCGGAAACTGGGAATACTGGCTGCACATTGTTGGCGACGAGCGCGAATGGTTAGGCCAACCTATAGTGGACGATATCAACCCAGTCTTCAACTTTGAGTTCAAGTCGTTCATTTTCAATCACTACATGGAAGATGGTTCAGCCTACTCTTGGCTCTTGCGCTTCAATGAACATGAAGATCTCGAACACTTCCAACATGGCGTGATGCAAGCCCTGTGGGAGCATCTGAACGAGACGAAGTGGGGCAAGGTCAAAGATACTGACCGCGACTACGTGATGGAAGCCTTTAATGACCTCACCATGGAAGATGCGCCCGACGAAGAGGAAGAGGAGGAGGAAGACGACTTTGAAGACGCTAATGAAAGTCAGCGAAGCGAGCACTACGACGAGGACGAGTCTGAGGACGATGTCGAGACGGGGCCACAGGATGGAGCCGCCAACTCTCAACTTGCTGTAGGATATAAGCACGACAGGTCATTCGTTGTTCGTGGCAACAAGATTGGTGTGTTCAAGCATACTCCAGACAACCAGCTCTCTTTTGCTACCACCATTTCGAACATCAAGACCCCGAAGGGCAAGGACTTTAGTCCGAACAAGGTCATGCTGCACCAGCAGGACCAGAACATGATCCTGCAGAATTTGGATAATCCCAATTCACTCTACCGCATGGATCTGGAGACTGGGAAGGTCGTAGATGAGTGGAACGTGCACGATGATATTCCGGTCAAGGTGTTCGCCCCAGAAAACGTAAGGGTAGTCTCATGGAACACAAGAGTCTCTGGCTAACCATTGCTTAGAAATTCGCCCAAATGAGTGGTGAACAGACTTTCTTGGGTCTCTCCGGCAACGCCCTGTACCGCATTGATCCTCGTCTGGCAGGTCACAAGCTCGTCGATGACCAATACAAACAATACACAACGAAGAACGCCTTCTCCGCAGCTGCAACCACCGAAAAGGGACATATCGCGGTAGCATCAGAGAAGGGCGACATTCGTCTGTACGATCGCCTAGGCATTAACGCAAAGACCCTGATCCCTGCTCTCGGCGACCCTATAATCGGCATGGATGTCTCAGCCGACGGTCGCTGGGTGCTTGCCACCACACGTACATATCTCCTTCTGATTGATGCTCTCCAAAAGGGCGGCAAGAACGACGGTAAACTTGGTTTTGAAAAAGCCTTCGCAAAGGACGACAAGCCGCAACCCCGTCGTCTTGCTCTGACCCCTGCACATGTCGCACAGTTCCAGCACGAGACCCGCGCGCCCATCTCATTCACAACTGCTCGCTTCAACACAGGTCTTGACTCCGAAGAGACCACTATCATCACAGCAACCGGTCCCTTCATCATCACATGGAGCATGAAGAAGGTCATGGCGAACCGTAGGGATCCGTACAACATCAAGCGATACTCAGAAGAGGTCAAAGCCGATAATTTCAAATTCGGCAGCGACAAGGGTATCATCGTGGCTCTGCCAAACGAAGTCGACATGGTCACCAAGCGTGCGCTGCAGAGGCCTACACGAGAGAGTATTGCGATGGCTTCGAAGGTGGGGACGCCGAGGAAGCAGAGGGGGAGCTACTTGGGGAGGAACGAGATTGTGAACAGTCCGTACTAGATCCCAAACTCGCTCGGGGCTGGGGACATGCATTTTCTGAGAATATTGTGGCGGCTATGGCTGGCGAGGCGAGCGGTATGGACACTGAGACGCGTCCTCGTGGGTTTTCTTTGCACCGCGGATGAACGCTGATTGTAGGGAGGGGGCGTTTTTGCTACTTCACGGCTGACTTACTGATTGATGGGTCTATGAGTGGATTCGTTATCGGTAATTGATTCCCCCAGGTACAGAGAAGGAATGATAGCTTGCAATGATCGAACTGTGTCTTATCTTTTCTTGTGATATAGTGAGCTTGCTTTTGAGTTGCGAACATTTGATGGGGAGTACATCAGTTTGGGATTGTGTTTTCATCTTGCGGTGTGTTCTGCATGTCTGACCGCAGGTATACAAATGTAGTAATGATACGCACGTGCGCTACATTGGGTCGTGTCGTTGCTAGGTTGACAAGCTACTGCCTCCCAGAAGATGAGGTAATGCGACACAATTCCGCGGCACTATATGTGTTGACCAACACAACTCTCCACCAGTGAATACTGTCGTGCACATGACCCCGAACCATATACACAAGAGCAGCAGCAGTGAGTAGTATGAGGTGGCAACTTCTCCCTGGATGTAACTGACCATTCAGAATCGCGTGCCACGATAGAGTAAACCTATGTGTCTGTCATCCTACACGAACTGTCTGTGCTGGTAGTATATGTGGGAATCGGCGTACCGGGATGTATGGGTTTTTGTTAACACTTCACAGTGACCTGACTACCCAAGAGCTTCCTTGTCAAGATAAAGACTGGGGGACGGGTGGTGGGCTGTGTTTAGGCTGCTGGTTTTGCATGCATGCACGTGCTTGGGAACGGGGAAATGGGTAAAGGGGAGCGCGTTGGTGTGATGCACTAGGGCAGGGGAGCTGAGTGTGGGATTTGTTTTTTGTGTTTTAAGGGATTTCATGGGGAGTGCGGAGTGGAGGGTTTGTGATGTAGTTTTCTTGGTGAGAGCGAATGACCTGAGGGGGATAATGAGAAAAACGATAGGAAGGAGGAAGGCGCCGACGGAAAGCAAAATGGTCATTGTCTCGCGAGGTGCTTTACGCTGGGCTCTGACATGGGGAGAACTCCCGAAATCAGGTTCTTGATGAGAGATCTTGAATGCACATTGCACGGTATGGTGTACTTACCGTGAGAAGCTTGTCTAGACTTACTGTTGATGCCCTTGACACACCGATATTGTTTTGATGCCAGGCATCTTGTAGCTCAGTGTGGTGATACCAGAGGGTTTACTAGCTGCTATTGTAGGTACAGTCTCCTAGCGGGGTTCGGGAGACCGGTGCGCCCCACCCAGCAAGGGGTGAATTGCTTGTAAAAGGCCACTTAAGGGCTTTGCGAACCTTGATGAGCTAGTCTCCCGAACCCTCTGGTTGACGGTATGCCTTGAATGGCGTGATACTTCGAAATGAGGCCCACTATGATCCTAGGAGGATCCTGTGATATGCGGCGGTATCTCATCCGCGCGCGCGAGAAAAGCTGCAGATCTCCAGAACGGCACATCATCTGCCGTCAAAGGGCCGATGTGAAGTGGCTATCAGATAGTAATTGTCTTGCGATGTCTGCGTACCCTCTATCAGGCCGCAGTACATATACTAGACCATGCCTCTTGACTCACCGCTGATTCCAATACCCGACCGACCGGTGGAGATTTTCTAAGATTCGTGTGTTCCGTCCAGGGTTTTTGTATAATGTCGCCGCTGATATGCGATTGGCGCTTCACCGCTTGAATTCAGGCTTCACCGCTCGTGACTCAATCGCCACTGGGTCGAATATACAGGTGATCGGTCGAGCCTGTGAGATTGTGATACGACTCACAATATCTTGTGGTGGGATTGTTGCTGATTATGAGCGTATCGCTTTTGTGATATCACTGGAATATTGTGCTTGGTGAGATCTCACTGGCGCGATTTCGAGCCTGTATTCCGAGGCTTGTGGCTCGGGTCAAGCTAGCTAGTCATGCCATCGTCTCCGAATACTGATCAGTGCTGTAAACCTGAAATAGTGTGCGCGGCTAGCCCCGTTTGATGATGCGGTTTCAAGGGATGTCGTTACGTTGATGTGATGGCCATTACTATTCCGGAGACATATCCTCCACATCAAGGGGAATAAGAACGCGAAAGCCATCTCGTGTATGCAAGTAATCCGCAATATGGCGCCCGCAGTGGTACGTACCTTGATATCTCGTCTCTTGTCTTACTGTACCAACATGCTCGAAACGGGGTTCTCTGTCGGCCTCTACACCGATCTCCGCAAGGAATTTGTGACCCTTGCAGCTGCTGCATCCCGTGCATCCTTGGAATAGATCAGGCGAGTCTGTGCCTGCTGCATGTCTTCGACCGTTTGAAATCCTTTTGTGGGCGTGTTATCCAACATGCAGCCAGTAAGGCTGAGGCTGAGAATCGTTTTGGGTCAGGCCAACCATGGCAGTAATCAATCTAGTCGAAGGGCTTCACCGCCACGTTGGAGATACACCGACGTAGCCAGGTTCTCGGTGCACTGCATATGGGTCGGTCAGCCCTACGGCGACCGAGTTAGCTGCAGCTACCAGAGCGCCACTTGCCTCCAACCCCACATTGAGTTCCCGGCAATACTCCGACAGCCACGTGCACGTCGATTAATAGTGAAACGGCGAGGGTGAGGTGTTTGATAGGTGTGGCAAGACAGTTGGGCGGAAGTGTTTGGGAACCTGAGATGAATGAGAGTCTCGAGGGGTGAGATGGACACAAGGTCCGTCCACAATGCCTCATGTTGTTTGTAAGTGTCCCAAAATTCCGAGAAAGGAATAGATGAATAAAGACAAGATATTGGACTGTCTTCGTTAGCGATTATCTGATGAGGCGGAGCCTATCGATAGACTCCTGTCCCCACCTACCGTGCCCGTTAGCGAGCCGCACGAAGGAACCAAAAACCTTCCAGAAGTTTACCCGGCACGTTGAAAGACAAGGAATCGCGCACAGCAAGTCCGGTGGACAGGATTCAAGGGTTCGGAATCGAGGTCAAAGTGCTTGGCAACCTCGGCTGCGCCTATGCGGAAGTGAAGATCGCGCGCATGTTTCACACTTGAGATGAACCAACGGCAGATTGGACAGGGAACCCTTCACCTGCCTCTTTCAGGGGCCCAACGGTGGCGTGTAGCTCCGGGAAGGAGTTGGATACATGCAGCAATCCAAGCGAAGAGAAACTTGTTCCATAGCGCAAGGGAAGCGGCTATATCTCCGTGTGAGCACAAAATCTTATTCAACGCTGTGGGCCGCCATGTTCCGTCGCTCCTCTTGGATGGTGGTGGATCGATGGAGCAACGGAACTTCTCAGTGAGGATGGGATCGACTCGGTGTTGTTGTTCAAATTGAGCATCTACAGCAGGCAAGAACGAGCAACACGTCTGAGGTTGCACCAGGAAAGGGTCCACATGGAAGGATTCCGGCTGGTCCCGATGTTGGTTTTACCTAATCTTTGCAGATGCAGTGTTGCCATACTTGCAGTTTGCTCGGCTTTGGCACATGCAACTGCGGCGATACGAAAGTGCGGCGAGCGAGTGTTGGATGCAACTGCCCTGCATATGTGTTTGTAAGGGAGTGCAGCAGTGAGAACTAGGAGAGTAAGCCGGCGACGCAGTGTAGATGCGGGAGAGGCGTGCTCTAGAAGGCAGGCGGAGCTACACCTTCTTCGCTCAAAACGATGGGTGATGGATCGCGAAGGAGTGTAATCAGGCTGGTGGCACTATGCCAACTCGATTTTAATATCCGCAATTTTACCCTCGCTTGAATAGGAGATGTAACCCGGCAGGACGGCGAAGAAAAGAAATTGGTAGCAAGTGGCCTTAAAAGTACAGAATCGGCTAATGCCCGCTCTCTGGAGAGGTCAATGGAGTGGCATGCGCTCGCCAGGACTGCATATTATACAACAGATACCGGTGCCTGGTCACCATGTGCTCTGCCTACGAACGGGCTCCCTCATGTCATGTCGTCCTCGTGGGTATCTGCAGCGCGATCGATCGGCCTGATGACCTCAGCGTTGCAAATACCTGGGCACAGAGCGTCGGCCCGTTCGCTGGAATGTCGTCCCATGTCGAGAAGATCTTCGAAATTTGCTGCAGGGTAGAGTCCATGATCCTCCGCCGTCTCTCGGGGGAACGTGGCACCGGAGACGGGCGGCAGGCCAGTGGACATGGTCGCGCACACCGCCTGGACGAAGCATCCGCTTCAGGGGTCGATCATCGAGCCGCAAAGCACCATGCTGCTGAATCGCGGCGCTCAGAGTTCGACGGGCTGCGTCATTGCGCCGACGCACCGCGGCACGGCACTGTGCGCCCAAATTTCGCGCGCGGCATCGCATCGCAGCTAGGTAGGTAGACCGTAGGAGTGCAACGGCGAGACTCGAGTGTGGACGGTTCGGCGCACCAGCGGGGGCCTCCACTCTCCAACACAACCGTGTGGCGTCCGCAGCTGTGCATGTCTCTGCCCAGCACCGAGCAGTGTACTGTGTATGTACTGTGTATGTAGGCAAGGAAGTACCACAGTAGTGTGCTGTAGTCCCAGTCGGCCCGGTAGCATGGCACGCCGGCGGCTGTTTGGGTTTGGGCCCTCCTCCTTGGCATCTGAGTACTGTCGCAGGACGCAGTACGCAGTACGCAGACCGTGCTCAGCACCGTTGCCAGAGCCTTGTCCCGCAAATGACAGTACCGCATGTACCATCTTTCCCAGCAAGTGCTCTTCTCTGGCGTCCGCCTCTTCTGCTGCAGGCTCTGCCCGGCGTCGGCCCCCCACATCTGTCCCTCTGCATGTTCAATCCGCTAGTCCTGCTCGTTTGCGCGTGTCATCATGGCCTAGAGGCCTCGTGTCCCTGACAGATTGGCAGCAGGTGAGTGATGTTGCCATCTCGTTGCTTGCTGGCTTGCTGGGCTGCTGGTCCCTGCCCGCTCCTGTTGGCTCCGTTGGTGCACGGTAGGGGTGCCAATCGGCATCTTGTAATAATGTGGACTACATATCCTGTGCTCATGGTCTTCAAGGACTGGTACCATCCCTTCCCTTTTGAGAACCAGTCCTGAGACGGCCTTGCCGACACCCTTTCTGTCCTGCCCATTCTCCGTCGAGCCCCACACCGTTTAATACATCGCGCTACCATCCGCAACCTTCTTATCCTGCTCCGCTTCTTCGTTTTTCCATGTTGTGTACTTGACAATAATCGTGACCATGGGCTCAGATTCAAGGACAGGCTCCAGCTCGGCCACACCCTTCGACGGGGGCAAAGCCGCTCAATCAGCTCCATCTATCGCGTCGAAATCGTCAAAAGGAGCAGAGGCTTCACTGCACGCGCCCAGCCCGCATAACATGGCAACCATCGTTGACGACGACGATCGGCTACTCACGCGCATTGGATACACCCCAGTATGTTCGCAAACTCCGATTTTTGCTCAAATTTGTTGACAATGAAAGGTTCTCCAACGTCACTTTTCAAGATGGTCAACTGTGTCCTACGCAATCTCCATTCTCGGTGTGTTGGGCTCTGTCCCCGCAACGTTTGGCAGTCCAGTGGGCTCTGGAGGACCGGCAACCGCAGTCTGGGCGTGGATGATCGGTAGTATCATGGCCTACTGCATAGCCAGCTCAGGTGCGTCTTACTGGCACCCGCCCCGATATCGTACTAATCCACGTAGTTGCTGAACTGGTCTCGGCCTATCCTACCGCTGGAGGCATGTACTATGTTACGAAGCACGTAGTCCCCAAGGATCGCGTGGCACCGTGGGCGTGGATCGTTGGTTGGTGCAACTTCCTAGGTCAAGCTGGCGGCGTGGCAAGTCTGGCGTACACCATCTCACAGATGATTCTCGCGACGGCGGTCATGCACTCCATTGAGGACAGCAACGGTGTGCCGAGCTTCAGCCCGTGAGTTTCCAAGGAGTCGTCTGCTATGCCATCAAACTAACAACTCGCAGAACATCAGTACAAACAGTCTTGCTTGCGATTCTCGTCCTGTGTTTGTTCGGCACTATCTGCTCCTTCCCTACGCTCTGGCTTCACAAGGTCATTCTGTGGTTCGCACCCATAAACAGTAAGTGTACCTTCCACTTCCATAGAGCTGAGCTAATCGCCGGACAGTTCTTGCCTCCATTGCGATTTGCGTTGCTCTTCTCGTTCTCACCCCCGATAAACAAAGCGCCAAGTGGGTTTTCACGGAATTCACAGATGGTTCTGGCTGGGGCAGCAAGGGATTTTCCTTCCTGCTTGGGTTCGTCGAATTTCCACCATTCTAATAGGCACTTCTAACACGGCCAGTTTCCTCTCGGTTGCATGGACTATGACGGATTACGATGGCACTACTCAGTGAGTTTTACGGCAATTGCATGCCAGCCACGCTAATGTCTGTTCCACAGCATGTCGGAAGAAACGCACGACGCTGCGGTTCGAGGCCCCGTCGCCATCAGAGCTGCCATCCTCGTTTCCGGAGCAGTCGGCTGGATGCTAACGGTTACTTTTTGCTTCTGCATGTCAGATTACGACGCAATCATGGCTACACCGACCGGACTTCCCGTCGCACAAATCTTCTTGAACGCTGGTGGCAGGACAGGAGGGACGGTCATGTGGTTCTTCGTTATCCTGGTCCAGTTCTTCACCGGTTGTACTGCGATGCTAGCGAACTCGAGGATGGCCTGGGCTTTTGCTCGTGATGCAGCATTTCCATTCTCCGAGTAAGTTGCCGCCCTGTCGTGATCGGTGAGCGCAAGGCTGATGTGAGACAGTTTCTGGGCCAAGGTAAACATCGTCACCGACACGCCCATCAATGCCGTCTGGCTCGTCGTACTCTTCTGCAGCTGCCTCAACATGATCGGTATAGGCAGCACCCTGACTATTCTGAGCATCTTCAACGTCACCGCCCCTGCGCTCGATATCAGCTACATTGCTGTCATTGTCGCGCACAGATGGTACGAAGGCAAGGTCCAGTTCCATCCAGGACCATACACAATGGGCCGGTGGAGCAGGCCGGTCAATGCGATTGCCGTTACGTGGGTGTGCTTCATCAGCGTCATCTTGTTCTTCCCCACGGTAAGACCAATCACCGCTACAAACATGAACTACGCAGTCTGTGTAGCTGCCTTCATTGGCTTCTTCAGTATGATCTGGTGGTATGCAGGAGCTCGCAAGTAAGTTATCCCACTCGACATGCAAATGCTCATTGTGGGAAGCACGCACTAACCATAGCCTGCAGGCGATACACTGGGCCCCGCACAACAGACATGATCGATGAACTGCCACAGGAAGATGCGCGTGATATCGTGGCCGATTCAACGCGCTACTACGAGCCCTGACCGTGGCATTGCTCTGGCGATCCGCGCAAATCGCAGTGGACGCACGCACTCATTCTATGCATATCTGCAGCCGCCTCACACACGAGCATAGGGGTACGAGCCCCCGCATTCGCTCGGCATATATTGCCTGTTGTAGGCGGCTTCACACGCCACGAAATTCACGAATCACGACCTTGGACACAACTCCCCATACGAGTCCCACGTTGCAGTGCAGTACCAAGGCCAAGCGGAGCAATCAACACTCTCCACCCACGCATAGTACCGGTCCAACAACGCACCTCGCCCTCACAGCGACGAGGTCCTTTCATCGTTGGTTTTTCTTCTTTTGTTTGTGATTTGCTTTTTCCAACCTGGCCCCTTGCGCCCGGGGTCTCGGAGTCCTTTGTTCTTGCGTTCCTCATTTCTTCCTGCGGCAAGCGCGTTCTCACGACCCGTTCTTCTTGCATACTCCCCGGCGTACACGTCACTGGGCTGGACTTGGCTGGCACGCAGAGCGCATTTGATACCTATAGACTTAAGATACCGACAGCAAGCACGATAGATAGATAGGTGGCACAGCGTGGCGTTCACTTTAATGGAATCCTTTTTTTTGGCACATCCGCCACCGCACTCGCGCGGTCCTATCTCTCGATTTGAATATTACGTATATGTGTGTGTTCATCTGTGTGATAGCGATGCCAACGCGGGGAGGTACTACCTACCTAGGATAGGGTAGCGTGGTCGGGTAAAATGGTACCGAGGTAGAGTGTTGGGGTCGTACATCCAAGGTAAAGGGGTGGTCTGTGTGCATGTGACGAGGCTGTAATGGGGATGTTGCGATTGTCTGCTGTGGAGGCTGTGATCGATGCGTGGAGTTGTGGTGGTGTGGGACGTTCGTAGGGCGTATCTGCGTGAGCCTGGTGTTTCGTACCATGTGACTGGGATGAGGGAGGTTTTCAAGGTAGGTGAGAATAACTCCTCGAAGAAAACTATCTGGAGGGAAATTACGACAAAAAGATCGAGCTATCGAGTGTATGGAGTACAAAAATTGTCACAGAAAGGTGTCTCCCGTAGCCGTTAAAAAAAGAACTTGATGATAACTATAGCTGTGGTTATCAACGCACGCGATGAGCTTATGGACCTCATCATCCGTATGTGTAGAGTCTTAGACGCAGGGACCAGGGACTTGAGATACACTCATGCTTGTGGCTACTACTGTTCTAGTTCTCTGTTTTCGATAAAGAAAATACGGCGCGGTGTGCGGATTGCATGTAGACAGTTTCACGCTGGCTTCACGTGATGCTCAATTTCATGTCAAGTCACTGAACAATACATGCGGCAAAGAGAAAGATTTATGATTTCTTCAAACCGTAACCTGTAACAAGTTGACTGAACGAATGGACTTGAGCAATATTTATCCCACGCAGATTGTCATGGTGTGTTTTAAAGGATGCTGGTGTACCTATAGTATAATATTGATGAGTGCGTAACTCCCAACATGAGTCAGCCACTGAGAATCTACTCCTGCACAACGCGACCTAGTTACACACATTCTGTCCTCAACATGTCCTTTTGCACACCTTGTTTGAGTCATGCCCTCAAGACAAGGAGAGAATGGCGAATGTAGCGGTGAGTCTAAACCGAAGCGTCAGCTACTCATGCCTTGCTGCGTCGAAAATTTCCAGAGCTGACTCTACGAGTCTAGAAAGTCGCATATTCAGTCATCTCCAAGACGGTATATAGCTTGTCCCTTGGTGGCCTGCTTCGGTGCGCAGTACTATCCCTGATATCCTAAATAAGCACCACGACTTGAGACTTTCAAATCTGAATAAACACCAGCACCATCAAACTCTTCGTTCTAGCTCTATTTCCTCAAGAACGACACATCTACAAGCCCTTATTGTAATACCAACTCCTTCAAGAACAGCACAACATGTTTTTGCCCATCAGAACTGCCCCAAAGGCCGTCTTCCCTGCCGACCGGCTCCCGGACGTATTGCAGATCCTAAAAAGCCTCGTAAAGGCAGGCCGTGAAGACCTGTACTTCAACAACGACCCCATCGACGAGTCCGATCCCGCCGACCACCCCAACGCTCGTAAATGGAAAAACCACGCGCAGCACCGGGCGATTGCCCCAGAAAAGGGCGACGACGTCTCTGTCAAGATTTGTGCGAGAATTGAACACTGGAATCAGAAAGCACCAAGATCTTTTTCTTTTGGAGCACCGCACCATGAGTTGCTGGCATGTGTGTGCAATATAAAGGCGGATCAATTCAAGCTATACAACGGGAGATGGACTGCTGTTCAAGGTCTTCAGGGTAAGTCCTGGGGCGGGGACAGGGCGCCTCAATTACAGGGGCTCATACAGTATAATGTGCAAGTTAGGGTGGAGGTGGAGTTCGTGGAGGAGAAGGAGGGTGTGGAGGAGAAGGAGTGAGCTGGTGTCGGCATGCATGTATACATGCGTAAATATGTAATGTGACTACAACTAGCTGTAAACAGATCGAGGGGATATCAACGACAGTATTGTGTTGTAATTGAGTGTCGCGAAGAGTATGCTAATTGAGATGGAGTATAGTGTCATATCATGATTCGTCCATGCCCGAACTAAATAGTTACTGAGTTCCTGTCATACACGCGATACCTACCACGCTACCATTCCAAGCCTACAACTTTCCCCCATCCTTAATAGTATCCCTAACCAACTTCAACGCCTCTACCGCAAACCGAACCTACTCCATGTTAGCCAGCCAACCCCACCCTCCCCAACCCACCACGCTACTCACCATATTCCCCTCCCTATCCCCACCCAACCCAGTAACCAACTCCCTCACCTCCGTCCCCTTCTCCCCCGCTACAGCGAGCGCCACAAACCCAGGCTCCCGATACCTCTCCGTCCCCTGGACACCCCCGCCCGGCCCTGCAGTCCCGCTCTCGCTAACCGTCCACGTGCTGCCCAGCGTCGCTCGCGTGTGTTCCGCCAGCCCTTTCACAATGTCCGTCGTGGGGCCCGCATAGTCCTCGATGTCCTGCTTGGTCCAGCCCGCGAACGCGACGCGCGCTTCGAGCGTGTAGAGGGTCAGGCCGCCGCGGTAGAAGCGGGACGCGCCGGGGAAGGAGAGGAGGGCTGCGGAGATGAGGCCGCCTGCTGCCTGGGGGTTGGTTGGTTGGTTGGTTTGAGTGAATTAGGGTAGGGGGAGAGGGACGTACTGTTTCGGCGACTGAGATGGTCTCTTTGCGTTCTTGGAGGAGGGATGCTACTTCTTGGACGATTTCGCGGAGCTCGGGGGGTGGGAACGTGGATGCCATCTTGTTGTGTATATGTGGATTTGGAGGCCTGGCAAGTTAGCGAGGAATTGTGTATGCACGTAGGAGAGAGCTCATAATACAGGAACGGGCGATCGGTACTCCGCGGGGAATTTGTAAGATAGTGGACGACGTCGGACGGCATGACGCGATGTGGGGTAGCTCCCGTTGGAGTGCAGCAGCTCTCCACTCTCCTGCGTCCATGGTGGCATTTGAGCCGCAGTCTAGGGGAAATGGAGGGCAAGTATTTGGAATGGGCATGGTTCTGCATTTATTCTGATGTTTGGACACGGCGAAAACTTGAGTCGGTGGGGACATTGTACACTTGAGATCGTTGTTTCATTCTACTAGGGAGAGCGCACTCAATCGCCTAAAATGCTAACCCAGCTACCGATTCTCTGCTTTGAGACGATGTTTTCACACCCAATGTGACGCCGGACAACAGATGGAAATGATAGCTGAATACTACCATGGAAAGATAACGCCTGACCAACGCCGTTCGCTAGCGCGTGAGCGTCGGGTATCATAATGAAAGACGTATGTTTAAAGAATGCTTTAGCGTTGGGGATACTTGATGGGTGCGCATAAACCCGGTTATTACCGCCTCGCTTGGTGGTACAAACGATGATTCAAGGCGAATGAGACAAGCCGACCGGAAACGGTGCGACAGTGCGGCCATGCCAACAGTAGCCGCGGTCTGGGCAACCCTACAGCGGAAGATCACGACTGCGTCGGGTCGTGCAAGGGATGTGGCGTATCGACAGGAAAGGTCGTGGCGGGGCTCACGTGCTGCGAGTTCTCCGGCGAGTTGTTTTTTGAATTTGCGGGACTGGTTGTCGGCGAGCGGGAGACGATGTAGAGTTCGGGAAACGAGTTGAAGAGGAGGCGTTTCCAATAGGCGGTGGATGGTAGGCCAACGTTGGCAAGCGAGGATTTGAGCGTAGGCTTGTCCCGGTTGCGCTCCAGGTCTTCAGGCAAGAGAAGGTCCTCGGTGCGAATCTCTAACCGGCTGTTGCCTCGAGGAATCTCCTTTTTAGTGACGCGCATGAAAGGCAGCTGCGGGTCTGGAGAGGCCGCCCCCCGTTAGCGAAGCGGCACGTAGAGGTAGGATTTCGAACGTACCGGCATCCAGCTCGCGACACAGGTCACGCTGGGTGGAAACCTCGAGCGCTTTGCAGCCCGAGCGGTATCTGTACACAAGGATATTCCTATTGTCCTCCTCGTCGAGCCCAAAGAGGGTGCTAGCCTTGCTAGTATGACTCGAGCCGCCGGTCGAGTTGGATTTCCAGGTGGCCATACCGGATATCTTCGTGTGGGTGTGTAGCAGAATGACGGCGAGGCTGAGACGGTGGTTGCGTAGGGCTATCGGTGGATGGTCGAAACGGTGTTCTGTTTGCGAGCCACGAGCTCTGGTGGACGGTGCTTTGTATAGAGAAAGGCGTTGGAGGCAGCGCAAGTCTGCTGATGTGAAGGCGCGGAGGTGGAGTGAGAGCCTGGGTCATCCAAGAACGTTGAGCTTAACGTCACTTCGCTGCGCCGCTGCGCCGCAGGGACGGTGGCGTCGGCCGGGGCAGGCTGATTGGCTCGATTACTGGCGATGCGATTGGCTGCATGTCCTCACTCGATGAGGTTTGATGTTGATGTTACCCTGCCAGTTTGCATTGCACAGAGATCTCGTTGTGGGCACGCCGCCGTGTTGCCGACAATACGCGCGCGCAAGGTGATTGAAAATGCGTCATCTGTGATACACGATGTGCGAACTCGAAGCATGGCTCTGCGCAGCCATCATTGGACGGGATGAAAGACAATGCTCGTGTCCGTACGGACAATACAGGTGACTTGGGGACGAGATCGCCCTTGATTCTTGCGCAAACCTAGTGTTGACTGCTCACTGAACCCATCACATGGACGCCATCATCTGGCCTGCAAAGAGTCGGGAGTTTGCTGTGCGTGCATTAGCTGCGGTTGCAGCCGCGGAATACGGGTAGCCGCTGTTCGCGCCGTTTGATAGTGCAAACCTCGGGGCGTCTGTGTAGCTGTGGTTTACGCCCGATACTCGTGTGTCCAAGTGGTGTGTCTACCCCAGATCGGTCGGGCAAAGGATCCGCTGCGGGAGCGGGCTGATCTCATCACCTTGTCGTGCGTGACACCGGCCCCATGCGCCCCTGGCCCCGGCGGCCCCTGGAGCTCCCGAATTGCGCGCAAGAATAAACCAGCATGGAAGGTTCAGCAGAGGCTGCAACAACAGCAGGAGATGGGGCGTGAGGTGTGAGGCGTGGGGCGGAGCAGCGGCACCTTTGGAGACTCATTCGCCCCGTCGAATCAGGCGCTGTTTTCCGGGGAGGCGGCGGCGGCCATTTTGGGTTTGGGCGATCCATCAGCCACTCCCGCGCATCGCTAGCTAACACCCTCACCGAGCTGCGACATCTGTCATGAGGACGCCCATGACCGCGAGGCCTTAAAGTTGGCAGGCTCTCCCCTAGCCTTGCGCCTGCACACCGCAGAACTGCCCCATCACATCGCATCTGCGTCCTGTCGATCCATTCCTTCGACCAAGGTCCACGGATCCACTTGCTGCTACAAATTTGGCGCTAATCCACCATCTTCACCATGCAGACGACGCTCGCTCCTCCCGTGGACTCGCCGCGGGCCCTCTCGGTTATGACAACGGGCACCTCGGCCTCGGCGGCGGATAGGACTGGCCATACGTGGAGCGTGTCGGTGACGGAGGAGAACTGCTGGGAAGATCTTATATTGACACTAGGTATGTATGGCTCGACGCTTCCGTTTGCGACCCGTTGCTTCCTTCCGCGTCACCACCTCGATCGCGCTTTCCTCCGCCGGACGCATACCCGACGATTACAACCAGGCTGGACACATGAGCCCAGAGGCGTTGCTGTATGAGGCTGAGGCTGCAGCTGCCTGGCACACCTTATTTGGTGCGGTTGCGTCATAAAACAGCTATAGTACTAGGTCAAACGTCGAGTACTGTATTGCTCATCCTGGGGTAACACGGTGTACTCAGACTTTTGACTAGGCACAGTAGCTTTCTGGGCTCAAACGTCAGGCTGGCTTGAATGTTTGCAACATTCGGGTCTGTAAATCCAGTCTGGGGCCTTTGACGAGCATAGATGGGCGCACTTTGGCAGCCTTGGGTGCACTTGTGTTACCCCAGGGTATACTCTCATCGCTCACAACTCTGTCTCCCGGCTGGCCACCCATATTCGGATGGTTGGAGCGAACCCATCTCCGGACCACAGAAGATCTGCTGGTGTGACAGGAGCCTTGATTATTACACTTTGATATGGACAAATGCTAACATACCGACAGATGGCGGCGGCATACGAGGCTACTCTAGCTTGATCATCCTCCAACGGCTCATGCACGAGATTGCCGAATGTGAGAAGCGCTTGATGGACGAAGAGGGACCCCTACCGGACTCGGAAAGAAACACGTTCAACGAAGATGAGCTGTTGCCATGTCACTACTTCGATTACATGTACGGAACGAGCACAGGCGGCCTCATATCGGTGATGCTAGCCCGGCTACGCATGACAGTCCCCCAGTGTCTTGAGATATATCGTCAAGTTGGAGATGATCTGTTCGGACACCGCAGGAACACGCTCCCACTGGCTACAAAATATCACCACAAGCCCCTCGAGAAGGCTGTGCGAACAATAGTCAGCCAGTATTGCAAACACCATGAGACCTGCGCAGGCGACGACTGGCATCCTTGGAGTGTTGGCGAGGACAAGTCACAGAGTAGCTCGTCTTCCAGTATATCTGGTCAAACCGACCGGATCTGCCAATCGTATGTATAACCTCTCATGTATTGCGTTTTGCCGCGGCTTCCAGAAGCTCGCGAAGCATCATATGTGATGTATAACCTCTGTCACTTTCAGGGCCTTGTGTTACCCCAGGATGGGTAATACGAAGGCCGCTGATCCTCTTGTCACCTTCCATTGATTGAGCACGTGCTGACATACCAGGATTTGCCTTACTGCCACCCACTCCGGCATGATCGACGAGGCCTACTTGTTGCGGACCTACGACCATCGTTACGACCCAGATATTGCCCCTGTATGGGTGACGCCTTATAATGAGGGCGCTGATAAGCTTAAGATATGGCAAGTCACGCGTGCTACTTCTGCAGCACCTTTCTTCTTCAAAATGTTGGAAGCAGATTTTGGAGATAAGAATAAGACTGGCTTCAAAGATGGAGGAATTCGTGAAAACAACCCTTCATATGCTGCTTATAGTGAACACGCTTCATTAAAGGGCGATGAGCACGAACCAGCTTTACTCCTATCAATTGGCACAGGAAGACCAAACACCAAAAACGACGGTTTCGCTTCAGTATGGCCAGGACCTTTTGGGAAGCTGCCATTGTTGCAGAAATGGTCTGAGAAGTTTGCTGTATTCAAGAATGTTCTGATCAAATACACTGAGGGCGAGGATCGCCATAAGATGATGCGCACTATCGCTCGGGGTGAACACCGTTGGTACAAGCGCCTGAACGTCGATGAAGGACTTCAAGACATGCCGCTTGACGAATGGGAAGAAGGCGTTTGGACTAATACTACTACCGGGACCACTAAAAAGGTTACTGGAGGGAAATCCCTTGCAAAGATGGAGAACGTCACAAATGCCTATCTGGACAGAGAGCATGCACAATCCAAGGCTCCGCTGCTGGAATATGCCCCACCGAAGGTCATGCTCCAGCAAGTCGCAGAGAGACTGGTTCGGCATAGGCGATTGAGAGAAGCCACGAAGAACGATGACCTCCGCCGCTGGCAAACACACATGGGACAGTGGCTGACGGGCACTTTGAAAGAGGAGGACGGAAAAGCAACCCCAAAGCCTGGCATCAAGCCTGAGTCGAGAAGGTCAAGCGCACAAACGTCATCGTCGTCGTCGAACCCACCAAAGCCTGCGCCAACAGGGGCATCAACTCCAGTGACTTTATCTGAGTCTACGAATCTACCAAATCCCGGCCCCAATGGGAAGACCACTCCTGTTGTCTTGTCCAACTCGCAACAAACCAATAGTCGTGCAAAGGAACCGGACCAGGAACCACAAGTCAACATACCCGCTATCATTACCTCTGAGCCCACCGAGCCCTCTGTTGCGCAGGTCAACCGTTGACCGCGCCAGGTCAAAAGTCTGTGTCTTCAACACTGTGTTGCCCCAGGGTAGGCAATACGTAGGTCGAAGAGAGTCCTTAGTGTGGCGTGCATAAGCATGTTGGAGCTCCATAAAGATCCACCCGCCGCCACAAAAGTCGAGCCATAGTCTTCACATATGATGCGGATCTAGTCCACCCATGATGCATGCTATTCCAGTGGAAAGCTCACCACCTATCCCGCTAACGGGCATGCATCCGGATGCTTCGACGGGCTCAGCATGCCATCCCGGTGGTCTCTATGCGATCGTGGCTTGCCAGGCTCGCGCACACATGCTGCCCTCAACAGCACGGGCCCACATCGCTCAACCACGGTTGCGGTTACATGTTCCACCCTCCTTCACTTTCAGCACAGCGATTCTGTATATTTCTTGTTTCATTCTTGGATTTCGGCTACGCATAGCACCACTGCATTGCATGAGATACCATTTTATAGCTACCTCTTCGTCGTATCTGTATAACTTTTTGTCGCCACGAATTTATGGAGCCGGGTGCATATCTCGTGGTCCGGGTGTGGGTTGAATTGGGTATACCACACTTTGGGTATTACTATAAACTGGCCCACAAATTGACTTTTTGTCTCGCAGTCTTGTAAACGCAGAGGCCCTCCAGTCTACCCAAGCCGCACTATCGTCAAGTGAAATAGTAACTCTACCCACTGCTACAGAAACCCTCAAGCCATCAGACACGATCCACGCTCCAGGACAACACCACAAGAACACCTCTTCCCAGTACAGCAAAGACCATCTAGTCCACCCTAAACACATCAACGCCGCAAGATCAGTCGCACGGCATCAACTCAACACGTCGTCAAGGCCATCAAGACCACCCAGGACACGCTCATCACCACGCGGTTCGACCCTCGAACACCACATCACACAAGATGGCAGACCACACCACGATACCTACCTCACGCCCGTGCCAAAACCACGACAACCCAACACCACCCCCCACCCGGATCCCCTCCCTCACACACCCTCCCACCATCCCCTCCGCCACGCACCTCCTCCACCTCCGCATAACCCACCTCGCCGCCAGCTACGCCTCCGAAATCGCCGCCTCCACGCACCCGCACCACATCCTCCAACTCCAGCACTTCTTCTCAGACGGCATGCGGGAATACGTTTCACACCTCGAAACTCTCGCCAGGGGCACAGTGCACGAGGGTCTGGGCATGCGGATGCTGCGGGATGCGGTGGCGAGGGGATGGACGCCTGGGGTGCGGTGGCTGGATGTTAGTGCGTTGGTGGAGGGGGAGAGGAGGAGGGCGATGGTGAGGGGGCTGGAGGCGTGGACGCGCGGGCTGGAGGAGAGTATTTGGCGGATGCACTGGGGGGCGAGGAGGCGGTGGGCGGTGGAGTGGGTGGAGATGGAGGCGGAGGGGAAGAGGGTGCGTGAGATGGGGAAGTGGTATCACTTGGCGGGGTTGAGGGGCGAGGAGTTGGGGTGGAGGATGTACTGTTGGGAGGCCGATCTGGAGGTGGAGAGGAGTGGGGTGAAGAGCTTGGAGGAGGAGTTTAGGGAGGTGGGGGAGTGGCCCGAGGGGTGTGGGCCGATGGATGAGGACGATGTATATGATGAGGACGATGGATATGTGGGGGACGACGAGGAGATGAACAAGAATGAAGAGCAGGTCGAGGACGGGTGGGTGGTGGTCATACCTAAGCACGAGAGTTGAGCGGGAACATGGCGAGTACAACCACTACCGGACCCGACGGATAGGTAGTACACGGTGATGGTAGAATATGTTCGTATTTAAGACAAGAGTGGAAAGCTAACCAGTCAAAGCTCACTCTGCGCTCGCGTTCAAACCGCTCCTTTAATTATACATTGTTCCTTGTACATCGCTGGCCGATTCTTTTGATGCGTCATCCATTCCCGCTCCACCCTCAATGACCCCTCCTCTCCTTGTCCGACGCCGTCTGGCTGATGTTGAGACCCAATCCCTGGGAGTCCAGGTACACCTTGTTTTGCGACGACTGCAGGATCTGGGCAATGTTCTTCGCGTTGTCGAACTCCCTCAGATCGACGTATGACCGTGACTTCTTGATGGCGTCACCAATGAGCTCGGCGGATCGTGCCTCACCCTGCGCGCGGACGATTGTGGCTTGCTTCTCCTGGCGGGCCTTGTCGACGACGAAGGCGGCGCGCTGGGCTTCCTGCTGGGCGACCTGTTTGGCTTCGACAGCGGCGGTGAACTCGGGCGAGAAGGCGAGGTGCTGTGTACTGTCAGTATGGCAAGTGTTTCGACGTATAAAGGCTGCATACCGTCAGAGAGACATCGTCAAGCATGATGTTGAATCTCGCCGCCCTCCTCACGAGGTTATCCCGCACTAACCGACTGACGTTCTCACGCTGCGTGATCAACTGGCTGGCGTTGAACTGCGCCACGACGCTCTTCAGCACCTCGTTCACAATCGACGGCAGCACTCGCTCATCGTAATCTGTACCCAGCGTCCTGTAGATCTGCGGCAGCGCATCGACGCGCGGCCTGGAGAGCACACGGCAGGTTATGTTGACCATCTGCAGGTCCTTTGTGCCGGTGAGGGAGGCGACATTTCGGGGCTTCGCGCGCACGTCGTAGGTGATGGGAGTCTCGAGCCACGGGATGCGGAAATGGGTTCCTTCGCTGTAGATCTCTTTCTGCACGCCGCCTATCCTGGTGTACTTGATCGCGCGGTGACCTCCGTCCACTGTAGCTCCGTCAGCACTGCCCCATCATGGGTTTGCCCCGAGTCCAGGCTCGAAGCTTCCGCCGGCATAACTAACCGTTGAAGAGCGAGTTGTTTGCGACATACAGGCCTCCAGCGAGGAATATGACACCTGCGAGTCCGCCGAAAACGCCTTTGGGTGGTCCGCCGCCGGCGCCACCGAATCTTTGTGTGCGTCGCGTGAGCTCGGTCTGGATACGCTGCCAGGCTTCCTTGGGGTCGGGGGCAGACATGTTGGCGGGTGATTGTCAAGAATCGGATAGGAATGGCGATGGCGATGTCGTCGTAGTGGTGAGGTCGACGAAAGAAATCGCGGCGAAACTGAGCTCCGGCGTGCAGGGATGCTGCTCTTGCCAAGCACGAACCCCAGGTGGGTGGGTCGCCGCTTCCTTGCACCTCGCCGCACGTCTGAAGATATAGCTAGATCTTCTTCGGCGTAATCGGACGTTTGGGATTTCGGCAGCACTTGGTGGTATATGACAGAGCATGTTTCCATTCCCTCTCGGCGGACAGACTCCAAAACAATGGTGGACAGTCGCCGCATCTGTTCGGCGCACGGATCATCAGGCCAATCATCGTCGGAAAGTATATGTTCCTTAAGCACAGCTGTCCAGAAGCTCCCTCCAACCTGGCCATAATTTATATTCTGCGAACTGGCTTGACGTCGTCTTCGCCTGCTCCTCTGTTGTGATACCCCTTCTTTTTCTATTGTGCGATCCTGCAATCAATCGTGGACCCGGCGGAATTCATTGTCGCGTGGCAGCTTTGTGCGACAGCTCCAGCTATTCTATTGTGAGGTACATGCGGGCAGCTTCAGCGAGAAACGTGTCACCCACTAACAAAGATGAAGAAGACCCAGGCCAATTGCGACTTGAACCACCCCAGTCCAGACTGCATAACCAACACCCTACCACCATATACCCAGCGCAATTGTGCCCCGCCGCCATGCACCTCAACTCACGGACCTTGAAGGCCATCGCCTGGTCTACCCTCGCGCTCTCCACCGCCAACGCCCAGTACATAATAGACAACCTCAGCTTCGGGCAAAAAGCAGGCGAACCCATTTCGCCCAACCTTCGCGGAATCCCACATTACTCTGCCAAAGGTCTCGGCTGGGATATCGAGATATTATCCGACCGCGCCGTCCTCACACCGCCGTGGCCCGGAAACAAACGTGGAGCCCTATGGAGCGAGGACCCATTGCACCATGCCGGCGATTGGAACGCAGAACTGCACTTCCGTGCCGCAGGCATGGATCGGGGTGGTGGGAATCTGCAGCTATGGTACACGAAAGAGTCGCAGAAGAACGAACCACCGGCGAGCTTGTACACGGCGCCCAAGTTTGACGGGTTGGTGCTGGTTGTCGATCAATACGAGGGACGAGGCGGATCGGTGCGAGGGTTCCTGAACGGTGGAGACATCGACTTCAAGGTGCATCACGATCTGGACCAGCTGGCTTTCGGACAGTGCAATTATGCATACAGGAACCTTGGACGCTTCAGCGTGTTGAAGATGTCGCAGGCGAATGGCAAATTCGACGTCACTGTGGACGGCAACCCATGCTTCTCCACAGACAAGGCAAGACTCCTCTCACTCTTCACCACACGCCAAAACTGACATATCTTCCAGGTCCGACTCCCCGCAGGCTACCACTTTGGAATTTCCGCCTCCTCCGCCGAAAACCCCGACTCTTTCGAAGTCCAAAAGTTTCTCGTCTCCACCACAAACGCCCACACGCGCGAGGAGCCCGGCTCCCACCAGAACCAAGCCGCGCAGAACCCCAACCAGCAGCAGCAACAACAACAACAACAACAGCAAGGCCAAACCCAGCAGCAAAACGTGCAGCCCCCGCCCCGCGTCCACGGCAACTGGCTCCAGCGTACGCAGGAGCAGAACAAGCCCCTCGACCCCAACATCCCGCAAATGGTCGAAGACGTCTTCGCGGCCAACATAAAGTCGCAGCAGGACCAGTTCGGGGACCTGCATAACCGGCTGCAGATCCTGAACCACAAGATCGACGGGCTGTACGACCTGCTCGAGAAGGTAATCGCGGACAACGACCAGCGGTTTGACCAGCTCATGGGGCGCATCACGCCGATGCACGACCAGATCTCTGCGACGATGCGGAATGTGGAGAAGGTGGAGCGCACGACCATGGAGACGCTGCGGGATCTTGAGAGCAAGGATTTCAAGGATTTGTTGAACTCGGTGCACAGGTCGATTGAGCGGGGACAGAGTGCGATGAGTGCTAATATCCCTGCCGCGATTAGCGATAGTAAGTTACCCTCGATTCCCTTCACATACATGTGCATGGCGCTAACGGTGCGGCAGTCGTGGATAAGGGCAGACCCAGCATGACTTCGTTCTTCTTTGTTGTCGTTGTGGTGCAGGTCTTGGTCTTGTGCGCGTACCAGCTGTACAAGAAGAGGAGGAACAGTGCGCCGAAGAAGTATCTATGAGCGTCCTGTCCATGTGTGGTTCCTTTTTTGTTTATGATTTGATGCGGGTAGCTAGAGGACTTTGCATTGTAGGTCTAGTTGCGCGGCCGGCCTGTGGCATACAAGGCGTTTTGGCGACAGAGCATCGTGGGTGGGGCTGGTGTTTGGTTGAGCAGTAAATATAGAGTTCGTGATGAATATAACACATGGTTCAGACAGTTGTCATGGGCACGCAATGGAACTGCAATGCAGATGCACAACATAGCTTTTGGGTTGGCTTAACTCAAATACAGCGGAGGTGCGCTATTCTGGCCTCCGGAATCCAGCAAATCTCACCCCCGCGCGTGGTATATACAATGCGATACTCGAAACTACTTTTACAACATGGGCTTCACGGGGTCGGCAACCTTGAAGTCGGCGCCCGTCTTCGACCGCACTTCGTCAACGGTCACACCGTCCGCTACCTCAACCAACGTGAGGCCCTCCGTGAAGTCGACGTCGAACACACACTGCGATGCGGGTTAGTCAATGTCTCGATCTCAGAACTAAAAAATACTCACCAGATCAGTGATAATCCTGCTCACGCACGCCTTCCCGGTCAACGGGAACTCGCACTGCTTCAGGATCTTCGGCCGTCCCTTCTTATCTGTATGCTCCATCGTAACCACGACCTTCGTCGCCGACGGGTTGCTCACGAGGTCCATTGCTCCACCGAAGCCCTTCACCTTGCCCGGCAGCATCCAGTTAGCCAGGTCGCCCCGCGCGCTCACCTGCATGGCGCCCAGGATGGTGAGATCGATTTTTCCAGCGCGTATCATACCGAACGACTCTTCCGAGCCAAAGGTCGACGCGCCAGGAAGAAGCGTCACCGTTTCCTTGCCCGCGTTGATCAGATCCGGATCCTCGGCGCCCTTCTGCGGATACGGTCCCAGTCCGAGGATACCGTTCTCGGACTGCAGCTGCAGCTCGATGGACGGGTCTACAAACGACGGCGCCAGCATGGGCATGCCGATGCCCAGGTTGGCGTACATACCGTTCTTGAACTCCTTCGCGGCGCGGCGCACGATGCGCTCGCGCTTGTTCGCGGCGTCGCCCGCGCCCAGAACACTGATGGCATCCTTGGGGTCCTTCGCGTTGACGACCTTCTCGATGTTCTTCTGCGCGGTGGATTGGATCACGCGGTCGACGTAGATGCCGGGGACGTGGACGGCGTGGGGCTCGATCTCGCCGAGCTCGACAATGTGCTCGGCCTCGACGATGGTGACCTTTGCGTTCCGCGCCATCGCGCCGTTGAAGTTCTGCGCGGAGAACCGGAACTGCAGGTTGCCCAGGCGGTCGGCCTTGTAGGCTTTGATGAAGGCGTAGTCGCCCTTGATTGCCTCTTCCATGACGTACGACTTGCCGCTGAACACCTTGACGTCGCGCGGCGTCGAGTACTGCGCGACGGAGCCGTCCTGGTTGTGCCGCAGTGCGAGCTCGCCGGTCTGCACGACGGTCCCGAAGGCGGCTGGTGTGTAGAAAGCGGGGATGCCCGCACCGCCCGCGCGGCATCGCTCGGCCAGCGTGCCTTGGGGCGTGAGCTCGAGCTCCAGTTCGCCGTGCAGATACATCTGCTCGAGCCTATACTCGCGGGTACGAAGTCAGTCAAGACAAGACAAGACAAGACAGTGGGGCTAGATACGAAGTACGTATGTCTTAGACATGGCAACTTCGTACCTGGGAGTATCGTACACCTTGTTCTCTCCGACATAGCTCGCAATCATCTTGGTGACCTGCTTGCTCTCGAGCAGCAGCCCGAGCCCTGAGCCCACCACTCCGGCATTGTTCGACACGGCGATGAGCCCGGTGATGGATGGCGTGTCTTTTACTTGGTTGATGAGGGTATCGGGAACACCTGAGAGGCCGAAGCCGCCGCAGAGGAGCGTGCTGTTGGACTGCATGCCTTCGATTGCGGCGGCGGGCGAAGAGTAGATCTTGTTGATCTCATTGCGGCGGAAAGTCGTTGAGAAGCTGCGGGCGACGTTGAAGTATGTCTGCGACCCGTTAGTTTGCGTGTGAGCGGCATGTTGTGCATCAATTACCTTTGTCGTGCTCGGCGAGAAGAGTGAAGCTGTGCGGCAAGTTCGGGCTAGCGACGGCATAGTGTCTGGGCTCCTCGAGCTGCGTGCAACTATACCACTGTACGGTGAGCTCTACAATACTGCTACACGTGGTCCCAAAACAAAGAAATGGTGTACAGAGCGCAGCGCAAGACAAAGTCCAGCTCGGGAGGTGGAGGCGCGGCTACAGATGGAGCTACTGGCATGGTGTCGCTGACCGCGGCAGCGTTCCGTACGGGGTAGACGCGGAATTGTCCTCTGCGCTGGAAGCGGTTTAGTTCAGGACGGGAGCAGCCGGCGGCGGATAACGTTGGAGCTCAGGCTTCGTCGCGAAGTCGTTTTCTTTGTCCGAAAGGCTTTCTATAGAACAGGTTGGCCATAGCGATCCCGTACGAAAGGGCTCGTCGAAGAGCGGGGGAGCTGCAACAGTCACGTGACACCCCACGCCGGAGCGGCTTTGTGCAACTGCAACAAGCCCGCCAAGGACGTTTGCTCGCTCCTCTTGAGCGCAGACACATCACATATGGGAGCCGGGAAGGCGCACGCCTACGGCCTGCCCTCTGTCCACTTCCTAATCTGCAACTTTTGGCCACGATTTTGATTTTTCATCGCCGAGCTTGAGGCTCCGCCATGCAGGCTACTCATTCTCCCTAACCCCGGTGGAGATGTCAGCGGCAAAGCATACCGACCAGGTCCACCGCGTCCTCCCAACACCTTTCAACCCAGGCACTGTTAGCGCAGCTCAGACTTCTTCTCGCACTACCTCCCACCCACAGGTAGTATACCACACTAACGACTTTGTCCCTGCGCCTTCAACCACCCCTGCTGCTACATCTTCTCGACCCGCTTTCACGATATGCCGATATTTTGGATGTGGGAGACCTCTTAATGGGTCTGCGCGCGATTACTGCAAGGATTGTATTGCTAAGGAGGGCTTTCGGGTTAGTCTGTACCGTCCTGCAGTCGTCTTTGTACGAGTCTACCATGTTGACTTGCATTTAGGTACGCTGTGGAAAACCACTTGGCATCCATGGGCCCATAGTGCCCGCGTCTATGTTCGCTTCAATCAAGGATACCCAGGATGCCCTTGGCCTATGCCTCGGGAGTGAGAATGCCAATGCTGCCGAACGCGCAAAACGGCTTGTTACTGAACTAGATCGTACTAGTAAGCGTTGCGCATCCTTACACTCGTGGAACGATCTCAACAAGAATCCGGATCTCTTGACTCCATATGCATGGAGTCTTCTCAACGAGTTCCGCGACATTTGGGGAGCCCGTCCCAGGTTCAAACGATCTGCTTCGGGTCCTCTCCAGAGTGGCATTCCAGAACACGATGAAATGTTAGTATTGTGGTTCAGCCTGAGTAGAACCTCATCTGACAGCTCCCCAGCATTCATTATTATCTGATGGTTGATTTAGCCATTCGATTAAGAAAGATCGCCCCTGCCAATCCCCACATTAGACGCAGTGCCAGGACGTCGCCAGAAAGCGAGATGACGGTGAACGGTCCGTCTTCCGTAGCAGTGAATTCTCAGAGTGTATCCGAGGAAAGGGCATGGCCTATCCTCCCTCCCCTACGGCTTGGCTCTTATCGTTCGAAGCCGGTTGCCCGTGCATCGCGCCCGCCGCCGTCGAATTCCGAGTCTCTGCCCAATCTCAGTCAAATTATTCCTTCGAGGGAGTCTGAAGCACAGCACAACAATGCGTCCAACGAGAACGATGATCTATACGAAGACGCGGCTCCGATTGAGACCGATGCCAGCAGCCCATCATTTAACAAGATCCCATCAACTGAGGCCAGCGTTGACGCCTCTGTAACGTCACATCCTCTCGTCTTACCGTCAAATCCTCGACCAGAGACTGCGAACATCAATCCAATCACTCTACTAGCTACCGAGATCTCACCTATGAGGGTCAACGTTGAGAGACCCACTCCACCGAACTCGCTTTTGACCATGTCAACAAGGCATGAAACGAGCAAACGCAAAAGCTTAAGCACGGAACCATCTCACAAGCTCTCGCCGACGACCCTGACAGGCTCCACCACCAAACAACAATTTGTAGGGAACGGAGAAGCCAGGGAAAGCGACGAAAGTGGCACAGGTAGAGAAGCGGTCGTGTTCTCGAGATCCTCCAAGAGACCTATGTCGCTTGCGGCCGAGAAACCAAGTCGAAAGCGCATCGCAGTAAACTATGACGAGGACGATTATCCACTACTGAGCGACGAGGAAGACTCTGCGCCAAAGAACCCCCCCATGGCTTCGCAGATAACAGGTAGATGTGGCGGCTATGCCGGCCGTATCACGAAGCTAAAAAATCTGAGAACAAGAGCAGTCTTGGAGTCAATTCCAGCTCTGCCCGGTTTCAGCAAAAGAAAAGTGGATTCGCCTAAGAGATTGCGTCGGTCTTCTGCGATCACAACAACGAAAGTTCGCTTGAATCAAGCAGTAATAGTGCGGTCGTCTATTGAGGGATATGTGCCACGGCTGCTTTACACGCGTGGAAGCGCTGCAGTCAACGATAAACCGAGGAAAGCTGGCGACCTTGTCGATGTGCCTGGATCCGATGACACTGAAGACGATCCTTCTTTCAAGTTCGAAAAACGCGTATGCATGGATTGCAGCACGGAGCACGGAAAAAAGAAGCTGTGCAGTTGGAGGGGGATGAGAAAGGGGACACAAATGGGCTCCCGGGACGCTCCAATAGAGTTGAGCTCGAGCTCGGAGAGCGGGAGTGATGACGAGCCAGACGAGCCAGAGGGATTCAATCATTCATACGATGATGTGGTTAGTGAGATTGATGAGCCTGATCCTCCCGGCAATAGTACGACTCTGGACGAGCTCTACCGGCTCTCTACCAACAGAGCACTCGAGGAGTTGCTTAGTATGGAAAGCCTCAGCCCTGCTAGATTTAACACGCTACTCCGGAACACCCACAATCATTACTCTTTAGACCAAGAGTACGATGCCTTCAAACAGGCGTTACCTGCACCCCAACGTGCAACAGCTCGTAAGTCATACGCACACATATGGAACACGACCGCATTGCTAAATTCTTAGATGCTGCTTTGAAGCTGTGGGTCCAACTACATAGTCACCTAGCGACTTTCCAAAACAAAACGCAATACCATGGTCGCGATGGGGAAGAATGGCAAAATTACAAGCGCACGCTTATACTGATTCCGGGAAAAAAGGAATGGCGATTGGCTCTCCAGGCACGTCGGCAGCTCTTTGTTGTTGCAAGAGAACGCCAGCTAAAGGGAGAGTGGCTTGAGGGTGTTCAACTCGCGCGCGCGCTGGCAGACTTCTTTACGGCATTGATCCGAGAGGGGGTAGGTGAAAGGTTGGAAGAGCGCTTCCTTGAATACAACAAGAAGCTCCTGGGTTGGTTCGGACATGGGACGACGTCACCGGCTGGATGAGAAGACTTTGCTCGATGCTACTCAGTGTAGCAGGTAGTGGGTTGGATACAACATCCGTGATTGATCGCGCCTCGATATACTCAATCTCGGCTATTGTGGGGGCAATTTGTGTGTCGTATAACGACATCATACTACTGGAGCTCACGAGACTCACTAATTCGCCCACCACTATTACACAATAATATCATTAACGATTCAAAATATTGATTCTGCTTCCAATGTCAGATGAGGTGCTATAAATCGGTGTCAGAACTGCCGAGCGAGCAAACATGTCGGCCTTATACAGCCATGCTGGTACCGTGCGTTGTCAACTACACCACAAGACTATTAACAGCTATTCCTCACCTTGTTGTACTTAGCCCAACGAGCACAAATTCGTACCATCCGACTCCTCGCGAACATGAGATTCTACTTCATCATCACAGGCCTGCTCTTACAGCAAGCCGCTGGTCACGCCCTCTTCCAGCAGATGTGGGTCAACGGAGTCGACAAGTCGAACACCTGCGTCCGCATGCCCAGAGGCAACAGCCCCGTTTCAAGCATAAGCTCCAACGACATGCGATGCAACGCCGGCGGCGCAGCTGGTGTATCTGGAAAATGTGCCGTGAACGCCGGCGACACTGTCTCGGTGGAGATGCATCAGGTAGGCGAGCCCTATCCCATACCCCTTCGGAACGATGGTGACAGCATCCTCGCAGCAACCCGGCGACCGCGGCTGCAAGAACGAAGCCATCGGCGGCAACCACTACGGTCCCGTCCTCGTGTATATGACGAAAGTGCCTGACGCCTCTAAAGCCGACGGCTCGACGGGGTGGTTCAAAGTCTACGAGAACGGATGGGCAGCTGCACCTGGCAACAAGGGCGCTGCAGACAACGATTATTGGGGCGTCAAGGATATGAACAAGTGCTGTGGCAAGGTGGACTTTAAGATTCCAACGGCGCTGGCGCCAGGGGATTATCTGGTGAGGGCCGAGGTGGTTGCGCTGCATACTACGCAGTCTGCGGGTGGGGCGCAGTTTTATATGAGCTGTTGTAAGTGTCAGTGTTCATGTGGCGTGGGTTGCTAGGCTCACGCTTTGAAGACCAGATTACCGTCACGGGAAGCGGAACGTTGGCGCCGGCTACAGTGAAAATTCCCGGGATTTACGGCTCGAGTGGTGAGTGGCTTCACGGTTAACTTGGGAAGCAAGAAAGAGGCTGATAACTGACACAATTAGATCCTGGCATCAAGATTAACATTCACTCTGCCATTACGGGCTACACTGTCCCAGGGCCGAAGGTCATTGCTGAAGGTACTACGGTGACGCCTGGCAACGCAGTTTGCACGAATAAGATGATTCGAGGGGCAAATGATGTCTTTGCGTTCTAGATGAAGCGACCTACAATGTTTGAAGAGGGATTATGAGCGGGATTGCTCTCGTTTCTGTTGCTCATTGGACGAGGGACAATACGACTTCATCATCTTTTTACACTATTTCATTTCCAGGTGAGCTATCGTCAAGACTAGAAATCAAACCCATGCCGGCTACAAGTCTTTAGTATGTTTATTTCCGAACTTGCGAAGGGCATGCTGTGAAAGCGGAGCGAAAACCCTAGCGCGTCTGGTGACTATTCTCAACCTGGGCTAGACCGGAGTCAGCCGGCCAGTGACGGGACGCATTACCCGACCGCAGTGGGTCTTTCAAAAGTCTACTTCCGCATTTGCCCTGCCAGAACTTTACAAACATCCAAAATATGGGAGGCTCGAGGTCCTACGGTGCGGCCGACTCAGCTACGGGACGAGGAGAAAATGTACCAGTCTCCCCGATTACGAACAGCCAAGTTCAAGATGCGGAGGAACAAAATCAGCAGCCTAGCGCGAGTCAAAAATTGAAACAGTTTTACGAGAGGAACTTCGGCCTGTTCCTGGTCTTTTTGGCTCAGACGTGTGGATCGATAGTGCGTTACCTGCTTCTCAAGTTTGAATAGGCTTGGTACACTGACATACCTGCAGATGTCCACTGCGGCAAAACTTTTGGCAACAGGCTACGAGACTAAGTTCCATGCCTTGCAGATCATCTTCGTTCGCATGTCTTGCACAACTGTCTTGAGTTGTTTGTACGTATGGTACAACAGGGTTCCAAGATCTCACGGCGTGACTGGTCTGTTGGTACTCCGCGGAACAGCGGGGTTCATTGGGCTGTTTGGTCTGTACTGTAAGTTACCTCAACGACTTATGTTAGCCACGGTTCTAATGCACGTGTATAGACTCACTGTCCTGGCTTGAGTTCGCTGATGCCACGGTGATCACGTTCATCATCCCTACAATGACAGCCCTGGTCTGCTGGGTGTGGCTAAGGGAACCATATACCGTCAAAGAAGCACTCGCCGGACTCCTCGCCTTTACCGGCGTTCTATTCGTCGCTCGCCCACCGTGGTTGTTCCCCAGCGCACCTCTCGACCCTATCTCTGGCGCACCAGTAGAGCCCATCGAAGGCCCAGACAGCAACTCGTTGAGTCTCCTCAGTTTTGGTATCCAGAGCGGAACCTCGCCTTCCCTCCCCCCTGTCTCGGCTGAGCAAAGGACACTTGCCATCCTCCTGGCCGTGCTAGGCACTTTCGGAGCGTCGACAGCCTATGCCACCATCCGTGTCATAGGAAACCGCGCGCACTCCCTCATCAGCGTAACGTACTTCGCATTCCTCTCCACCGTCGGATCCGCCCTCATCATCCTCGTGCACCCCGACCTGCACTTCGTCATGCCTGAGCATCTAAGCCAATGGGGACTCATCGCCATCATCGGACTCACGGGCTTCGCACTACAGTTCCTCCTTACCGAAGGCTTGCAACGAGAAAAGGGTGGAAGGGCAACCAACCTTACGTATCTGCAGCTCGTTTTTGCTTTAGTCGTCGAACGTGTCATATGGGGGACTACGCCGCCGGTTGAGAGTTTGTTTGGCGCTGTGCTGATTATTGGGGCTGCCATATGGGTGAGCCTGCAGAAGAATGCAGAGAAGGGGATCAAGGCTGTCGACGAGGAAAGCAGTCTACTGGGAGATGCACAGGAAGATGATGAAGTCCGCGGGAGGAGTAGTGCTGGGAACTAGCATACAAGAGCAAACACATGGAGGTCTATCCACTGCATCCGTACGAGAGTCTCCCAACCTCTACCGCGGAATACGAATAGTAGTCAAACTGCTTCTTAACAGCATCTCCCTCCGTTGCTTATTACCAGATATCATCCACCCCAACCCTAGCTAGCAGTCAACTGTCAGAATCTCAGAATCTGGTTCCATGGTATCATGTGAGTCCAGCCTTGAAACCTTATGCGGCACTCGCCTCACCCCGTTCAGGTCGACCTCGTACCCTTCAACTCAGCCTCCCATTCCTCTACAAGCCTCCTCGTCAATTCATACATCTCCATAGTCCACGGGCTCTCAGCATCCTCCATGACCCTCCTCTTATACCCTTCATTCGCCCACACAGTCGCCTTCTCCCAGTCCCCAATCCTCGCATGGCTAATCGCCGCAATCCTATACGTCTGCGCATAGTAATCCGCCAACCCCTCTTTCTCCACCAGCCCAGCAAGCAGCAAACTCGACTCGGCATTTTTACGCGCCTTCCTAACACCAGAAGGATGCGTCGGCGCCGTCAAGTTCATCTGTGCCGAGAAAGCGCGGAGAGCCTGCTCGATATCCACCCGCGATCTATCGGAATCATGCAAATCAACCGGGTGTTGCGAGCACGCCGGACACGTGCAGACGAAGCCGTAGCGCGCAAGTTTCTTCTGTCTTTCCTCGCGGGTCAGGAGCAGCGAGATGAAAGACACGAAGATCTCCTCGCCCGCCTCGATCTCGCGCGTCGCGTACACGAACCGCCGCTTGAGCTTCTCGTTCCAGTAGTACGCTGCATTTGGGCGGCAAGAGTGGTTGATCCGAGCGATCTTGGGGAAGAGCCCGATCTCGGTGCCCGTGTCGTATGCGTTGTTGCGGAAGATGATGCCGAGGATGTCTAGGTTGTCGCCGTATCGTTGGATGTCGGTTGGGAGGACGGAATACGTCAGGTCGAGCACGTCTTGTTGTTGTGCCTCTGATAGACGGTTGTATTCCGCGTGAACGAGCTGCGAAATAACGGGTAGTGGATAGCCAGTGCCTGGGGTGTCTTTGGGGGGTTTTATTGTGATGACTGGGGCTTCGCGCATGATGATTGAGCCCGTCTCCAACGTGTGCGCGGCGAAGACACCGAGGCCTTTGCCTGGACTTGGTTCTACCATGTAAGGAAGGGGCGGGTATGGACACTGTATTTGGAAGGTGTGGGTTGGGCATGTCGCATAATTGGCGGGCAATGGCAAGAGAAACGATAAAATGTGCATCGTAATTCTTTGTGCTGGGGAGTGAAAAGATGAGAGATGATGTTGTTCAAGGCGAAGGTCTGTAATCTGGGGTTGAGGTTGTGAGTTTAGCTGATGTTTCGGACGGTTGTTTCAAGCCTGTAGCGTCGCGCTGCAGCGGCCTTGACGTGCGACAAGTACCGCATCAGAAGCTATCAAACCTCCAGATACTTTCTGAGGTATCTGGTTTTTTTGGAAACAAAAGTAGCGACAACACAAGAGCTTTAGCTTAGCAATCAAGTTCGAATACTTAAATCGAGCAACACCTGAAACGTTCGTTTCTAGCTTTCAAACACTATGTCAATGTATTACATATATTATTGTATCCACATACACTGTCGAAGGATACCCCTATGGTCGGACGTATGGTAGGTATACCGTGCGGCTAGCAGAAGACACCTACTATAAATATGAGGACTTGAGATACATACTTAGTTGGGAATCCATCTATGAACCAATGAAACTTCAAAGTATTGTACAATTGGTCACTAAGCAAAGCCTCGCAGCCTCAACATTTGAACTGCCTGGGTGGATTTGAGAATCGTTTACTCGGAGGCTTGATCTTTCACCGATTAAACATGTTCGGTGGTAGAACCCTTCAGGGCAGTGAATGACTGAATGAAAAAGTCACATGAAATTGATCCTGCACGCACCTTACATAATCCCTGGGGACATGCTGATCTCCTTTACCTCGCCCTCTCCACCATAGCTCTCTCTTCGATCTCTCCGCCATATTCAGATCCCACCTTCACTTCTCCGCCAAAACCTCTCGCCTCGACACCATGGACCCGATCCCAAAGGTATTAGATGTTATCGAGTCTATCCGCCTGGACCGACTACCGCAGGAAATTCTACTCGCCATCTTCTCTTGACCACATGAAATACTTTTTCGAAACCAGTATCCTGCTTGCTCGAACCGCAAAGTGGGATTCATGGGAATCCGCCCTTGCTATGTCGATGAAGGCAGTCGACCTACGTAATGCTGGTCGCCTTTGTCGGAGTATCACGCCTGTCGCCCAGGAGTTATTGTTCTACACGATTTGCATCGACGACCAGAAGAGAGGCCCGATCGTGCCATCATACTTGTTCTCCATAGTAGGAACGCAGTTCAGGATCGGACCAAGCCCCTGATCCCTTTCTAGCAGAGCAGGATGTTCAAGCTGATCCGCCTGCTGATCGATAATCCGCACCTTCGCGGCCTCGTCAAGCAGCTACACATTTCGTTGTTGCCGTTCCGATACTCCAACGCTCGGAACGCTGCGATCGACAAGTTAGTGGAAGATACTGCCTGTTTCCTCGCACCGGGTCAGGATAGACTAGGCCCGTTAGCTGCCACACGCAACAAATCCAAGAAGAAGCCCATTTCTTCCCTTGCAGTATGGTTAAGGCGCTGGTCGTCACCAGGAGAGACGGCGGTCGCTATTTCGAGACAGCAGCTGTCCTTCTGGTTGACGGAACTTCTGGCATTGCTGCCAAAGCTTCAGTGCCTCAGACTGTGGGACATCCACACCGGCATACACAGCTTCGGATCTGTCGCAGAGGTCCGTTGTGTGACAGAACCTATACCTCTGCTGGTCCGCTCGGCCCTGCTTTGTTCGCCTGTAGCGTTCGAAATGCTCCGTTACGTCAGTCTGCCTGCTTATGGACCCTGCGACGTTTTGGTTCTGGATAGCCTGCCTAGCGCGAAGACGGCAGACATATGCATTCTGCGTAGTCGAGCAACCCACCATGCACTACCGCATACTAAGATCAAGCACGTCAAGAATCTGCGATTCGGCTTCAGCGACATAGACCTCAATGCTGAAGACTTCCTACAGGCATTATCGGATATCCTCACGCTCTTTGAAGACGTGCGCTCATTCGAGCTCTACGACGGTATGAATCTGTTGTGCATCTTCCGATCCTACGAGTACACGCTCCTCGAGGTTTTCTCGTCTCTGGCACCAGCACTCGAGCCTCATCGCCACACCCTGGAGACGCTGCTTTTCTCAGCAAAATTCGACGAACAAGGAAATTGGTACTCTATGGTTCCAGATTTGTCCAGTTTCCATCAGTTGAAGACGCTCAAGCTACCCGATCAGCTAATAAGCCAGGCCATAAGAGTCACCGATGACAATACTGAAGAACCAATGCGGCTGTTTCCAAGCTTGAAGATGGAGTATCTGCCCCGCAACTTGGAATCGCTCACCCTAGATCGGTGCAGTGGAGTCATCTACTGGTATCTTTTAACGCTTATAGAGTACGAAGATACGCTGCCCAAGCTCTGTAGGGTAGAAGTGATCGCCAATGTTTATAGGGGGCTGTGGGACATGTTGACGACGACGGTCACTGGAAAGACTACAAGGGTATCTGGAAGGGAGATTCCAAGATCCAGTTTTGTGTGTCCCTGGACCTCTTCACGAATAGATGAAAGGAGTACTGAAAGTCTGGAACGCACGTACTCATGGGTGAGTCAAAGTTCAACTACTTCGAGTGATCTCTCGGTGACTCTTTTGACACAGAACGCGTATACAGTCTCTGACTCGTCAATGTTCATACAACCTATGTCTTCGACACCGAGCAGAGGACTAAGATTTCTCAGGCGAAGGTGTTTAGCATAGATTCAATTTGAAAGTCTTTGTTTTATCCGTAGAAGTCATGCACGGTATGTACTGCTTAGAGCACACAATAATTAACATACTACTACATCAGACTCCAATACAACAGCGGAACTTCCTATGCGATATTTCTTGCTAGGATTCATACATTATTGAACATGACCGAATGGGTCTATTGTTCTAGTAGAGTACTCCACTCTGGTCTTCCCGTCATGCACCAACACCCGACTCCATCTATTATTATGCAAGACCCATAACCATCTCTGCAGCCACAGTGATTTCCAATAGCTCGAGTATAATGTACAAGATGGCTGCCAGCGCCATCTAAAGGGTATCGGATTAAACTTTACTGGATGTATACGGCATCCGGAAATTCTCTAAAGATAAGAGAGGAGCAGCGAGAAACCCCCCTCGAAACAACCCCACCCGGAATGTTGGCCTTGGTTTTGACCTGTCCACCCACTCACCCAACCCATGGTTGGCATGCGCCCAATACTCCCTCGTCTTCTTATAGAGAGACATCCTTTCTGAGAAACTAGACACGGCTAGGATTTCTCGAAAGCCCAGGGGGCGCTCCGCGACCAGCACGTCATCGAGGTCTATGGCTGTGGCTGAGTCTGCACGCTTCGATCGGACAACGGGTGGCTTCTTCTGGGAGCGTGCTCTGTGTGGTGGAGTTGGTTTCGGCTCAGAGGCCGGTGGTGGCGGTGGCGGTGGCGGTACTGTGGACTGATATATATATGGATTTGTCGTTGAGACGGAGGGCGTAAACGAAGATGAAGGCTTAGTCCTGAGAACAGGCGTGTCCTTGTGCAGTGGTGCCGGCGGAACGTCCCTCGCCGCCTCTTCATCTTCTTGCGGAGACTCTACCGCTGGTGTTTCGTGATGCGCCTTCTGCCAAAATCGCGATGTGCTCGCCTTCTTTCTTAGACTACGTACTGGCATATTGCCCTTCGAGTTTCCATCTGCTGACTCGGTTGCTTGAGTGTTCGAGTTCGACCGGCCCCGCAACAGCGATATGGAAGTCTTCAGCGTCAAGCTTGGTCGGCCTAACGCTGATGCGACCGTGTTGGATCTTCGAGGTACTTCGATGTTTCCATGGGCTACAAATGTATGCGACGGCGCGGTGTCCGGTTCCAGGGTGGTAGAGGAGCGTTCAATGCCAGCAATGGGTACTGTCGCTACTGGTATACTCACGCCACCGACGTGCCGTGCGTCAAAAGGCGCTGAGATGGTTTTTGACTTGGGCTTAGTCATGGCGATTTCGGACCCAAAGTATAAAGCAATAGGTGGGGTGACAGGCTTGGCCGGGTAAAAGCAACGCGTCTCGACGCGAAGGAGTTGGCCTGATGCAGAGGGCGCACACTAAATGAGATGGTCAAGGGTTGCAGCGGTATCGGAGTACGAGACTTGATCAAGTAAATTCTTATCAAGTCGAGCAAACCGTAACGCTAAGATTGGTCCGTGAGAGTATCTTGATGCGATGCAACTTTCGCCATGGTCGCGGCGAGTTGGAGGATAGGATGTAACTGGAGCCGCGATGGTGCATGGCCCTGCACAGATCAAATCAGGGGTACTCCTGGTGAGGTTTTTGATGCACAAAAATGGCTTATGGCGCGGGTTGAAGGAAGTCAAGTGGCTGAAGCGGAAATTTTACCCCACAAAACTCGATGGAAGGGGTTTGAGACGTGAACTGTTGGAGCGTTGGGCATACGACTGAATGATAAATGATCCCTGCTTCAGTTCTGGCTTCGAGATGTTAGCGAGGGTGCCAAAACCCTTCGGCAAGAGCACACGCGCACGGCTTATCGGTCATCCTGGTTTTAATATTGTCCTGGTATCTGAGAGGTGTGCATCGGCCTTCAGACCCGAAAGTTACACCAGCGGCAAGGAAGCATGTGCCATCCATGCTCCAGGCGAGAATTTTGACGTTGTCTTGTGTTGGGTACGTCGGCTGCCATTCGCTCTATGGCTCCACTATTAAAGCCCTCAGACATCAGGTGGATCGTGCAAGCTGCTGTTGTGAGAAAGTCAAGGGTTACATGCACCGAACTACGATAGGTCTTAGAAGAGACCAGTATCGCATGCATAAGTGCGAGTCTGTCGATCGCCCCTCGTCAGATCTTGCCCGCACCATTACACGAGCAAGGCGCCACGGTTGACCACTTGAGCATGGTCGCTTTGGTAAGCATAACTGCCAACCAAACTTCAAACCGGGTAATAGAGATGCAGTCGCTGGTTGAAAAGCCTTGATGAAGTGGACCTTTGCTTTGCGATACATTTGCAAAAGGTGCTTGTCAGTCGCGAGGGTGTTCAATGTTCAATCCAAGGGCAATGGACAACTGTGTGAGAATGTCGAAACTTCTCGTCTTCGAAACCTGAAGAAAGATGGCCTGATGTTGTTTTCTGAGCGTTTGACTTCCAGAAGTTGCAGAATTGAGCTGTTGACCCGTGTACGTGGTCGCGAAGAACAGCTGGAGGACTCCGTAGCCAGGCAGAACGCGGATTGCCTCAACGCTATGCCCGAATGCACTTGACAGCATCCTGTAAAGCTTAAGTCCCGGTGTCAGTGTGGGTTGCTCGACAAACATGAAGCAGGTGTTGTCTCCAAGCTTTCCGCAACGTTTGAGGTGTGCGGTTCGAAGCTTGGCGATTTCCACCAATCTACGTTCATCGCGCTAAGCGCTCCGTGCCAGAAATGGTAAAGCTTGACCGGACTCACGGTCAGCAAGCTTGCGCACATCATCGCGCGAGGCTCTGGTGCGTCGATCACGTACTTGCGGTGGGCACTCGTATTCAGGAGGCTCCGTTATGCGACAACACACTGTTTGGCGCCTCCAAGCATCGCGAAGCGCGCAGACAGGCACTATGGCGGCTGTCAAGCTGTGTCAGGCATTTCTGCCTGTATATAAGAACAATGCGTTCTCGTTGCCTGACTTCTTCCCATCAAAGCATCTGCAGCTTACAAGAGTCTGTCGTTAATCGTCTATTCCTTCACTTCGCAATTATATTCTTTCGTTCCTGGAGAACCAATCTCGGCCGGTCCTTTTCACTGTACACCTTTCTACCATTACCACACTCTTTCTCAAAGTAATCGTTTAACAACGAGGCCGATCTCAAAATGAAGCAATCTATCTTCGCTCTTTCCCTCGTTGGTGCCGTGCTCGGCCGTCCTGGTGTCAACAGGTACAGCTTCGAGAAGCGCGAAGTTCCCCAGGAACACGCCCACAGGAACGTCAACCTCGAGGTTTCCAAGTCTCTGAACTTGGACAACCCAGACAATATCCAGGATCCTATCTTCGGTCTTCTTGGAGCCAAGGCTGCTGCGGAGGGAGCCGGTAGCATTACCGACCCTGACTGTCTTCAGCAAGCCACTGCCGACCAGGCCTTCACAAATGCTAAAACGGCTGGCGATGTCAATGGCATGACATTTGCCTTGATCTACCGTGCCTTGGAGCGCAACACTGGATCCGTTGGCCTCGCATCCGTGCCATGCACCTCCATCCAGGCGGTGAACCCCGAGATCGCTGCCCTCCAGCAGCACCAGGACCCTGCTTCAGACGGTGCCGCTGCCCTCAACAAGCAGATTGCAACGGAACTGGCCGCGCAGATCAGTGCCATCGGCGGCGATCCAACTCTCGCCAACGAGGCCAGCACTTTCGCCCCTGGCGAGATCGGTGACCAAACTGCCAAGGGTAATACTTGCGACGATGACGCCGACGATGCTGGCTGTATCAACACCCTCGGGCTTCGTGTCGACGATCTGACCGAGGATGAGGCCCTCGCCGCCGCCCAGGGTGGTGCTGGAGCTGGAAATTCTGCGGCTGGAAATGGCACTGCCAACGCAGACAACGGAAACGCCAACGTAGACAACGGAATCGCCAACAACAATGCAGGAAATTCCGCTTGCGATTCTGGCAACGCTGCTGGCAATTCCAACACTGGCGGCACCGCAGATAACAACGCCTCTGGAAATGCTAACTCAGATAATGCCGGAAACGCCGCAGCTGGAGACGCTGCCGGAGCCGCTTCTTTCGGATCCTGCACAGACCCCACCATAACCTTCTCCCAGGCGCCTTCTGACGGCCGTCAAGAAGCTGCTTTCGAGGCCACTGACCTCACCGCCTTCCCCCACGGGTCGGCTCTCGGCATTGGTGTCATCTCTAGCTTCATCTGTGGTACGTAACCCCCCCCCCGTACGAGGTGTTCATTTCTTAGACACAGATACCGTGTAATTGAACCGGTTTTTTGCATTATGCTAACTTCCGGCCAGACCAACTTGTCAACAAATGCAAGGCAGACCAGGCTGCCGTTGACCAGTGCGACCAGGCTGATGCCGCTGTCAAGGCCTCCGGCCTGAAGGGACAGGCGGCGGCCGACTCTTTCAACCAGGCTCTTGGTTTCTAATCTCTGCCGGGCTATGAGAGCCTTGTAGACAGGAAATCAGACGCGTAGTGCTCTTTCAGGGACCCACTTGGGGGAGACGGACTGTATGAATACGTTGGGTAGAATGCCCTCTGGGCCACGACTTTACTCTTTTTCCAGCGCAGATACCAATTGAACCTCTTAACCGAGAAACGTACTCTTTACTCCATGTCTTACATGCTCTATTCTCTCATGCCACACATTGTTGATTGAAACCATGTCATACGAGATAACCGCTTCCCACCCCTCCCCTCTACACGGTCAAAACCCCCACCACCCCAACCCCAAAGCACACCCAAGCCGCCAAATCCACACTCCCCCACCTCACCTTATGCACACTGACCCACTCCCTCACCAACGCCGCCGCCCTCCCCTCATCCTCAGCCTTCCTCTCCCCCTTACACCCCCTAACACAAAGCCCATAAAGCCCCTCCACACTCCCCGCCACCCCGGGCACAAACGCAAGATGTCCTAACGCCGCCGCGAAACCGGCCAGATACCACGCGCGCGCGCCCCCGAGGCCGCCCACAGCCCACAGATTCGCTGCGGCGGTGAACAACGTCGTCCCGTTGAGCGCGAGGACGGAGTACACGCCTGTGTTGAAGAAGTTGACGAACCATGCGGGGACCACGACGTCGGTTGCGGCTGCGAGCTCTGGGGCGGTTTTGTGGGGGAGTGGGGCGGTGGCTTTGGCCATGGTGCGGGTGAGGGCGTTGGAGGTGGGCGGGGGGACGAGGAAGGACGTCGTCGTGAGGTATTCCATGTAGGCATGGGTTAGGGAGGCGGTGGTGCTGAGGAGGGGTGCGAGGCGGAGGAGGGTTAGGGCGGGTGGGGGGAGGGAGAGGCCGAGGAGGGTGGCTGTTGCCATTGTGGGAATCGGTGGGTGGGTTAGAGTTTTGAGTTGTTGTGTTGAGAAGTAGTGGCTGGGTTGGATGTTGAGGCCTGGGTCGCAGGCGGAGGTAAAAGGAGGGCTTGTATGAACCTTGGTCACGGTGCGGCGGGGCGTCTTATCTCATATGATCGTTCACCGGGGGAAGATGTCAGTAACGTGGGGTTATACGGTGCGGTGTGGGGAACTGCTGTGGTTTGTGGTGAGAATGTGGTTCGACGCTTATGACTGTAGTTGGGGGCCGTACTCGGAAACATTCGGGACGCGGCGTAACGGTGTTAGTAGGTACCGACAGAAATCACGAGAGACACTGCAACCAAAGCCGGACGTAGGGAGGTGTAGAAGCAACAATCCACGCGTTTTGGAAAGATTTCGATGTTCACTTTTTGCATTTCTATGAGGATTTATCTATCAGGTTTTGATTGACAAGCATCTGAAAGCACATGGATCCGATAATGGTGTGCTGCTTAGTTGTACGGTCGACGTTTATAACACTAAACGATTGAAATATTGTGTTTAGTTTAGCGGAAATTGCGGACGTGCATCAATGAAGCATCGCACTCACTGCGCGAAAACACTCGCACTCAGCCTCTCCTTTGCCCAACCTGTACACTCCATCAGCACCATCGCCGGATCCTCCTCCATCTCCCTAACCTGCACCTCTCCGACCGCACCTCCCCTTAAACGCTCAAACATCTGCATCAGACCCTCTTCCCCGCCGTACCACCGCTCAAGCCAAATCTCAATCGCCCTCCCCTCGATCTTGGCCCGCCGCGTCATCCACCACAGCTCCGCATGCCCGGCCTCCACCCTCCGGAACCACCACAGGAGCAGCAACATGGCCCGCGGATCCTTTAGTTCCAGCAACGCTCGAAATTCGGGCGTCATGTACAGCAGGAAGCGTATGAAGGGGAGCACGAACCCGTGCGTTAGGGAAAGCAGCTGCGTATGCTGTACGCACAGTAGAGGCAGGTAGTAGATGTTACTTTCAACGCTGTCTTGCTCTGTGATGTCGAACAGCTTTGCCAGGCGCGGCGGCACCGAGCTGAAGTCCGGATTCGCGACCCAGTCCGGCCGTTGCAGGTGGTTCATGTGCTTGCCGAGCGAGTAGAACATGCTTTCGGGGCGGCTTGGATCGGCGATTTCCCAGACGGCGCGCTTGCCCTCGTTGAGCTTGAGCCAGTTGAGGTCGTTTGGGTCCGGGGGTTTGAGGGGCCAGGCCTGCGCGGGGTCGCTGGACTCGATGTAGGCCATGGAGGCGGTGCCGAGGAGGGCGCCGGTGGCCCAGATGGCGTCGCGGTAGGAGGGTGGGATGGGCCGGGAGAGGAGAGCATTGAAGAGTTTGGTTGCAGTGTTCCAGTGGGTGAGGGAAGCTTTTTGGAAGTCTGTGGCCAGGTCGGAGTTGGGGCATGTCGTGAGATGGGCGTCGTGGAGGAGGGTTAGGCTAAGAACCATGTGCATGAGGAAGGGGTGCTGTGACTCGTCAGTCACCTTGGCCTAACTTGACGAGCGTGAGACGTGATGCTTACGGTGAATGCTAAGTGCGCAATACAATCCCGATACGTAGAAGAAGCCTTCTTGCTCCCGATGGTAGACACTGTCCGCGTCTGGAACCTCGTTACGATCTCCATGTCCTTTTCTGTGAAAGTCCACGACGAGAATCGATGTAGATGCGGCAACCCCGCCATGACCAGACCATCCGCCTGGTTATACGCAGTATCAGATAGCGAATGGTTAACCATAGCAGCGGCCGCCTTATTCAGCGACACGGGTGGCTTCTCCGGCGCAACGCTGAAGTCAAGCGTTGCCTCCCCACATGCCAGGTTGACCTGGAAAGCCCCTTCGGCGCTGAGATCAAGGGAGGGCTTGGAGCCATCGTAGTCGCAGGACACGCCGTAGAGTACACATTTCTTACATTTGGGCTTTCCCTCATCACACTGCTCTTACTTAGCATGTCTCTTTGCAGGCCCAAGAAGGCAAGCGACTAACCTTGACTCGTCTGAGCTTGCAGTTACCACAGCCCTTGCGGGACTTAGCATGGGTTTTTCTCTTGCGCTCGGGCGGGCTCGGGACTCGCGAAACGACTGAGGGCATGGCCGCTACCTGTGGTTAGGTAGGTATACTTGGTTGTTTATCACGGCGAACAAAATGTTCCCAGCAAACGGGGTGCCTTAATTCGTGTGCAGTGCCAATCACGCCTTTTGTGACAACTGGTTTAATACATAGGACGGTAATCGCGGTATTGTCATGTTGCAGGAATGAAGGAGGGATGCCGAATGCTCCTCAATGAGCATGGAGGCATCATATCGCACTAGTAGGACGCGCTAACCTCGTGTCGTATTTCGAGGGCCTAGTTTTCGCCGAATAAGCACCCTAAAAAAATATGACGTAAGCAGCACTTCTGCTTCGTATGAACGAATTCAACCTCCAGACTTGATGGTACGGATAGTACGCACTATCGTTCAACTAGCCCCTAAAAATTTACACCTAACGTGATATTCACCCAATTATCGCTATCTTCTAATCCCTATATTGTAGAGATTCACTATGAGGTAGGGTGACTCAATGAAGTAGGGGGACAAAAAGGTGCGTTGTGCTTTGCCAATGCACGAACAAAGGGGGACCAAAAAAGCGGCTAAGGCGCGCATGTCTAATCCCTATCCTCTTCGCGAGCGCGTCTCCCTACTTCAATATTGCATCATCAACCTCCAGACTCAACCAGTAATACGACAGAAGCTTGAGTACTGTCGGCTTACCGCTACCCCCGGGTTACACAATAGACTTAAGCTTTTAGCCTATCATTGAACAGATTCAATCCATGGATAGACTCAACCTCCATGTCCAAACCACCCCTCTTCAATCTGCGATCCCAACCTAGTCACATTTTCCAACGTCACTCAGAACGGCTTCATCCCGTCTGACCACTGGCAAGCAAATAGTTCAGGTCCAACTCAGACTAAATCGTATTGATTCCAACCAATGGCGTACTAGCTGACAATGGTATCTGGCCACCGACTAGCTACTCCTAAAGTTCCAGTTCATGTCCCAATCTCCCAACCGTCTCCACAACGCCTGATCAACCCCATCCCAAATGCACTGTCATCAATGCTACACACGCTGCAATACCAGCGTGGAAATGCCGGACGCCGTATCCACATGCACGTATGCATTATGCAGAGGGTCCGCCCCTCAAAACAGATAGTAAACAGATGCAGTATAGAACTCCAAAACGCGCGATTGGTGATGCTACTACGCTCTATGCGAGATACCGGTAGGAATCGACCGCCGCGCCTTCGATGCGCTCGAGGTACTCGCGCTCGATGAGCGACTCGATGCGCTTCTTGATCATCGTCACCTCGGGCTTGAACTGCGAGGCGAGCTGGCTGATCGTCTCGAGGACTAGCTTTTGGTGCGGGAGCTCTTTGCGTTGTCTGGGAATCCGTTAGTAAATTTTGCAAGTTGGGGGTAAGTGACATACTTCATGATACGAACAACAGCAGCCTCTATGACAAAGTTGCGCTCATCATCATTCTTCTTCTCGGTCTCCTTCCGCTGCTGGTCGCTCTCGACCTTATTGCCGCTGCTCACAACGCCGACCTTGATCTTCACGAAGTTGCCCTTGAAGCCCTCGTTGAAGTAGAACTTGTCGGTTGGCTTCACTTCTTTGCTCATGGGCTCCTTGAGCAAAACGCGCGTCCGAGGGGCGACTGCAAGCGACTGCAGATTGCGCACTAGGTCGTTCTTGGGGATGTTCGTCTGTGCTTGAATTTCTTCGAAGGTCAAGCACTCGTCGGCGGGTAGCTCGTTGAACAACAAGAGGACGACCATCGCATAAGTCGACACATTAAGCTCGTGTCGGCGCTCTTTGAATGTTCCGTCCTTCTGTGGTACCTTGGGGAATACAGCTTTGATGTCGGCAGTACCCATATTTGGCAGCCATGTAAGCTCTCGTCCGGAGTGCTTCTCAGCGTAGTACTGCTCAAAGCCGCGTCTGACCTTCTCCACAGCTGGCGGGAAGTTGCACTTCGGTCGGTTGCCCTCCTGACTCTCTCCTGAGCCATTGATGGATTCCATGGGCCAAGTCATCTTCGTCAAGACGCTGATCGAGAGGTCTATTCGCTTGGGGTCGCGGTCGCCGAGGCCTTCAACATGTCGTTTGTAGCCACTTGTGAGATCGGCAGAGATGGACATATCCTTGAACATGGCGTCGAGCTTGGAGGTGAAGCTGGGACCGAGCTCTTGCTTCATCTTCTCGATCATCTGCTTCTCCACTTCATTTGATACCGACTTGTTCATGATGAGTCTGCGGCATAGATGCTTCTTGTAGTATCGTTCGAAAAGGTCCTTATCCTGCACATATTTTATCAACGTTATGGCCTTGTCCAAGACCTGGTCGATCTCCATCTCGGTTTTTCCCTTGATGCCCTTCTTCATGTTTTCGTCAATGAATAGTGAGATGTTTTCGGAAGAACGGGGAAACGCGGTCGAGTTGATGAAGTCGCGGAAGCTGTTGAACATAGCCGTGTCCAAAAGACTGTCCGATTCGAAGGACTGTCGCCAGATCCTGTCGAACTTGTCTTTTAGGCCAAGAACGTCCTCGACCCACTTGATCGCAGCAACGGTCTGCAGGTTGACATTCTTCTCCTGGGCTTGTTTGGACTTGTCTCCGCCATCCGTGTTAAGCGGCGGTGCAGGAGCAGGAGCTTGTGATGCGGCCAGCGCTTCGTTGTTTATCTCCGTGCCCAGCTCCATGATGCGTTTCTGAATAGATCGAGTAACCTCCGACTTCCTCTCGTCCACTCGTGCGTTCAGATCGTAGATGAGGTTCAACTCCTCCAATCTGTCGTTGTCGATCATGAAGTGGACACCACTGTCCATCTCGACCAACTCGCGTATGCGCCCCTGGATCAGTTCTGCCTCTACTACCTCCCGGATCTTAGAGCTAGTGGACTCCATCAGCGTCGCACGGCAGCGGTCCTCCTCTTCATGAATGCGCTTTTTTGCGCGCTTGCAGTAAGCACCAGCATCCGATTCCCGCAGCATGAGCTCTGACTCGGCCCGGTAAAAGTCCCTGCTGGTGTCGAGGTACTCTTTCTCGAACGAGACATGGTACAGTCGCTGGTCTTCCGACTCCAAATCGTCGGCATGAAGTCCGTCCAGCATGTGAACGCACGACTTGATGAGATGCTTGTCTATAACGTCGCCGTCGCGCTCCATCTGGATCTGTTCGAGGATGACATGGTTCAAGAGACCAAGAATAATGCGCTCCTCAGTCGCCGAGAGGGGCGATTTCAGGATTTCGTCGCGGAAGAGCACCATAGCGGTGGTGTAAATGGACGGGCGCCGGTGGTCCTGGCAATAGACACGATCCTGTTTATCATGTGCTTGTCAGCATTGCTGCTCGCGGGATGCGGGGTAGGGAAGAGGGGAGTATACTGACCATGTACATCAGCACATCAGCAAGCATGCTCATGCAGACCTGGTGGTCGCCCCATGCCTGCTTGAGACCCTTGAGAAACTTCTCGCCAGAGACGCGACGCTCGTTGGCCGTGGTGCTGGCGACGCTTTGCGCGTGCGCGAGCAGGTTGGGGGACAGCAGCTGCTGGATGTCGCCGCGGACCTCTCTGCTCAGCCAGCCCTTCTCGAAGTCGTGCACATTCTTGTACAGCTGCTCGCCCTTCTTCTTCAGCACAATTCTGTAGGCATGGCGGTACAGCTCCTCGTAGGACAAGCGCGAGGCGTTCTTGGTGTGGATCTCGCGGAAGGCGGCTTCGATGGTGACCCATGTGTTCTCAAAGTCGACCTCGTCGCCATGAAGGCCCTTTAAGCTGTTAGGGATCCTGATTTTAGGTTTGTGGCGAATTGCCATATTTGGAGGCATGACTTTGCTTGGAACGTGGGTGGAGAGTGGGGTGGAATGTGGTGGAGGCAACCAGGCAGAGGGAGGCGTTGAGGTGAAAGGTGGAAAGCTTACTCGTCGCGGCGGCCGTATCCGCTGCCGTCCTCGTCCCGCAATCATGCCGCCGACTCTTTCTTTCACTTGACGCCGCGTCCAGCTCTGCTAGCGGCCGAGGGCGCCTGCTTGTTGCCGTGGGGATGCGCGTGTGGGCTGATTGTTCGTGGGGCGCGCTGGCAGGCGCTCGGGTGGCAATGGCGCTGAAATCGGACGTGCAGGCCTTGCCCGGGTGCGAGGGAGTGGACGGCGAGGCTGCTTGGCCTGCGTGAGGCGGGGGCGGGGGCGTGAGCGTGAGCGAGAGCGTGAAGGTGCAGGTGAAGGGTGGAAGTCAGGCTGGCGCTGGACGGTTTGCCCTGCGGGGAGGTTCCACCATGGGATGGGCCCGCCGCAACCAGTGACGAAGTCGGTCCGCGCCACGCCAAATGTCGTTCCTTGCCTCCGTCCATGCAGCTTTAGCTTTCCACACCAGCACCTCCCACCTCCCGTGCGCCTTGTACCATCCACCGTACTCGGCCATTGTGGCACAAAAACAAAAGCATACAAACAATGCCGCCTGCACCTTCATCGCTCCTCCGCTGCCTCGCGCGGCCTGCAGCGCCCCGAGCTGCGCGCGCATCGCTCCCGGAATGCATTCCGATGCCCATGTCAAAGCGACTTTTCCACGCGCCGCGAACGGCAACGTCGACCGTTCTTCGTCCTTCACCCATCCTAGCCAGGCCACACCTGCCTCGGACACGTGTTCGCTATGAGTCGACCCCGTCGAGCAACTCGCCAGGCACAACAACCGCCGCGCCAGAGTCACGGCTAGATCGCGACCAGGTGCCCTCCTACGAGCTCACTTTCACCTGCAAGGCCTGCACCACTCGCTCGTCGCACCGCGTCTCCAAGCAAGGCTATCACCATGGCACCGTCCTCATATCCTGTCCGGGCTGCAAGAACCGCCATCTCATCAGCGATCACATGAAGATCTTTTCGGACAAATCGGTCACCGTGGAGGACCTGATGCGCGAAAAGGGCAGCCTCGTGAAGCGAGGCACCCTGGGCCCCGGAGGAGACGTCGAGTTCTGGGACGACGGATCAAGCTCGCCGCGATCAGCCCACTTCCACCCAAACGCAAACATAAAGGGCGAGGATGATGCCCCGGAAGGCACGTTGACCGAGCCGCCCAACCCCTCAAAAAAATCCTAAGAGCTTGACTTGGTCGCAAAATCCGTGTATTGTACGATGTTAAAGGGCATATTCATTTGGCTGGAAAGCGCAAATCTCCATACCGAATAAAGTGCGTAGGGTTTGAGGTTTTGTAAGATACGGAAGGAAGTGAGAAGGCTCGGGACTGTTTGCCAGACGATGAAGAAGCACCCACGACTGAAAGCTCTATCGTGTAGAAGTAATAATGTAACACTACTCAGGCGTATGCCGAAATCCAGACAGACCGCATTTGACACGCAAGCACCTCTAAGCAGACAGGGCTCGGCTTTGGTTCACCATTAGAAGCCTAGGTCAGCCGCGGGAACGCTAACAACGCTAACAAGGAAACACCAGCGCTAGAAGGTGACGCCCATTCTAGCGGTGCTTCCAATACAACGTTCGTCCCGGACAGTGGACACCACATCCTCCCTTTCAATCATCTGGATATACGAATACGCTTCCGCAAATCTACTTAACCTTCCATCTAGTGCACCAGTCCCAATCGCCATGAAATAAATTTACTCAAAACATGTGCGTGTAGCAAGTGATCTCCAAGTTTGCACCGAGCAATCAAGCGCAGTGGATATCTTCGCGTCCCTGCTACCCAATTTACGATCGAACCCTCCCGTACCGGTGGAGATTGCGGGGGTCCTCACGGTTACAGGAGCGGCTCACGACGTAGCGAGCGCGCTTACGGTGCCCTGACACCTACAAACACCGGGAACAAGACGAAGTCCTATCTTCGCCCCAGGGGGAACAGCCCTGCCTTCTCTCCGTACGGACACCCCCTTCGCAATTGACTTTAGAGCTCAACCATGCCGCAGACACTCACTCGGAACAAAGGCCCTGACCTTGTCACGTCGCCATGCTCCTGCAGCGTGCAGCACACGCGCAGTCATATCGCAGCCACCTGTTTCGAAACAAGTCCGCTGCCCTCGCTAAACGCCCAACCTACACCGGCGCCTGAAGACGCACCAATTCGGGCGTTTGCCTCCTCTGGTCGTCCATTTATGTCTGCAGGAACCCGCAGGTTGCTCATTTAGATTGACGCTGGGTTGTCTTGGGTGCGTTTTTGGTAAGTAGCGATAAGACCCGTACCAGTTTGTCGGAAATGGATGCGTGAGACGAGGTAGAGTGAGGTAAGCCGCCGCTGTACACTACTTTTGGATTGACATCCCCGAATTCTGCGAAGTCCTGGGCCAACCCCGTTCTCAACTTCTTTCTCTCACTGCACTTCATACATTCATTTGGCAGGTTTGACACCTGTGCCGCTCTCTTCTTTGTGCCTGTCTCTCCTTGAATATATTCTCGTCGCTCTTTTTCCCCCTTCAGAAACCCACCGCCCTATCGCTGCACATTCTTCGTGATCCAGCAGTATGCAGTACTTCCTTGGCCTCGCTGCTCTCCTAGCTGCCCCCGCGAGCAGCACCTTCGTTGTGCAATGTTACTCGTACGTAGATCTCCGGATAACCTACTCTGGCTGCTGGCATACTAACAGACCAAGTCGCCTCTTCGACCAACGTGCTGATCCCGTGGTGAATCCAGGAGTGGCTTCCGGTCATGTGCACACTATCACAGGCGGCTCAGGCTTCAACTTCTCCATGACATACGATGATGCCCGTGCTTCGTCTTGCTCTACCTGCAATATCAAGCAAGGTACTTGCCACTTACCATCTCGGATCTTCCTGCGAGCATGCATACTAACGAGACTAGATCTTTCCAACTACTGGACCCCGAAGCTTTACTTCAAAGCACAGAATGGAAGCTTTCTCGATGTGCCCATCGTCGGTGATACCGATGGCGGCCAGATGGGCGGCATGGCCGTGTATTACCTCACGCGGCCTGGCCCTGACAATGACAAGCTCACCGCTTTCCCGAAGAACTTTCGCATGCTCGCTGGCGATCCTATGAAGCGCAACGAGACTGACGACTTCGCCTCGCGCGCAGTGTCCTACAAGTGTGTGTCTCCTACGAACGACAAGGCCGATATCCGCCACCTTCCCACCGACAAATGCGACCAGATCCGCGCCCAAGTCACTTTCCCTGCATGCTGGGACGGCAAAAACACCGATTCTGAAGACCACAAGTCGCACGTCTCGTACCCCGAAGAAGGAAACTACGACGGTGGTCGTTGTCCCAAGACCCACCCCGTGCATCTCGTCACCCTCTTCTCGGAAGTCTACTATGACACGCGCAGTTTCCAGGACATGTGGTACGGCGACCAGCAGCCCTTCGTGCTCGCCAATGGCGACGCAACGGGGTACGGCTACCACGGCGACTTCGTGAACGGGTGGGACGTGGATGCCTTGCAGAAAGGTCTGGATAGCTGCCCCGACGGCGTGGAGGACTGTGCGCAGAAAGTCTTCGGGGAGTTCAACTCGCCCGATGAGACCAAAGCTTGCAAGTTGCCCGCCATGGTCGACGAGCCTGTTGCTGGGGTCCTCGATGCGTTGCCGGGATGCAACGAAGTGTCGTACGGGCCGGAGCCTGCCACCAAGGCGGAGACCTGCGATGCGCCGAAGCTGGAGAGCGCGCTGAGCCCGAAGCTGGCGGGTTATGTGGATGTTGCGGATAAGGGATTCAAGTATATTGGTTGCGGGAAGGATAATGCGCTGGAGAGGACGCTGGGTGAGGAGCTCTTGACTGGGGATGACATGACGGTGGAGAAATGCATCGACTTCTGTAAAAGCAAGTCGAAGCAGTTCGCTGGGTTGGAGTACTCTGGTGAGTCTTGCTTCCCTTCCCCTCCAAGACTTGGAAGCTGACACACTATGCAGGCCAGTGCTACTGCGGCAGCGCCGTTGCGGACGATCGGGCCCCGGAGTCTGCTCGTGGAGCGGTACGTCTCCTTCACCATCACACTAGTATCTCGAGCTGACGATAGCATAGGGTAATTGCCTGATGAAGTGCTCTGGCAATCAGGAGCAGGTCTGTGGCGGGAACGATGCAATCAGCCTGTACGAAGCCTGCTCTGGAGGCTCCTGTACCAACGCCGCCAAGCGCCACAGCCGCAGACTTGCAAGCGTGGAGATTGCGCGTGCCGATGCAGTGGTCAGGGGGATGTGAAGGGGCATGTAAATTCTTGTATTTGGTGCCTTGCTCCACTTGCAGTGATTAGCTGGGAAGTCTCTATCGCGTTCGATTCCTGTATATGTTTATTGACGGCCGGACGTTATATCGCAAAAGATCTTTGATGGACAAATGATTACCGATTGTTATCTGGAATACTATTGTGCTAACGGATGTTCAAGCTCGTGAGTTGAGAAGATGATTTTCCTAGAGCATCCCTGGCGAGGAGGGTCGTATCCCATCTCGATTCAGCGTATACCGAATGACCAACGCTCTATATGTGAATACAAGTCGCATCGTTGTCGACGAGCGCCAACACCTTATCAACAAACACTTTACAAACCTGTGCGCACCGTTTTTGAAACATAGTTGCTAGGCAAGACAGTCTTTAAAGTACTCATAAATTTTTCCACGGATAATTATATACATTAGGAGCGGCTCCTTGTGTGATGCAGACTCGACGCGCTCAATACTTCCCATAGCATAGTTCCCAGAATGACAAAAAACTATGAGGCGGTCACTGTTTGCACACATACGATTCACATGGACGTGGTGTTGGCACTGACTCTTCACTGATTCGGGATCCGCTTCACGACACTCTTCAAGTCCAGGCAACAAATGACCTTCTGTTCGCAACAGTGCCCCCAACGAACACCGATGCACTCTTCACGTCCAGCACGCAGTCTACACCCTTCGATTACACCGGTAGGTTTGTATATAAACGACCGTCCACTACAGCAGTTCCCCATCTTCACTTCTCTCTTCTCACGGTATTCCCAACCCACCGCCCCCGCTGCTCACCAGCGCACCCCCTCCTCCACAGTCCCTCGTTAACGACTCCTCACCTCCTCCTCCTCCACCACCACCCCAAGATGTCCGGCCCCCCTCCCCCCCTCGGCGAATCCTGGTTTCCCAACGTCGGCGGCAACATCGCCATGAACCGCGCCCCGGTTCCCCCCTCCTTCGACCCACCCCACCCACCCCCCGAGTACGCCCCCCAAGAACAACCCCAACAACCCACCGAGCACACCTTCCCGCCCACAATGACGCACCACCTCCCCGGCCTCTCCACAACGCACACCCTGGGCCCCTTCCCGCCACCCATGCTAGGCGGAGGCCTGGGCATGGGAATGGGCATGCCACTGCCATTCGGACCCACGATGGGCATGGGCCTAGGGCTAGGCTTCGGCGGCGTGCAATCCGCGGGCCCCCTCGCGCCGCCCCGCATGCCCTGGAACACGCCGGGACTTCTGGGCAACCCCTCGACGCAGCTCGGCGCGTGCGTGCCTGGGATGCCGTGGCTGGGCTTCGAGCGCTGCATGGATGGGCCGCCGGCGCCGCCTGAGGTCGCGGGGTGCGTGCCGCCGTTTGCGCCGGGGCAGCCTTTGTGGAGCGGTGGGGGAATTCCGGGGTTGGGTATGATGGGTATGGGCGGAGGTATGGGTATGATGGGGATGGGGATGGGGATGGGGATGGGGATGGGGATGGGCGGAAGTATGGGTACGGGCATGGGCATGGGGTTCTGGCCCGGGATGCATCGCCCCGCGCCAGGCATCATGGCGGAAGCCCTCGCCGAAGCGCAGCCGCCGCAGGGCGACATCACGTCGCTCCCCGGGGGCGTGCCGCCGGGGATGACGCACGTCGAGTCGACCGAGCACTCCATCGTGCACCTGCTCAAGGGCCCCGTGTTCCCCTGGCTCAACCACGGCATGCCCATGGAGGTCGAGGTGCTCTACGTCTCGTGCAGCACAAACATCAACCGCCTGATCGAGGTGTGCAACGATAACCAGGACTGCGAGGGGTACGGTGTCAGCGAGGTCCATGAGATGGTGAATGGACAGTGGGAGAAGGGTCAGACGTTTGTGTATGGCGAGCCCATGAGTATGGTGCTGACGCTGGGGGATGCTGGGTGGAATAAGGAGAGGAATAGGCCCGGGGGACGGAGCTTGCATATTTACTTCCACAAGGTTTAGGGGGCGAGGCGGGCGTCGGAGGGTTGACGGGAGGAGAGCTTGGTTGCGACGGTTTGGCGTGGGCTGCGTGTTGTTGCTGACATGTTGTTGATTTGGTGGACGGGACGATCTCGGCCGGTCGCTGTGGAGTCCGAGGTAGCCGGTGCGTGTGTACTGCTTCTTTGGATATGTTGAGAGTATTGAGCATTCTCAAATCTTTGACGGCGCTTCCGGACGTTAGCGTCATGGTAACAGTTCAATATCGACTGGCCTCGCAACGGGACACAAGAAGTGTTAGAATCCCATAGTCCATTGATATCGTACCTGCACAACCTCCGGAACGGTATATTACATGTCGACCTCAATTTCAAATGCTCTAGCTACCCGCGACAACCGCTAATCCTTCATATATCTTCCTCTTCACTTTGTAGAATGTCACTCCGTCGCCCTTCCGGTCTGCTAGGTGGTAGGCACCACCATCGACCTCAACCCTATTCGTTAGCTTGTTTATCGTCACGGACACGCTGCTGTTGATGACCAATACACCACCTCCTCCAAATTCCGCGGACATGCCAGCAGCTTGCAGAAACTTGCGCAGGTCTGGCAGGCGTAGATCGCCAACATGGAAGGGCTGTGCGACGGTGCGGACAGCGGTGGAGAAGTTTGCGGGGACGACATCGAGGATGGGTGTCGCATCCATTTTGTCGTTTTCAGCCGTGGACGATACAGCGTCGAGTCTGGCTTTCTTCTTTGCAGGCGTGTCTTCCTCCTCTTCACCTGACGGCGCGAGCGAGGCTGCCGCCAATCGCCCGGTGATCGCGACGACACCGAGGCCTCTAACCTTCTGCCATTGCAGCTTTCGCACCATGTTGCGACTGAGCTTCACGGACCAGGCGTTCGTATCGACGCTGGCGTCTATCGTGTCGCCCAGGTTGGGCGTGAAAACGTCCACTGCGTTTGAGGCTTCTCCGGCGCGCGCAGCGAGTACTGTCCGGGCTTCTTCGGCCAGCTTTCCGGTCTCAGCTTCATCGCCCGCAACGAAGATAAGCTTCCGAGGCTGAATGAGAGGCAGCAGGTTGTTGATTATGCGCAGATCGTGAAGTGCAGAAAAGTCGACGAAAGCGATGCGACAGTGCAACTGTAGAGTTTCTGTTTCGAAGATGACTTTCGACGGGCCGTCGATGCGCTCAAGATCGTCTTCAGGTTCGTCATCAGAAGCCTCGCCACCCTCATTCGGTCCTTTGCCGTCTGTGTCTGCTTTCCGATTCTTCTTTTGGCGCCCTCCGTCGCGAGTTTGAATGGTCAAGTCTTCCCACTTTCTTTTCTGTCCCACCTCATTCTCTTTCTTTGCTCCCTCTCGTAGCGCTTCCGGAGCGACCTCTTCGTCGTCTGCGCGAGCAAACTCTTCTGGGCGAATGACTTCGCCAAATTCGTCCGCCCGTCTCTGCTTGGCCACAAAGGGAAACACTTTCTCTTCTCCCCTCTTTGCCCGGACATCCCAGTCGTACACATTTTTGCGCTGGACAAGAATTTTGACACCAAGCTCTTCATCGCTTAGTCCCAACTTCTTGCGCGTATGGCGCAGGATCGTTGCCGTGTTCAGCAGCCTTCCTTGATGCTCATCATCAGAGTCTTCGGAAGTCGTCGAAGTGGATGCCGACCAATCATCTCCAACGGCACCTGAGGTCTCTAGCGCAGCGCCGGAATCACCTTGCATGGTAGTCTGGAGTTGACGTTGCCTCGCGAGATATTGTTGATATAGTGGGAGCTCCTGGCCATCCAGTGCTACTGCTCGGGCCGACCTCGATAAAGCTTGCGTCCCGTCGCCGGAGAAAGACGCAAGGGAGATCGCGTCTCCCTCAGCAGCTGGGTTTTTCTCGTTCCAAAACTCCCACAGAAATCTGCCCAGCGCCTTGTTCGAGCTTCCAAGATCTGAAATACGCTCTGTCAAAATAACCAGGTTGCGGGAATCCGATGCCAAGCTTCTTATTGCGTCCTTGGAAAAGCCCCACTCGAGCGACGTATCGCTTGCAAGGATCACACGAGGTTCTTTCTGTGCCAGCATCTTCGTGACCCGTGATCTCCGCTCGAGCAGTGTGATATGCTTAAAATCGAAGGAATCATTCTCGATGCCCTTCTCCATCCACTCCAACATACTCCGCGCATAACGCATGGTGGCCCCAGCGGTTCTGCTTGCAAGATACACCTTTGCGTTGTTCAATTGGCTGCCCGTCTCTTTCCATGTCTCTTCAAGGAGATGGGCCAGTTCTAGAACTCGCGCGCTCGAGTCGGAGGGGATCAGCACCGAGCCACCGTTCGATACTGTCTCTCTGATTAGAGACACAAGTGCTTCGTCTCGTTGGTTGAGCCCTACGGCTTTCTTCAGGCCAGTCCCTCTACTGCTACAGATCATAGCAGTGGGACGACGCAACTCTTTGATGACTTCACCTCCGACCTCACCAAACCAAGCAGCGCCCGGCAAGGCACGCTCTCGAGCTTGATTCCAGTCGACCGCATACACGATAGACTCCATGCCGTGTTGGATGTGCCATATCGTTCCTCCTAGCGTATGTCCAGCACTGTACGCAGTGATTGTGAGGGTACCGAGAGGTGGCGCGTTCGGCAGCTGCTGAGGCTGAGTTGGCTGCGAGTATTTGAGTGGATTGATGAGGCCGAAATAGTTGGCAATCTCTTCGGAAGTCGGGGCTTGCATGAGTATGTTGGGATTGGTGTTTCCCAAAGAGTAGGTAGACTCGGCGAGAGCATCGGCTGGCACGGTTGAGCATGCCAGCGGGGTTGAATCGTACAGGTCTTGTAGCAGTGTGCGTCCGAGGGAGATGACGGGGGTGGTTGCGTAGACGGGTATGTTCTTGAACTGAGGGAAGTGTTTGCAGCAATGGACGAAGGCACCGATGTGCGCAGTGGTGGCATGGGTGAGAAGGATAAATGAGAGAGTCGGGATGTGTCTGGTACAAAACAGTCAGTACATTTCTTTGTTATGAAGTTGCTATGGTGAGCGCGAGCGCTCCTAACTAAGTTCCCGGCGCAACGCCCGCTTCCAATGTTGCGCGCACTGCGCAAGCTAACCACGTACTTCTCAATCTCCTTCAGCTTCTCTACATCGAAGCTCTCGTCCCAGCCCACGTCTACGAGCACCTTGATGCCGCCATCGAACTCCAGCAATGATTGCGACGCAGGCGACGGTGACTGCGCGCCCAGGAGCGGTGTGAAAGTAAACATGGTATCGAGGTGTTTGGTCGGAACTGCCGCACGCGCGCAGTCCTAGAGAGGCGGATGACGCGGTCGGCGCGGTAGCATGGCTGCACTCCGGTGAGTGTCTTGCTGTGGAAGCTCGATGACGGTTAATCGTGAACGCGCTTTCACCTATCGGATAAACTGTCGGTCCGGAAGCGCCAAGGCTCGACTCCACCGACACCCATCCTTGCAATTGATGGTGCGTTACCAAAAGAACCATTCACTTTGACCACTCTTGCAAACCCCATTCCAATCGCTCATCATTGGGCACCATCCGCACAGGTGACACGAGACGCACGTATACTGTGGTTGCCGCCCTGTCTTTCAGCAGTAGGTCCTCCGAAGCAGGGAGTAATTAAAGTAGTAAAGATATACTAAAAGAGCTAAAACTACTCTAAGCAGGAAAGCGTATGCTACTTTTAGTATTAAAAAACGTTGCTAGATAGTCTCTGCTGCCGGGCTAAGAAGTCTCCACTGCGAAAAGATAGGGCTGCAACCACAGTAAGCCCTTCCCGGGGGCCCCATCACGCTCGACTCTCAGCATGGGCTCGCACAGCCTTCCCGGGTCAGGTGGACACCCACGCACGTGAATAGACGCCACTTGGAGCGTAACGGGCCGATAATGAATCACAAGTGAGGCCACTGGAGACAGGCCGTCCATGTCCCAGCCACTCCCGCGAAGTTGTTCGGATAGCGCCCGCGCAGCTCCCAACATCGCATCCTCTGTATGCTCTACAATGGTAGGGCAGGTGTCCGCACCATGATCCACAGTCGATTGGCAATTCGTATTGTCCATATTTCGCGCATTAGCGAGGAAGATCTTTTCGCGACACTGTTGTTGCTGAGCCACCCGTCGGAACTGGCACCTCCAAGTTCCATGCACAGCGGGCCGCAGGCCCCCGCTTGCGAATCACTTCTTTGCGCCATCTCACACTAAGTATGCACGTCACACCACCATCCCACACCGAGCCCGCGCTGGCGTCTGGATGCGATGGCTGTGAAGGTGGACACACACTTTCTCTCTCTCTTTCACGACTCACGACCGCTTGTCCTTAGTGGGTTACGCGTCGATTGCCGGCCTCATAGCGGGTATCAAGGACCACTACTGCAAGACGGCGATCCGAACGTCGTTCTGAGCGCGACACTGCATGCAGTCTCCACTTTGCAGCATTAAACCGGATGATGGTAGTTTGAGCCGACAGCCGCTCTGACATTGATACTAGGTCGGAAAATCAGGCAGTGTCAGGAGCCAGATGACGTTGCAAGCTCACACGCTGCTTAAGCCACCGCCGCCGTCGCCAGTCGCTCGTCCGAAACCACATCTGGGTCATGCAGGATGGACGGAAGCGCTGGCGCGAATTGTTCTGTGCAGAGGCAGAGAGCATACTGCCATCTTGTCTCCGCGTTTGCTCGGCTCAACCCGATGTCAAAACTCAGGGTTCGACGGGAGCGGCCCTTTTGGAGCCAGCTTCTGGAGCGTGCGTAAAGTTATGAGCCGTCCCGCTCCCGCTCCGACCCAAATAAGTATTGTGAACAGCCAGCAGCTATCCCGACGCGGAGCAGCGACAGAAGTGAAGCGGCTCTTTCTCCGCCTGGTACACGAGGTGCGTACGACATGGCCCGTACCGACCCTTTGTAGCGTCAGGCTTTGTGGCTGGTTCTTACCTCTGGCTGGCTGGCTGGCTGACCCCAGATCCGGCAGGCTGCAGAGGACATGAGCGCCCCGACGTCCTTGCAGACGCGTCCCTGCGCGTGAACTTTCCAACATTGGACACTGCGAGACTAGCGCAGTCATGGCCCTATTTGTTGACTGATACGGTATTCCGTCTTACGTCGGCCGAAGAGCAAGCGACGTTCCAGTCTTCGTTCGTGGACGCATTGATACAAGGCGACAGTGGAATGCGCAATGTACTAGCAAAGTGGGGCTGAGCCCACCCGCGATGCTCGAAGCCCAGACCAAAAGATGGCGGCGTCACTAGGTGCTTGGGCGGCCAGCCGCCGTTTCGATGGCGTTTGGGTCGTTGTTCAATGAGCACACGAAACAGCAACGACGGAAAGGCTGGCATGGCGAGTCGGTCTCGGCCGTGGATAGCGTGAGCGAATCAGACCACACGAGGCTGCTACGAAGGCATGCTTCCCCGCTGTCCATCAATCATATCGACACCAGTGCGGACGTCCCGCGGGATCAGCACCATGTATATACACCTGCCGCCTGAGAGATTGCAGTCTCTTGTGGAGGCTAGTGCTCACCGGCGTCAGTACGAGCACGAGCATGCTCGATCCTCTTCCGGGGCAATCATCCACACGTCCCGCGGGCTGATCAATGCTCGTTTTCCAATGCTAGTCGTCGCGCTTAGGATATGCGAGACCAGCAGTGGGCACAGAGAGATGGCTCCTCAGGTTCCACTTCGCGTGCCTCGCCCGGTGGTAGTGGAATCGACTTGGTCATGGTGTCGGGCACACCAGGAATCGTTATTTTATCAAACCTACCTTGTACCCTGTTTCCCATATCTTGCCGCCTCTGCGCAGTGTACACTAGCCCGGCCGCGACGTTGTCAGGGTTGCCCCCTTCTCGTGTCCCCTGCCCCGGCTCTTTACTGCTCCTCCCTGGTCGATAAAGCGTATTACCTCCACTGTCCCCGCTCTCAGGTCGATCCTCTCTTGCGCTTTTCGCTCCCACTCGACCACGTTCTACCTCTTGTCACATCCGACTACCCAGCTACAGGCCCCAGCTTCTCGCCACCCGATTTTCCCGCGCGGTGCTTGAACGCTGCTTGACTACGTCGTGGACGCAGCCGTGTGCGACCGTGCTGCACGCATACTATTGGCTTGTCGTACGATTCGCTAAAGGCTCCTCACCCCCGCCCGCAACGTTGCCGTCTCGACCGCTGGAGCGACCGACTTGGACCCTTTGCTTTCTCGCATTCCTGGAGCGTCGCGTACGTTCCAGCCTGTGCAGTTCCCGTGCGCCCGCTCTTTGATACAGTGCGACAGTTGCTACCCATCCGCTTGCACGGTGATTACGCTCGGCATTAAGCTCTCGGGGCCTCCCCCTCGCCTACGCTCCTCCGCTTCCACCATCAGCCCGTGTCCAATGCATGTCCACCACGTACGGTAGCCATTGATCCCGTCTGTTCCTCGCTCGAATGATCTCTACCATCAACTTCGGCCAACCGTCGACGGCAGCGCAAGCTCGCCTGAGCATCAGCTCCTCTCCTCAGCCTTCCATGTCGTCCAGCAGCGATTCTCCGGCGAACACACCAACCTTCGACTCGAATGCCGTCTCCACCACAGATTCTCTATCCGAAGGCCGCCTAGATTCAAGAGACGGATCCGACGAGATTGTGCCCAAGATCGAGGAGATAGAGCTCCAATTGTTAGACGTCAAGCCCGAGCCTGTTGCAGACGACACCCCAATATCACCAACCGAACCGGTACGACTGAGACGCGCTAGGGGCCGGCCACGCATCCATCCTCCTCGTTTCCCCACCGCCGCGTCCAAAGCAGCCAAGGCACGTTCAAAAACGGGATGTACAACGTGTCGCAAGCGAAAGAAGAAGTGCGACGAGACGAAGCCCTTTTGTAATCACACCACATCGAGCGAGCTGACCATCTGCTGATGCTTCGTAGGTCTGTCTTGCCAGAAGAACAATATACACTGCGAAGGCTATAAGCCTGTCGAAATATGGAGAAGTGGCAAAGAAAGGGCAGCAGAAGGTCATTCTAGTCCTCTCCCGACGCGGATGAAAGCTAACGCCTGTGCAGCGCGGCGAATGAGTGTCGAGGTGAAATTCGAACTGCCGCCGCTCATGGGAGGAGTAGAGACGGACATCGACCGTACGTTGCTGCAGCATTTCGTCAGCAGGGCCAGCGCTGTCCTTAGTCTGCACAACGACCAAAACACGAACCCCTTCACGAAGATCCTATTACCAATGGCCCTCCAGCACGAGGGGTTAATGCACTCAGTGCTGTGTCTGTCGGCATCACATCTCTGTTCACAAGCTCCCTCACAGGAGTACGAGGACAGGCAGGTGTTTCACCGAGGCAAAGCTCTACACTTGCTGAACCAAGATCTGCAGCGCCAGAAGGCCGGCGAGGGTGGCACTATGCGGTACGAAGACTCCAACGTTGCTCAGATATTGCTCCACCTTCTACACGCCATCTGTGACGGAAACACCTCGGGGGAATACCGAATGCACATGATTGCTGCAAGGCAAATCGCACTGAACCAGAAACTACAAAACCCCGAGTTTCAGAACCTCTTCGACGAATTCTTCTACTATCACTGGATAGCTAGTGAGATAACATCTCTTGATGGCACCGAAGTACCCATGATGGAGAATTTCAGCCTCCCTTTCCAGATCAACCTTGAGACGGCCGGCCTCATTGGTGTCTCCGACGGACTCTTCGGTTTCATCTCGAAAATCAGCAATCTGAGAAGGAAACTCCGAACACGCATCGATGAAAAGATAGAACCTGTTATGGACTATGAGGCGTTACTTACTGCTCACGCAATCGACACAGGTCTCCGCAATTGGGTTTGTCCCCAGACACCGAACACTCCACGCTACACACTGTCCATGCTGTACCGTCAAGCGACCTGGGTTTATCTGTACCGGACGACGAAGAAGTCTAAGCCGGACCCGTACATCAGATCGGCTGTTGACGATGGGATCAAATACATCAACGAGCTGCCCGCAGAGGGCTGGATCCAGAGTAACGTTCTGTTGCCGCTGTTCCTGATGGGATGCGCCGCTTTCGAAGAAGACCAACGCTTCGAGATCAACAGGGCTTTTAGTGGTTTGATGGCAGTCACAGGCTTGGGAAATATCAACTCGGCAAAAGAAGTCGTAGATCAGATATGGCACCTCATGGACATCGACGACCCCGACTCTTGGGACTGGGAGAAAATAATCCATCAAAAGGGATGGGACTTCCTCGCAACATAAGCACTTGCACACATACGCATACGGCCGACGCACACATCACATTTACGATATGTTCGAGCATTGGAGTTTTGGAATTTGGTCTGATTTATCGACTGGCGGGAACTGGACATGGAACGGAATTGGGGTTATGGCTTATGGGGGTTGGCATACTCCGGCACTCTTCTCTTCTTTCTTTACGCACACGTTTGACTACCGCAGCGCATTTAATTCCTTCGGCATGGGTTGGCTTCGTCTGCAAAAATTTGGGTATGGCCCGTTGTCAAGTCTGGACCTTGCAAAGGCTTCGGCTTGTTGCTTTCTGTACTGCTCTCGTATTTTTCCTAATCTGTCCACGGCTGGAGCTACTTGTACGGACTGAGGTCATCTGCTTTCCCATCGTTCTATCGCACTGGAAGGAGGCCGTCGCGGTGGCTCAAGGCATGTTGCGCTCCGTCCAAGACATGACGTGTCTTTGAGGCACGAGTGTTGGCGTGCACGGAGCGCGACCGCATCTGCCTAGGCAATGACACCTTCACCACTCAGACGCGTATCACTAATCGGCCCTTCACGCTCCGCTGCACCACTCGTTCACCCTGAATATGTATGCAATGCGGCATCTCCGGCCACCAGCACGGCGCTTGCCCCCATCGAGCACACCGAGCGTCGGCTCCCTCGCTCGCCCCGCTCTCTGCCGTAACGCAATTCCCTGGCTGCACTTCGCGAGCACCGCGGTTCCGCCTGCCGCGACTCATGCTAGCGCCCTGGATTATTGATATGTCTTAATTAAAGAAACGGCTGCGCAGTGTGCGCGTCGCTCATTGCTCGAAGTGCTCGCGTGCATTCATCCGGGTGTGGTGGGATCGTGGAGGGCAGGGGTTGAGGAAGCGTCGTCCGCGGGCACGGTAGAGGCGTGGGGGGGTGGGTACAGAGTGTGGCGTGGAAGGGGACGTGGGCGAGAAGACAGGACAGAGGAGTTCCCTCATCGCCCGTTCGCTTGCGGGTAAACCTGTGGCGACATGAGCGAGACGAGACGGTGAGCTATTGAGACGCTGCACGGGGAGTTGCTTTGGGTGCGTGATCACCAGCGAGGGCGCTTCCCCTCTTTCTTGAATCGAATTATCTTCTTCGATCGAAGGCACGTTCGCGAGATCCTGCAGCTGCAATTACCTACGATGGGAACGTTGCTCGCACATACATACGGCAGTACATGCGGCAGCCGCGTTGCCTGCTTCGACATGCATTTCTACACATCAGAGGTGGCACAGCATATACCCCAGAAATTGGACCGCTATAGGAAGTGAGCTAAGCTTGTCCCCCACGGCGGAAGCCGCATTGTATTATACCGAAGGTGGGTTTGCTGCCCCCCTGCGGACGTGTTTCTTGTTTCAGGACGCTTGAACCTCAGACCTGGGCCGAACAGTGGACACTCACGGTCGGGTATTGTTAGGAGATGGGCCATTGCCGACAAGCGGGCTTGCTGATTGAGCAGGGATGGGATTATGCCGGGCATGCTATGCAGATGGTCGGCATCTTCGTGCGAAAGCAGCGGGAAGGACGTGTGGGAGGGGCGATGGAGGTCTGGCTGTGTCCACTGTCCAGACGACCACGCATGTCTGGAACTAGGTTCACAGATGCCATCTACCCTGGAGAACGCGCTGCTATTCATCAAGACACATACCGTTCGCATGGACGCGGCACACCGCTCCACCATCATACCTGTTTCGCGGTGAGCATCACGCACCCCACGGGATCGTTCCAGCGCCGAGCGATGACTGTGTGGGTGCTCGCCATCGGTGAGGAGACCTTGCAGCAGCTGCGAACGTCCCCCAATCCAGCAAAGCAGTTTTCCGAACTTTGGGGCGCTCACCGATGAGCAGGCCACGCGGTAAAGTGTGCCTTACAGGACCTCACGCCTAGACCTATGGTATCTACTAGAGGTCATCGGGCGTATGATGCGGCGCTGGGTGGACGCAGCTGCTGCCAGTCACTTGATCGGTGATGCGAGCCGGTCAGCTTTCTAGATTGCTGTGATTCTTGGTAGGGCTGACTACTGCACGCCGCAGCGACCTGCACACTTCATGTGAAGAATGTGATGGGGACCGACAGACAGAGTGTGGCTGCCCGCGGCTCACGTGGGTGCTGTTGACTCAGCTGTCGTATACCCTGCAGTGTAGCAACTGGGCGCAGAACCGAGGCTTGAAATGCCGATGAAAAAGCCAAATGGCTTCTTTGACATGTCCGGCCTCGCATTCCACGCAGGCTTGTGCGAACACGGCGTGTCGTCCACGACGTCGGTAGCTGTGCTGCATCGTTTCACTTCGCTTGGATAAAGCTTTGGGCGGGTATAGGGGACGGGTTATTGTGCCGGCATTTTTGCAACCACCAAGCCGCGCGGGGGTGCACTGGTGCTCCTGGTCATCCTCGATAGGGATCAAGGCAAGATTACCGAGTTCGTAGCGTGTGATGGGCGCGTGATGGTCGCGTGGTGGGTGTGGGCCTCGGTCGGCAGGATGTCGAGCTATGGTTGTAGCGAAAACGTCGCAACCTGCGGAAGTTCGCAATATGGGGGTGCTTCGGCGGTATTTTCCAAGGAATCACAGTGGAGCGCATCTTCACCCTGACTTGAAGAGGTGGTCACCGAGCCGAGCGCTCTCGTTCGAGTAAGTGGTCCCAGGTAGTGGTAGTCCGAGAGTTGACGTAGATGGTCGGTGGCAAGCGACAGGCGGCAGGATCAGGATACTTGTAGCCATCTCGGGATATGTAGTAGTAACTATGGACCCTCGCTTCGAGCTGATGAGCGGCCTGCGTCAGATAGACAATCGCTTGCACGCGATCTTCTAGAAGACCGTTAGCCAGATATGTATTTCACTGCATGCCTCGCTTGGCTTGGGTTATGTACGACGGCGAGATTCAGCATGATCCATGCACTCTAGGCAAGGACCGATCGTCGGGTGTCTTCGAGGCTCGGGACGTCACCGGTGCACAAGATCGATCGTACTGTTTCAGTATAAGAGAGAGCAGCGACCTGGAAGTCGGACTATGGGCGAAACACATTGATGGAACGCTGGTGACGCTTGCGGCAGGTGAAAAACGTGGATCTGCGGGGAATCTTGGGAACAGACTTCAGGCTCGATTCCTCTAAAAAAAAGAAATCTTCTCAAAGTGCCTAACAGTCTGCCAGAATCCACACCACTCATCTTACAACGGATCCTGAAACATGCAGATAATCTTCTCGCGAGAACTCTGGTCCTTGAGGATGGACCCTGAGAAAGCGTGTAAGCGAGGCGGCGTCCAACGACAACGCCTGCACACCACATCGGTTGCTTAGCGAGGCCGGGGACAATGGGGCTGCGGAGTCAAGGCGCATGTTGCAGCTCGCGTGCAAGCTGGACGCAGACACTTTAGTTTTTTGTCGTGATCGTGTCGCTTGACTATGCTCCAAACTTTCCCTTCTTCTGGTGTTGTTCGGCGAGCGCGACCATGACGGAATCGATCGAGAACGAGAAGCGACACAGTGCGCCACCGGTGATGGAGACCGACGAAATACGACCTTCACCGACACACGCCTCCGCAACCTCACATGTCGAGAATGCCATCTCGCTGCGCGAAGTCGACCCCGTGTCGGTTCACTTGGAACATCTTTCGGTGACGGTAGATGAATCGCCGAGTGCTCTTGCGAAGCTTTTCCAGAAGAGTGCAAAGGCGCCGGTCGGCGGCCATTCGAAGAAGATTTTGGACGACATCTCAGCAGATTGCAAGACTGGGACGCTGACAGCCATCATTGGAGGGAGCGGCAGTGGGAAAACCTCGCTGTTGAACCAGATGAGCGGGCGGATGAAGGGCAATCGACTATCAGTATCTGGGCGGACGCTTTTCAATGGGAGCGAAGATGCATCGCAAATACAGTCCGGCTTCGTCATACAACAGGACATACTGCTGCCCACGTTAACAGTCCGGGAGACTTTGACTTATGCAGCTCAACTTCGCTTGCCTTCGTCCATCAGTCAGGAGGAGAGGAACAAGCTTGTGGAGGAGGTCATCATGGAGCTGAGTCTGAAGGAAGCCGCCGACACACGGATAGGGAACCACGAGCATCGCGGTTGCAGTGGCGGTGAGAAGCGACGAGTCAGCATCGGCGTACAGGTGGGTACACAATACAAGCTGAGAACGAGGTTTTAATACCCATGCAGCTATTGTCCAATCCCAGTTTACTTTGGCTGGACGAGCCGACTACTGGGCTTGACTCCACCAGTGCGTATCAGTAAGTCTTCGTCGGCTTGCCAAAGTCCAATGTACTAACGCACCCATAGAATTGTGAAGACTCTGCAGAATCTAGCACGAAAGGGAAGGACTATTATTGTCACGAGTGCGTAGCAACATAGGTACGATGTGCGGTTGCTAACGAGAACAGTACATCAACCACGGTCGGAGATCTGGAGCCTTTTCGATAACATCATACTTCTCACACGAGGCAAACCCGCATATGCAGGGAGCGCTCAGGAATGTCTGCCTTACTTTCAGAGTCTAGGGCACGAGATGCCACCTTTCACGAATCCTGCAGAGCATCTCATTGATGTCGTCAGTGTTGACAACAGGAGCGAAGAAGCGGAGGCTGCAGCTCAAATTCGCGTCAGCCGCATCACTGAAGCATGGAGGGACCGCTCGTCAGAATTACAGGCCCAGAAGGAACTGAATGAAAAGGCAGCGAGCGTCGGGCTCTCACCAAAGAGCTCTCCGGCAAGACACATATCGCTTCTCCAGCAGATCCGCGTCTTGACATCGCGGACTTTGATCGTCACTTTGCGTGATCCGATGGGCATGTTTGGCAGTCTTGTGGAAGCGATCGTCATGGCCGTCATCATCGGCTGGATTTTCTTACAACTGGACGGTTCGCTATCTGGCATTCGATCCCGCCAAGGTGCTCTATACATTGCATCTGCAATGCAGGGCTACCTCATCTTGCTCTACGAAACATACCGCTTAACCATCGACATCCATGTCTTCGACGAAGAGGCACGACAAGGCGTAGTCGGCATCCCGGCTTTCCTCATATCCAGGAGACTGGCTCGCCTATTGATTGAAGATATCCCGGTGCCACTGATTTTCTCGATCATCTTCTACTTCATGGCCGGCTTCCGGAAAGAAGGCGAAGTGTTTCTTACTTTCTTCAGTGTCATCTTGCTCGAGCATTACATTGCTGTCTGCTTTGCGATGGTTTGTGTGGCGGTCTCGCGAAACTTCGCTGGGGCAAGTTCCTGGGATTCCCTATAGAGATCACACTGACTCTAAATAGGCAAGCCTAGTGGCAAACCTGGCCTATACACTGCAATCCATGGCTTGTGGCTACTTCATCCAGTCAAACACGATACCGATCTACGTACGCTGGACAAAGTGGACGGCCTACGTGTTCTACGCGTTCGGCGCATTGGCTGCCAATGAGTTCACAGGACAGTTTTACGATTGTCCGCTCGAAGGAGGTGCATCGAACCCAGCATGTAAAGAGTACACGGGCGCGTTCATTCTGGACTCTTTAGGCTTTCCGGGGGACTGGGTCTGGCGTCCCATCCTCGCACTTCTCGGTTTTGGTATCGCGTTCTACGTTGGCGCTTACCTCTTGCTCAGATTCTGGAATGCTGAGATTGCCATGGCAAGAGCTAGACCTTCCAACGTGGACGCATCGGCAGGGAAAGAGAAGATGATTGCCAGGTCTCGGGATGAAGTGCGCACAATCACTATCCGACTTGACGGATACGGGCTTGACCTTGAAAAGCGTTCTCTCAGAAAGAAGACTACCAAAACGATACTCAATCCACTCACTGCTGAGTTCCAACCAGGCACGATGAACGTCATCATGGGGCCTTCCGGATCTGGGAAAACGACGTTACTCAACTGCATGGCAGGAAGACTGCGGGATGATTTGACAACAAGATACAAAAAGTACGGAGACATGTCGTTCAATGGCTTGTCGCCGTCTGAAGACGTTATCCATGCTCTGTGCTCGTTCGTGACGCAGGACGACGACGCTCTTCTCGCTTCGCTTACGGTACGCGAAACCTTGCGATACGCTGCCGGTCTACGCCTGCCGAAGTGGATGACGAAGCAAGAGAAGATGCAGAAAGCCGAAGACGTGCTCCTTAAGATGGGATTGAAAGACTGTGCAGACAACCTCATCGGGAATGACCTGATCAAGGGGATCAGCGGCGGCGAAAAACGTCGCGTCACCATCGCCGTTCAGATCCTCACTGAGCCTCGCGTTCTCCTGCTCGATGAGCCACTGTCCGGCCTGGATGCTTTCACGGCACTCTCCATCATGGACGTTCTTCAAGGTCTTGCCAGCGAAGGCCGCACACTCATAGTAACAATCCACCAACCGCGATCAGATCTCTTCGCCCATTTCGGCAGCATCCTCCTCTTAGCTCGTGGCGGGCATCCCGTCTACGCCGGCCCGTCTCGAGAGATGCTGTCCCACTTTGCCAAACAAGGATACCACTGCCCCCAGCACATCAACCCTGCTGATTTTGCGCTGGACCTCATAACCGTCGATCTTCAACATACGTCGCGTGAGGCTGCCAGCCGAGCCAAAGTCCGCAATCTGATCGAGTCTTGGACACCAGACCTATTTCCAATCGCTCGGACAGGATCAATCACTACGCCGGCAGAGCTGGGCAGTTTGGCAAGGGCGCCATCCTCGTTCATGAACGCTTTCTCCATCCTTTTGAGGAGAGCAACGAAGAACTTCTTCCGACAGCCTGATCTGCTATCTGCGCGCATCGGCCAGGTCGCTGGTCTAGCTATCGTGCTTGCTCTGTTTTTCGCACCCTTGAAGAACAACTACTTCGCAGTCCAGAATCGGCTCGGGTTTCTCGTCGAGATCGCCCCATTGTACTTTGTCGGTAGTAAGTCTCCCCTAGCACTGTACAGAAGATGTGACTGACCATGCCTTGCAGTGCTTAACAACATCGCTGTGTATCCGCTCGAGCGCGACGTGTTCTACCGCGACTACGCCGATCGCGTGTACAACGTCGAGGCTTTCTTCCTGACCTACACCGTCCTGGAGATCCCGTTTGAGATCATCAGCTGCATCCTCTTCTCCTGCCTCGCCGTCCTCGCGTGCGGCCTCCAGCGCGACGCCCAGACCTTCTTCATCATCACCTACAACGCCTTCTGCATTGTCAGCTGCGGCGAATCACTAGGCATCACATTCAACACGCTGTTCACGCACACAGGCTTCAGCGTGAACTGCATGAGTGTGTTCTTGAGCGTGGCACAGATCATGGGTAAGTTGGAGCTCGTTCATTCGGTAGCCGTGAATAGGGTGCTGACTGTTCCAAGGTGGCGTCATGTCCCTCAACATCCCCGGCTTCTTGCAGGCGTTCAACCATCTCTCGCCGATCAAGTGGGCGATGGGCAACATGGCACCGTACACGCTGCGCGGCGTCAACTTCACCTGCGACGAGTACCAGAAGATCGACGGACGCTGTCCCATCACCACCGGCGAAGACGCACTCGCACTGTACAAGCTCAACAAGGACCCCGAGATGTACATCATGGCGCTGGGCGTGTGCACCATCGTGTACAGACTCGTCGCGTACGTGACGCTGAAGTGTGTCAAAGAGAGATGGGTCGGACGGACGTGGAGGAAGATGGGCGGGGTCCGCTGGTTGAGAGAAGAAACGCCGCAACCATCCGGCGCGACGGAGGAAGCAATGTTGAGATAGAAACTGCAAACGGCGAAAGCCTGGGAAAGAGAAGGTACTGTTTCATTTGACGTCTAAGATACCCACTCGCTCCCCCCGTGTTTCCTCCCAGCAAGCATAGAGTCCTACATCAATCCGATCAAACGAGTGTGTGACACCCCCCCTCCCTCTTACATTTCCGCCCCTGCCCTCCTTTCACCCCCCTCAAATAAACTCCCCCGACCCCGGCAGCACCGTCCCATTCTGCAAAATCGCACTCGCATGACCCCTCATCAGAAACCCATACGCAGGCATATACTTATCAATAACAGGCACGACTTTGGCGACCCCAGGAAGGGGGTTCCTCCAATCGCGCATGAGGTCCCCCAGGATGGCGAAGAAGGAAACGAGATGCACGCCGGCGGCCTGCATGCGGAGGTTTGCCGTGTCGCGGACGAGGGGCGGTGTCGTTTTGCGCGAGGCGTTCTACTTTCATCAGCCAAGCTGTGAGAGGGGGAGTGGGAGTGGGACAACTTGCCCCATGGAACCCAGGCGCCGGGCTGGGGGGTGGAGTCGCACTGGGCGACGATGGTTAGGGCGAGGAGCACGAGGGTCTTCATCATGAAGGTGAGGTGGAATAGGTGTCGAGATAGCGAAGATGGATGGATGGGATCTTGAATATCGTATCCGCAACTAAAACTCGCAGAGGAGGTGCGTAACTAACAACCCCTCACGCATCCACCACCGCCATTCTTATACCAGCCATCCCTCGCACAGTCCAACCCCCTCGTCGTCCTCTTTCTGAATCGAGCTACTGAAATCTTGCTGAGCAAGCACTGCACGATATGGGATACATGGCATCCACGATCCATCGCCTACCATAAAACTACACACTACCTACCCAATCCCCCGTCTACCCAATCCCTCGTCTACCCATTTCCAACGCTTCTGTCTACGTGCCCAGTATTTTCCACCTCCCCACTTCACCCACCGTACCAACCATCCCTCCGAACCCATCCCACGCATTCAAACTACCCATCCATCCATCCAGTCCACGCCCTTGCCCTTGCCCTTGCCCATTACCCAGCCCGCCCTCCCCCGGTGTACATAAGCAGGCCTGCCAAGACCCCAACCCCAACCCCGACCCCGACCCCAGTACGTACGTACGCAAAGGGAAAGAGGCGACATGTCGACATCTCTTGACCTTGCGCCGCGGAAACCTTTCCACGGAAACATTTGCAGGAAACCTTTCAGGGGAATGCGGGTATGTGATATCATGATGTGATACGATGCGAGGTTAGTTCCCACGACAGGCATGGGTAGGTCTAGCGGCGCGAGTGGCAGCGGAATACGCCCGCCCGCGCGTGAGTACTGTTGAGTTGATAGAGTACTATAGGTATCGTAGACAGCAACGGTCTTGTCTTCGACTGCTTCACCGCGAGTGCAGCTGCAGCGGTCGGGTTGGGAATCTGCTTCCGTTCCGTTCCGTTTCGTTCCGTTCCGGTTCGTTCCGTTCCGGTTCGTTTCGTTCCGGTTCGTTTGCGCTAATGTAAGGGTTGTACATGTAGCGCAGCAGGGACAGTACGCTGTAAGCGGGACGACCACGTACGCATTGCTAAGCGTACATACCCTGAACGTTCCGCACACATGGCCGGGGCTTCCGCATCCCGAGGACAAGACATGTCTTACGAATCCGTGCTGCACTTCGTCCGGGCCTACTACCCCAGCCAGTCCAGTCCAGTCAATCGACATAAAATCACGACATCACCAAGCGCAGGAAACGTGATGCGTTGACTCTTTCATTCCACTCTATACAGCGCACCACCGTCTCTGCTCCACCCCAAGCCCCTGCCCCGAATAGTACATAGGAGAAGATAAGTGTTTAAACAGCATACAGTAGTAATAGCTAGCGCGCGCGCGCGTCGCCGCATGAACCCATAGGACCCCGACCCTTTACCCAAAAGTTTTCAACCCAAACGCCACTCCTGAGCCTCGACCTCTACGAGACGTAGACCTTGCCGGCCTTGGTAAGCGCCGACATGGTGCCGATGAGGTTAGCCGTGGGGTCGAAGGTGCCGACGGCAAAGTACGAGTAACCCGCGCACGACGCCTCGCCGTCGAGGTATGTCTGCGCGGTCTGGAGGAAGTCGGCCGACTCGTCCTCGGTGGCGCCAGTGAGAGCGAACTCGGTCACCCAGATCTTCTTGCCGGGGAACTTGGAGGCGGCATCCTCATAGTGCGCCTTGAAGGCGTCGAAGCCAGCGCTGGCAGGGCCGTACCAGTGGATGTTGATGTCGTCGAACTTGGCCTCGGGGCACTGGTCGACGAACGCCTGCAGGTACGAGAGACCCTTGCCTTCGTCCTGGGACGAGGAGACGGAGGGACCGACGATGGTGGCCTTGCCGTGGAAGTCGTTCATGTGCTCCTTCCACGCGGAGCAGAGGGAGGGGACGTCGAGGTTGGCCTGGGAGGCGATGTCGGGCTCGTTGAGGCCGAAGAGGACCTTGGAACCAGCATCGATGGCGGCCTGAGCCTTGGAGGCCCAGTCGCCGGCGGTGGCGAGGGTGCGCAGGGTGGGGATGAAGTTGCCGGCGAAGCTGCCAACGTCGCCCTTGGTGTCAGCCTCCCAGTTCCAGACGAAGCCGAAGTTCTTGCCCTCGAACGACTTGCAGTCGGCAGCGCCGTCCCAGCGGTAGGCGAGACCGCGCTTGCCGCCAGCGTAGCCGCCGGTGGAGGGGGTGCTGGTGGAGGAGGGGGCGGCAGAGGACTTCTTAGCGGAGGACGCAGGGGCGGCGCTGGTGACGGCCTCGGCCTCGGGGGCGGGGGTGCTCACGGCAGCGGCAGAGCTGGGCTTCGCGGCCTCCGAGGAAGGAAAGACGAAGGAGGTAGCGGCCTCGTAGCTGGCCTCAGGGGCGGAAGCGACGGGAGCAGCCGACGACGAGGGCTTGGAGGCGGCCGAGGAAGGCTTCTCAGCAGGCACGGAAGGCTTCTCAGCGGGGACCGAAGGCTTAGCAGCAGGGACTGAGGGCTTAGCAGCCGGAACCGAAGGCTTAGCAGCCTCGTATCCAGAGGATGAAGGAGCCTGGGGAGCGGCCGACGACGCAGCACCGCCGGCAGGGACAGTCACGGTTACGCGGTTGGTCGCGGTGACGTAGACGGTCTCGCCGCCGCAGGCAGCGTCAGAGGTCACATCCTTGACGCTGACCACAGAGGGGACCGCAGAGCCGGGGTACTGGGTCAGGTAGACGGTGCGCGTGGTGGTCGAGGTGACGGTGTAGTCGGTGTCGGTGGTCTGCTCGCCAGCGGGCTTGCTGGGGCTTCCGGTACCCTGAGCAACAGCGCTGGGGGTGGTGGCGTTGTAGCCACCCCAGCCGCCGGTGGGGTATGCGTGGGCGGAGGATCCGGCGGCAGGCGTGAAGTGCTTGCTGTGGGCCGAAGCGTGGCCGTGACCGTGCCCACCGACGTTGTACTGGGGGACGGCGGCGGCAGCGCCAACGAGGGCGAGGACCGAGAGCTTCATGTTGGGGGACATGTTGATGGTTCAGTGCTACGTCGAGTTGAAATAGTCGCTAATAGACAGGAAGGCGAATCGCAGCTTCGAGCACACGATGTGTCGGGCCGACCAGGGCTGATGCTTCGGTAGAGAGAGTGGACGTCTGCGGGAGACAAAGAAGGCAACGAGCGAGTGCTCAGAGGGAGTGAGAGGCAACAGCACCGTGGTATATCGGAGGATGAAGGGTGCAGTCGGCTCGGGGGCCTGGGGGTTCCAAGCTTGATATAGGCGTGGCGAGAGGGGCGCCAGCTGGGTCTGGACAACGGGCGGGCCGGGGTGGCAGCGACCATGGCCCCAGAGGATCAGACTTTTTGCGACGTCGCACCGTCCGACGCCACGGCAATCTGGCGGCTGGCTATTCCGGGCAAGCGCCAGGAACGGGATGAAAGACGTGCAGGATTCGCACTGAGCCGGCGAATGGAGCGCGCCAGGGCTAGACCAGGAGCAGCTGGGCATTGGGAGATGGCCGTGACAAAAGCTTGTCTGTGGCCGTGGCGCTGTGGCATTCGCTGTGCAGCACGCCGCCGTTTCAACGCCCAGGAACCCGCAGGAACAGCTGCCAGGGGCAACAGCGAACGCCGGCCCCAAGGCGTGCGCGAGAGCACAAAGGCAAACGTCGAGGCGTCGATGCGGCGTCCAGAGAGCAGCAGGAGGTGGTGGGCAATTTGCTGGAGAGGTGCGGGTGGGTGAGTCGCTGACGAGGCCTGACGCCGAGCGGCCGAGGCGGATAGTAGCGTGATGAACTGGCCGACGCCTTTGACGTGGATGCTGCCAGGTCTCATCTCGGCGACTTGGAGCGGGCGTCGTGGTGCGCGGGGAGGCGGCTTTGGGCGTGACGAACAATGCGGTGCGGAGCCGGGTGAGGACTTGCTGGCAGGGAGGCGTGCGATGACGAGACGACCACAGCCACCTCATCTCATTCCCTCTTCAGGAGAAGCCGCCGTAATAGGCTTCCGGTCCAGGTCCCGCGCACGAAAAGGGCAGCTCGCAGCTTCCACCAAACGAACACGGCGCCCTCGTCCTCTGCACGTGCGTGTGCGATGCGACGCAGACAAACGTGTTGACCATCCCCATCCCATCCACATCCACACCCACACCCACACCCACACCCACACCCACATCCCAGACGCCCCAAAAGCCCAAGCCCACCCACCGCGCAACCCTCAAGCCCGCCGGCCCTGCCCCAGCTCCACCGCAATTTCTTATCGATACCGCGGCGAATAGAAGAAAGCCCCCAACCCGCGCGCGCCGCCCCCTAGCCGCACGCCCTGCACAAGCGCGCACAAAGCCTGCACAGCTAATGCCCCACTACAGCGTGCAACCAACGCTGCTCCACCGCACCGCTGAGAAAGAAAGGAAAGAAGAAAAAATCAGAGGAGATGACATGGCGTCTAGACCGTAGCCGGCCGATCGGCAGACTTGCATTCGCCTTGATCGCCTGTGCGTGCACGTACGTGTTGAGGGAGCGGGATTTCCATCTTCGCAGCGCAGCGCAGCGCAGCTTGGACGGGGCTCGGGTCGCGTCGACCCGTGGCGATCATCGGTACGTACAGGACCGTTTGGCACTCACTGCCTACGATTGCCAATCTCGCCCTCTGATGCCCGTGATGCGGAATACTCCACTTATCCACATCCGTGGTTGGCACGTGAGGAGCGGCCTCCGCATTTCCCCTCCTACCCACGCCCATCACCCACGACGAGTTGGTGCGTGCGCTGTTCTCTTCTCTTCTGTCCTGCGCCGTTCTATTCGTTTTAAAACAAGGACCGTCCCTTCCTTCGCTTCGACCAACAACCGTTGTATGGTAGATGCTAGCACACCGACTTGAAACGCGCCTTCATAAATTATACTCGAGTGTAGTTTACCAAGTTCGCCTTGAAACACCCCAGACGCACACCAGGCGCCATGAATCAACCTGGCCTGGGCCATCGTTACAGCCACCGCGTGACACTTGCCCTGCTTTGATCTGGCTCGGGAAGGTACATGGCGACAAGGCATGCTCGGCCACCACGCCTTTCGATGGATGGTTACGCGCGGTCGGAGCACTGTCATCCAGCGCACACGGCAAGTGACGGAAGCTGGGTATCATCATCATTCTAGCTCCACTACAACTCCTCAAACACATGCTTACTTTTCCACCAAAAAAAAACAAAAAAACAAAAAAAAAACGCCAATTGCGATGCAACCTCCCCCAAAGACAAAATCTACCACCCCCTCCTCTTCCCCTGGTACTCGGCACTCTTCTCCTTCCTCTTAACCTTCTTCACATCGTTCCTCCTCTTCTTCTCCTTGCCAAACCTCTCCGGCTCCGCTACCGCATGGATCTTCCTCTTCTGCCTCCTCTCCTCGCGACGCTGCTTCACCCCCTTCTGCACCTCGCCCATGACCTTGAGGTACGCCTGCGTCCCCAGCTGCTTCTGCAGCGTGTTCATGATCTCGCGGCTCTTGTCGATGATGGCGCGGTACGTGTCGTTGAAGGCTGTCTCGGTGGAGCGCGGGATGGTAGTTGCGGGGTCGGTCAAGGTGGATAGTGTGGTGAGGAGGTGCGGAAGCGAGGATGCGAGCGAGGCGACGGGGACTTTTGTGATGAGCGTTTCGATGAGTGTGGCGGTTGCGGATTTGGGGTAGAGCGAGGACAGCTTCATGATTTTGGTTTCGCGGCGGAGGATGCCTGAGAGGCGTGTGACGAGGCGGTGGATGGCTGTCGGAGTAGCCGTCTTTGTCTTCTTCGGCCGGGGGGATTCGGGAGACGGGGAGAAGCCGCCCCATTCTTCATCCGACGCTTCGCCATTCGTCTCCTCTGCACCTCGTACGTCTTCGACCAAAGTGCCGTCCTCTCCATCCTCGTCGTCGTCCACCTTCTTCCAGTTCCACAATATGTCTGTATTCGCCGCCAACCATCGTGCCAGGAAAGCCAAGTTGCGGACGCTTTGGATGCATAGCTCTTCGCTGATACCCAGAGTCTCAAGATGTCGGAGAAACGCGTGGGTAAGCTTGATGCCAACCTCTTCCGTCAGCTCTAGCCCGCGCGATCCTCTCAGTGGTACACTGTTGAGACCCGACTCGCTGTTCGTGGTGGAGACGTCGGCGAAGAAAGTGCCCACGAGCTTCGCTGCCGTGAGCTTGACCCAAGCATGGGGATATGACACACATGAGCGGATCGAGCTCCACATGCTCTCCGAAGAAAGCGTGTAGTCAGGCCAGGGCTTGATGAGTTTCGAGAAGACTGTGAGAGAGTAATAGATCAACTCCCAATCTTCCTCGTCACGTCGCTCTAAGCAGATACCAAGCGTAGCCCGAAGCTGCTCCATGACGAATTCGAGTTCTTTTGGTTTGGCGTCGGCGACTTCGAGGTAAAGACCCCAGCACTGGATACCGAGACGCTTGAGGCCCGCATCTTCATCCTGAGTGATCCACTCCTTGAGATCAGCTGTGAAGCTCTTCAGTTGCTGCGAGTTGGCCCGCTCGAAGACGACCTTGACCAAGGCTCCCGCCATGGTGCGGCAATCGGCCGAATCGTCGTTGGCCATCGAATGAACCAGTGGAATGAACATGATGCCGAGATTGTCCTCAAGTACCTTTTCACCCACTTTGTTGAGGATCAGACTCAATGCTTCCATGACAGACTGCCTTCCCTCAACGTAGTCGTACCGCAAGTTCTTGAGCAAGAATTCTAGCTGTTTCTTGAAGCGATTCTTTGCCTGCGGGTAATCCATCAGGAAGTGGAAGTAGGTAGAGCGAGCTATTTGACGCGCAGACTGGGTCTGGTTGGTGATCATCATCGCAGCGACCTTGTCCATCAGTTCGTACACCTCGGTGATCACAATCTTCCTCGTCATCACTGCCTTGAGGAAACCAAAGGTGACGCCCTGGCGATCAGGCTCGTCAATGTCCGGTAGGATGCGTTTCAAGAGATGCGCGAGATCTTGTTCTCTGATCTGGACATTTGGCCTTTCCCGAAGCATGCTGGTGATCAGCTTCAACGACGCCTGTGCAATTTCAGAGTTCGACGACGTGGCTCCTTTGATCAGACGGACAGACTCTGTCACGTATACGTGACAGTTTTCATCCAATTCCTTCATTGGAACTTTGATGATGGTAGACAGCAAGCGGATGGCGGACGTCTGTAGTTCTTCCTGGTTTGCAATCAAGGCGTCGCCAATCACTGGAAGAAATCCAGCCAAGTTCTGCGGTGTCTGCAGCTCTTCGTGCTTGCGGAGGACTGTTCGCAGCATGTCCAAGCTGAACCGTATCAGCTTGTAGTTGTGCAACGCCGTGGACTGACGAGCACCTGACTTCGCGGCGCCCTTCATGTTGATGAGAAATTTCTTATTCCGTGGTTCCACAAACTCGGCCTTTTCCGTGCTGTTGTTCGACTTGTACACTTCCTGGATAAGCTCGTACCCGAATACCAAAATATCGCGATCGTTCACTGTGGGATTCTGGAGCACACCAAGCCCTATGCGTCGCAGTAGCTCGTCGATCTTTTGTACCATTCGAGCGTTCAGCTTCTCCTGCAGCAGAGACTTGATGGGCGAGATGAGGGCGAAGAGATTCGAGGGAGACGTCGACCGCGCGATAATGTCCATCGTGTCAAAGCTCTTGCTGCTCTTCACTTCTTTCATCTTGCTAATATATTCCTCTGCGTCTTTTTCTTGACCGGTAACGCCAAAGATATCGTCCATGATCACGTCCATGATATCCATGACGCAGTAATCTAGATCTCCGGGTTTGAGCTGTTCAGCGAGCTCGACAAGCAACTTGTGGAGCGTGAAGGATAGGACGTGGAGCTGATAGCCCCTTGAAAGCGCTATCCGAAGTGCACGGAGGATGAAGCCGAAGTATGTAGAGCCCGTGAAAGTGGCAATCTCTGCCAAGGTACTTCGAGCCATGTCGCGGGAATCTTGGGAGCGCGATTTCAAGATGTAGCTCATGTCGAGCAGAACGGCTGGCAACCTTGTCTCGACCTCGGTGGGAGGCAAGACTAGGAGTGCTTTGCACACTGCGATGGCTACAGGCACTCGCAGACTCACAGTGCTTTCATCCTTCTTGCGGAGAAACTCAGAAAGAGCCGGGAGAATGTTGTCGATGATATCCTTCGTCAACTTTTCCTGCTGTGGGAGGGTTTTCGAAAGGGCAGATGGTTGTTCGTCGATTTCCATGGGATCGGCCTCTTTGGTATCATTAGTGCTATCAGCAAGTTGAGTTTGGGCCTGCGCCTCCGGTGATTTCGAAGCGACATAACCTTTCGCCCGCGCTGATTGATGCAAGCCGTCCAGCAGACCACTCAGAAGCTTGATGACGGTCTTTTGCATATCTTCTTTGGTCGAAAGATAGCCAGTGTATCGCCTTAGCAACGAGCGGAATTGAGGCCATTCCAGACCCAGGCACAGAGTGGTGATTGTCTTCACCGTTTCTCCGGCCAAGGCACTTGCGTTTTCATCATCGGCCTTGTTGAACACGAAATGCTCAAGGAGGGGTATGATAATGTGGTAGATATTCCCACTCTGCAGGTGTGGAGCGTTGGAAGCTAGTCGACGTAGTGCGCGCAGGCGTCGATGGCTTTGAATGTGAAGGACATTGCTGTAGAAAGACGCTTCTTCGTCCTCAGACACCAATATGTGCAGGTCGGTAACTGGGGCCCAGTCTTGATAGGTCTCGACTAGCTGGGCGAGCACAGCCAAAAACTCCACGCGAACAAGTTCCGATGGCTCCCTCACCCCGAAGCGAATGCCAGGAAGAAGCGCTGCGGAGATGAAATCCTTGGTATCTTGGTCTTGAGTAGATGCCTTGATGAAGTGTCGGAGCGCGAGGGATGCATTGACGCGGATGCTCAGCTCGTCGTTGTCCTTGATAAAGTACAACATGCTGTGGATCAAGGGCTTCCACTGTAGAAGGCTGTAGCGGATATCGCTGGTAATCTCGCCGAATGCAGCAGACCGGCGTTCAAAGTCGGGTTCGTCCAAGCGTGACACCGAATAAGAGTTTAGACCGTGGCAGAGCTTCGCCAGAACTGACAGGTCATCCCTGTAGGATGAAAGATCTTCAATTATGTCGCAAAGTAAAACCCGAGCTTTCCTATCCTTGAGGTACGAGAAAAGCGGACTGACTCCCTCGTATATGGTATCGAACAGCTCTGTGATGTCGGTACTTTGGCAGCGCGGAATGAACTCGTGCAGAATCTTCAGTAATCCGAGCTTGGTCGCTGCGTTGACCCGTTGAGATGGTTGTCTGAGCAAGAAGCTGGAGATCTCGAGCATGCTGCGAGACTCAGCTGAACCGACAACATAGGGTGCAAGCTCAGCAACTGTAAGAACTCCGGACTCAAGCACCTCTTTGCTGGGACTTTTTCGAAGAAGGGAGCCAACGTGTATCAGTACAGTGCTTGCGTACGGCTGGAGTATGTTAGATTGGATGCTGTTCCGCCTGATCTTGGCTTCTGTGGATTCTTGCTCATCGCTCGCCACCAAAGAGATGAGCTCACGCAGAATGCTGTCTAGAACAAAGCGTTTAACGTCGTCTTTCGCCGAGGGCACATTCAGGCATTCCGTGATCTTTGTCAGTATGTCCTGATTGAAATCGACCAGGAACCCTGCTGTGGCAGCAGATTTTGACCAGGCCGAAAACAAGCGCAGGGTACCTGAAACCGATTGGGCCGTCTCGATGGGAAGCTGTTGGATTCTTGGAGTGACTAGCTCTCCCACTATCACTGACGCGTACGGTGTCCATTCATATTCCGGACAGCTTTCGAACAATATGTTCAAAGCGTGAAGGGCGCGTTGGCGAATAGCTCTGAAGATAGACGTTTGGCTATTATCTGGATCTGATTCTGGCGCAGCGCTGGACTTTGCAATAGCTCGGGAAGCATTGATGAGGCAGTAGAGCACCGGGTCGACAAGGGAGGCAACGAACGGACGGATAGTTGTTTTGAGGGCGCTGAGCATATCCTCGGCCATGTTGATCATACCGACCTGCCTACGCGGTGCTAGGAGGTCCGCTTGCAGAACACTCTCATCCAATACTTGATCCCGAAGTATGTGAATGCCGCTCAACGGGCCGAGCGCTATCTCGAGAAATTGGCCGATCGCACGGTCGTCGAATCGAGTCAGTGCTTGGAAGACTGCCTTTCTCTTGACATCGAGTCCTCGCTTGCCACTGATGACCTTGCCGTACAACAGACGAAGCAAGACGGGGAATAGCACGTCCCGATGATGCTCTTTGACCGCACTTTGACCGGACCCAGCATCCAAGAACACGGAGACTTCATCGCGGAATCGCGAATCATCGAGCAGGTTGAACAGGTTTTCTTGGCATTCGACGATGCCGGGCTCTTTCCAGGTAAGAAGCGCTTTTAGGGCAGCTCTCTGAACGTCGGCATCGCCGTTGCCCAGAAGAGCTAACAAAGCCTTGTAGACATCCGTTGCTCGGTACAGAACCTTAGGGTTGGTGAATTTTGAGAAGAGTGTGAGCATCGACTTTTGGTCTTTCCTTGTCCATTGAGACTCTTGTTCCGATTCCTCCCCAATGGTATTATCGTCATCCGACATGCCTATCGCTCGCTGAGCCGAGGCCCAGTCAAGCAGAACAGGCACGAGGACACGAGAGCGCTTTTCAGCAACGGCAGGTAGCTCGTTGAGAATACGTAGAGCTTGTGTTCTACTAAAGTCGTTAAGAAACTGAGCGCTCGTATGATCGCGATCAAATCGAGCCTGGAGCTCATCTTCAACGTCGTCTAGAATGGCCTGCGATTTGTTGATTGTGTACTCGAGCTGCATGACATTGGTGCACTCGAATATGCTGACGAATTGTGGAGGCACAGGAGCTGCTGCTGAGCTGGTAGGAGACTCTCCGTGGCTAGAAGACTGGTTTATCCACTCAAAAGCGATGTGCAAAACATAGGCCTCTCCTTGCTTTGTTGCACAGACTGCTTTCAAAGCCGCACAAACATCGTCCCAGATCGAAGCAAGTCTGACGTGAAGGAGGCCGAACAGGAAAGTAGGTATGGCCTCCCCAAGGTACTCATCGGCGGCGATGCTTGGATAGAGCTTAGCAAGTTGTCCAATGCGCATAGAGATGGATCGCTGAGTTTCCAGATTGACAGGCGTCTGTTCGATGATGCTCGCAGTGGAGATGACGTTGCGTCGTTCTTCGCTGTCGGACGCCAAGATCTCAAACAAACCTAATGCCACAAGGCGCAACTCGTGCGAAGGTGATCCTAAACACCGCAAGAGACCTTGCTTGAGAGAGGCAATGTGGTCGCCAGAGAAGTCAAGACTTGCTTTGTTTCCCTCCGCAAGAGCGAGTAAGCCTTTCCAGAAGGGTAGAGTGCTGTCCCCGTCGGTTGACGCAGCTCTGCATAATGCAGGCCAAAGCTGAAGCAACGATTTTTGGAGGCTGTCGTCGTGTACGAGATGCTGAAATCCATTTCCAGTGGCAAATGTCTTGGTGTTCAACGCCAACTTGTTGGCGCCGTCTTCCAGAGATTTCGCCAAAGCGTCATACAGACATTTCGAGATGGCTTGTTTCTGTTCAGTAGATAGTATCAAGCTTCCGATAGCGTCAACAAAAGCGTTGCAGTCGTACATGACCCGTTGGGCGCCTTGTGAGTCGGATTCCAACGTGGCCAATTGCTGCAAGCGATTGCTCATGGTGTTTTGCCAGGCCGAGGACGCTTGTAAGGAATCCCTCGGAACTATGTGGTGTTCGTACAAGCTAGGCAGTATCACAGAGAGCTGGTCTCCATATTCTTGTGCTTTTTGAACGACAAATCTGGAAGCAATTAGCGCGCGAGCAACAGCTGGTGTCTAGTGCACGAACCTCTTGAAGTATGATAGGAGAAGAGTATTGAACCGCTCCGCGCCTAGCTCTGCGAATGTGTTACAGAAAGACAGGAAGTACTTCTCCAGAGGCTCTTTGCTAAGCTTCTCCAAGAGTTGAGTATGTGGAATGGCCGCATCAATCGGACAATACTGGAAAACGACTGCAAGCGCTGAAAGAAGCTCTTGGGTGTGCGCTGTTTCTACCGTTGTGGATTCATCGATGCCACCAACAAGCAAACTGATAGTTTCGAGGACAGAAGGCCACTGCGTGATTCGTGAGCCTCTACGCACACCACATACGACGAAAAGTAGTCTAGAGGATAGACCTAGATAGCGTTTATCCGAGATCTTCGCTTTCATCGTCTCGATAATAACTTCTAGGAGAGGTTGGAAGTGCTCTGCATCCGAGAAGTGAATCACAGAAGTAACGACGCCTTTAAGCACGAATTCCAAAGGCGGGGTTTGCAGGTCGGCATATTCCTCGTCATAAGTGCACAACAGCATTTCCTTCAGAACGGCAACTCCACTGGAGTGCAAGCCACGCTGGACTCCTTTGATGGAGTCTGCGAAAAGGGTCATGAGACCTTGTTGGAAATCCATGTTTGAACTGGTGCCTTGCGCATCCTTCAGCAGCGCCGAAGCGTGCTTGATTATGGTTCTCAGAGGGCTCTGGTCCCTGTGATAGGCAGCTCCAGCCTTGCGCACCAAAAAGCTCAGCGATTCTGCTGCGAACCGCATGACGAACAGCTTCTGGCGCGCCTTTCCTAGCAACGGGACCATCAGGTCAAACACCGGGCGCAGATCCGAAATCAAGAGCCTCGAGAGGTATTTGAATAACCAGGCAAGGCATGTGAATGCCCATTCGATGACCTCAACATCGGCGTGTGTAGCGGCCAGGTGGGCAACGGTCCGGACTGCCCGCTCAAAGTGCTTCTCGAAGCGCACGCCAAGGTCATGCGCAAAGTTTGCCAGGAGCTTCAACAGCGGCTCCTCGCTATTCTTATCCCCCTTTTCAATATTTTCGATGAGCAGCTCGATGATGCGCTCGTCGTGGTGGAGGACCTGCGGGAGGCTGTCGCATAGCGGGGCGACTCGGCGGGCAAACATGGAGAAGATCTCGGAGAGATTGATGTCTCTCCACTCGACGAGGGCATCCTTGAAGTACGAAAAGGTGGCGTTGAGCTCTGCATCGTCGATTATGGTGCTGCGTCCACGGCGGACAGGTTCGATCTTGAGTCTTGCGATGCGCTGGGCGAACGACTCGAAGGTGTGGTTTTTCTTCGACTTCGTGCCACCCTTCACCCGCTTCGCGACGCGTAGTTGCGGCTTCGCGGCCGGTCGTGTGCCTCGAGACATGGCGGCCATGTTGTCAGTATCAGAGTGTGCAGGATAAAGTCTGCGTCGCGCCTGCCACTTCTCTAGGTTGATCCACAAAAATTTCTGGAAGCCGCTCTAGCGTCGCGGAGATAGTGTCTCCTAAGGATTAAGTTAATGCTAGGACACCTTTACGCAGCCTCTCTCTTTTTACAAGAAATTAATATAGTAGCTAGAATAAGAAGTAAGAAACTATTCTAATTACCTTTAAAAAGGTTTCCTTTAAAGCTACGCTGTGTATGGAGGTGTATAGAGAAAAAGTGGTCTGTGCTAAGTGCCGACGCACGGACCCGTTGTCTTACGCATAAAGCTAAGCTCCGCGTCCACGTGAATCCAACACGACCTCGGGACCTGCATGCAAGCCATTGCGTATGCGCTTTCGCCCAGATGGCTTCTAAAATGTAAGCATTGTATTTTCCTGAACACGGTCAACGATCGAGCTGCTAACCGGCGACCAGCGCCGTGATTGGCGATGTAAACGGCCACTTCCCAGCCGTCCTCCAGAAGCTGGCGACTCTTCATACCAAACAAAACTTCGCTCTGGTCATCATTGCTGGAAACCTGTTCGCTAGCCCTTCAGATGCGACCGAGGAAGATGAGAAAAATATACAGAACTTGATCAATGGAAAGATCGAAATACCTGTCCCAACTTACTTCGCCCTTGGCAGCAATGCCTTCCCCAAAGCAGTGGTCGAGAAGCTCTCATCCTCTGACGATGAACTGTGTCACAACCTGCATTTCCTCGGGAAGAGAACGACGATGAAGACATCGGAAGGAATCCGCATCGTGGCTCTTGGCGGCCAGCTCGACCCCAACATCATCGCTGGACAGTCGCAGGACAAATACCCGCCCTACTACAGCGACACAGACGCGAAGGTCCTGCGTGGCGCTACTACCGCCGATATTCTCGTGACTGGAGAGTGGCCAGAGGGCATCCGCTCACGGTCGAAGGTCGCTTTCAATGCTGACGAACCACCGCGAGAACAACAATGCATTGCCGACCTCGATGTGGTGTTAAAACCGCGGTATCACTTTTCAACTTCGGGCTCAGTCTACTACGAACGTGAACCTTTCTTCCATCTTCCAAGCGAAGAAACCGACAATCTCACCCCCGTGACGCGCTTCATCAGCCTCGCCCAGTACGGCAACCCCAACAAGCAAAAATGGATCTACGCTTTCTCCTTGGACCCTACCGCAAGCCACCCCATCTCTCCACCGTCAGGCTCCACCATCAACCCACTAACCCACTCCGACAAGAAGCGCGCCGCGCCCGCCCACAAAGAGCACGCTCTTGTGTACGACGACGGGCGCGGAGGCCGCAGGGGAAACAAGCGGCGGAAGCACGAAGCAAGAGGGCCGATAGACGCGTCGCAATGTTTCTTCTGTCTCTCAAACGAGAACATCGCAACACATCTTGTCACATCCATCGGCGAGAGCGCGTACATGACGACGGCCAGGGGTCCTCTGCCGACCTCGCAGACCTTCCCGAAGTTGGGCTTCCCGTGCCATCTGCTCATCATCCCGTTCAGCCACCAGCCGACGCTGGCGTCGATGGAAGAAGAGGAGCGTCGCGCGACATATGCGGAGATGCAGAAGTATAGGGTGTCTATGAACAGGATGGTGCAATCGCAAGGAGAAAGTGAATACGGGTCCGTTACCTGGGAGGTCAGCAAGGCCGGCCTACCGCACACACACTGGCAGTACATGCCCGTACCTGCCGATCTCATCCAGAAGGGCCTCGTAGAAGCGGCGTTCAAGGCTCTGGCAGAGAATTACCACTGGCCTACTTTCACGAAGGAAGATGTGGGCGACGGGTTCGAGGAGACTAGCGACTTCTTCAGAGTATTGATTTGGGATCCGAAAAACGATGCGGGGAAGCAGACTAGTTTGATCCTACGGTTCGATGAAAAGATCAAGTTCCGCCTGCAATTTGGACGAGAAGTGCTCGCGAAGCTCCTCCGCCTAGATCAACGCGTTGACTGGAGGAACTGCGCGCAGATGCAACCCGAGGAAGAGAAAGACGTGGCGAACTTCAAAAATGCGTTCAAGGAATTCGATTTCACTGCGGACTAGGCTCGCTAATAGAGCACGCCTGAGGGGAAAAAAGCTGTATACACAAGAAAAGCTGGCATCCAGGCAGCGCGAGATGTGCGCGCTGGCGCAGAAGAAGGGTATAACAATCGTCATCATAAGAAGTCCTCGAGAGGCACCAAGCCCGTCCATGATTCCATGACCTGCGTCTAGCAAGTGCCCAACATACTGGTGAGCGCAGTCTTCTCTGCGCTGGTGATGGTCAACTTATACACGCTCTTGACCTTGACCCACATCTTGGCGTAGGTGCAGTAGTAGCTCGCTGTTCCGCATTAGCCATGACGTCCATCTCGCTCAATCGAAGACTCACCTAGCGGGGGCTTCCATGTCTCGGGGCCCTTGTCGCCCTTTGCAGAGTTGACCGAATCAGTCACAGCGGCAAGCTGGGGGTTAGTAAGATCGTTGGCGAAAGCCTGGCGCTGCGCGGTCGTCCAGGCCGAAGCTCCAGACTATTCAACGTTAGCATACGCGTGCATTCTTCTCTGGGGCAGGGCTAATGTACCTTCCAAGCGTTGCTCAAGGGAACAACGTGGTCGATGTCCACATCACTGGCCGCGGTCCATGTGGCGCCGTCGTAGGGGCTCTTCCACGTGCCGCTGGTAGAAGCACACGCCGAGTCGGTGACGACGTTTGTGCCGTCGCGCTTGAGGACCGTCTCGCGGGTGTTGCACGCGCCGGATTGTGTGATCCAGTGGGGGAACAGGTCGCGGGAGTAGCCGTCCTGGGAGCCCTGGGCCTTGACGGTGAGGCCGGCGAGGAGAGAGGTAGCACTGCTGGTGGAGGGGATGTTGGGGGGCGTGCGCTTCTCCACGGGGGCAGCAGCGGCGAGGGCGGCGACGGCCGAGACGATGAAGATGGACTTCATGGTTGTGATGGGGGTGCGGTTGGGTTGATGCTGGGTGAAGTCTACAAGGCTGGGGCGAGGGAAGAGTTGACTCGACACAGCCTTCCCAGCCTGCGCCTTGCTACTGTCTTTATACTACTACAACCCATCGCCGTAAACAACGTCTACTCACGTCCAGTCCATGGGTCTTCGGAGCTCCACCCAATTACCCCCTTCCCGGCGAATAACGACCGAGATAAGGCCCACGCAGCGCACTCATGTCTAAACCCTTACGCCTATGCTAAAAGCTGTGCTACCATTCTACCACGAATCACACAGCCCCGGCATCGCTATACAGAACCCCAAACGGGCAGGTCGTGCTCCGCGCCAACGGCGATCACTCTCCGTACGCGGCGACCTTACGCGAAAGTTGCAGACCACGGCGTACCTGAAACGTATGCCAGGGCTGGCAAGTCCAACTTCCCTTCGGACACTACGGCACCGGCCGATCTGCAGAAGATAGGGTAGGTCGCAGGATAGGCTGCGTGCGAGGTTGATATAACTTGTCGAGGCTAATCGGGGTGTGTGCGGGGCAGATGATGATTGGCGGTGGGGTGGAAAGAGGTGTGATGTGATTGGTGTGGATATCTAAGCATGGCGGGTAAGCTATGCAAGGGGCTGTATGCACCTCGGAGCTGTGATCTTCAGGGCTTAGCACATCTGAGAGCTAAGCGAATGAAGAGGGCGTCTGCGGTATCGTGGTTGATGGCGGTGTCTCGTCCTCTGGGAGAATGGGTTGACCATGTGTTGCAGAGTGGGACGAATACGCCGGCGGCCGAGGCTTGGTGCGTGGCTGAACTGAACATCACGCCGAATGACACTTTCAATCTGTCTTCGGAGAACTGCTAGTCTTCACCCTTGTATTTGTTTGTTTATGCGTTCAAACAGCATCATGTAAAACACAGATCACGAGCGGTTGAAGCGGGGTAGTAGACTGCATTTGTGCCAAGCGGGCCCGGACCGAACGGCACAGGCAAGTCGCTGGCCTGAACAGGTTAAGCCAGGGCGCCGCGGACAACGCCTCGTAGACGGGGACTTGAAGTGATTGCTATGGTTGGAGTTTGCAAATGAACTCGCCGTTGTGCCTGCCATACGTTTGGTAGATGTGACCAAGTGCTGTTTCGGTCTTTGAACATGGATGGACCCTTCTAGGCCAAAAGCTTGCTTTGCCAATCCTCTAGTGCCGCAACCGATGTGCCTGAGCACCATGCCGTTTTCAGTAATTTGAAGTCTGCAGCATTTACGTGCGATCTCGTCGATCGCTCTTGTTCGTGGAACAATGAAGCAACTGGGGTTGTACCGGCGAGGGCCGATGCTACTACTGAGGAAGAGCATTGATGCGAGGGGGATTGTCTAGCAGATCTCATTGACTGAAGATGGTAAGATAGGAGCCGTGTTGTAGATTGTGTTGCGAAATGATTTTCGAAAGCTCCGAGGAGACATATCGACCTGGACGCTCTTGAGAATGGGAGGTTAGTAAAGGAGCTCCAACCGAGTTTGTGTTATTAGTCATCACCCTTGCGCCAACCTCACGTCGCCAGGATGATCACTCTTACACGTCGGTAGTGCTTGACATGAGATTAAGATAAAACGGTTTCTATATAGCATTGCATTTGTTGAATGGACAGTACAACCATGACGCCCGAAGCGCTTGCTCTGCCAGAGACTGCAAGCGCTGTTCCGGCGGCAAGAGCTACACTCACCGCAGATCCCTTTTACCTGGCAACGCTCATCCACCAACTCCTTATGCTGGGGATGCTTGCACATATGATGCAAATACGTAGCACAGTTTCGAGCTTCTGACGCTGGAACGTGTCGAGGGTTGTGTGGAGTATCGGAGATCGTTGGTTCACGCTGTACAAACCGAGCCAACGCAGAGAACACCTGAGCCAACGTGACTGACGCTTTTGAGGAGTCATATCGACCACACCAGTGAACGGGCTGTGTTAGCGGTAAGAGGCAGTGAGGCGCCGTTGATGTACGTGCGCTTGGTGGTGCCGCAATGAGTCAGCCCTGCGCCACTTCTTTAGCCACTTTCACTCACGCCTCTGGGTTCCCGACTCCGTGCACAATCCAGGACTCCACAACTCAAGGCTTAGAGTATCAGCCCTCAGTCCACATAAAGGTCACCCTTCCGTTTCCAAGTGGTACCATTGCGACAGATGCTACGTTCGAGCACGCTCGAACAGCAGCTCTCTAACCTTCCCACTCTCCCGCAGCTGACCGCATCCGCCGTTGCTACAATGAGCGAAAATTGCAGCCGCTCAGACTCCAAACCAATCACACCACCTCGTCTTCCAACAGAGCTCTGGCTGCAAATTTTCGAGCAAGTGGACGATATCGAGTTTCTCTGGTGCACATTACGATTAGTGTCCAGGGACTACAAGGCCTTCGTAGACCGGGTCTTTATCACCAATTATCTCCCTACCATCTCTTTCTCACTATCACTACCTCGGCTGGATCCAAACACCGGTCGCGCCCGTTACATGCGCCCGGTACCCGGTGCTGAAGTCACACTGCATTGCGAGAATCCCGACGCGGATTCATCACGAGTGGTTTTGGCAACTCCAAAAGCACTGCCGACTGGCGACACAATCGAGAACCTAACAGTATCCGGGGCACTTACCAAGGAGCGCTTGGACGAGGCCGCAGCTTGGATGTGGTTTGGCAAACAGCGTATCAGAGGAACGAATGTTGCTACAATCAACAAGGACATACGGTGGAATGATGAGGAAAAGGTGTGGGTGTGGAGCGTGGATTGGGTAGCTTTCGTTAACAGGTATTTTGGCGCTAAGAGAGCTTCCAGACGGACGCCCGCAGTCACGGGCTGGAGAAGACGTCAGGGTCCGCGTACCTAGGTGACGTTGTGACAGGTGTAACGTGCAGCTATTTGAAGTACTCGGTTGGCTGTTCGGCGGAGGCTTTCGGGGTCACTTGTCGCAGCCCACAGATCGAGCCCACAAGCGTCACAATTTCTTGACAGTGTGGGGATACACACCAAACATTGCATAAAATTACAAGCCATATGGCTGGCTCCGACCCTGGGTTGAAGCCGCGCTTCGCAGGATGAGACGCCTGATCGTCTTATTGAGACATCTAAGATGCCGGGATCACGGCACCTCGGCAACGCCACGCAGATGGCTGAGGCACACATGAGACAACACCTCGTCACAAACCCAGGACACCTCGATAGTATATCAGTAAATTTACATTTCGTTATAGTACTCAATGCGACAGAAGAGAAAAAGCGCGCTCAGAACCAGTCCATGAAGCGCTGTCGCTCCATACTCCGTAGAGTAAGCCTCTGCGCCTCATAAACGGCGACGAAAGGCATGTTCTATCTGCATGACAAACCCCGGTGAATAGAAGAAAATACGATTACTCTATCCCCACAACGTAAATGTGGTCTTCGTCCCCAATCCCTCCCCCTGCGCTTCTTGCTTCCCCGAGTTCGGTGCGGTGCGTTGCTTATGCAATGAAGTCACGAGCAGCAAACTTCCTTCCCCTGCTCTTCCTACCGCCGGGTGCACCGAAACCACCTGCACCGCCAGCACCACCGAAGCCACCCGCACCGCCAGCACCGCCAAAGCCGCCGGCACCGCCGCCGAAGCCGCCCTGGCCTTTACCCTGACCACCTTGCTGGCCCTGTTGAGCTTGTTGACCCTGTTGAGCATTGTTGCCACCGTTGTTGCCGCCATTGCCTCCACCGTTGGCTACAGTGAAACGCACACAGTCGTCCTGAGGACCACGCTGAGCGACAGGCATCAGAACCGGTTGATGGTTGGCAGCGGAGGTCATAGAGCAGACGCGGTAGGAGCCAGCAGGAAGGCCCTGTGCGAGGTCGGCTGAGAGAGTTCCCTGGCCGTCACCGGCGTCGTTGATACCCTTGAAGAAGGCGAACTTCTGAGCATCCGGGGGAGTCGTGGTCTTAACGTCACCGATATCCTGCACACTGATATGAGTGTGTCCGACGACGTTGCCACCTTGCAGGTCCTGGGGAGCGACGTAGTACGTGACGTCGGGGTTGGTGAATTTTCTGAAATGTAGGGTCAGTAAATGCCTCACTAGCATTCTCGCTTGACGACTTACCCGGCCACAAGGTTGTTGATCTTGACAGAGAACGTCATCGCTTGGTTTGCCGGAACGGTGTCACCATCCTGGGGGCTGACCATTACGGCAGAGATCATGTTGCCGGTGCTGGGAATGTTTCCCATGGCTGTCTATGTTAGAAAGAGTTTGTACGCACGAAAGTGATAAGCACTCACGGATCGGGTTGCAAGAGCCCCCCTTGACCTGAAGACCATCGGTGATCGTCTTGCCGGCGCAGAAGTTGATGAAGTTGTTGGCATCGGTGGCAGACGCAGCTTGGCCGGCCTCGGCGTTTGCCAAACCGTCGTTGTTCGCGTTCTTCGAGATCACGGTGGGGTTGAGACAGTTACCGCCGTTGTTGCCGCCGTTGTTGCCGCCGTTGTTGCCGCCGTTGTTGCCGCCGTTGTTGCCGCCGTTGTTCTGGCCATTGTTCTGGCCATTGTTCTGACCGTTGTTCTGACCGTTGTTCTGGCCATTTAGACCGATGTTCTGGCCATTCCCCTTCCCCTGGCCGAACTGAGCATTGGCGAAGCCGGCTGCAAGCAGCAACGGCATGATGGTGGAGAAACGCATGGTGAATAGGTAGTATTTAGTCTTCGAAAGAATGAATGCCGACTCGTGGTGAATTAGGAAGGATACAAGACACGTTCAACGTGATCTGCAGAAAGAAGGAGGAAGGGAAGAAAGGAACGTAACCCTCAATGGAGGCACCCTGAGCGCGGTAGTATAAGACTGAGGATGAGGGGAATGAACGACTTGGAAGGCCATGCGGTAGTCTTTAAGTCCTTGGCGGATTCGCAGCCTTGTGTAGAAGCCGGGAAAGCGCCTGAGAGCAACCTTGGGCATGAAACCTGCGATGAGGGTCGAGGTGTCTCACGAACCATCCCGCATGTCAGTTTGTGCTTTGTGCACAGATGCCTGTGTCCGGACGCGCCAATTGTCCTCAGGCTTGGAGCGCAGCCTCTACGGGCCGCAAGTGCCTAAGGCATTAAGTCGTCGCTGGAAACAGGCAGCGTCTGAGGTTTCTAGGAGGAGGAGGTGAGATCTGCGGCTCTAAGCGTTTGAGGACTCAGGAACTCAGAGCACGCCAACCACTTAGGGTAAGCGCTAAGCCTGCTTCGGGTTTTAATCTTGTGCGGTCTCAAGGGATTGCAGCCTCAAACTTTTATGATGCTTTTCGTATGCAGCCAGCGGCAGCCGAGCACCCGACAAGACTATTCCAGCTGTTGGCAGTGTTGCTTATCGCAGGGGTTCCCACAGCGGTCGCCTCCACTCGCAGATCCACCGCCCTGGCGCCCCACAAGTTCGTTGCCTGCCATACGCCGCTTGAAAGCTTGACTGGCTTAGTTCCATTGTTGGTGCCGCATTCGACATCTGTCATTCTTCGTCTTGCGACCTAGCGACGGGTAACGATGCCTTGGAACCAAGACTCCGGTGTAGAATCCTCAGCTCCAGCCCCCTTTGACGATCCTCTCAACAATCTCGCCTCCAAGAGAGGCAGGATGACGGCACGGTCACCGGCTTACTACGTACTGTCTACCTTGGGTAACACACTACTCAGGCTTTTGTCCTGGTGCTGGATATGCCTCCGCGGCACTCTCGCTTGTCATCCACCTCGTGTATCTTACTGCACGTGAAGGTGTCACGATCACAGCAACACCTACAAGCGCATGCTTCAGTCCTCGCAATACAACATCTATATTCCGTTAAGGGAGACTCTGATTTACCGGTTACCACGGCAATGTACCATCCGAAGCCTGGTAGGGTCCGTTTTGTGGCCTGAGGCTCTTACGCGTAGTTGCTCTCTTGGCCTTCTCCACGAAACGAGCACAAACAGAGTGAATTTGCCCCACCATTCGTGGGTTTCTGGCAGGTTGACATTCCAAGACGCCTTGGTGCCTGGTCCGAGACAGTTGCCAAGAACTTTACTGCTGCGACACGAACAGTATGTGATATAATCGTTGTGCTCTGCTCCACCGTGTTTGGAATTCTACCGACGGTTTTTGGCCTTGTTCCTAGACACGCCGGGGTTACATACACACCGGCCGGCTTGGAACGACGGCGTGCGAAACTAATTCACCGATGACATTGGTTCTTTCGGTCGCCGAGTGACGCGGTACCAGATATCCGATTCACGTTCATATCGATGGGACAGCGACGGAGCTTGCGAGGAGACCGCTTGTGCGTTACCAACCTGACAGCTGCTGCTCTCATCAACATTGCATAAAATCACCGGATGCACAGTGAATGTGTCTATCTTTCAAAAGCAAAGACTTCTCTCTCGCTTTGTTGAGACATACACCGCCCTGTCTTAACTCGCACTGACTTTGTGCCTGCTTCTTAGGTGAACGTTCTTATAGAAGCCGGACTGCGACAGAGCTTGCATCGGTAATGGCAATATCCTTCAACGGGAAAAGTTACCATCGTAGAAAGCGCACAACGCCTGCAACTCCATCCCTTCCGTGCCAAATTTCGCCTCTCCCCACGCTTACGTTGCCTACGATCCGAATCACGAACTTCACCGCTCTTCATACCATACATATATTCACTCGGGCCGAATCGCTTGGGAGCCTAAAATACAAGATACGGATAGGATTGGTAATCGATGTGTTGGCTTAAAATTCATGGTAGTGCCGTGGCTTGCAAAAGCGCGCGAAGTATCACATTTGTATATCCGTGGTAGTTGTTTTGGGATCGGCTCCGCCTAGATCAGGACCATTCTGCCAACAATACCATACGATAAACACCGGAACCGAATATGGCCTCGGACCGATCCATACACATGAGATCGGTCGCAGAAACGAATCACATCACAGCTTCTCGGCGTTGCACTATCGAAGCTACTAGGCGCATTGGATTGTCTTGTGTTTTGAATGACGACAGGAATTGTACTGCGCGCCTTAACGATTGACGGCCAAGGCCTTCGCATGGCATACATCGATACGCAATTTATTGATCTGTGGTTGAGGACCGCAGTGTTGAACCACCTGCCGGCATATGTGACAGGCTCTGCTGCACGCAACATTGTTAGCGAACTACCACAGGCGACCTTTTTATTACTTGGTTGCCAAGGGTGCAATCAATGGCCTCCATCTGCCCAGGCGAATCAATCGGTTCATTCCGTTAGCTGTCACTGAGCGCTTATATTCAACCGACTCGCGAACCAACCCGTCGATCTCGTCGGTTCACTTCAACCGTACTGTTGTATAGCTTTCTCTTTGAATAGCTGGAGAGAATACAGACTGTATTGCGCATGCCGAACGGTAGACAGGAAGATTGGCTCTCATTCCAAAGAAGTCACGGATTACATGCTGAACGGCGATCAGACTTCTTATCAATCCCGCTTCTATGGTAATGGGTATCTCGCAAGCCCGAATTCACGTACAAAGTCGCATCCTCCATACCTCTTTTGGCAATGCCTACAATACATACCTAGGTGTACAATATTCGGGTTCTGCGTCTGGAGGCTGCGCTGCTCTAAGCTCGAAACGTGGTGATTCTCGATCGGTTTGCTCATCATATAACGAGAGTGTCATCACTTCGTAACAAACATTCCAATGATATGCGATGCGTTGAACCACGACCGGATCGGTTGAGCTTTTCCGAGTGGCTGTCAACGCCGAGGCGCCAGAAGCGAACCCGCCTTACCTCCGCATTTCTCCACGATACGCCAAACCACAAAGAGCCTTTCTCGCAATGCTTTCTGATTCCGACGTTCCGCGAAACCACGCTTTGCGGGGGCACGGTCAGGTTAGTCTAGTGGGGATGTTCGGGCACAGCGTCTAAGCCTGCGGATGTAGGATCGGGCCCTACATAGGTCTCCTTTGGAACCAGGTCTCAACCTCTTCATCGAGTTTCGTCGCCATTTGATCACCAGCCAAAATGGAGACCGACAAGAGCACTACGCAACATGTTGACACTATCGAGTCTGTTAACAGCTCGGATCATCATGTTCCGTTGAGGCATATCAACAGCGCGAACGAAGAAATTGTTCAGCATCTCCAGACGACTGGAGAAGAGATTGGAATGACATGGAGGACATTCATGGCCGCAGCCGTATGTCCTTTGGATCTAAACGAGACTAACACATGCTGACCAGTACAGTCCATGGCCATGTGCTACAACGCCTATCTCTTCACCCTTCTGATCCCGCCTTCAATTCTTACCTTTATCAACGCTGATCTTGGGCCTGATCCACGCTATACCTGGATCACTATTTCTTGGAACCTAGGAGGTGCGATGTTCGTCACGATTGGCGGCCGCCTTTCAGATATCTTTGGTCGCAGATACTTTTTCCTTGCTGGTGCTTGCCTCTTGATCATTGGCAGTATAGTATCTGCGACAGGTCAGAGCATCAATCAAATGATAGCTGGTGGAGCAATCTTTGGAGCTGGTTCAGGTTTCCTCGAGATGAGCTTCGGTGCCGTGCAGGTAAGAGCATTCCCACAGTACCAAGACAGGTCCGAGTACAATTTTCCTACGTATTACCTCCCTTGGGAAATAGCCTGTACTCAAACTTGTCTCAGTGCTTTACCGACCGTTACATGCATTTACTGACCGCCCAAGGAAATTGTCCCAAGCAAGTACCGTCACGTTACCATCGGCGTGTTTGACGCGTCCTCAATTATCGCCCAGCTCATGCCTCTCACCAGCTGGGCTATCATCAAAGAGACGAAGAACTGGCGCATCTGCTACTACATCATGATTGCATTCCAAACCGCTAATCTGGCAATGCTCTTTTTCTTCTACCACCCGCCGTCGTTCCAAGTCAAACAGGCAGAGCACGGGAAGACTAAGCGCCAGCTGCTCCGAGAGTTCGACTGGGTTGGCCTCTTCCTCTTCCTGGCAGGCTGCACGCTTTTTATCGTGGGTATCAGCTGGGGTGGAACGCTGCATCCGTGGATCAGTGGAACAACTCTTGCACCTATCATCATTGGCCTTCTAACCTTGGTCGGACTGGTCCTCTACGAGAACTTTACGACACTGAAAGAGCCATTATTCCCGCCACGTCTGTTCAGGGCGAAGCGGCACTTGTAAGTCAAAGTGTTTTGCCATAGGTTATATGAACTCAACTAACGGATCGTAACAGCACCACTCCGATGCTGGTCATGGCCATTGGCGGCATGCAGTACTACAGCAACGCCACTCTATGGCCCCGCCTGTCCCAACTCCTCTACGCTGGGGACGAGATTTCTAAAGGCCTTTTCGCTTCGGTCCTACCACTCGGCACAATCATCGGCGGTATCATCGTCAGCTTCAGCAAGTACATCGGGCATCAACGCTGGCAAGTCGTCTTCGCCGTCGCCCTCCAGACTGCCTGCGTCGGCGCAATGTCCACGGCCACCCTCGGCAACTCTGTACAATCCATCATCCTTACGTGCATTATCAGCGTCTGCACAAGCGTCAACATACTCAACGGCATGGTCCTCGTCGGCTTCGGCATTGTCTACCAAGAAGACATTGGCACTGCGGCCGGTCTCGCAGGCACCTCGCGCCTCCTCGCCGGCGCCGTCGCAACAGCCATCTTCTCCAACGTCACGAACAACAAATATGCCACCTCTCTCCCCTCCGCCGTCCTAGCCAACGTCTCCTCGTTCAATCTCCCCACCGCGACGCTAACGAAGCTGATCGTCGCAGCGAAAGCAAACACCGCCGCCGCATACCAGGCTGTCCCGGGCATCACGCCTGCTATCCGTGCCGCTGCGTCCCTGGGCAACAAGCAGGCGTATCTACAAGGCGCGCACTTGAGCTACCAGGTTGCGCTCGCGTTTGGGCTGTTGGGTGTGATATGTGCGTTTTTCATCCCGAGTATCGATCAGAGGAAGTATACGGACCGGACGGTGGCGGTGCAGCAGCGGGACCGGAAGGAGTTGGTGGAGAAGAAGATGGCGGGGGATGGGGCTTGAAGGACCGGACGTTGAGATGTTCAATCCGCTAGCATAGTCATGAATGCTAGTTGCTTTGCCGTCCTTTCTACAGTAACAGGCGAAAGGTCTCAGTGCTGCATTGCCCCTCTTGTGGTAACACTTGGAGTGGATGAGCGTTTGTGGTTGTGAGTCGAGCGTGCTGCGGAAAGAGAGGTAAACATGAAAAGGAGAAGAGATGAGCTTTTTGAAGGGGCCGGCAAATCTGATAGCAACGAAGATGAAAGTGAGTGTATATGGGTGTTGGTGTAGGCCAGCGACCGGATCTGCGCCATGCTGAGGTCGACGTGGCGGCTGGCAGGGGCCGTGTTGAACTTTCGTCGACTCGAATTCAGCCACATTCTATTTCGAGAAAAACTTGGTGCACCCTAGTCCTTTCAAACAACAATACTTCGATGGACTTGATCCGATAAGGTTTCAAGGTCTTTCGCACTTCCATACTGCACTGGTAGTCCAGAACTGTCGATCGCAGTGTTCGACAGGGCATTGTTGTTCACTAGTTTTTAGCACTTTCGTTCGAATGGCTTACGAACATTAAAACACGAGCTGAACTTGAGGCTCTTAAGCCACATACGATAGTTATGATCGCGATCATTTCTAGCATTGACTTCTACAGGCTCAATCGATATATCTATCTATATTTAGCTGGGAGCTTCAAAGCTCGGCGGGCGTAGATGCACCGTATCGCAAGTTCACTGGCAGTATCCGGGGTACGGGCGACAGAAGGATTACCTATTGAGCGCTCAAATCGTGCGGCTCTTCAGCGACGCAAATGAGGTCAGCGGGGCGACTTGGAGACAGGGGATAACAAGGGTTTCTTAGGATATCCACGCACCTCTTCAGAAACTTAACAACGCGTGCCCGAAACCCTCGACAAAGACATGGTCATTGCTAGTGTTGCTTTTAGCACCTCAGTCCGAAGCGTGAAGAAGCAAAAATAAGGCCTTGGAATGGGGCTTATATACCCAACACCAAGCTCGAAACCCCCACACAACCCCGCTGGTGCGCTTCATCACCGTCCTATAATTATATACACGCCCTTCTTCAAAGGCTCAATCATACGTGCGTAGAACCCCCAAGCAGAGACATGGTCCCGTATGCTTTTGTGTTTTAGTATTGCAGTCAGAAGTGTAGAGATGAAAAGAAAACTTGTCGAATGCAGGTTCATATCACCCACTACTCAGTAGGAAATCACCCTTGACCGATCCCACGTCAATTATAGAAAGCAGCAGACACAGAGCCATGTCGTTCTCGTGTCCGAGTTTCCAGAGTCAAGCCATGGAACATTGCGGCATTGTTTCAAGCCAGATGTAGAGCAATTATACCGAGTTGCAGAAAGAGATAAAGGGATAGACAGTATATACCTGCTGCTTAGTAAAAACCTCCATTGAAAAACACTGGTGCGTATCATCATGCACACACACTCTCACAACATCAAATAAGCCTTTTGGTATTGCAATACATGTGCTAGAGTCCAGCACACACATGCAGTGTTTTGAATCTCGATTCTAGAGCAAAGGCACCCAGCACAAAGACATGAATATAATGGCATCCTCTTTTCAGAAGAAGACATGAAGTCTCCGTGTGAAATCTTATAGACCCCAACTCCAAGGACCACGTTTTTAGTCTGGATGGGGGAAGTGTAGAAAGTAGTGAGAGGACGAAGGAGAGGCTGTATACTCACCAGCAGTCTAGTCTGCTTTATCAGTACACGCTGGTGCAGTTCATCATCATGTCGGCGCAATGTAGCAGTGTGCTACTGCGCTTCCAACCACGAGATACATATCATCCACAAGATGAAGTATCGTGCGCGGACGAAGCCATCATCTGTGTCCGATTCTTTTTTTTTTTTTTTTTTTTTTTACAGAACGACGGATGCAGCGACATGGCCTTGGGGGAGGCTGTTTTCAACACATCGGAGCGCCTTTTGTAGTTTTTAGTCTCTGCGAGGAGAAAGTGGGGAGCAGGAGAAAGGGCGAGAGCACGCGCTTATATACCAGACGCCAAGCCCAAATGCATCTTATGATACGTATGGAGTGTAACACAGGTCCCATCGACGTGACTCACAGTGCAAGGCCGACGGCGCTCGCCACAAGCTATTGACGAAATGCAGCTTTTAGACCGAGAAGACATGATTCAGGTTGAGGGAAGGGTCGAGACCCATTAAGATCAGGTTACGCAAGTTTTAGATTGAGAGGGAGAAGTGTGCGAGGGAGATACAAGTTTGTGAGGGAGGTTATATACACCCAACAACAAGTAATGCCTGATTTCGTCCCCGGAAACTACGCACGCACGCAGATGATTATTTCGATTTGGGCGCTCTAAGAGAGACATGGCTCTGTAACTCCTGCTTCCACATCGAAAAAAGACATATCAACTGACAGCAGTAGTTGAACTCCATCGACCAGTATCTCCACCTTTTCAAGTCAAGGCTTCAGAACAGCTTACTACCAAGTTTTATAATTGAGAGTCCGCTCATATACACCCGGCGCCAAGCAAAGCATCATTCAACTCCAAAAACTGCCCACACCACCCCGCCATTTCACATATAAACCATTCCAGCAGAGCCAAAAATAAAACCACACTTAGTACTTTACTACAGAAAAAAAAACATGCGTGTCTTCTTAAGCTTTTTTGCCCTATGAATACCATCCAGGTACCATTCCAACCTAACAAAGACCACAACCCGCGTGTAAAGAAGAACAAAAAACCCCGTTTCCACACCCCAACGGACCTGAGACTAGCGCTAAAAAAAGGTACCAGCCAGACACATAGGAAATCCATCATCGCAGTTTGTAACCGCCGTCACAGCAAGCGAGACATGAACCTTCACCACCTCCGTTTCCAATCCCATCGCACGGGATCATCAGAAGTTTGAGTTCAAAGTCGGTGTGGTGTACACCAGAACTCTAGGAAGGAAGGAAACTATGCTTTTATACTGCAGCAAATGCGCACTTCTGGTAAACGGGGTTTAGCATATAGATATAAAAACCACCATTCGTAGTAGGCCATCGTTTCGCCACAGAGACATTGCTGTTCGTTTCCCACGTTTTGCAACACGACGAAGAAGACATCACTTGCTTCTTATCCTGCTTTTAACCCATCGACATGGGCGAATGCTTCTTTTAGTTGCACGCAAATGCGATTTGTAGTGCAGAAAGTAAGGGACGAGGCTTGCATTTATATACCTCGCTGGAGCGTGTGAGCCGGAAATGTGCGTGATGCCTGGAATGGCTTTCTAACCCACAACATGAATACTCGCGGTAGGTTTTGACGGGGAAAACAGGGAGGAATTTATGGATCAAGTTCTGCCCATCGAAGCAGAGGTGATTCAATTTTAGGTCATATGAGTGAGCTGTGGGAGGAATCGACACGTGAAGTAAAGTCTTCCATGTGTACTCTCATCCAGAATAGAAGTGCTTCAGCTTCGATGTATTTCTGAAGTTTGCGAAATACGATGTGCTGGTCTGCCCTTACCAGTGCCCGTTTAAGTAAAACCAGACTGCAAAATATTGCCAGTTATATGCTGCAAGTATGTCGTGCGACCCATCCGCTCGCCAAATTCCAAAGTCTCCATCATATCAGCCAGACGATAAATCCATATATGCATTCGAATTCTCTGTCACCTTTGTCGGGCAAGGAAATCAGCAAGCCAATCTGCCCAAACGTCAACATCCCTGACTTCATCTCCTCCCTCCAGGCGTCCCATGTCGACTCGATAGCCATCTTCCCTGCGGTTTGTTCAAGTCCACTTCCTCTTCTTCGCCGGCGAGGCTCCCTGCTTCGAACACGACTTCGTCTCGACGACTAGAGCTCGCTCTTTGATCATCGTCGCGAAGCTGCGCAGCACGGCCGAGAACACGAGCGCATTGTGTGTCAACTCGTATTCAGTGTCCAAGCTGTTCATGATCGCCGGTAGGCGTGCTTGGACATATCGTATGATGCTTGCACGTAAGCCGCAGTCTTGTGCCGGGAAGTTATCAAGCGTAAGCTTTGCCAGGTCCAGGATGAGACCGTAGTCGAAAACGAACGGAAGACGGTCGAGAACAGCGGCTGCGATGCGGAGCTTGATGCTATCGAGACCATACTAAGTATCGGTTAAGCTTTCCGTTCAATTGCTGACAAGCTGAAATGACTTACTTTGTCTGCTGCAACAAAAAGTGACAGCAGCGTACTCATTGTAGCCTCTTTCTTGATAGCTGGCTCCAGTGCGAAGGTCGTGAAGACAGAGCCAGTGAATTGGTTTTGAACACCGTAGATCTCCATGAGAAGTGCTTCAACAGTGGTTGCGTCTTCTTGAAGGTGAATGGAACCAGACGTGTTCTCCTTCGCATTGTTAGTACACCATTGAAATACAACAAGCCAAGTGTAAGAAACATACCATAAAACCTGGCTTGCATGCATTCTTAAAGAATTGCGATCGCAAAGACAGACTGCCGCGCAATATTAGACAATCCCTTAAAGTGATGTCGACATCCCAACTTACACAGCCCTGTGGACGTTGAAAGACTTGTTCTCGGCCACCACAACAAAGTCAAAGATGTCGTCCGCCTTCCACAGCCTGTGAAATGTCAGATCGAGCCAAACAGCTTCTCCAGAATCGAATATACCTGCTCATCTCCGCCATAGGATCAACTGGCATAGACCAGCCATGATCGGCCTGCGCGCAGTATGCAGCCAACTGCGTAATGCGGAAGCTATCCTTTGTGAAGACATTGATGCTAGACTTTTTAGTCCAGCGCACATGCGATGTTGAGAAGAAGGCTTCACTCACCTAGGCGCCTCATAGAATGTCAACGCATTCGTCGCAAGAGCTTTCAATGCAGCAATGAAACACTGGGCGCCCACAGCATCCTCGAACTCAAGGTCAATCTGATAGTTGAGCAATTGGACGCAAACCTTCATCGCGGCGCCGCCCTGTCGAGTAGACCGGCTGCAAGCAGCGAGTGCCTCCGAAGCCTTAAAGTACACCGGCTCGTTGCTATCACACTGCGCCATGACCGAAATCGTATCGTAAAGCGGGTACAACAATCCAAACTCTGCATTTGCGCGGTCGAGCTGCAGCTCGCAGTCACCGGCAGAGACAAAGTCGGCCGTGTTAACAAGGGAAACCACGTCGGAACGAGTCATTCGTCTGAGCGGCCACACAGTCAGAGACTGCTCCTCGGGAGCGAGATCGATAGTATGCGTCATGTTGTTAGATGTTGGGCTGCGCTTCGGCTTTCGGCGGCGCGAGGAGGAGTGACAGAGGTAGAAAGTAGCGGCTGCCAAAACAAGCAAGGCGAAGAGGAAAAGGTAGTCGTCAGAAGGAGGTGCCTGGCGCTGCTGTACAAGCGGCGGCTCGTTATACTGATACCTCATCTCGCTTAACGGAGGATTGCCAGCGGCAGATGATCACGTATACTGCGGAGAAGGACGGTGAAAGGGAAGGTGAGGTCCGCGAGAGTGAGGCTCTTTGCACCGTGGTTGTCCCTGCGCGAGAGGCTGCACAAACTGCGGCTTGCTGTACTTGTATTTCATCTTGCTGAGCGGAGGCTCAACGGCGGTGAGTGCCGAAGTGGATGGTGAAGATGATGATGAGAGGAAGAGATGAAATGGGATGGGATGGGCGAGGAGGCTCGATTACACGTTTGAGCGGGGCAATCACCTCGCTCCTTCCTCAAGTCAGTCACACACGTACCACATCTAAGGAAAGACCGACCCTGCCGGCTGATAGGATTCGAGCATTCAATACCATTCCGTGTACTCTACAAATTTACTTTGTTGTACCTGTCCACGACTCGCGATCGAAACGGAAGGGCAGTTCAAGTCGGCTGCCAACGTACTATTACACGCATCTCTATGTTAATTTCAGGAACATCCGCATGATCAAACAGTCCTTAAGCCCCTCAATTGAACCCATAAACCCCCCCCTGCGCCTGGAACTTGAGCTGGTAGTCTCTGATATCCGCCCAAGCCCTAAGCTCAGCTTCCTCATCGACCTGGACATCATTAGCGAAACCCTTACCCCGGCCATCGCAACAAAGTTGACCTACCGATCCGGCACTCAGATCCGACCCCTCGGGCTTAACCCGCTCCAGCTTACTCAGGATATCCAAAAACTTATACAGATAATCCTGATGCTGTAGCGCCACGCTGCCTTTCCTCTCCTTCGGAATCTCCAGCAGGGTAGACGCAATACTGCGTATCTTCTGCGTGAACGAGTCCCCATTCGGCTCCATATTGACCATGTCGATGCTGCCGAGGACGACGAGCAGGTCCTTGACGACATGCTCGCGCTCCTCGCTCATGCGCTTCTCAAGCTCCTCCGCCTCGATGGTAGAGCTTGCGACGAGGCGGTCGAGGCCGGTGAACGGGGCGCTGGGGGAGCTCTGGAGTGCGTGCTGGGTCCGCGCGTTGTTGGACTTGTCGAGGAGCGCGAAGTACTTCTCCACGAGGTAGGAGCGCGTACTGAGGTGTGAGCCGTAGATATTGGCTTTCTGGATCTCGTACTGCATGGCGCGGCGGGCTTCGAGGAGGTCCGGGTTGCCGAGGCTGTTCAAGTTCGGATCGCGCATGCCCGCGTACTCTGGCATGGGAGGATAGTAGGGCTGGCGGCGCTGAGGGAAGCCTCCATCCTGCGGCTTATTCTGCACCTGAAGAACCGAGGGGATGTTGGCGAGGACCTCTTTGCAGCGCTGCAAGACCTGGTCCAGCATGCGTTGCTGTTGGTCCCAGTCGTAGAGCTCATCGATGCCATAGGCCATCTCGGATGTCGATAGCGCCGCGTAAGAGTTGTAGATGCGGACATTGAGATTGAAGCCTGTCACTTCCGAGACCACGTCCGCAGGTTGTGGGAGGATTTCGTGGGGAAAGATGCATGCATCATCTACTTCCAAAGGCAACGGAGGAAGCTGTTCGGTTGGCGTCGAAGGTAGCAGAGTGAGCTCCCCAAAAGAAGCTCCCAGCTGCTGCAGATTCCTAACCAAGATTAGCAAGGGAGGCAATAGGATAGTAGGGTAGACCTACCGCACGCCCACGAAAAGGGTATAGAAAACCCTTCTACCAATCTGCTCGGTAATGTAGTCGAGCGGAACATCGCGTGATCCCTCAAACTTGGGTCCGAACGAGCCTGTTGCCTCTGGCAATTGCCCCAGATAGGTGTAACCTTGGTCTTTCGCCTTGTGCAATCCCAACGAGCGCAGAATAGTCAGACACTCGCCCAAGTATAACCGCAGCTGCCGCCACCGGAAGGTGTATCCGCCCACAAGCCCTAAGAAGTAGCTCGTACATGCGTCATAAACATTCAGGCTTGGCTTATCCAGGTAACCCGGGCCACGCGCCTGTGCGCAGATCTCTCTACACCGATCGACGAGCGCAAGGTGGTTGGGAAAGAAATCTCTCGTCTGGTGCTTTAGATGAAGCCGTGGTTTCCGCGGGAACGAAGCCACCAGAGCTGCGACCATGGAAGCCAGCAATGCCAGGAAGGAATCGTTCCCGCAGTCTTCGCGGTTATTCCATGCTTCGCGGAACGAAGGTTCGTGCGGGAAGGGACACAGTGGATGTATGTAGGTGAAGAAGTCGTCTATCAGGCTGTTCATGATCGGGAGGGAGCATATGGATTCGGCGGTCGGTTTGGGGCGGGGCGGGGCGGCGAGCTGGGCGAGCGCGTGGGCAGCATTGGTGGGCGACGACGCTGCGTGAGGCTGCGCCGGGTCGATTTCCCCCTCTATCCGGCGTTTCTTCTTGATTGCTTCGGCATGGCGATTCGGGGGACCGCGGCGGCGGCTCGGTCGCTCGAAGGTGCAAGGGATGTCGAGGGCGGCGCACGCTTTGCACGGGGGTCCCGATTCATCGCACTGCGCACGTGTTTAGCCGGGGCAAGAGGGTGTTGGGGGAGCCGTACCTTGACTTTGCGAATGCTGCACGAGTCGCAGGCCTTCCGCAGGCGGTTCGTCTTTGGACCGCCGCTGTCCTGGGTGTGGTTGAGCATGGGCGCATCGTGCATGCTAAGAGGACTCAGGCCCGCACCGGCAGGCTGCCCCGTCGGCGTGCCTAGCTGCTGTCTCTGGCCGGCGCCCAGGGCATGGTTCGCCTGCTGCTGCAGCTGCAGCACGTCCTCGACTTTGGGGTAGATGTCCTGCGGGTAGGGCTGCAGGCGCGGCTGCTGCGGCTGTCCGGCGGCCAGCAGCTCGTGGGCAGGCTGCGGCGAGGGCGCAGGATATATGGGCGTGTAGTGGGGTTCCTCGGAGCCCGGCGGCGGAGGATACTGAGACGACATGATGCGCGCGCGTTTGCAGGCGTGCGCACGCGCCGATGATTTCCCGCGAGGGCGTGCCGTGGCGGCCAGGAAGCGACTCCAATGCTGTCGCTCAGTTTGGCTCGGAGGCGACGAGGCGAGAGTTCGGGAGAATTGATCTACAGCTCGAGCTCGAGCTCGTCCTGCCTGGCGTCGCCGGAAGTCGACCGTGGTGACGCGTGCGGATGACCCACTACAAAACAAAGAAGCCTAGCGATTGCAAACTCACCGCGACGCAGCAGACGCGCTCTACGGCACGGGCACAGGCCAATCTCCAACCTACTTGGTATATCCTGGTGAATACGGATCCAAGCCGTGCGATTCCTATTGCTTGTTGACTAGATGTTATCTAAAGTCGGGGGCGTTATAGAATGGGTAGCCAGGTCATTGGCCAATGCGATTCCCTCTTGCTCATCCATCGCATATCAGCGTCAATGATTTCAGCCAACGTCGCGTTTCTAGGGCTGAACCTGCTCACAGTACATGCGACCGACCTAGGGCCGACATCACTTGTTGTAGACCTACCGAGCTTTATCATCCATTTGATCTCGTCAAAAATACACCGCAACACGAACTGGACCTACAGCACCCTCATCCAGCCGAAGCGATAATTTGCATGTATGTCATTCGTTGAGTATTCTAAGACAAAAACGCGCCCGCGGTCAATCTGAGTGGATATCTACCATACAAACCCCAACACCCACAAGCTCAACGCCAATACGCAATAACGCCGTTATACACAAGGATTGAGTTCCGTGGTCTCCGCTCATACATGTCCGTCAATCCGTCACTCAAACCCACTGCAAGGCCCGTAATCATGGTCGTTATGCTCCTGTCGTTTTCTGGAATGCTCACCCTGCAACAGCAATCCAAGTTCCGAGTAACGTATCAAGCCACGCTCCCAGCGTGAATGGTTTCACCCTTCTTCCATCAGTCAACCCGCAGTTCATGCAGTCAATCCGAATCATCACTCCCCACACTATCCCTCGTCGGCGGCCTCGAGCTCTTCGACAGTGAAAAATCTAGTATGTCACTCTTCGGCCCCGCATCCACAAACTTCCGCAGGCACCACCCAATATGCACCGCCGTGAACTGCTCGTTGCCCAACGGATCGACCTGCTTCCCCTTGACGAAGATAATCTGGTTCTGGCTGTCTTCGCGGTCGTACACTTTGTCTGAGGAGCCCCACGCGATGATGGCGAGCTTGGAGGAACGCTTTTGCTCGGCGGCGTGCGTGGAGGAGCGCTCAAAACCTTGCTGGGCGAGGCCTTGGAGGAGGTGCTCGTAGATTTTGCGGGGAAGTTTGGTGGACGAGGGGTTGTTGTTTGGCCAGGTGGTGATGTTGAGGGTTACGAGGTTGGGCAGGTTGCCGAGGCAATTCTGGGAGATGTTAGCATAGCGGATCGTAACATATCACTATCAACGTACCTCGAAATTGATGAAGGAGTCCTGCTTGGAGCGGATGACGCTGACCTGCGGAAACGCAACGGACACCTGCTCGAGCAACGGGCAGTCTTTGCAAAGTTGCGAGAAAGATGCGTAGTCATACACCAACTCATCATCGCAGTCATCCGGGATACGACTTGCGTGGACATTCAAGGACTTCAGCGTCTTGCCATGCCGCACGATACCGGCAGCTGCTGGCAAGCTCTTCGCATATGATAGGTCTATTGTGAGAGTCTTGATACCCGAGACCAGGCACATGAAGCCGTCCAAGGCGCCCAGGCCGTCGTTCTCGTGGTTATCGTCATGCTTGAACTCTAAAGTTTCCAGCTTTTCCGGCAGCTTGGTGCTCTTGCTCAGCTCTGCAAGGAGCGCATCGGCACCCGCACACGCAAACACCCGAATAGACTTAACAGACCGGAAGTCAATCAGCTTGCAGTAGGTATTAGCAGCATAGCGCAAGTTGATCTTTTGCAGCGTGATTTCCTTCAGAGCCATCGGCGTGCATTTGTCGAACGGCCGCATGTGACTGAACATAGTAGACGTGATCAGCCCCGGTTCCGTACTCGAGTCGTTGAGTTCGCGATTCGGAATCGGCGAGTCGTTCTCCTCAAAGCTCGCGTGCAGCGTGATCTTCTCCACATTTTTCGAATTCTTGACCAACAGGTGGCAGTAGTCCAATACCTCGCGGCTGTCCGGGTACAACCCCAGCTTCTTTACATTTTCGAAAATCCTCTCAAAGTCCGGGATCTTCTTGACGTCCTCAATAACTTCCTTGTCCAATGCGATGCCCTCGAGCCACTTCATCCGCTTCTGCTTCTTGTACAATAGCACCAAGTTGTCTCCGGAAAATGGCGACCACGGATGCCACGAGAATTTCTCCAGTATGTTTTCCGGCAGCAGTTCCAGAATCATTCGGATCGCAAAGTTTGCCTGCTGCTGTTGGTTGCACTTGTCCAGCACATCTGCCAAGTACAGATCCAACTTCCTAACATGCTGCAACCCAATGTTCTTTGGGCTCAGAAAGGCGCCCAGGCGTGTGTCGTTCGAACTCCCAACATCTAGGGTGACCTCATGGTATAACGAGCGGACGGCAATCTCGTGGAGCTGTTTGCACGCGAGGCATACATTGCGGAGGTCGGTGGGGCGGTTAACGTGTTCGATTATGAGCGTCTTGAGGTCGGTGGACAGGTCCATGAAATTGAACTTGGGCGCCATTGTGAGAGGGAGACTATTGTAGTGTTGGCTTTGTACGACGAATTACCCTCGATTGGAGTATATAGAGGAACATTGGATGGGAAGCTCACCTGCTGTGCGTCGTCTGTCCAAAGACTCACCCGGACTGCACGGCTAGGTACGGATGAAGAGTTTCGCAGCTTCGGAGCTCGATTCGCGTGGCGTAACGGGAGTTAAAGCAGTCGCTCTCGTCGGAAGGGTGTGCGCTCAGCGAGTGGCGACAGCGGCTGCCTTGCTGACCGGTTTCGTGCGGTGAAGGAGGAATGGTGGAGAGCAGCCCGACGATCCAAGACCGCCCTTCAGCCTCACACCTGAAGCGCACTAGCACATTTATATCCCAGCGTGTCCAAACACTTTTCAATCATCGGCGCAAGGCGCGAAGTAAGCTGCTGTGTTCAGCTGCTATTGGAGAGCCCTAGCCTACCTGCAGCGATTCAGCAATCGATAAACGGGGTTCAAATGGATGCACCGCCACGCTAGGCGAGGCGCATGACTACTTTGTGGGGTCCGCTAGTGGATCGTACTACGTCCCACCAGAGCACGCCTGGGCACGACCTACCGTCAGCTCCGAAGTGAATTCACTGTAAGGAGGCCGTCAATCATCATTCTAGAAACAGTGCAAGGCAGATACATACCATCGTCAGCTTGTCACACGCTTCAGCAGCGACGATACCACAATGTGCGGTACTCAACGACTACCCATGATTATCACAAGACCCTCCTGACTCTATTACAACCATGGATGGCATGCAGGCAACAACGCACTTGCACAATCAGCTTGGCGAGCCACCGTGCTGATCGATCTCTCCACCGATCCATTGCCAACGAACCCTACAAACTACACCTCAAGCGGAAAACTCTTCCACGCCTTCTCCCAACCCCCCCTATCTTCTCCACAATCCCAAATCTCCCGAAAAATCTGCCCCTCTATCCGATCATTGGGCAAAAAGAATATCTCCCCATACCTCCCTATATCCCTCACCACGACTTCCTCCTTATCCTCCCTCGCCTCCCTCTCAACCACCCACGACCGACTCAACTCTTGGGTAACCGCGTTAAACGGGGACCATCCACCATCCCCAAACTGGCCCCCACCCCTCGTCCACAACCGTACCCACTCCATCCGCCTACCCTTCTTCGCCCCATCAATAACCCCCCAAATGGAGCGCGCAAGTCCCTCATCAACCGCGCAATTGATAAGCATCTCCTTCATAGTCCCCCTGCGCACGCGACGCGGCTCACCGACCAAGTCGTTATCTGTGCCGGTGAAGTGAGGGTTGTAGTTTGTGTCGCGGGTAACGCGCCACTCGGAGCAGTCCAGCGTGAGGAAGAGGGTGCGCAGGGCAGGCATGTCAGCGAAGCATTTATACAGCGCGACCTCTGAGGGACGGGACTGGTTGCGTTTGACGGGGATGGCGAGGTGAGCCAGGCGGGGACACCGCAGTTGTATGTTTAGCATGTGCTCGTGGGAAAACTGCATGGGTATGTCGCAGCGGTTGCGCCCATTGTGCCACGTGCCCAACTCCTCCGACGGGTGCAGACTGAGCTTCTCTAGCGCCGGTCCGTGGCGGGATAGGATGGCGTCGAGGACGGGCGGGTCGATAGGTCCGTAGATGGATAATTCTTGCAGGGGTGGGAAAGCGTGGAAGAAAGAGACGGCTTGGTCGCTGTAGTGCGGGCGCTCGTGGAACCTGTCGTCGCGGGTGAGACAGACGCATAGCGTTCTCAGTCGCGGAAATGCATGGTCTTGCGTGAGCCACTCCATGTCGTCGCCGCAGAGTGCATATGTCTCCTCTTGGTATGACCCCCCGAGACTGAGGTGCTGCAGGCACGCAAAGTCTGTGTATCGAGCCCAGTCGCGGAGGTGATTTGGCAAGCGCCCGTACCCTTTGAGAGATAGCGATGTCAATGATCCACGTGCCTTGGAGTTATAGTTTGGAAGGCCTTGCCAGTCGCCTCGGCGGCGGAAATCGAACCTACGAATATCGTTTGGATCCAGATGCAAGATGGTGACGTCCTTGAGGTTGGGAGCAAGCCCAGCAAGCTCCATGACGGCCTCGAGGTTGAAATCGTCATCGCCGTCGGAATCGCGGCGGGCGCAGACAAGCTTTACGCTGTGCAGACAGGGCGAAGTGGCGAGTTGCATTTCATATGGATACGGGACGCCCCATAGTAAGGTGCGGAGCCGAAAGGTGCGATGGTGGAGGCGGCACTGAGGAAGCCGCTCGTGCAAAGTTTCCAGGAGACATGGTGGGAACTGAGTTTTGCAGTCGTATACCAGGTCTTGCAAGTGAGGTGTTTCTTGAAGCAGGGCCACTACAGGAGCCCAGTCTGTGTCCTCGTCCGAAGATCTCTTGGTGACCCCTTCGTCATAGACGACATAGCTGTTATGGTTACAGTTGGGTTCCTCGTCGGGCAGGATATCGACCAGGCCTTGTTCAACCAGCCAATTCGTACATCTCCAGTTCGGATATGCGGCCTGGCTATCCCTTTCCTTCGTCCTTGGCTTGGGCTTTGGAGCGCCTTTAATACCCAGACGTCGGACCTGACGGGCGGAATCGGTGCGGGAAAGAGCTGAGAGAAGAGTATTCACATCACACCGCAATCTGTCGCGATCGTGGACAGTAACGGTGAGGCGTCGGAAGAGGAGAAACGCCGAGGCTTTGCGACAAGCTTTGCTCGTTAGGCTAAAGGAGAAAAGACTGGGCCGATGCAGTGTTTCGACGCATTCGATTGTCTGTTGTAGTATCTCGAGCGGCAATGAAAGAAGTGCCATTTTAGTTTTGCGAAGTGTTGCGGTTGGTCAAGTATCCTACTCGCAGGTTGAGTGTTCCTCGAGAAAGTGAAATGAGTCATCAGCGTGGGGGCCGGAATGCCTCAATCACAGCAACTTGAGTACTCAAATGAACGAAAAACACGTGGCACGCTCTAGCGAGGCCGAAGTGATTTCTCTAATAATAATAGTGTAGGCTCACCAAGTTCTGCAAGAAGAAAGAGACCTTTTACGGCTTTGAGAATAACTCTTTTCTTGATGATTTGAAAATATCCTGCGCTGCTACGTTGTACTATACTGCAGCCGAGGTGGGTTTACCTCCACCTTTTGTTATCCACCCCGCTAGAAGCACGACCTCATTCGTCCAACTCTAGGCTCCAAACACCCTTTTATCTTTCCATAGGCAGCCTCGCCATTGCCACGTCTTACCGCGCGTCTGCGTCGACGGCTACAGGCACCCTTCTTAACACATCGCATCCAGTATATAAAATAATATCTCCCAGCAACAATAGAACATCCAAAGCTCCGTATCTGAAAATAAACAGACATTATCCATTTTCAACAATGGGCACCACGCCCCCCTTCTTCCGTCTTTCACTTGAACTCCGCAACCGCATCTACCACTTCGCCCTCCTCAACCAACGCGCCATATTCACACAATCCGCCGTCCAACTTTCCGTCTCCTACATCCAGCTCAGCGGCGTCTACGAAAGGCAAGCGGCCAAAAACCTCTGCTGGCTCCTAACAAGCCGGCGATTCCTCGAAGAAGGTCTCGAGCAGTTCTATCAACACGCGACACTGGATCGCTGCTCCATTGTGCGGGACGCCAAGTTCGTTTCACAGGACCTCACGCTCGATGGTAAGACGTCTGTTTTCGAGCTGGGGAGGGTACGCGCTGCGAACCTGAGCGTCACGATGGGTAAGACCCATGTGGTGAGGAAGGACAATACGCGTTACAATGTTATCGTGCCGAGGGGGAAGGAGCGGTTCGACTCTGTGGACGAGGATTTCGGAGCATTGGGGAGGGCGATTGTGGGGCTGGAGGCGTGCGGGTTGAGGGAGTTGAAGTTGCATGTGCACTTGTTTCGGACCACACCTGGGATTGGGAGGCTTCTGGGAACCGGTTCGTGGTGAATTTGTAAGTGCGGATGGATGGTTAGATTGTGGTCTGGATTAAGGCTAAAGCGTACAGGGGGGGAGACAGCGATGGTGATAGCGACGAAGATGAGGACGACGACGACGACGAAGACGAGGAGTACGATTCCGATGACACTTACACTGAAAGTTACTGGAATAGATATGGGACCAATCTGTCGAAACCGAGCAAGGTGAGCGGGTACATTGCTGATTTCAGCTTCTTGAAGAACCTGGGGACGTCGTGGGAGAAGGTCTGGATCCAGTACACGCCGACGTACATGGAGCGATACTGGGGCGACGAAGATCCGGTAGCAGCAAATGTCCTTGCTGTGCCAATCATCGAAGAGAGCCTTGCAAAGACGGCCAAGGAACTGGTTGGCGGAAAGGGCTGGGCCCTTCGAGACAGTCTCGTGGATGAAAGTTTGTCGGCCACGGTGTGGGTGTTGGATGTCGAGCGCAAGGGTAAAGCGGAGAAGACAGGGAAATTGGAGCATGTTGGGTTGCATAGTTATCTGGCGCCGTGCGATAAGTGCAGACAGCGGGAGGAGAAGTTTCGGCGGGAGCCGGCGGAGGATGGAATGGTGAGGTTTGTGGGGGAGGATTGTGGGGCAGTGGTAAGTGATGGGCCTTATCGTGACCAAGAAAGATACGGTAACGCTAAGAATTCTAGGTCGAATTTGAGACGCCGGTATTCTTTGGACAGGAAGGCGGCGGTTCGATCGTTGCCGAGCAGTGATTTTTGGGATTGGAATCCGGGCGGAAGAAAGTGGTAGCTTGGTCGATTTTCAGATCCTTTAAAATCACCGCCTGTGGTCAACAATGCTCCTATCGTACCGTACTCCGTACCGTACAAGGCCGTAGTACGTGATCTGTATATGAGTATCTATATACGGCTTAAAATATAATATACTATGCTGTACTAAGCTATTTGTAATTGGGTTTTCTACAAAGAGCTATAAACTAGCTAGAATAGGAAGTTAGTAAGCTTAAAAAGGTCTTTATATAATATATTACTATAGAATATACTAGAGGGAGGTACGTATATATGGATTGATCCACTACATAGAGCGTAAAGTACGCCGTACTGTACGGTACGATGGGAGCGCTGCCTGTGGAAAGTGTGCAAGCAACAACGTACTTACCGTAAAACCTCGTCGATAAGGCTTTGTACTAGCTGTATCAAGACGTAGCAGAGCTACTCTAATTCACTATTCAATTGAATGCAAGCGTTTCTAGGGAAAGCGCTCTCTCTCCTACAGCGACTGAATCTAGCTAGTAGAAACTCCTATAGACGAGCTTATACGGTATACACGAGCAACTTGAGCCCCTATGTCAATCTTGGGAACTCTCCAATTGATCCAAAACGAGCTCAGATCGAGTAATCCATCCTGGCTGCCATACACAAGTCATCATGCTATTAGGCCCATGCCCATGTACCAAGTACTAGAACCTCAAATCCAATGCCCAAATTTCCCCGGCCATAAGACAACGTAGACATTGTATATACAAGCCCATCGTGTTCTCAAAACGCCAACCCGGCTCTAAGACTCCACCGAAAAGTCCTCCGTTCAGCGCCGCGTATACCACGCCGAGCTCTTAACCTCCATTCCTCGCCATTGATCCGGCTGCAGCACCCGCCCATCATGGAGTCTGGAGAACCCCGACAGAATTAGTATAGAGCTCGAACAGATGTAAGAACGAGCCAGAACAAAACGAAAAGGAAAGGAAAGGATAAAGAAAACGAATAAAACAGAACGCAGCGCAGCGCAGCTAGGACCACAGTGCGACGAGAAGCCCGTCCAGCAACAACCCTTCCCTCTCTTCAATACACCAATAGAATAAACGCTACATTGCGAAACAACATCACTCGATGCAGTACTACCTCTTGTTTTTCGCCACCTCCTCCAGCGCATGCATCTTCGCCCGCGCGCTGCGACTCCCGCCCAACTTCGGGCCCTTGGGCGCTTCTTTCTCGCCGCGCACGGGGGCAGCCGGCTTGCGCTGCTGCCGCTCTTGTATGCTATCCAGGAACTCCTGGCGGAATTGCTCGACGAGAGCTTCGTCGTTGTTAGTCTTGGTGGTGGATGTAGAGGGGTCGGGGGGCGCGGAGTCGAAGTAGTCCACTGTTGTGGCTTAGTTAGCATCTCCACGTCGATGATAAGGGGGAGGGAATGTACGCTTTGCTTCTCGCAGGACGGCCTCGACCATGGCGTCTCGCCGGATGTCCTCGCTGTTGCGCCGCTTCGGCTGGCGGCGGGGCTTCCCATCCCGTCCTAACCGCACTTTCGCGGCTTCTTCTTGCTGTCCGCTTCCGCCTTGCAGCTTTTTCCACGCGGCTTCCGCGCGCGAGGTCGATGCGGGTCCGAGATCGATCTCCTCGAGCTTGCCCATGCCGGCGGCGATTCTGCGGGACTTCTCGTCGTCCGGGTCTTCTGACTTTGTGCGGGCTGAGGGCGCGGCGGGCGGGCTGAGGGCAGCTGGTGCAGGCGCAGGTTCGGATGCAAGGGCGGCAACGGTTGCAGTGAGATGGGATGGGATGGGCCAGCCATAGAGACGGTGATTCTTTTCAGCTAGGCGGCCTTCTACGTATTCCGTACTGGCTCGTTAGCCTCCATGCTATGCGCATGTCTTGCATAAGGGCTGGTGATAGAAAACAAGAAGCTGGGGGGAAACTGGAAAACATGGCATACATCTGCTGATCATCCTTGTCCACGACTTGTCCTGTCTGCGGTACAAAGCGGCTTGTGTAGCCCTGCCTCGGCGCATCCGCATCCTGCTCTCGCAGCATAACTGCCTGCATTTTTGTGAGCTCCGCGCGCGCCGCAGCTTCGCGGAGGCGATCGCGCGGCCGCTTCCGATTGCGCAATATCTCTTTCAGGGTGAACGAAGTTTCGTCTTCCTCGGGTGTTGGCGTAACAGTGTCGTGCGGAACGGCATCTGGCGATTGCGACGCCGCGACGGTGGGCTCGTCTTCTGTCTCCAGGCGCGCGCGTTTCGTGTGCGTGGTTTTGCGCCGTTTGAACTTGATCGCGGGTTCGTTGTTGTGGTCGTCCATGGTTGCTGTTTATGCGACAGCGAAGAGAACTTGCGGGTGAGGTGGGGGATGTAGAGAGGTTGGACGCCAAGAGGTTTACATCGTTGACATTCACCGCGGGCTAACTCGCACGCGATTGGTCACTTTCACCACTTTGAACTGACCGCCTTTCTACTCGAATACAGAAAATCTTCTATTGTAGGGCCCTACCAGATCCATAACCAGCACCAAAACCAGGTCTGGAAACTGAGATTGACTCCATCGTCCATGAGGCCCCTAACTTCCTAAAACAATACCTGCACAATCCTTGCATCTATGGTATCAATAATTGTACTCTTCAGCACTGTGTCCATCGAGGCGGAAGGGGGAGATGGACTGCGAAGCTGGTCTTGGCGCATGGCTCTCGTTCACAGAAGGTATTGCGACGTACATATCAACGTCTCCTGGGGAGAAGGATTCGTGCCTACCTATCGACATAACACCAGCAATTACGGTTCACTCGTACACTCAGCGCTACCAAATCGGAAAAGATAATGGCCAGGCCACCCTTGCAGTGAACGTCCTGAGTGTCTTTACCTTGTAAAAGTGGCAGGATTGTCAGGCTGGGTGATGAGCCTGCCATACCTTTGCCACGAAAAGACCGTGTAAGCTTCTCATTCCGAACATATCAAAGCACCAGGGATCCGGTCATTGCAAATGAGTGATATGGCAAGCCACCGCACGAAGCATTCAACTCGTCTATTTCAAGAAAAAAATGTTGTTCACGTGTTCTACAAATGCCCGGGCTGGGAACGTCAGCTCTAGTCTGCACGCAGCCAGAACATAGACCCACAAGTATATACAGGCTTATAGCTCTCCATCCTTCCGCAGCATCTCGTTGCCCCAAGGCTCGCCCGTCAGGGACGTCAGACCACCCGCGGGCTCACAGCTAGCCCTCCCACTCAGCGGTCCCGGCGTGGGCACCTTCACACCGCCAGCCTCGTACCCCCGTCCCTGGTCGATGCCCTCCCTGTTCTCCACGTTCCTGTTCTCGCCGGTGATGATCGAGTAGCCGTCGCCCGCGAGACCCGGGGTTCCGGGCTGTGCGCCGGTCTTCTCGGCGGCGTTCTGGAGCGCCTTGAGCAATGAGACGGTGGACTCGTATGTGAGGTCCTCGTAGTAGTCGTCGTTGATTTGGACCATGGGGGCGTTGGCGCAGGCGCCGAGGCACTCGACCTCGGTGAAGGTGAAGAGGCCGTCCTTGGTGGTCTGTCCGTGGTGGATGCCCAGGGTTTCTTCCACGGCCTTCATAACGGCATCGCTGTTGCACAGCATGCAGGGTGTCTGGCACTGTCAGCTGGGGCAGCTCAACGCACGCGCTCCCCACTTACCGTTGTGCAGACCTGGACGTGGAATTTGCCGACCGGTGTCCGATTGTACATGGTGTAGAAGGTGGCCACTTCGTAGACGCGCATGGGCGGCATTTCCAGTATCCGTGCCACCTCGTTCATGACGCTGATGCTGGTGAAGCCGTGCTGGCGCTGGCCAAGGTCGAGCAGCGGCATAACGGCGGCCTTCTTGTACTGCGAGGGGTAGCGGGAGACGATCTCGCTGATGAGCTCTTCATTCTGCGCGGTGAACTTGAACGGGATCGACGGGTTGTTCTCGGGCGAGTCGCGGTGCTGGGGGATCCGTCAGCGGCGCAATTGCAGGTGGGAAGACGTGGAAGAGCTACTCACCACCATCAGGGAGTCGCTCCGCGCAGGGGCTGTGACGCTGAAAGCCCGCCATTGAGTCCGCTGGAGCTGGCGCAGGGCGCGCGGCGCGCTGCGGTACATGAGCGGTATCAGCTTTGAGGCCATTGTGGGTGTGAGAGCTGCGGGTGTTGCGATGGCGTTGATGTCGCATTCGATATGCGAAGCGTCAAGCAAAGCTGCCGAGCCGGCAGCCAATCACGCGCGAGGAGAGGTCATCACACCAGACGAACTCACTTCGCCACCCATCAACGCAATAAGCAGCTTTCGAAATCACAAGCACATCCGCTTTGTACATAGAAATATATACCCACACGATGGCAGGTTCGATCGATTTTGATGGATGAACAAAGATTCTACGAGCCCAGACTTCGGCTCTGCGGGTAATGATTTTACCGCTATACATCAAAGCCTCCATCTCCAACCGCCAAAAGTCGTGCTCATCCTCACAAGGCATGGTCTCGTCAAGCATGTATACATACGCACTGACGCCGGAAATGCCTGCAGTGCTCAAACGGGTAATCGTCTCCAAGCCAATGCGCCAAAAATGAACTCCATCCATGCAAACACAAAACAGGAAAGTACTCCACCAAAAGTGCGACACGGGTCATGCTGCCGTTGGAGCTGCCATGGGCGCGTTGGGGAGCTGTTCTATCTGCCTAATCAAGAAGCTCTTCTCGTCGTTGAACTGCTCATCCTCTGTGCGGTCTTCGAGGAAGTTGGGTAGGAATCGAAGTAGTTTCTCGCGGTTGCCAATGAGGATGCGCTGCACTGCGACGGACTTGTTGGGGTTAGCAACAAAGACCTGCGATCATTAGTATCCAAGCCCAGCGGCAGCGTATGTCGAGAGCTCACCTTGAATACGTGAAACCCTTCGTAGTTGATCATGCGCCGGTCGTCCCGGAGCAGCTTCATGATGATCTTCAAATGCTCGCCCGAATCAACATACTGCGTCATGACGTTGTAGTTCGCTCTGTCGAGCAAGATCTCGCCTAGAAGCTTGATAGACTGCCGCTTGGTGACGTAGCTCTCCGACTGGATGAGTATGGTGTTGTACCTCGAAAAGAACATGTCGAAGTTCGTTTGGAGGTACCCGGCCACCAAGCTCTTGTGTTTCGTAAGAATGTCCTAGTCACCTCGTCAATTGTCGTGATTCCGCATTCTTACAGCTGACGTACCCTAAATGTGTTGAAAGCGTCTGCGCTGACTTCGAATGCGCCCTTGTCTATCCAATCGAAAAACTTCCAAAAGACGCCCTCTCCCGAAGATGGCACGTCGGGGTTCACGCTTGCGAGATCGCGCGTCTTTCCGTCCGATGTCGGCTCGTCGTACAGCAGGAGAGCGGCAATGGAGTCGTACTTAAGGGCTTCTCGAAGTACGCCTCCACACGGCATAGCGCTCTCTCGCCGGTCATAGCCTCGGCATAATGATATTATGATTTCCGGCCTGTATTGTATAACATGATGCAGGACTTGAGGATCTGGAGCACCGGCGGGCTTGTAGCGGAATGCGGTCGAAAAGATGACTTGAGCATCCTTGCGCGATTCGAAGGGGAGTTTGTGGATGTTGTTCGCGAGTGTGAAGAGTAGATCTTCTTGGATTATGAGGCTCAAAAGCTCGAATACGGAGGCGGGGTTGACTTCAGCCTCTGCAGGATGTTAGATATATATTCGTGCAAGGACAGCAACTGCGGTGGAAGCAAGGAAGCAGGTAGGTACCGGGCGTGCCTTGCAGCCTGATCTTCAGCTGTTGGAGGTCTCGAGCCAGCTCATCTTCTATCTGGTCGCACGTTAGATGGACACACAACGACGCTGCGTTGGTAAGCGCACCTTGGGGTTGGGCTTTGTCTCTTCGCTCAGCCGGGTCGTCAGCTCCTTGGTGGAGCGTACGAGCTCGATGTTGGGCTTTGCTGACTTGCGAAACAAGAAGGCCATGGTGGCGGCGTGAGGGTCGTTGGTGGAGGGGAGGGGTGCTGTCAATCTCGAGCAGAGGGGCGTTTCTTGAAGCGCAGCTGTCGCCTAGCAGCAGCTACCGCGGATGTGACGACATGCAGTATGTGGAGCTTGGGGCGACACAACAAGGACGACCGTGGGGTTTGTTGTGCGTGATGTCGAGTTCAAGGGTGCCCTGCATTAGCCAGGTCGCGCCGCCTTCAAGAGGCAAGTCTATTTTAGCGCGTCGCCCACAAATTCGGAAATCAAACGACCACAATGAAGCACGCACCAGCCACGGTACCAAAGTTGAGAGAGGGACGGCCTATTGTTAAGATTTGCGAAGCACGGTGAGGCGTCAGGACACGTTCTGTTTACATTCATGATAATTTGTCGGAACGTCCATTGTATGTGCGCTTGAGTGCACCCTAGCAACTGTATCGCCGCGTATACCTGCTATGCCCCTTCATACTACTTAACTTAGACGACTGATCATCCCATAAAATACGGGTGTTTGAGAGCCTGCGTATATCAGCCTTCGCACTCGAACACGCTTCATGCACGAACTTACCTGAGCTGCTCTCAATCTATCACCGCTCTCATAGCGCACTAATTGGCCGACAAGATCTTGTTCGACATCCGAGATGCCAGGAAGGAGAGTAGACCACGGCTTAGCTGGGAACTCAATGAACTGCACCTTCCCCCAATCTGGGAATCCAGCAGCTTCCTGGGAAACCATCAGTATCATACACACACACATGAGAACAAGTACCATACCGGCCACACATTCACGTTGGGAGTACCCAGCTTGCTAAACACGCTCGATATAAGCGCGAAGTCGCTCCCCAGCTCCCCAGAGTCAAACAGCGTCGGATGACCGGGAGCCAGCGCTTCAGCAACGGTGCATCCGACAGCCCAGAGGTCAAGTTCACAGCCGTACTCCTTGTTGCCGAAGAGAAGTTCTGGCGGTCTATAGCATGTAGTACCGACATCGGTAATCTTTGAATTGGTGGGCTCAGACCCAACGATATCAGGGGCCCATGCAATACCAAAGTCTGTCAGATACGCCGGGCCATCCAACGACTTGAGTAGTATGTTCGAGGGCTTGATGTCTCTGTGTATGATTCCGCGCTCGTGCACAAATGCAAGAGCGGAGAACAAGTCCTTGAGCGCGGTTCTGATTTGAGGTTTCGAGAGTTTTTGGTCCCGCAGAAGCCGGCACATGTCGAACGGCATGAATGGGAATACGAGTACAAATCTTGAACCAGGCTCGTTGAAGGCTTCTAGAAGCGGAATGATGCGATCAGAGGCCGCGAGCGCCAGTATCCGGGCTTCCCGTTTCGAATCGTGCGGCGGCTCCATCAAGGACGGCGTGGTGACTTTCAGGGCGACTGCTTTGCCGCTCTTTCTAGACGAAGCAAAGTAACCCTCATGTTTGGCGGTGATGGCTTTGTATATCACCGAGAAGAGTCCTTCGCGGTGGTATATGGCGTTCCTGTATTCGCCGATGTCCATCCCGGACGGCGTGGGGACATGATCTTCGTTCTGGATTGAGTCAGATACAGTACGGGAGCACGAAAACGACTGGGTACTTCATATGGATGGAAGGTATCGGCAGGTGCGCCCAGGCCGGTTATCGCCTGCCCGCACAGCTTTTCGTAGTCTTCCTGGGTATCGTTAGTTTCGATGATTATTGGTTGATAAAAATGGTGATTAATACAGCATTTTGCGCGCTGTCGTAGATTTGTGACTCTAAGAGTAGTGCTTCCCGGCGCGCATCAGATGCGGAGATGGTGGGATCAGATCCTTGGTGAGCCGATGTTCTGCAGAATGGTTAGAACAGGCACCACGTGCGACAAGAATCACCGGGGTCTGAAGCGTGAATCAAGACAGCATTCGTACGAATTGAAAGCCAGAATGAGTTACTCATGTGAAGAGCACTGCATTGCCAATTGATCAGGTCATGAAGTTCTTCCTCTGATTTGGGTGCCCAATTTGGCTATGAGACGTGTGTAGATGAGATGCTCGTACGAGATGCTCCTTACAGACTGGGTCCCGGCTTGCGCCCTCGCATGTGTGGTTATGGTACTTGCATTTTGGTGACCGCGGCCAGGCGCGCGGAGAAGCCCAACTTTGAGCGCCAGTCGGCTGCCATCTGCAGTGGGCTGAAATGTCGTGCCTCGCCGAGAGATGGGAGAAATGTACTGTTAGGTTGAGGACAAGCCAGGGGCGAGGTTGCTGTTGCTGCGAACGCTCGGCCACTCCAAACGGCGCCTTCCCTGCTGGCCCACGATATCACCCGTCGCAACGCGCCATGTTGCTCGGGGATGCCCCCCGCGAGAATCTGCTTGCCACACCCTTATTGCATCTCTCAGCATAACTACCGCCGACACCCGTTTGACGTAATCCCGGGCGAACCGCGCGGTTAGCCCTAGTCTGTAAGCGGGCAAGGCTCACCCGAGCGACAGCGCAGTGAGGCTTGAGTCGTCCGCAAGAGCACACAGCATCAGCTCCGCGACACTCCCGGCCAGCTCGAAGGGCAGATCTTCTATGTGAAAGACGCTGCATCGCTTCCCCGCGGCCGCCGCGCGTCTCCCCACACCCCGCCATGGAGCTCCAGCGCAAAGAATACCCGGGTCTGCTGGTACGACACCGGGGCCGCCGTCCGAGCTACAGCTGCTAACACCCGCAGGATGCGCTGCCGCCGCAGCAGGCCGTCGACGTCCTCAATGGGCGCATGAAGCATGTCAGCCAGCTCAATGCCCATATTGCCGACTGGCTGCAGGTGCGTGTCTCCCCTTGCGACGCAGTGCGGACGCTCATGGCAGCAGGAACGGCGCCGCGTAGAGGAAGCCTACGTGCAGGGCTTACGGAAGCTCGCGAACAAGCACCCGCCAGACGACTCGTCCGATCTAGGGTACCGACACGTCTCTGTCTCTAGCAAGAGGATATGCGCTGACTGAAGCAGCGTCTTTTCGACGCCATGGCAGAAGATCGTGAGCGCAACCGAGGCCGTCGCCGAGTCGCACCACACCCTCGCCCAGAAGATTGAGGTTGACGTCGAGCGCCCACTGCGAGAATTCGCCACCGCGAATCGCGAGGTGCAGGGCATGTCTACCATCACCGGCAACCTGTCATCCATAGCCCGCGATATCGACACGGCAAAGAAGAAGGCGGAGAAGCTCAGGGAGAAGGGCGCAAAAGCCAAGGCGTCTGCAGTGGCGAGCGCCGTTGCCGATGTCGAGAATGCGACCATGCAATGGGAATCGCAGGCCCCGTACGTGTTCGAGAAGTTGCAGGCCGTGGACGAAAGCAGGCTCAACCACCTGCGCGACGCTCTCACGCAGTTCCAGACCCACGAGGTTGACCAGGTAGAGCGCAACCGTATCAGCGCGGAAGAAACATTGAATGTGCTGCTCAACATCGAGACCGCCGATGAGATCCAGACATGGGCATTGAGGATGCGCAGTGGAGAGAAACCACCGTTAGCCATCCGCAAAAGCAGCAGCGTGGGCACGCCGTCGAGGAGTTTGGCACCTCCTCCCATGCCACCACCTCCTATGATGCAAGCGGATGACGATCGTAGTCAGAAAAGCGGGTCTGGTATGTTTGCGCTTGGCCCCTCGTGAGGATGCGACTGACGATTCCACAGTACCGGAAGAAAAAGGGAAACATAGTTCAAACCCATTGAAGCGGTTCGGAACTGTTTTGAACCGCCGCCGACAGAGCATGCATCCGTATGGTCGTCAATCGTCACCAGAAAGAAAGTCGAACTCGAACTTGGGCTCTGGATTCCCCGGATTTGGCAAGATCAAATCAAAAGATCGTGATACAGGTGGCTCCTCCATAGATCGTCCTGGTTCGTCTGCCACAGGCGCAACTCCGCGCCTCTCAGACGCATCGGCCTCGCCCAAACATACCCGCAAGTCTAGTGCCGACCCAGACCGGCCCAATGGGATAAGCCCTGAGCCTTACGAGGAACGGGCCGCTAGCCCTACGCCAGCCCCGGCAGCTGTTAATGGGACCACTCACGAGACGATACCCGAACTGATTGAACCAATGTCACCTCCCCAAACGGAAGAGGTAAAACCCGAGGTACGAATGCCTGGTGCAATTTTACCGGGTCATGCTAACGCCAACCAACAGCCCGAGAAGGACGCTGAAGGCTTTTCGGTTCCGCTGTCTGCTATTGATGCGATCACGCAAGCTGAGAACGAAGCAAGAGAAGCAGGGCTGTGAGTTGCTTTCACTGCAGAGTTGGCTTGGGACTACATGACTAACCTTATCAGGGGTGGTAACGAACTTAATCCACCACCGCAGTTCAAACTTGACATCAAGAATGCACCTATTGAGGAAGAAGAAGGCGATGTCAACGCTGCCTTGGCTGATATGGCTAATACCCTACGAGCGGTACGGCGCCTGTCTGAGACTGCACCCTTTCAATGCTGACGCTCATATAGCAAGCTATACCGCCCAGACGCTCAGGAACCTCGCGGGGACGACGAGACGTCCGCAACACGATCTTTGTACCCAGTCCTGCAACACCTGAACTCACGAGCATAGGGGAAGTTCCCCCGATTCCATCAGCCAGCTCCGAAAATACAAGCTTCCCACCTCCTGCAATCCCACCTCAGCCAGCATCTCCTGTATTCAGGCTTCCACACCGTACGCTGGCGACGGATGATCACGCCGCATCAGACACGCAGTCGATTCGCTCCGGACGATCTTTGAGTAGTTCGACCAGCACGACGATGAAGCACCCGGACATGCACGAGCCAGGCTTGAATGCATCTTTGGTAGAAACTGTCAGCGCGTGGTTCGAACAAGGAAATGTCACCAAATCTCTAGTTATTGGACAGGTCGCGCTCGCTTTCAACCCGGTCGATCTTTCATCTGGTCCTTTCGGGACGGACACCATTCGGTTGGAGAAATTCCCCGTCCTGGAGAAAGTCGCGCCGAATCCTGCATTCGTGGAGCAGGTGACGGACACCCCTGGAGAGTACACGGTGGATCTTGCCCGAATTACCAAGACTTCGGTAGCATTCCACTACCAGGTACACCTCGAGGCTGAAAGTCTTGCATCGTTCGCTCCGATACTGCTGTCGCCCGTGTGGAAATCAGAGCTTACGCAGACGTCGGTACTTCTCAACTATGGACTGAATCCCAAATTCAACATGGGTGATCAGACTAGCGTTACGCTGCAAAACGTGGTGTTAGTACTGAGGCTCGAGCCTGGCTCCAAAGCCACTGCCTGCCAGTCGAAGCCGGCAGGGACGTTTTCACGCGAAAAGGGCCTGATCTACTGGCGTCTCGGCGAGGTCACCTTTTCACGCGACCAGCCGGCACAGACGATGCGCGTACGATTCCTCACAGAGGGCGAGGCAAGGCCAGGAAACAGTGAGGCGCGCTGGGAGCTGGCAGGGGCACATTCGCTCGCGTTCGGAAGCGGGCTTGCGGTCAGCCAGGTCGCGGCGGGCGAGACCAAGCAGGAGGAGAAGGAGGCGGATCCGTTCGCCGATGCAGAGGAGAACGTGCCGGCACCCGGCGGACCCGTGTTGGTTTGGAAGCCCGTTGCCAGTGTGAAGCGCATCTCGAGCGGCACGTATCTTGGCGTATAAGATTTGGATAGGGTGGTGGGGCAGGGTGAGCAGTGGGGCTAGATGTCGGTTGGGCAGCAACTTGTAGATAGCGGGTGGCGGGGGTCGTAGGTGTTGTTTCTGTGAGGTAGGATAAATCGTGTTACTTGCCTGGCGTGGAATATTTGAGAAATTCGGCGACCACGTGGGAGTACCGCCGGGCCCGAAACCCTGTTCCCGGGTTAGGTGATGTCAAGATCGGGAGTTCAACGGGCGCCGCTGCTCCCAGCACTACCACGTCGTCGTACGATGCTGTAGGTAGCTTGCGGCGCGCCGTTGAGATGGCGCCCGCCGACAAACACGTGTTCACGGAGGGTCTTCCCAGAAGCGTGCGTGGCGCGCCATGCAAACCATGGAACCTGGCGTCTGGAGAGAGAGCTGGAGTGAGGCTGGAGCCCGCGATGGATCATAGCAGTCCAAATCAGCGCAGCGCATGGTGTGGCATGTTGTGTCGTCGGCAGTTGGTTGGATTGGTGTCCAAATCGTGATGGGAGGAGCGCGCGCTAGGCGGGGTTCGGACACCATGGGAAAGGGAGGTTGGGTGTAGAGGGCTTTCGGTGCATGTCTATGGGGTTTTTGAGGTGTGGCGCGCGCGGGTTCCGGCTCCTGTGTCTGATTACTGACAGACTCTAGTAGGCAGTTAGTAGGCAGTGGTGTTGCTACGCGAGGAGGAGGAAGGCTCGCAGGGGTGCGCAAGCGCGCTGCTACTGTCCGAAGAGCCGCACCAGCAGGTCGCGTGGGACGGTGGCGCAAAGTTTCCAGCGGCAGTTGCCCTCGTCTGCATGTGTGCGTGGCTGGCTGCTTTGACGTGTGCAGACACTGCAGAGGGGATTTTGGTCACAAGGTTCGTGTGCTCGTCCTGCTGCCCACTGTCCATTCACATTCACTCACTCGGCGGACCAGCACGTGCTGCGACTATGACGTCGCAGGCTCTGCCCTGCGCAAAGGCGGCACGTCCAGCAGTCCAGCAACAAGCGGATACAAGCGTCCGATTGACGATGGGCGGGTCGCAGCTCCGTGCGCGCCAAAGCGTATGGATTCTGCCACACACGCCGGCGCACCCTCAGCCACCGTGTGGTTAGACGCTGGTGCAGAGTAGTGAGTGGCCTGCATTCATTTACATCTTTTCTGCCCATCTGCCTGTCTGCAGCACACGGCCGACGCGACGAGAACTGGCAGCCCTGGAGCCGCACTGTAGCGCCCCTCGTCCTGCGAGCCTTAGCCTTATGCCAGGAAAGCAGCCTCCTCCCAGCTCATCAGCCCACAACCTGCAGGCCGTCAGTCCACTCCCGCTGCATACACAGCGCTCCCCGGCCAGCCTGCCACACTGCCCGACCGCATCGCCAGCGCAGCTCCGGCCAATATTGAGGGCTGCCGTTGTTGCTGTCTTCATCCACGCAGCCTCACGCGGCCGCATCGGGTCGTCGCTGTCACACTCCAGGGTTCTGCTAGTACGTCATTGTGGACTTTAGGGGCCACCACGCTGTCTGTCTTTGCCTTTGCCGTAGTCCCACCGTCTCCGCGAATGCATGAACTGCCTTGTCGCCGGCCATTGCTCCATCCTTCGCACGCCTTCTCCCTCAGTCTGCCGGAGGAGATAGGGGGATGCAAGAATGAATCGGGCTCCGTTGCCGTCGCCAAATTCTAGGGCTCCCGTCGAACCCACCGACGTCACCGTGCAAGACTCCGCTTCTTCGCACCCAGCAGCCCGCCCGCTGCTGCAGCGCTTCCCCGCCAGCAACCCCGAGCCCGACGACGACGAACACGAACACGCGCACCCCCAGGCCCGCGATGAAGACACCACCGACCCCGACATGAGCGACAGCGCCGACGAGGGCAGCGTACAGGCGGTGCGCGACGCCTCCGAAGAGCCTCAGGAAAAATCGTCACCCGACGAGCTGGAGATCGAACGCCTGCGCAGCCTGCAGTTGAAGACCATCCAGAAACAACAGCAGCGAGCGCGGATGCAGGGCGCGGGGGCCGCCACCGCGGCCTCTCGAACGCCCCTCGGTGGGCGCCGCCCCTCGCCCATCAAAGAGGAACCTGCGTCCACACTGTCGCCGACGCTCGAAGGCGCCTTCAGCAGTCCGCTGCCCACGGCGCAGACCGCCTCGACCGAGTCGACCGAGTCTGCCAGGACCATCCGCGGCAGCGTGCCCCCCACGCCCGCAAGCCGCGCCCTCCGCACGCCCTCGTACCCCTTCCCTACTGTCCCTAACACGCCCGCAGCGTGGTCGTCAGCGTTCCACCAGCCTTTCACGGCACTGTCGCCCACCGTCTCCGCGATGTACGGCAGAGACTACGCTGCGCCCCGAGAGCGTGTACTATCCGAGTCCAGCACGCCTGCTGCTTCAGGGACACCGTTTTCGCCTGGCCAAAGGCCGCCGAACAGCCCCCACCCAGAAGATCCGCGCTTTCCTAGCCCGAACCTGTATGAGCTGGTTTTGTCGGTCAATCTGGAACCCGGACTTGCTGCGTGGTGGAGCAACGTCACCAAAATAATGTACGAAAACTACGGGGTGGAAAGAGCGACCTTGGCTGTCCCCGCGGATCCGTCGGATATTGAAAATGTCCCTTGGGGCCAGAAATGCACGTTTCAAGCATCCGCTCAGGGTGAGAGCCCCCGCATGCCCGCATTTCAGGAAGCAAAGGCGCCAGAGAAAAGTCCAAGCCCGGAGTCGGAGGTACTCGACGGCCTTCCCCCGGTTCCTATCATACCAGACAGGAGACCGAAGCTACCTTCGCGCCACTCGTACGCGGGGCACGAACGTCACAAGAGAGATTCACCCGACAGTCCAATGTCGCCATATCCTCAACGACCGCGTGGACTTCTTCGAACCGTCAGCCATGCACCCCAAACAGCCACAAGAGCGGAGCATCCACTACGGCAAGTACTACCCATGTCTTATGATGGAACATCGTTTCAACACCCCACCCCCACGCCACCTAGAGTGCCCACCTTTAGTGACCCCGATTTCTCAAGTGTCGGTGGAGCCGAGACCTCATCCCCTGTTGCCGTGTTTCCTGTGCTGCGTGCCCTGGACCATGAACCTGATACGCTCATCGACAATTCTGGAGTCAATCGGGTCTTGGAAAGTGGCCGCGTCGTGACCCTGACTAGAGACTACTCACCCTCATTCTCTTCCGGCCAAAGCTCAAGTGACTCGTCACACGAAGACTTACCGCGATCCACCACGAAATCTCATGGCTCTGCGCATGACGCTCAGCGACCCTCTGTCGCGCGAACACGTACAGGCCCAGCTTCGAAGACATCAGACCAGGGTGACCGCCGCCTACAACCTCGCTACGAGGAGTATGAGCAGTTTCCTACCTCGCCCTGGGCGCAGTCACCCGCTCCGTCGCCTGCAATTCAGAATGATGCGTCAGAGAATCCCTTCTTCACAACAAGCAACGTGGACGAAGAAACTTTTAACCCCTCTAGCTCGAACCAAGACTACACACAGTACGGTATTGTCGAAGCGATCGGTATTGACAAAGCCAGCACTATAACACATATACCTCTAATTCACCCCACATTATCGCAAACAATGCAGGCTCCTGAACCTGGAACGCCCTCTCATGTCTCGTCTCTGTCCGGAATAGTATCAGAGCAATCCGTATCAGAGTCGACAGCTCTACGAGAAGGCTTTGAGCGCAAAGCACCCATTGCCATACTATCCATTCTATCGCCCATTGTACCATACCCTCGAAACCTTACGAACTCTCTCAAGCATTTCGGGCCTCATCTAGCGACATGCTTCTCGAACGCGTGGCAGTTTTCAAACGCACAGGCTCAAGCATCGGGTAATGCACAGCAACGATTTGGTCAAGGTCAGCCAGCGGGCCTGGCGCCAATGGGAGGCTCAGAACGTCTCAGCAATCTCATGCATCTCGACCTTGAAAACATTGGAAACTCTACTGGAGGTAGTGTAACAAGCCCATCGGATTACTCCGGACGATCGAGACCGAGCCCTGGTGGCTCCATCGCTGGTACCCCCGGTTGGGATGCTAGTGCTCTCGGTCCGTCTAGCAAGCAGTCTGTGATTAGTACTCCAGGATACTTAGCAGGCAGTGAAGCTGTGGAGAGCTATTTCGACAGCAAGAAGAGAAGCACTCGCGGACAATCCGCGAGTCAGGAACAAAACCGCAAGCCAGAAAAGCACGCAGGGAAGAAAGTGAATGTTACCAGCGTACCGGAGACTCTTGAGGATGATGTACCAACGCCCAGGAATGAGAAGGGCGTCACAGAAGAGGCACTAGGATCGCGAAAAGCCAGAATGGTTCCTCAAGGGCACTCGCTCCTCCATTCTTATGGAGCAGACTTCAGCTCTTCGTTTCAATCCCTTCCTACTGCGACTGCGACTACGCCTGGGGTCCGCACACCGTTGACACCCGCTGGCCATGGACGGACCCGCTCTGTGTCAGAAACCCAACATGCTCCTATCATGCCACCTCCGTCAGAAAATCTCCTACGCACCATCATCGACTCTTTACCGGTCCAGACATTTACTGCCCTTCCCACTACTGGGGCCCTCACTTGGGTGAACTCCAAGTTCCTGATCTATAGGGGACAGGAACAACACCAAGTTCTGCAAGGGCCCTGGGATACGATACATCCCGACGATCGCAAAGGATATCTGGAGCAGTGGAACAAATCTCTGCGGACGGGACAGCAGATGCAAAAAAAGGTTCGCTTACGAAGATTCGATAACCTCTACAGATGGTTCTACGTACGGGTAGCGCCATTGAAGAACAAGCGCGGCCAGATTGTACACTGGATCGGGACCAACATGGACTTCCACGAGCAACATCTGGCCGAGATCAATTCTGCCCGTCAGCAAGAGACTGCCGCATCAGAAGCCAAATACCGCGCGCTCGCCAATTCCAGCCCCCAAGTAGTGTTTGTGGTATCCGATCGCCGAGGGCTCACATTCTGCAACTCCCAGTGGGAGTCATATTCTGGCCAGACGGAGACACAAGCGCATGGAAATGGCTTCCTTGAGCACGTGCATCCGGAGGATGTCATCAAGTGCAAGTTGCCTGAGATGTCGGATGATGGCTCCGCCAATGTGCCTACCTCTATGCCGACAGAGCATGCCCGTCAAGACTCGTCGTCATCCGACGATTCTTCTGAGACGGAGAAGACAATCACCAGTCCCGGGAGCTCGCCGGACAGGATGGACATGCCTCAAGCGAAGCTGTCGAGGCTCGCTGGTACAGGTATCCTCAGGATCAAGAAGGACGCCGACGGCCGTGCCTCCTACTCCACTGAAGTCCGACTTCGCAACAAGGCGGGAGAGTACCGATGGCATCTTGTTCGAATTTTGCTGGAGAAGGAGCTCGCCGACGACAGTGAAGAAGAGACTTGGTATGGAACCGCTACCGACATCAACGACCACAAGCTCCTTGAGCAGACCCTCAAGGAAACGATGGACGCCAAGGGTCGCTTCCTCAGCAACATGTCTCACGAAATCCGGACGCCGCTCAACGGCATATCGGGCATGGTCAACTTCTTGTTGGACAGCCCGCTCAACCCAGAGCAGCTTGAGCACGTCAACATCATCAAGGCTAGCACGGACAGTCTGCTGAATCTCATCAACGATATCCTGGACTTGTCGAAGGTGGAGGCCGGTATGATCAAGCTTACCATGGAGTGGCTGCACTTGCCTTCCTTGTTGGAAGAGGTCAACGACCTTAACATGGGTCTCGCCATACAGAAAGGACTGGAGCTCAACTACGTCATGGACGAAGGCGTGCCGCTGATGGTCAAGGGCGACAAGTTCCGCCTTCGTCAAGTCCTTCTGAACGTTGTCGGCAACGCGATCAAATTCACGCAAAAGGGCGAAATCTTCGTGCGCTGTCGACTCCAGCCTTCCGATAAGACAGGGCCGCTGGCTAGCAACGAGACCATGATCCGCTTCGAAGTTATTGACACAGGACTGGGGTTCACCGAGAACGAGGCCAAGTACCTGTTCAAGCGGTTCAGCCAGATCGATGCGAGCAGCACACGTCAACATGGGGGGACAGGTCTTGGGTTGGCGATTTCGATGCAATTCGTCGAGCTCCATGGCGGAAGGATGGACGCTCAGAGCATCCCCGGCAAAGGCTCGACCTTCTTCTTTACGATAAAGTTCGGTCTGCCTTCGGAAGACGACTATCCACAACCGAAACCTTCTACTCCAAGTACACCGGCACTGGAGCCATCCATACCAGTTCCGCCATTACCGATGCAGCCTGCTGTTCCATCGTCCAAGTTTGCGCAACCGCCGCATCTCGCTCAATTCCGACATGAACGCTTCTCGAGCAGTTCTTCCGAAAAGAGCGAATCGGTCAAGTCACCAGTACCCAGTCTCACCGCTTCCGAGCGGTCTCGTTCATCGCCTTCTCTCTCATCGGGGAGCTCAGACCACTCTCTCACCAGTGCTGCTCTCACAGGGAAATCCAGTCTCCGCTCGGAGCGCTCTTCGGCCTCGTCTTTCTTGCAGGAAAGTACACTAGCATCCATCGAATCGGAGATGAAGCTTGCTCTTCCACCCAAGAGGTCGGCGAGTGAAGACTCTCCTATGAGCTCAGGGGAGACTGTTACCGCAATCGGAGCTCAGCGGAGTTTGTCGCCGCTGGGCAGCTCGTTGCAGCCTCCGATGTATTCGATTCTGGTCGTATGCCCCTTGGTGCACAGCAGAGAAGCCACCATTCGACACATCAAGCAGACACTGCCCACCGGTATCCCGCATCAAGTCACAGGGCAGTCCAGTCTGGTCGAGGCCCAGCGAATGATTGGCGGCGATGATCCTGTCCTCTTCACCCACGTTGTGCTTGTCCTACACGAGACAACCGAAGTCATCTCCATCATGGACCAGATTTTGAACTCGATGGTGCACGGCAATGCCTCCATAGTGGTGGTGTCGGACCCTGCGCAGAAGAAAGAGTTGATGAACACAGCGCCCATGTATGACTACAATCAGCTACTGACAGATCGCCGCCTGCAATTCATCTACCGCCCGCTCAAGCCGTCCAAGTTCGCCGTCATCTTCGACCCACAGAAGGAGCGCGAGTCCAGCACCGACCGCAACCAGGATTCCGCGCAGCAGGTCGTGTTCAACCAGAAGCTTGTATTTGAAGAGCTCAAGCGGCGGCTGGGCGACAAGGGACACAAGGTGTTGCTGGTCGAGGATAACCATATTAATCAAACGGTAAGGGGTGTTGTCTCGCGTTGAGGGATCCTGGGTTAACGGTGACGATAGGTCGTGCTCAAGTTCTTGGCCAAGATATCGATTGAAACGGAAACGGTGCTCGACGGCGTGCAGTGCACCGACATTGTCTTCTCCAAGCCCCCGGGCTACTACTCTATCATTTTGGTACGTCATAGCCACTGCTCCCTTCTACCATGCGCTCCGCACTAATACCCCACAGTGCGACCTCCACATGCCGAACAAAGACGGCTACACAGCGTGCAAGGAGATACGCCGCTGGGAGAAGAAGAACGGATACAAGCGGCACCCCATCATTGCGCTGTCAGCCAACGTGCTGGGCGACGTATACGCGAAGTGCGTGGAGGCGGGGTTCAACAGCTACGTTACGAAGCCGGTAGAGTTCAAGAAGCTGAGTTTGGTGATGACGAAGTTTTTGGATCCGGTGGATAAGGAGAAGCAGCCGGAGTTGATGAGGAAGAAGGGGTGAGGCGGTGGGTGGTTGAGGATGGGTTTACGCAACACGACGTACGCACGTACATATTTTGGATTGGATTGGCAGGCATCCATCTGCTTGCTTGCTTGCTTGCATCAGCGAAGGGCGCATGTCATGGCTACGCTTGTGACGCATATTTCTTTTTTCTTTTTTCTAAAAACGTGCCGCGAAAGAGGAAGAGCGATGGCTACGAACGAGATGGAGCGGGTCGGAATGGGACGGGACGGGCCAGGCCAGGCAACGACGGGATAGGACGGGACAGCACCTTGGGGAATGCGGCGGTTTCCCCTGCTGACTGCTGCGTCTGTTAGGGCGCTTTTCGACGGGTATTTTTTTTTTCTGCGGGATACGCCGGTTAATGACTTTGCTTTGCTTTGCTTTGCATCGCTTGTGCATATCTTTGTGGATTCGCATGCAGCAGCAGCAAGCAAGCAAGCAGCAGCAAGCAGCTGTGGCTACGGTTGGGCTGGACTGGGCTGGCGTTATGTGGGTTTGTTTTTGGGTATTTGTGGATGGTGGGGTGGGTGGGAAGGGGAAAGGTAATGCGATGAGATGAGATGAGGAGGTTGAGGGTTTGGGGGGAGGGGACGGGGAAGGGGAAGGGGGAAAGGGGAAGGGGAAGGGGGAAAAGGGAAAAGGGGATTGTATTATAGGTGTGCGATAGCTGGGTAGTAAACAGGAATGAGTATGGTTACTTCCGATGGTGTTGTGTCGTGAGTGATTGGTTGATTGGTTGATTGGTGGTGTTGAGTGGTGTGGGGAGTATATGTTTAAGGGGGGGGGAGACGGGGGGGAGACGGGGGGACGGAGGTACACATGAGTGTTGTGTAGTGTAGGGGTAAATCATAACACAAAGATGGAGTTATCGAGTATAGAGTATAAAAATAAGCCCAAATCAATATCCCCCCTAATTGATAGGTTAAAAACACACGCATCGAAAATGGTTATAATCAAGGGACATGGTAGGATTGTAATCTATATGTTGTAATAATGTTTTTTTTTTCTTTACTGTGTTTGTGGGAGGGGGATTGTGAAGCATGGGGTGGGGTTGACTAAGTGCTCGAATGGAATGGGAGGAGGGGTGTAGTAATGGTTTTGATGAGGGGATGTAGGGTATGATGGGGCGGGTGGGGGATAAGATCTTTTGTGTGGTTTAGGAAGGGAGGGGGTGGGTTTGGGCGGTAGGTTGCGGAGGGGGTTGTAGGGATAGATGGATGGCGTGTGGTGACGTTTGTGTGTCCTTTCAGCTGTGCGTGTGTTGTGTGGGGAGGTCTTAATAAGACATGTCGTATAGGTTTTTTAATTGGTGTTTAAGCGATGTTTTGGGTCTGGTTTGGTGTGAGGTTTGTAGGTCTTAGGACTTTTCGGACTAGGATGGTAGATTGTACCCGGTTACGGAGCTGGGGTTTCTTGAGATGTACTAAGCGTACCGCATTTTTGGCACCCCACCGAGTTCCTTTATCGAGTTTTGCCGCGGCTTGCCCAAGCTCGCGAAGTATCATATTTGACTAAGCGTACCGCGCCCGGACGTACGAAGACTTGATTTGATGCAGCCGTCATTGCAGCCAGGTTGGAGACAGGAGAGAAACATGCCAACGTTGGTAGATAGATAGTTTTCGGTCCATCAACGAGCTGGTATGACGAGGAGAGCAGCTGGTACCTCGAGAGCCCATACCCCGGTGAGCGACGATTCGTATATGCTGGGTCTTCACGGCTTTGTAGTTGACTGGATCACCGAAATGGCTCCTGTTATACACCGGAAAGGCTTATTAGACTGACTGACCGGTTTGGAGCGTGCCGCAATGACATAGAGCTCTTCATTTATGGATGCTTTTGCGAACCCATACAGCAAGGAAATATACGCACCAACGGGCGGGTGAAACTATGAACGGCGTATACTGGAAAACCATTACCGCCGGAAACCACGTAAGGATGGTGAGTTGTAGATTATGTCTAGAGAAGCTATCATAGGCTGAAGGAACGTGTTGTTTCCGTGTGACTGGGCTCGAAAGCTCATGCGAGATCGGCCTGCTGCATCCACACTAGGGAGTGGCCTCCTCCCTGTCTTCAGTTTGATTGAGTTGAGAAATCCCGACAAAAGAAAAGAGTGTTTGTAAAAGCCCTGGCCTGTACGACAGATCGTGGGTGGATAAGAACCAAAGGTGGCTTCCTGGGCCTCGCAGCACGGGAAGCCCCAAGAGGAGGCTCCGTCGTCATATCCAAGGGGCAGGCGGGACGTTATTTCGTTGTGAGATTCAAGAGGAAAATTGGGCACTCGTAGAACCCGCATATGTATACGGTATGATGGATCGCGTGTTGCTTGGCGAAGACAGATGTGAGCCGAGGTGGCTTGTGTGACGAGACGATGTTGTCGTTGTTGGCTTGATACAGGATCGAGGGTGCACTAGATGCGATTCGGAAGCAACTGGTTTGATGGTTGGACTGCTCGATTCAAATCAGAGTTATGGTTGTGGTGGGTCCACGGTCGAAGGCCTCTCCATACATGATGCCTTCGACATAGCACTCCCCGACAAGCTTATAAGTGCCGTCCGGTGTAGGTCTTATTATGAAGGGGACGGTAGCGCCCGCGAACGCCGCTATACAATCGCCTTCCCTGGCAAGCGATGGTGCCAGTCCCAGGAAGCCTTGTTTGCTGCGCACCAGATTTCGCCCATAGCAGACCAGTCGGACGCTGGATATGAAGTCTTCCGGCTTCGCAGGACTCACACCGTCTTCCGGGAGAGTTGAGGGGTACATCCTTGTTTCTTTGGCGCAAAAGGCCGCGAAATTGTGTGTGAACTGATCGAGGTGATCGATGGCCCGCGTATGACCCAGGACGTTCAGCCAGCCGCAGGAGACTGTGAGCGCAGCTGCGAGTACAGGATTGAAGTAGGGGCTTGCACTTTTATCAAGCCACGTCATCATTTTATCAAGGTCAGCCCCGAGGGACTTCGTTATTTGCTCCGGGGCTTTTGATAGCTCACCGCTTTGAAGACGCGCTGCTACCCAGAGACCGAGAAAACGTAATTCCGGATTCGCCCATGTACTCTTTACGACATCGAAAATGGCGCCTCTGGCGGATAGGACTTCCCTTCCAATGTCAAAGTCGCCGCTCGTGGATTTCCCCGCATCGAAGTATTTCCTGCCGAAACCCCCGAGTGGTTTCGGGGGAAAGGTATCCCACCGCTGGTGCCACCGTTCTTCATAACCCCACTCTGTACCAGCACTTGGTGATGTTAATTTGTGATGCCACCTCGCAACCCATGATGGCATATCGGATGACAAGGTCATTGGATTATGGTGAACGAAAGACAAAACGTCAAGCCCGTGCCGTGGGTCTTGGATCAGCGCAGTCATGATATCCACATAGACCTCATCGATAGTTTTGCCGTAGTCTGGCGTTACAAGGAGGCTGTTCTGAGAATGACATACATTCTTAGCTGAAGGGTGGCCGAAAAAACCGTAGATGTAGTCTCGGGGGTCAGTGGCAAGTAGCCCGACACCCAGGCGCAGCACCTGAACGAAGCGATGATCTAGATCGGTTTTTTTGAATGCCTTTGCTACACTGAATGTTCCTACAGCGGCGTACAGTGATCCACCCATAAGCTCCGTCACTAAAGAACCGCCAAAGGCTGTGTCGCGGGCGAGCCAATCAAAGAATACACGGACTGTATAGCTCGAGATGCTCGACGCACCCCAGCAAAATGTAGCGTTGTCGTTCAAAGCATATTCCTGCTGTACCCATACACGAGAAAACCACTTGTTCTTGAAAAAGCTCTCGAAATTGTTCCATACATTGACGTCCAATTGTTCGATTTCGTCATCGCTCAGTCTATATTGCCGCCGAGTCAAGTTGTAAGCAATGAGACACCGTCTTATTTCGTCGAAAGCAATAGCGGCCCGTTGCTCTGTATCGTTGCCTAGCCAAATGAGGACCCCGGACGCATAAGAGTACACTGAACCCATCATGGCGACCTGTTCAGATCGTTCTTCCACATCGTCTTGGTTGATGCAGAGTGCGTCGACCCATAGCACGCGTGGACGGTCTACGTAGCGGAAAACTCGCAACGCATCCTCTAGACTTTTCCGTATGGAGATATTCTGGCCTTTGTACAGCAACGTTGTGCTATTCAAAGGGTTGCCCCACACCCACGAGACGGCCTCATACGGTATATCGTCCGAGCCGACTCGATGAGGCTGAAGTTCGACCTGGACAGGTTCATTACCGGTGCCAGGGTAAAGCGTGCATGTACGAATATATTGCTGTTCTGAATCGTGCGGCAGTGGCTCGTAGATCTGAGCGGCCATCGATGCGATCGAGTTATGTGGGCGGGGCGCGCTATCTTGCATGTATGGAATGAGGGGAAGGAGCAATGGATCGAGGAGGCAGAAGGCGCTAAACTTCGCATTCATGCAGACTGCAAGCCAACAAGGCTAGCGCGTTCCCGCCACATGTGTAGCCGGCGAACGTATCTCACGTACACCCCCCAAATCAGTCATCATCAACTCTTTCTAGATCGGATTCCAGAAAGCAGGTGTACGCGGTGAGTCGGTTCCATCGCTGCACATGGGCCGGCCTACGCATATCCTCCATTTCCCTAATACCGGGCCTCGCTCTACCGGTTAGAAGTACGACTCTCCACTCACATGGCTGAGAAAAAAGCCAGCTTATGCAGCGTACATACGTTCATGAACTTTCGAATAGACAACGCGGTACTTTTAAACCTTGATCTGAGAAAATTCCCGTGCCAGCAGTATACCAAGCAGCCGCATAAAAGACGGGCATTATATCCACCACGTCGCCTCGGCCATCACACGAACCGCTCCGTAGCTCGCCACTCGGAAACCTCGGCGAACGGCTTGGACAATCAGGCTGAAAAATCCGCCGCCAGAACTTCTGAAAAGAAAAAAAGAAAAAAACATACACGACAGTTGAAGACGTCACGGACCTGCACATGTACTCAAGGTGACTACTTTAGAGCTAGCTAACGACCGTCCTTCTAACCCTCACCATAATCCTCCTACGCGAACACCGTCCCGCTCTTCTTCTTACTTTTCTTATTTTTCTTCTTCCCAGACGAAGTCGTCCCGTTCGCGATCACGACCTCCGACGCAGGAGATGCGACATCCGCCGCGGGCGACGCAACCTCTTTTTCTTCCTTTCCATCGACCACGGACGGAGTTTTCTCGGCCTGAACGACATCCGTCTGGACGGCAGAGTCGTGTCTTACATGGCTAACCGGCTTCCCCATACTCTGATACATCTTGCTGTTCTTGAAGTCAAGCTCATCAGTCACAGACTCAGGGGCCGCAGGCGAGCCGGGCGATGCGGGTCTGTGGACGGGCGAATCTGGGTAACTCGGCTCGATGTCTTCAAGCTGCACCTCGTCTTCGATGTCGCCGTTGACAGCGGCGGTATGCTGGAGCTCAGCGACCACGTCTGCGCCTCCGCCCACAGCCTCTGCCTCGCCCGTAGGAGCATCCATGGGCGGGTCATCCCCACCACCAATCCCACCCCCCGCAGCATACGTCCCCACAATCGCCCGCATAACAACCTGTCTGAACCGCCTATCCCCCTCAATCTGCTCCACGAATCCAGGCTTCACAAAAAGCCCCGGATCATCCGCCGCCGCCCGCTTAATCGCATCCTCGAGGTACTCCGCGAACCACGTCTCGTCGTCGGGCAGGATGGGAAACGCGTGGTCGCGCGCGACACCCAGGACATCTAAGATGGTGAGGTCGCGCCCCGCGGCATTGATGCCGTCCTGCGCGAGCGCCGCGAGGCCAGGGATCTTGTACCGTGTGGCAGCGCAGTACACGCAGGCCGCGAGCTTGTACGCCGCGACCTTCTTCTTGTCTTCTTCGCCCAGCCACTCGAGCGTCTCGTAGCGGCCCGTGTACAGGAACGCGACGAGGGTGTGTGCGGTTACGGCGTCGAGGTCGGGCAGTGCTACCGTGTCGTTTGTCTTTTCGCCCCAGAGCTTGAGGGCTGGCTTGGAGGCGAGCTCGGGGGACTGCGCGAGGACGGAGCGGTGGATGCGGTAGCGGGTTTTTGCGAGGCCGACGTCGAGGGCGATGATGTCGGCGTCGGTGTAGGGGCTGCGGTGCGGTGGTCAGTAAACCTGCATCTGGCTGCGCGGGTAGGGTAAGGGGCACGTACGATTTGCCGTAGAAGTCGGGCAAGGCGGTGACGTTCTGCTTCTCGGCTTGGATGAGGCTGTCTGCGACGTGGCCGGCGTCTGAGCCGCGGACGGAAAGCACCGTGGACGAGTCGTCGTGGATCGACATTGTGTCTGCCTTCCACATGATGTTGTCTCAGACGTCTTCCCGCGACTCCCGTGTCTACATCTCCCACCAGCCGTCCCAACCCCGCAGTTATATACCCGCCTCGCAGAATGAGGCTCAAACGCCGCTTCGTTGGCACTTTCAAAGTTCGTACACGCATGCACCATGTATGAGTTGTCAATTGCACGCGGCCTCAGCCTGGTGGGCGGAGAATTGTGGTTCGTCAGCCTTGTGTCCTTCACTGCAGGCCCCCTCATCTTTCGGGAGCCATTGGCCAATCAGGTGAAAGTCGTCGTCTGACCGATCGGTGGACAGCGGACCGGTCAGTGTCGGGCGATGAGGGTAGGGTATTGGAATACTGCATGTGGAAGGGCTCGACATGGTTGGATGGGTTGGCCTGGGTCTAGAGGTTCAACACGTATACCTGCAGGTTGACTGATGGTACACGGCTGAAGAGTAGCAGGTATGTATTGTATTGGGTTCAAAGTCTTGTAGATGGATCATGTTTTATATGGCAAATATTACTCTTCCTCTTCAGATCTTTAGATGCCGAGGGCTATCATGATGCCTACCAGCGCTACCAAGTAGGATATACGCGAAGCCTGTGGGCGTCAGCAAGAGTTATGCGCATGCTTCCAGTGACGTGAGGCGGCGCATCTCTGGCGGTGGTACCCGTCATGTCGGGGAACTGCATGATTTGCAAGTATTGCACCATCCAATGGTGTGGTCAAGTCCGACATGACAGGAGGGTATGGTTTCGCGAGAAACCCTCGAATTCAAGTCCATTTGAGTTGTCAGCCACCGTCTCGCGTAGATTCGAAAGTCGGTGTAGTTCGCAAAGCCCTGTCGCATACGCTCGTAGTCCTCAAGAACCTGCCGGCCGCGCACTCGCAAGCCGGACCACCTTCCCTCCACCCGCCTGCTGCGTCTTCACCCACCCCTCCACATCGTCTCCACCAGCCTGTTCTCTCTTCTTCGTCGACAACACTTGCCACAGATTGGGGAAGCCCGCTTTGACAGGGCTCCCGGCTTTCTTCGCACCCAAGATAGCCAACTTTTTCAGCTTGGGGCTGATATACCCAGAAATGATCCCTTCCAAGATCAACGAAGCGCACAGGCCTTCTATCTCTTCGATGTCGAATTGATGAATGTAAGGTGTAGCGCTTTCCATACCCTCGAAGTCGGGGTCGATGTACGCTGGTGGGGTTGGGGGCCTTTGCAGGCCGAAGGACCACCCATTGGCTTGTGGTTTCGCCGGCGACGCGCTGGCTCGCTTTTCAAGAAACGCTGCTGCAATAACAACAGCATTGAGATCCAGGCTTGGTGGTGCTCGATCCATTGGACCCGGTTGCTTGCCCGCGAGGAGGAACACCCTACGGTACAAGCTCCTGTATACCAGAGTCTCACAACAGTTGCCGATTTGATAGAAAACCTTCCATCGGCATAGCTTGGCCGCATACTCCCACGACAGATCGAGGTTCATCATTCGCTGAAAAGCCTCTAGGTCGCCTTTGCGAATTGCTTGAGTTATCGGCTGGAAGATTTCGCGGAAATACATGGCTTCTGGTCGTGCGTATACCCTTTCGGACGGAAAGCGGCCAAGAATCAGGTTCGCTACGAGGAGATAGAGGAGAATCAGCCGTCGCTGCTTCATAAAGTTCTCGTGTGTAGGCGTGTCGTTATATGCTTGCTGCAGGACCATCTGGGCTTGGTAGAAGTTGTTCGATATGAAGTGATAGCGGCCGAGGTAGTAGAGATACGTGACTCTGTCTCCGGCCGGGTAGAAGTGCAATGGCGGGGACGCCGCGTCGATGTTCTTGAAGATCATGGAACAGTTGTCGAGCTTGTTTGACTGGAACAAGATCTTGAGGCACACGTTGGCCATGTTGTATACGCCGATTTTCTTGCCGTCGGGCCTGCCATCCTTTATTCCACCCGGGACCGTGTTTCTATCGCTCAGGCAGGTGAGGAAGCCTTGACGGACGACGTTAGCTGCTTTCTCGGCTAGTGATTCGGCTTTGTCGTTGTCGGAATGGGCGAGGGCAACTTGGGCGAGCTCCGGCTGTCTGTCGAGAGCGACGGCCAAACGCGCGAATATCTGGGCGTAGCTAATGAGGGTCGGGAGGACGAGTATGCCTTTGGTGGGGTGCTGCAGAGCTGTGTTTCCCTTGGACTGGACCTCGCTCATGGCCTGATATGCCTTGAGCAGTTGGGACGTGTCGACATCGCGAATAAAGGTAAGCCACGCGGCCAGGAAGACGACCATTGGATTCCAGCTCTGGATTGGCCGGCCTTCGTCATCCTCGCCCACGTCTGTTTCGGTGACGGACGCGCTTATCACCCCTTCCAGTCTGTCCTCGGAGCCATCGTCGTCGGCGGGGTACTCGTTGCGCAGCTCCTCGATGAGCTCATAGTAGACGGGATTCGCAAACGGCGGTTCGAGGACGAGGATCGAGCGGATTTTGAGCGCATCGCGATTCCCGATGGCGGTATTGACCTCGTGGCAGAAGGTGGCCACGAGCTGGCGGGACATGGCGGGCGGTTGGGTCGAGGTGATGCTGTTCGCGAGCGCGAGGTTGACCGCATTAGCGCGTCCAGTGTGCACCCAAGCCCCACACGCGCGTGGAGCTTAAATTGCTAGCGCGTCGGATCAGATCAGATCGCATTCGAAAGAGCAGGGTCCTTACTCCCCTTTCACACGACACGTGACCTCTGCCCTCATGAGGCCAAAGCGGACTTCTACCCTACCGTCGGGTAGTGGTCTTCGAGAATCCGTCTCCTTGTGTCTCCTTGTCACTAGCAGTGTCTTTGCGACCCAAAACGAACATTGTAGCAAAGACGCGTCCGCAGCAGGATATGTGTGGAGTAAGACAGACTGTGATATTAAGAGATAGCTGTATGCATAAATACGTACAAAAGAATATCCTAGGGTATATGTAAGACGACGCAGACCTTCCATCTGCTATTATTACTACTACTGCTTTTTTCCTCAGAGCCAAGTCCCCATCCCACCTAGTAACCATCGACACGCCATACAGAGCTGTCGCTGTTGCCGCTGTAGGTAAAACCACAGTTGCCGTTGCCAACAACGTAGCCAGCGCCAGTATCAGCGCCCTTCTTGGCCAGGAAAAAGTTGGGGTGCTGAGTCTGCGCACTGCAGGTCGAGCCCGCGTGGTAGAGGAGGAAGCAGCTGCGGCCGGTGGGGCGGAAGCTCCACGTCTCACATCCGTTGAATGCATGGCAGGCGGAACAGCACTCGGTGGCGGTGCTGGCACCGTCGGCGACAATCTTGAAGTCGGAGGCGACCCCGGGGCCGTTGTTGGCGATGTTGGTGATGTAGTAGCCGACGCCGCCAACGTTGAAGTTGGATCCGAACATGTTGTTCGCCTGGGTGCAGGCGTTGTAGATAGTGGGTCCAGGGATGATGCTGGTGGTGGTCGTGTTGACGGTTGAGGTCTGGGTTGTGAATGTAGTGACAAAGGTAGTCACGCTTGAGGTGGACGAATAAGTCTCGGTCGTAGACACATCCGAGGGTACGACAGTGAAGGTGGAGGAAAAAGTCTTGGTCTTGGTGGTCTTCTGCCAGTAAGGGCTAATCTGAGTCATAGGAGGCTTAGTCTTGGTGACCGTCTTGGTGTTCTTGTTGGGCGCATATTGAGTGCAGTGAACCTTGGATGGCCAAGAGGCAGCCACAAGACCTCCGGGCTTCTTGCTCGTGACAGCGCGTATTGCGTGAAGATGCTCCAGTCCGCGCTCAGACTCATCTGCACGCCTGGCCAGGCTGTTGCGGTTGACGGTATCAGCAATGGGTCTCCAGCCCGAGGCAGTGGGCACAATCGTCGTAGAAGTAGACGAGGTGGTGCTTGTATCCGTTGCCGTTGCCGTCAAGGTAGAAGTGATGGTGTTCGTCGCAACGTCGTAAAGTGTTGTTGTTGTGCTGAAGGTATCGGTGACAGTGGAGTCGGTGACGACCTGGGTAGTTGTTGTGAGCTTCGTGATCACATACCAGTAACGGACCCACTCCGTGGTGACTGGAGTGACAGTGGTCGTTACGGTTGGCCGAATGCTCTTGGTCTTGGTGACAAAATCGGTCGGTACATTCTTGATCGATTTGCTACCCAGTTCAGTTCGACAAGTAAAGATTGAGGCGGAGGTAGAAGCCGCGAAGAGAGGCAGGAGCGCCGTAGCAATAGTGAACTTCATGATTGCAGGGTTGATGGACCAAGTCACCTATCAATGAAGAAGAGGAAAGGAAAGTATTCAGTTGGTGGGCGGCTGAGGAGAGGCTAGCAGTCAAATTGAGGTCGATTTAAAGACTTTTTCGCAAGACCTAAGGCCCAATATCGACCCCTAGGACATGTTAGCATCTGGACTTTGCCGAAACGCCCATGAAAAAACATTTGTCCAGACTGTCGGTCACAGCGGCCAAGCGACTTCGGGGCGCACGACGGAAGACCTCGCGTGTCGTGTGCACTGTTGGTTAAAGACGCCTACAGCACGCCCTCGGCTGATGTGGAAATGGCCCATGGTCTCTCGGATAGCTATTTTCAATCATGTTGGGATACTTCGCTCGATCGAGACAGATGTAGCGACCCCGAATCCCACTGTTCACCTACTTCCATTATCCAGGGGCTGATACCCTCCAGCCAGCCACACTGGAGGTTGGGCTAGGTCTGCGAGAGATCTGGAACTTAGGGCGAGCGAAGCGGGACGGGCAATGGAGATTAAGTCATGGGCCGGTCGATCTACAACTACGAGCAGCCTAGCTAAGACTAGATTGGAAAGCTTGTTGTCTTAATCAGGGGTAAAAAAGAAAGGTTGTCCAATTAAAGATATCTGACACGGCGTCAAGTTCATTCGTGGCTTAGCGTGACAGGCGCCATCAGCGCCTGCACGGCCTAGTTCCGCGCTGCGGCCCGGCACATCACATCTCCAGCAGAACACATGGGTATAGTACCAAGAATGGGGTCTGGGGAAAGTGCTAAAGTTGACCGCCGGAGTCGCCGCTCGCCAGTGCTAATACAGCAGGGTTAACCGAGCATCAACAAGTATCGTATCATGGGAAGAGTCTGTGGCTTGCGGGGCGCTGAATATTGTCCCCGCCAAAGACATCCAGCCGTGTTATTCAGATAATGTTTTTGAGGAGGCGCCGAACTCTGCGTGGTCTGGCACTCTAGACAAACGCCTTTGCGGCCTGACCGTCGTGATCATGCAAGAAGCGCAGAGACACAAAAGTGGCCGACCTTCCTCCTTTTCGGGTGCTCTCTGTCCGGTTCAGTTGAAAAGCATGACTCCCTGGAGTTGCACCGCGTGGAAACCAACTCCAGCTCTTTCCCGAGTTTCATGGTTTGTTCGTGAGCCGAGGAGTCATTGTCCAGCATGTTCTTCACCAAAGAGCTTGCATCTTTTGCACTCCCCGCGCTTCTCCTGTGTGGTGTCTCCAATGCCGCACCGAGCTTCACCTCATCTCGTCACAGCAGTCGTGATGTCGCTGAGGTAGACGCAACATCCTCAAGTACCGATGGCACGACTGCAAGCCTGGAGCCAATTCTCCCTCCTGATGTCGACCCTATGGACTTTTCTATCCTCGCCCTAGACACCGCTGCCACCCTAGCATGGGCGGGCTCGACCAACAGCTCCAACTCAAAGCGCGCGCTAAAGCGCGACAGCGGTGTCTTGTCCCAAGCAAATATCACTTTCCAGTACCCTTCCGTGCCACTCGATCAATCCGCCTATGTCTCTGGAGTCTCTTGCTCCTCGGGTACCCTCACGGCCACGTTGACCAAGGTTGCATACACCTACGTCAAGAAGGCATGGAAGGGAGCTCGTCACATCGTCTTCATCACGGCTGCTGATGGATGTGGTATGTACAAAGCCAACGATTTCTTCCTTACGAAATCCATGAGCTTCTCCGACAGCGACAGCACTTTCAGTGCAGTAGGAGGCTCGGCTACCTACAGGAATGTCACACAAAACTTCAACATGCGGTGGGGCGACATCGGTACTTACGACCTACGACGCTCAGTCGATAAGAGATCCGTAAGCTTACTTCCTCGACGCTGGAGTGTTGTATAAGCTAACCTGGAGCAGATGTTCGAACCGCATCCCCTCCACAGGCGTGCATATGCGGATTATTCGATTGAATGGTCCGCGTATCTGAGTGACCTTCTGGGTGAAGAGGAAGACGCCCCGTGGGAAAAAGCTGCGCTTCTCTGGAAATGGGGCAAAGAAGGTGGCGAGGAGGACGAATCCTACAAGAAGGGCGAGGTTGCAAGCGACAGTGGCCACCACAAGCGATCGAACATTACCGACCTTGACAAGCGCGAACTCGACTATGGTCTCGCCCTTTACTGCGTCGAATGTGGCTTTGGCGGTTCGGCTAACATCTGGGGAGAAATGAGTGGAGGGGTCACGATTTTCCCGCCCTTCTTCGAAATCGATACGGTCCAGTGTGGGTTTGATGCGACGTTCAAGGCCGGACTCTACCTCGGCATGGAGGCCTTCGTCAAGTACGAGAAGGAGTGGGAGAAAGAGCTGGCCCGAATCCCCCTCGGTGGTTTCGTCATCGCTGGGTTCGTTGATGTTGGGCCTTTCATCAGCTTGGGAGTGGAAGCTAAAGTCGAAATCGGAGCGACGGGCGAACTACTCATCGGCGCTGGCATTGAGTGGGACAACATCGACATCATGCTCGACTTGCTTGACTCCAAGAACAGCCATACCAATGGCCTTGTTCCCAAATTCGTCCACAAGGCTGAGGCCAACGGTGAGCTGTCGATGGAAGCTTCGTTGGGCCTGCCTATCAAGTTGGGCATTGGTGTCGATATCTTCGATGGCTTTTGGCAGGCCGACGCTGCCGTTGTGGACACGCCCTCCGTTGTCCTCGAAGGATTTTTCGAGGTGTCCGCTGAAGTCACCAAGGACGGCGAAATCGAGTACGACATCAATGGCGGCTGCTACGGGATTGCTTGGAACATCCATTTCGAAAACACTCTCCAGGCTGTCCTAGAGGCAGACCTTATTGGCTCATGGGATATCGATCTCATCGAGCCCCAGAAGAGCGAGCCCATCTTCGAAGGCTGCATTGGCTATGTCAACGATGGCACAGACAACAATGAGGAATCCAATCTAGGCACTGGAAGCAGTGGTGGAGCTACAGGCAACGGTATGAATAGCGATGCCAATGGTATGTCTGGTGGCAACCATGGCAAAGCAAGAGTCATTCCCAGCTCCTCCGTGAAAAGTTCGACCAGTGCAGCCGCGAGCTCATCAAGCTCGAGCTCGAGTAGCATAGCCGCCAGCACCAGCAAGGTGTCCAGCAGCAGCGCCACCTCGACCAGAGTGTCTACTTCGACAAGAGCCTCTTCTAGCAGCACCCGGGCCATCAGCACCGCCAAGATTTCTTCTTCTTCTACCAAGCCGAATTCATCTACCGCCAAAACAACTCTGAAGACCAGTGCTAAGCCTACTTCTACCGCAACGACTACTCTGAAGACCATTGCTATGCCTACTTCTACTGCTAAGGCTAGTTCTACCAAAAAGGTCACTTCAACTACGAAGCCTACTAGCACTAAGAAGGCCACCTCAACTGCAAAGCTTACTAGCACTAAAAAGGCTACTACAACCGCGAAACCTACTAGCACTAAGAAAGCCACCTCTACAAAGAAGGCAACCTCTACCAGGAGACGATAGTTCTTCGGCTCTTGCAGGGCAAGTTTGCGACCATAAATTTCATTGTGTACATATTTATCATCGTTTTCGCAGGGAATCTGCCATGTATAAACCCAGATCTGAAGGATCATAGGAGCGGGCTAATGTTGAGCCGAACGCTCATACCTATTTGGCTCTTACAGCTACTTTCCATATGTTACTGATCAATTAACTTGATCTCCGAATATCTACTTTGCAAGCTCGTTTTCTCCTCCGTAGTAAATACTTAATACATCAAAACCCGTCATCGTTCGGTGTGCCACATGTTTGGAAAGCGTAGAGCGAGTGGTGTAGGGTAGAACACCGATGTGCACCTACTTGGTTGTAAAGACATTATGTATGGGACTTCGATGCGCTTGCTGCCTCTGCTTGCCGTGGATGGTCTACTAGATGCAGCAGTTGCGGGAGGAGTAAAGTGACCCGAAGCAACAGGAACGGTTCTACACCTGCGTGGCGTTTGCACGCAGGCCTTGAGTTGACGTAGGCCGAATTAGCGCGTGCATTTAAGCCCCACCCGGAGCTTGTTTGACTAGCGTAACGGGCGCGTCGGATCGCTGATCGCCAGGGCAGACCCAAGTCAGCGCCTTTCACATGCCAGACGTGCCCATTACATCAGTGCGGGTCCACCTGCAACAACACAACTTGAAAATGGACGCATTCCGCTGCTGCGAGGCACGTTTCAGTGGTTTCTCACTGTTAGATTTCCCTCCCAAATCATACGAGCCCACGCCCTCCATCGGCCACAATGGGGCTCCGAAGTTTTCTCCAGTATCTCATCCAGAGTCCTATACTCTTCCTCTACCAGCTTATCCAATGGGCTCTAGACAAGGTTCTATCACCAACGCCACCTCCACCGCAAGCAGAATTGAAGAGACCCAAGATCGCTGTCATTGGAGCTGGTCTCACCGGCGTATCCGCCGCGTCCCATATTGTAGGGCATGGCTTTGATTGCCGCATATTCGAAGCAGGGCCGAAGGACAATCTGGGTGGAATTTGGAGTGTAAACATTCACTCATCTACTATCACCATGATCGTAAGGCTAATCTTTCTATAGAGAGTCAACAACACATCAGGATTGCAGATCCACAGCCTCATGTACAGATTTCATCCCAGTGTCCAATGGAAAAAAGGCTACCCGGACCGAAAACAGATCGTCTCGCAAATCACAGATCTCTGGCACCGCTACGGTCTCGAAGACAAGACTACCTTTAACACGCGGATCGAAAAAGTATACAAAGATCCGCACGGCCGGTGGATCTTGAACGATCCCTCCCTCGGTCGCTTTGACGGCATCATAGCCGCAGTTGGAACATGCGGCGACGCGAAGATGCCTACGCTACCAGGCCAGGAACACTTCAAGGGCGAAATTTGGCACTCCTCGCAGCTCGACGGCAAATCCGCGAAGGGCAAGACCGTCGCCATCATCGGCGGGGGCGCCTCCGCCGTTGAAGCCCTCGAATTCGTCGCCCAATCCGAAGCAGCCCACTCGTACGTCCTCGCGCGCAGTGAAAAATGGATAATTCCGCGCAACCCGCTCATCAACGGGCTCCTCGCCATGAATGTCCTCGGCAGCGAAACAATCTTCTCCTGGATTCCTGAGAACATCCTTCGCCTCTTCTTCTACCGCGACCTCTATGACATCTCGCCCCCGCGCAACAGTGGCAAAGGCCTCTTCACAGAGACCCCCATGGTCAACGACGACGTCCTCGATCTCGTTCGTAGCGGCAAAGCGTCCTGGCTCCGCGGCGACATCCTCGGCTACGATACGTCCGGGCGCGGCATCAACTTCAACAAACGCAGCCAAGGCGTGCCTAAGAACGGGCCCGGCACAGAAAAGCTCATCGAAGCCGACATCGTCATCATGGCGACGGGCTACAAGCGGCCCACGCTCAACTTCCTACCTAGCGAAGTCTTCGCAGACCCCTACGCCCCGCCGAATTGGTACCTGCAGGTCTTTCCGCCGGACTATCCAGAATTATGCTGCAACAACTGCACGTACGTCAACGCCATTGGCACTGTCGGAAACTACCACATCGGCATTTACACGCGCTTCCTGCTGATGTACCTGGTCGACCCACTCGCGCGACCGCGCACGGCGTGGATGAAGCGCTGGATCGACATGACGCGGTTCATCAAATCGAAGGCACCCGGCGGCGCATTCGAGTTCTTCACGTACAGCGAGCTGATATACTGGTTCGTCTTCACCATTGCGATTAACCCGTTTCGCTGGAAGTGGGCGCTGTTTGTGCTGTGTGGGATCGGGAAGGATTTGCCGCTGAAGGTGGTGGAGAACGAGGATAGGGTGAGGAATGGGATGGGGATGAGCAATGTGTGGGATGATGTGAAGGGTGGGGAGGCGAGGTGGATTGGCGGAAAGAGTAATGGGGAGTGAGTAATTTGGTTGGTGATATTGGAGTTGCACATACTGAACAGCATGTGCACACAATAAGCAGAGCTGAGTGCCTGATAGCCTAAAGTAGTCTAATAGTTTTGGGGAAAGTTAGTAGAGCAGAGGCATACCTACGGGGCAATACCACGCATACCCCCTCAGCACCAACCTCGTCACCAGCGCAGCATCCTACACGCGCCTCCTCGCCATCATCATCAACTCCAGGCGCGACCCGTCACAAACGCGCAACTCATCTTCCCAACAACAGCGCACGCAATCATCGTTACAATTCTTAGTTAACTTACTCGCTTTGCCGACGCCGGCCGCAAGACCTTATACGTTGGATTCTCCGTTGCAACTGATGAGATACTATACATTCGCGGCTTAGTAACAGCTCAGAACTTGGAAGACAGAGCGACCCGGGATGTTGTTACATCCACGGAAGGCAGAGCGTCTGCGTCTCAATAGCAAGTTGAAGCATGGAAGCAGCGTAAAAAGTAGGTAATCCAATTGGAACAGGTTGCGCGTCTTCTCCTTGTGAATGGTTCAACCCAGGGCATACGAAAGGGAGTTGAGGAATCATTCCCCATGGCCGACATTAGATGCGAATAGACCAACTCGGATGCATCTACATCCCTCCCTCCCTCTGCAATCCAGCAAACAAATGCAAGGAAAAGAGGATGTTTTGTTTTGTTTGGTATCTCCAGGGAACGCTACGATAACTTCCCTCCCACCTTTCTTTCTCTCAGCGGCTAATTGAAGTTGATTTTGTGTCTCCCATCCTTTTTGACATATGTGATACAGAACAGACCACCACCTCTCTTCCCTCAGGAGCAAATTCGGAATAAAAGTTAAGGCGCGCTCGCTGGGTGGTGGAAAAAATGACAAAGGTTGTCTGTCACCCCGTCCAGGATGCAAAAAGCAACTTTCAAGCCTGCCCACTATCAGAATCGAACTGATGACCTTATCATTTGCTTGTCGGCTACTAGTGATACGCTCTACCACTGAGCCAAGCGGGCTTTGAGTTGCGTTGAATGACTTTGAGATAAAAACTATTATATATATACAAGCAAATGTAGACGATGGCAAATCGTGGACGCAGTTTCCAGGATCCCTCCGTGCGCGGCTAAGAGTTGTCACTGTGGGGTCGCGCCGGAAGCGAGCGGATGACAGGCTTAGCTCCCAATGGCGGAGGAGGAAAACAAGCCCGATTTGTCCGCGAGCCCACAAGATGATGTCACCGTCCATGGCGTCGGATGTTTGCGTGAAGCTGCATGCGCGGGTCCCTGTGAAACTTGGATGCGGAGACCGCGTGACTGAGACAAGGATGGGATATAAGCGCGTGCTTGCCCGAGCCTCGCGCGTCATGTATTTGCGACTTCGATACTGCTGCCGCTGAGGCCTGGGCCAGACGGGCGACGACGACGCAATTGTTCTGCAGTCGGTAGATATAGCCAACTTCTTTCCATCTAAACAAACCGTACATCTACGATGTCGACAAAGGCCTCGACAACCGGCACAACCACGGGCTTCCTGTCCTTCAACTCCCGCCCGCCCCGCCTGTACATCACCTCCACGAGCGCGCACGCCCCCGAGTCCACGCTGCTCGCCTGGCAAGCCGAAGGCTTCGAAACGACGTACCTCCCCTTCCACGCCGCCCAACAAGCCGCCTACATCGCGACCCTCAAGAACCTGCACAAAGACCTCGCCCTCGGCGAGACCTACGCCATCCTCGCTTACGGCGACGCTGCTACCGCCGTGCTCAGGACCGCGCAGAAACCCCTCCCGCGATGCTGCGCCGTGCTCGCCTTCTACCCGGGCGTGCTGCCCAGTGCGGGCTTTAAGTTCCCGACCATGCTGCGCGTGCAGGTCCATGTGTCGGGGCAGCAGAAGAGTCCCCGGCCTGACATGTGCGATTGGCAGCTGTATCGCTATGAGAAGAGCAAGATTGGGTTCGCGGAGCCGGACGCGACGACGTATGAGCGTGTCGAGGCGGAGCTGGCGTTTAGTCGTGCGCTGGCGTGCGTGCGGAAGGCGTTCAAGACGGAGGCTGACATTGAGGGTGTAGCGCAGGCTGCGTGGAGTGCGAAGTATGAGGAGGAGGTTCCTGAGAGGGGGAGTATGGGCGTGGTGCAGGGGATGAGTCAGAATAGCGCGCACGTTACGATTGTGCCGACGCTGGAGGGCGGGGTGGGGAGGAAGAAGCTGGAGGAGTTTTACCGCGAGTTTTTCATTCCGAGTTTGGTGGAGGACTTTGAGATTAGGCTTGTGAGTAGGACGGTGGGAGTGGATCGCGTGGTGGATGAGATGGTGGTGAGCTTCACGCATTCGGACGATGTGGATTGGATATTGCCTGGGGTGCCGCCGACAAACAAGCGCGTCGAGATCGCAGTGGTCAGCATAGTCGCAGTGAGAGGCGGGAAATTGGTCAGTGAGCATATGTATTGGGACCAAGCCAGCGTGCTGGTGCAGGTTGGGCTGCTGGATCCGAACGTTGTGCCGAACAAGCTGAAGAGCCAGGGACTGAAGAAAATGCCCGTTGTAGGTGTGGAAGGTGCGCGGCAAGTCTTGGATGTGAAACAAGAGCGATACAACAAGCTGCTGAAAGAGCATGGACTTTTGAATGGTATGGTTGCATTGAATGTGAACGGTGAAAACGGGGCATGAGGTAAGCCGAGGTTTTTTAAGAGCTGCAGTATGTCGTGCAAGTAAACATGCGTCGCGCAAGTGTCTGAAGGCTGCCTATAGTAAGTCAGAGGTATTGAAGGTCGTGGGTATTTGACGGCTCGAGTTCCAGAGGACTTGTTGCCGGCCTGTTTAGCATCTTTTGTTTACCAGAGTAAATATCAAAGCTATTGTATTCTGTTCACTGAGAGGCAGTCATGCGAGGTTCTATCCAGGCGTCCAATGCTGTTTTACCAGGGCAGCCCTGCACAGTTTAGTGTACCGAGTTGCTTCGAGCTGTACGCACCCACACTTTCAGGTTCTCGACATAATGCGCACGCCCCTCTGAATCCTTTCGCCATGCTCGTATACCGTAGCCCCCGGATCGAAGCCGTCTGTACTGTGACGCAGCCATCTTATCGATTCCAGCGGGATGAGCCAGATTGCGAGCATCGCTCAGCCTACCCTTCTCGGATACCCGTTCCAAGTGGTCGGGGGCGAACACGATCTTTGCCGCTCGCCCATGCATGGCGGCGCGGGAATTAGAGGCGGCGTTGCTCTGACTGAGGCAGCCACTCATGTCCATGAGCCCGTGCCGACTGGGCGACTTCGGGTGCGGCTGGGCTGTTGTGCGCGTGTTAGACACCACTCGACGTGAGCGTTGCATGGCTCTCAGCCTCGACGTTGGACGAAGAGATTGCTGCCATATCGTTCGGCGTGCGTATCCCCAGCGTCAGCGCGTGGAGCGCAACACAGGCAAGGCGATCAGGGGGTTCGTGGTCTATTCGGGGGTTAAAATAGCAAGGCTAATCTGGTGAGCGGGAAATTGGGTGTTTGGGCGAATCGCAGCGGTTTGGTGCCTGGGCTTTCGTGAATGGCGAGATTGATGTGCGGGGTGGCACGGGCCACAAGACGCTGATTCGTTTGGCCGCTTGCTGGCTGCCGTCGTGGCCGCATTTCTCAGGCTGCTTTTCCCCTGCCGCCTCTCCGTTTGCTCTTTCACCACCTCCCGCCTCTCTCCGCCTGGCCCGTTATTCCTCACAACACCACGCGACCCGGCTGTCGTTCGCCCTTCGTTCATCGAGCGCGGCCCTCGCACACTCTTTACATTAATACCCACACTCCTTATGTTTAGTGCCTAGTGCCTAATCTGCGCCCACCGCGCATACACACAGTACATACGCCTACATTCCGCAACTCTTGGACCGCCACATTCCGCAAAGTCACCGGCCTCCCTGGAATCTCGCCAACCGCGCCTGTATATATCGACGTACGTCGTCTACTGCGCAATAATACACTAATCGTGCGCGCCTTCCCGATTCGATCCCGACCTTTGTTTGCTAGCAAGACAATCCCTTTGGAAACGACCGTCAGCGACTACTATTGGATCGAAACGCCGCATTTGCCAACATGGTGCACCAGCATGGAGCGCGGCACCTTGAGCGCCGCCAGCGCCATGATTTCTTTCAAGAGGAGGAAGAGGATGGCCCGGTTGAGGAGACTGTGTTCGTGACAATGCCTAACACCTTCGCGGCAACTGAACACGTAGTCATGAAAACCATGACCGAGAACAACCCCAAGAGCGCCGTCGGCGGCGCCGTGCAGCTGACGAGGACTCTCCTGCCACCTGCGGTTCGCACAAGACCATCAGAAGAGGAAGAAACTGAGAAAGCCACACCCACTGCATCGGCCAAGCACAGCAGCCGCACCGCCGAAGTGACCTCACACGCCAGCAGCCATGCCAGTCTGCACTCAACGTTGAAGATTGACACCGCTTCTTCGCCCGAGGTCACCGCGTCCTCCTTCATTGGCACTGTTGTAGCTGGCGTCACATCCGTGGCTGCTTCCGCCTCCGCCTCCGCCTCCGCCAGTTCATCCGCCGAAGCCGCGTCAAGTGGCATGTCTGGGGGCGCCAAGGCAGGCCTCGTGTTGGGAATTCTCGTCGGTATCGGAGCTCTTCTCGGTGCTATCCTCTTCTTCGCTCATCGCAAGAAGCGAGAGCGAGTTGCTACCGCCCAGCAGTCAGTGGACAACGAAAAGGCCACCTCCATGCGCAGCATGCCTCCGCCGCCGGTTGCAAAGGAGCCCACGGCACAGCCGAATGCGCCTCGCCTCAGCCTCCGACCCGTCACTGAGTTCGACCCAGCATTCCCGAACCGCAAGAGCGGTGCCAATCTGCTTGGTGCTGCCGCTGCTGGTGCTGCCGTTGCTGGAGCTGCCGCCGCCACTGGTAACCGCTCGCCCTCACCGTCCAGTCCAAGGGGTCCTTGGGAGAGACCCGGAGCTTCCAACGCCGCCAATCCTTTCCGTGACCCACAGGCACCCTCGAACAGCCCTCCGCAGGATCCCTTCAGCAACAATGCGGCAATCGAGACTCCCCGCGCTTCTGCTTCCGCTACCCCTCAAACCTTCAACGCGGAGTTCGGCAACCCTGCTCCTGCCATTGCAGCTGCGGAGAAAGCACCTGTTGCAGCTCCTCTACCGAAACCTCCCACCGTTAATACTGATAAAGTTCCCTCGAGCCCCGCCTGGACTGATGACCTTCCTGCTTCTCCGGGACCTGCTCCCTCCGGACCTCTGCCTGTCGCTGCTGCTGGTGGTGCACCTCCTGCTCCGAACAACGTCCACCGTATTCAGCTCGACTTTGTGCCCTCCATGGGCGATGAACTCGAACTCCGTGCAGGACAATTGGTACGCATGCTTCATGAGTATGACGATGGCTGGGCTCTGTGTGTCCGACTGGACCGCTCTCAGCAAGGTGTCGTCCCCCGCACATGCCTTTCCAAACACCCTGTCAAGCCCCGTCAAGGACCACCTCGCAACGGTCCTCCAGGACCGCCTCGCATGCAAGGGCCGCGGCCGAACGGTCCTGACGGAATTCCAATGGGCCACGCAGGTGTTCCTCAGCCGCGTCCTCTTTCGCCTGCCAACAATGGACGCTCGTCTCCTCACCCCCCTGCGATCTCTCCCGCCGGCAGTCGCATGTCTCCGGCTCCTCGCTCGATGAGCCCCGGGCCTCGTCAAATGCCACCTCCCCAGGGACGTGCCCGGTCGAATAGCAACGCCCCCTACGCCGGCCAGCCTCGGTCCATGTCTCCTGGCCCTTATGGCGGAGGACCTCAGATGGCTCCTCCACCACAGATGGGCCGACCGCGCGCCAACTCGGCGAGCCAGATTGCCCGCCGGCAGTCGCCGCCAGGCCCCAGTCCCATGAACCCCACCGTCAACCCCGACGCTCCTATGCAGATGCCGGTCCGGAAGCCCATTCCCGGCCAAGCATTGTAACGTCTTTCATGAGCAACGGTACGGTCATGGCATGTCACTTTCCTTTGTTTCCTTTCAATTCCCCTACTGTCGGCGAACGGCGGTACTGGCCTGTTTCTAGCTTCTTACTCATAACTTCTATTCGTGCGGATCCGGCCTCGACACCGCACCAGCGGCTCCGCTGCAGGGAGGCGTCTGCTGTTTTGTGCTCCTGTTTATACCCAATCTGAACCTTATTTGATTCGTTGAGCGATGTGTACCTTCTCGGAGGGCGCAACATGGAATGGTGATGATGGGCCTATGTAGAGATGGATGCGTGTCTAGCACGGTCCAATACTTGAATCAACCCTTTGAAGAAATCTGCAGTCCCGAGTGAGAAGTAGCAAGTGATGCAGGGACAGCCAATGGTGATACTGTGCGTCCCCAGGAGTTTGGAAGCATGCCGGTAGTCAGGCACCGCATCCGCTAGCATCTGCAGGCGGGCCGATCCCCGGAATGACGCGATGAAGAGCTCATGGCCTTACTCATCAAGAACATTTTCGAAAGTTCAATGGCGAAGTAACGCCCAATTTCCAATTCACAATCAGCCATTTCATACAATGGCAGCCTTCCTACCCCGCGCCGCTCCCCGCGCTCTGCGCTTCGCTGCACGCCCTGTGCTCCGCACTCACGTCTTTCACCGCGGCTTCGCGACGCCGCCGGTCGCTGAGCAGCCTCGTCTCCGTCTGGGCTCCCTAGGTAAGCACCTTCCTTTCTTCCTCAATTCACAGTTGTACTGACTGAATATAGCACCGAACTTCCAGGCCAAGAGTACCCATGGCGATATCGACTTCCATAAGTACATCGAGGGCAGCTGGGCGATCCTATTCTCGCACCCTGCGGACTTCACGCCCGTGTGTACGACGGAGCTTGGTGCATTTGCGAAGCTGAAGGGGGAGTTTGAGAAGAGGGGTGTCAAGATGATTGGCTTGGTGCGTCTCTTTCCTTCCACACCCCCACAACATCACTCAGACACATCATGGTTAAAGTGGCAGAGACGGAGCGATAGCTTACCCCACCCGTAGAGCGCAAACGACCTCACCCAGCACGACGAGTGGGTCTCCGACATCAACGAAGTGGCCAACACGACCGTGAGCTTCCCCATCATCGCCGACGCCGACCGCGCCGTCGCATACCTCTACGACATGATCTCGCAGGACGACCTCGACAACATCGCGGCGCGCGGCATCGCCTTCACCATCCGCGCCGTCTTCATCATCGACCCGAGCAAGAAGATCCGCCTGACGATGCTGTACCCCGCGAGCACGGGGAGGAATTCGACCGAGGTGCTGAGGGTGATTGATAGTCTGCAGCTGGGGGATAAGAAGGGGATTGCGACGCCGATCGACTGGACGGCGGGCGAGGATGTGATTGTGCCGCCGAGTGTGAGCACTGAGGATGCGAGGAAGAAGTTTGGGCAGGATAATGTGAGGGAGGTGAAGCCGTATTTGAGGTTCACCAATGTGGGGAAGTAGGGGGTTGGATTTTACTGTAGATCAGACGGGTGCCTAGACCTTTGTAATGGTCAGAAGTACACAGGCTGATTATACTCAGATTCTTATTTTAGCACTATGTGATTAGGTAAAAGTGAAAGTGAATATAAAATTCAAGGTGACAGTGAAGATAAAAGTGAAAGTGAAAGTGAAGATGAATGTGAAGGTGACAATGAACGAGCCCTTGGCCCGTGGGGACGCGCAGCGAGTGATGCGGCTGAGAAAAGCGGGTGCCACAGCTTTCGCGGGGCTCCGGTCGTGTTTTGCCTCGGTTCACTGCGAGCCGAGCATGCTCCGACGTCAGGGCCCAGAGCCAAGCTCCGGAGATCTGGAGCAAGCTCACATGTAAATTGTCATTTCTACCGGTGTCTTGTGCGCTCTCTCTTTCTTGGTCGCTTGCTTGCTCTGATTCACCCTCTCCTTCAAGTCTATATACCCCCGCAAGCAGCTCTTACCCTTGTTAGCCTGTGGAGTGGGAGAGAAGCAGCAGCAGCAGACACAATGTCGAACAAAGTCAGCAATGCGCTGAACACAGAGAACCTCCCCTCGAAAGAAGAACTCAAGGAAGATGTCAAGGCCGCGTCCAAGAACTCGCTGCAGTCGCTGCGCGCCCTTGTCGCCGGCGGCGTGGGCGGCATCTGCGCCGTCGTCGTGGGCCACCCGTTCGACCTCGTGAAAGTGCGCCTGCAAACCGCAGAGAAGGGCGTGTACAGCGGCGCCATGGATGTCGTGCGGCGGACCGTCGCGCGGGAGGGTCTAGCACGCGGGTTGTACGCGGGAGTGAGCGCGCCGCTCGTGGGCGTCACGCCAATGTGTAAGAACCACCTCCCGCCCATCCCATCCCCAACAACCCAAGACTCGAAAAGAAATATGAGGCTAACACGGGACCGCCACAGTCGCCGTATCCTTCTGGGGCTACGACGTCGGCAAGCAGCTCGTCTCCTCCTTCTCCACCGTCCACAACAACCAATACTCAGTCGCCCAAGTCTCCGCCGCCGGCTTCTTCTCCGCCATCCCCATGACGCTCATCACCGCGCCCTTCGAGCGCGTCAAAGTGCTCCTCCAGATCCAGGGCCAGAAGCAGCTCGCACCCGGGGAGAAGCCAAAGTACGCCGGCGGCGTCGACGTCGTGCGCCAGCTATACAAGGAGGGCGGCATGCGCTCCGTCTTCCGCGGCAGCGCCATGACGCTCGCGCGCGACGGGCCCGGGTCCGCCTGCTACTTCGCCACGTACGAGGTCGTGAAGCGGAAGCTCACCCCCAAGGATCCCGTCACGGGGGCGCCGGGACAGCTGTCGCTCTCGGCGGTTATGGTGGCCGGCGGTGCTGCGGGGATTGCTATGTGGATCCCTGTGTTCCCGATTGATACGGTGAAATCACGGCTGCAGAGCGCGGAGGGGCGGCCGACGATTGGCGGCACCGTCAGGGGCATCTATAAGAGTGGTGGGTATAAGGCGTTTTTCCCGGGCATGGGGCCGGCTATGGCGAGGGCGGTGCCGGCGAATGCGGCGACGTTTTTGGGCGTCGAGCTCGCGCAGAAGGCGATGACGAGGATGTTTGATAGAGATGGGGAGTAAGGTTGAGATATTGTATTTGGGTGGTTTGCATTGCGAGCGTTCGACGGGCTAGAGTGTATATAGAGGATTATTCTAGCAATCTTATCAACACTACGCGCACAGTTGTCGTGGTGACATTCATTCTCAGTCTCTTGTAGCCTGGAACCAGGACATGGTAGATCAACATACCAGTCCATACAAATATCTCCATGTCTTCGACACCGGCCTCACTACGCTGTCACTTGAAGTATTCCAAAGGAACGTAACCTGCCGTCCGGGGCGGGACCTCTAGCACCGAATCGTCCGGAAACAGATCCGCAGCACACAGGCCTTTGAGGTCGTCATTCCCCTCTATCTCCCACCCCAAGCCTTCCAGAAACGCCTTCACCGCAGCCTTCACCTCCTCCGCGCTGGCATATTCGCCGTTCCAGCACTTATGCACGATAGCTCCCATGTGTTCGATCTCAAGTCTTGGCCATCCCCTAGAGTTGTCCATATCGGTAATGGCAGCAAGATCCTGGGCCGCAGCTCCGCGGGACATTCTCTGCAAAGTTTGGGGCCAAGATCCCGTCATCAGCTCATACACCATGCAACCGTACCGCCAATCTGCATCCATGGAATCATCTGGGTCATCGGACTAAGCCAAGGGCACGAGCACGATCGAGTTGTCGTCGAACTGCTCCGCCTGGATTCCCTCGACTTCTCCATAGATGCCCGTCCAACGGATGGGTGTGGATCGTTCACCTGATTGTCCAGGTCTAACACCGTCGCCGAATCTTACCATATTGCATGCTTTTCTGCGGCGGTTGACGTAGAGTCTTGGGCTACGCCGCAGTGCTTTGCCCGAGTGCTTTTTTCGTAAGCGAGATTCGGCATATGTCAAGCGAAGGATTCCTTTGCTCTTTCATGATGGTCCTGGCTTGGATATATCGTTTCCTATTCTTATCCATCGACTTCTACCACGGATATGGTGCGTGACATTGTGTGGCGAGAGGTCGCTTTGCTGGTTGTAGTCAAGAAGATACTACTAGTAGAAGGGAACAGATGCGGCCCGCATGCACAGCCAGATACTGAAAATATGATGTAAGTGTTGAACAATGAATGCGTGCGACGTGAATATAAAGCGAGGTGTAGAACGGTAAGAGTGATGGGTGGCTCGGGCAGAGGTGTTGCCATGTAAATGTAGAGAAGCACCTGCCCTCAGCAATACGTTGGAACGAGTGTGATTCTTCTCAACTGTTCACATTTCAACGCTCACAGCACCTTTGTAGTATCTGTAACCAGGGGCCCTGTTTACGATCAGTTTCACAAGACGGGCCAGCCAGGCGCTACTTATTTAGCGGCGATCGCCCGATGCTTCGATCATTCGATGCCTAAGCGGAATGACGTCAAGGGGGCTGTTGGTTCCTGCAGCATGCAGTCCGGCTGGTGGCGGCGAGGATTAATGAAAACCGGGAAGTGGATCATCTCCCAGTACACGTACTAACAAGCTCGTGCCCCAATCTCCGGCGTCGCGTTTCCTTGCGTCTGTTACTTCCTCGCGTTGGTGTCGAGGTCAATTTTGGCTTTCTTCCTCAAGTTTACCTAAAAACAGGTTTGTCTCCACTCGCTCGCGCTTCCGACTGTTGGTTGCTAACACCCCGTGGAGGCTTGCAGGATGTTTACCAAGGCTCCGCAGCACGCGTTGCTGCTCGCCGTCGCATTCCAGGCGGCGAATGCGGTCGCCATTCCGGATCCCACGGCTGCTCCGGCTCCCGTCGAAGCACGCGCCCCTATCACGACACCAGCGCCGATATACTTTGAGGGTGGCCGCAGCTACATTATCGACAAGCGCAACATCTTGGACGATATTAAGAGCGGCGTCGACGGCATCGCAAAGTCCTGGGGCAGTGTCCTGGGTACCGATCTGCCTAACTATTTCACCGAAGGCATCCCCAATTGGTTCCAAGATCTACCCACTGGTTCCCAGGTGCTCTCTTCGCTCGGTATTGGCGACGATGACCTCAAGGCTTCGCCGACCGAGGTGCTCAACGTGCCGCCGTATGCCAATTGGACCGACCGGGGCTGGAATGTGCGTTTCCACGGAAATGTTTACAAGATGCCGAACATCTCCCAGGAAAAGATCGATGACCTGGCCAACGTCTTCTTGATCGGCGTCGATCTTAAGGATCTGCCCCAGAGCCAGCAAGACCAGGCAAGGAACTTGACCAAGGAAATCTTCATCGTGCAGCAGAGCGACCGGAACGTCACGCTGCACCTCGAGCCCTCCCCCTCGCAAGGTGGCGATGGCGAACCCGGCGGCAGCAACGCAATCACCCCTCCAGGTGGATCGCAGAACGTCACACTGCCATACGAGACTACTCCCGAGGGTGACTTCGATGTGTTCATGCCCATCAGGAACGTATCAGGCGGAGGACTGCTCGCTGGAAACCAGACCAACAATGTTCAGCGACTTAACGTGTACGCCGACGGTACACTCACCGGAAATGCCACTGCATACCTTGTTCCGACAGAGGGTATCACGTTCATCTCCGATATCGACGACATTCTCCGCGTTACGAAGATTTACGACCCCAAGGAGGGCTTGTTGAACTCTTTCGCCAGGCCGTTCACCCAGTGGATGAACATGCCCGAGATATATGCCAACTGGTCACAGAGTCTGCCAAACAGCACGCATTTCCACTACCTGACCACCACCCCAGAGCAGGTCACGCGTAACTACATGGACTTCATCTTCAAGACGTACCCCGGCGGTTCCTTTGATACACGACCACTGAACTTCTCCGACGTTAGCGCTACCTTGTCGATCCGTAAATACCTACTCGACAAGGTCTTCGCGACCTTCCCAAAGCGAAAGTTTGTGCTCGTTGCAGACACGTCCAACTCGGACGTCATGAAGGCCTATCCTCAGCTGGCACACGACCACCCGGACCAAGTGCAGTGTATCTTCCTGCGTAACACTTCGTCGACTGATGACAGCGACTGGTTCCCGTACGACACTTCCGGCTTTGAGGGCCTCAACAACAAGAGCTACATGTTCTTCAACGTTCCGGATGATCTGCGCGGCCTCGACATCGCCAATGGGCAGTGCCTGAACACTACCATTCAACAAAATGTCACTTTCGCGCGCCAGGATGAGGTCCTTGGTATTCACGGTGCGGGTACCTCTGTGACGGGCAGTGCTACGATGAGCCTTGTCGTTGCTTTATTTGCCATTGTCTTCATGGCATTGTAACCGATTTATCTACACTACTCGGTGAAAGTTCTGGCATCTTGCATTTCCCCAGGATGGGCGATGCAGTACCTATTTGATAAAGTTGTCTATTTGTGGATCACAAGCATGCACGATGACACTTGACCGACTCAGTTGCGGCATGGTTTCGCGGCGTCAAAGAGGGTTGGATAACCAGGTCAGTGCAATTGGCAAGCGGAATGATGATAATTCGGAGTCACGGATGTATATATGATTTGGGTTTTCGGCGGCATTGGTTCCACTATTGATTGGCTTACTCACTGTAAATATTGTTGCTATTTTAATGTTCAGCTTTTACGTCCATGTACTTTCGTGGCCACGCCCGGTGTTTACGTTACACAACTTCTTATTACCGAATATGGAGTACACGGAATGTAAGTCTTCGATCCAAGCACTATTCTACCATTGACGACATTCCACAGATGTGCGGGCATTTCCGCTAATCTCATGTGCATGCCTCCTTTGTTGTGCTTGCCAACCTTTCGACCTCTTGATGATCGCAGCCACCGCCAACAAGGGTTCTAAACCGCTTTTTCCTCAATATTTGGCGTGTTTCACGGTCAGATTCTTTGTTCACTAATTGTTACTCACGAAGTTATCAAGCAGCCACGGTCGGATGACCGTAGAGCCGAACATAGTTTCTGAGCCACCGGCGAGCGTTGAGTGCGGCGATAGGCTGTTAAACAGGAACTTGACCTTATAGTATCAGGAGGAAGATTGCACCAATCTAGTGCTCATCTCGACATCGCAGATATGGCGGATACGCCTCCATTACCAGAGGCCCCTAGCGAACTGCAGCAACATCCTGTCCCATCACTTCCTTCCACGCCTCTAAGTCCTCCCCCGGGATTCCTCCTGAGCCATCCGCCATCCGTGCATTTGTCATCAAGTCCAGCGTCGTCGCCACGCATCGTTGGGTCGCCACCTACACGAACGCAATCAATACACCCCGAAACAGGCAGCCTTATGGCAGCAGCGACCCATCCTGGTGCTGACTTCCTTGTGCTTACCAGCGACGATGACTCTGAATGGGAGGATGTCGATGGAACTCGGAACTTCAGCGATGTGGAAAGAATGGGGAACAGAGTGTCGGCTGCGACGTTAGAGAGCTCTAGGAGCGAAGATAGGGAGGAAGAGAGAGGAAGAAAGAGGCACAATGAATACTTAACGGCACCTCCGCCATTAAATCAAATCCTGGCGCACGACTCTGGTACAGAATCCTCGGCCCCAGCGCGGCGACCGCCGAGCCAGGCACGCCAGATGAGCCTCAAGAGATATAGCCGGGTTAACGTGGTGCACAACTGCGGCTCACCACGCTCGAGCATCCTCAGCAACGTCTCTTCGGATGTAATACCACGACCGCTTAATGTATCGCGTACCGTATCGCAAAATATCGAGGAGTACCCATCAAACCGTCTCTCTAACGATACGCACAGGCGCTATCGAAGGAGTATGTCGGAGTCAGAAAGCATCCGCATGAACGCGTTTCTCAACGCCCACTATGCGACGCTACAGGCCATAGACTCGCAGCCAAACTCTCCCCCGGCGCCGGGTTTCTCCTTCCCAGACACCTCAAGACAAAGAAGTCTCTCGGAGCAGCGACACATCAAGTTGATGCCCCCTATTCAGACAGACGTAGATCCTGACCGGCCACCATATCTACCCGCACACTTCATCAAGACTCCCTACCCCTTCAGCCCGAGGAAAGAGTTCCCACCACCAAAGACCCGCCCGCGCAAAACAGACCTGTACATCACGCCCCTCTCCGCTTCCCCCCAGAAAGGCATCCACGTCCTCGGCATGGCCCACGACACCGCCTACGACCCACGCAACCGCCTCGAGCGCAACATGTCCGCGCAAGGCCTCACCCGCAGCCCCCCATCCCCCACCACAAAGCACGAGCGCTGGAACTCAGCCCGCAGCACAAACTCGGCCCGCGAAAGCGTCATCTGGCTCGGTCTCCGCCGCAACCGCCACCACAGGGCATCGCGCCTCGAGCCCCTCACCATCCCTTCCTCCCTTGTCGCAACGCCCCAGCCCAGCCCAACCTTCAAGCCCAACCTACGCCATCTCGCCGCAGACTACGACGACATGCACTTCGCGCGCGAGCTGCGGGCCGCGTACACCAGGCTAGCCGGCCCGTGGCTCCTGCGCGTCCTCAGCGCGAGAAAACTACGATATATCCGCCTCGCGCAGGTCTCCGCGTGGAGCGGGTCGTACATGCCGCTCGGCCTGCACGAAGAGGCGGGCACGCTGCTCGCGGCGCGCGGCGGCCTCGCGACGCCCGGCGATACTGCTCCGCCGTTCACCGAGCACGCGCTGCTGGAGCTGTATCACGCCCCGCGGTCGGGCGACGCGCGGTACACGTGGGTGCACTGGGCGCGCAGGGTGGCTGCTAGTAACCGCCGCCCTGCGGACGCCCGGTCGCATGGGCGGACGAGATCGGATGGGGAGGCGGAGGAGGATGCGAATAGGGAGGTTACGACGGTGCAGTTTGTGCATGCGTTTTCGCCGTTTAAGATGGTGACTGTGTTGGTCGTTATGCTGGCGGTGGCTGTGGCGGCGGCGGTTCTGTATATCTTTTTGGGGAACAGCGAGCGGGCGGAGAAGGTGACGCCGGGGATGCTGGTTGGGGTGTTGGCGGGGGGTGTGGAGGGCGTGGTGTTTGCGGCTTGGGTGGTGGGGAGTTGGCTGTGGTTGTAGGGGTGGGGTTTGCGTAAGGGTGTTGTGGTTTTCGTTGTGGATAGTTTACTCAGATGTATGCATAGTCTAGGGTTGTGGGTGCGGCTTTCGGAGAGGAGTATAGGTTTGAAGGTGTGTGTTGCGGCCCCGCGCCTTCGTTGACGTTGACTGTGGTGACTTGCTGCTGTATCTTCGTGGTCATCGCTTATACATCAATTCACCTTGAATCGATGCGAACTAAACGAACTTCGCAAACAGCACTTCGAAGAGACGAGAAGGTACCTAGCTGTACATGCAGGTGTCTCTGTGCATTAGAAGTGAGATTGCGTCGTCGAAAGTACTTGGAAGTACATGAAAGTGCCGGATTCCATCGTTGTTGAGCTTCCCAGAAGCTTTGTTCTTGGCCCACACGTCGTCTCACTGTTGAAAGCTTGCTCTAGCGGCTTCTGAAGCAGAATGCTATGGCTGCACACTCAACTCTTTCTGCCATGTGTAAGTAAATTTCATTACCAGAATATCAAAGCAAATCCGCAAATCGTACGTGACATGTAGCGCCACCGTTAACAGACGCCTGCCTGAATCTAATTCGTGATGCAAATGTGGAAGTCGCCTGTGGAAGTCGCCTGCACCAAACAGCGGAAGAAACATACCTCCATGGAGAAAATTGCGCTAACACCACTGAAGCACCAGAATTTACAACAGATGTTGGGTGTGTTCCTTTCCCCATGGAGGAGTAGAACTTGTCGCACAACGGCGCTCCGATTTGCCGACGCAGGTCCGATTCTATTTCGCGACGCAGCAGCGTTCCCGTCAGCTTACCTACGGGGGCCAGCGACAGCAATACTTTGCAAATTCAAACTTACAAATACATTGCAAGGTCCATCCACTCACCTAGTTCCGCACTGCAGCTTCCTCGTTCACTAATAACTACAGGTAGACCCATATTAAAGCACTTCCCAGTTCCGCCAAATCACATCCGTCACTAAAAGATTACATTAAATGGGTGGCATGTTCAGTTCTCCCCAAAAACCTCCCCCATCGTCGCCCCCAGATCCTGCCAAGCTTGCCCTCAGGCCCGAAGAGCGCAAGAGCCTCGATCTACCCGATGGACGTACTCTCGGTTATGCGACCTATGGCTCGACGAACCCATCAGACCCAGCCATCTTCTTATTCCATGGCATGCCTGGATGTCGACTCGTCGGCCGCAGTTGGAACAAGCTCTGCAAAGACATCGGAGCCCGTCTCATCACCATCGATCGCCCCGGAAACGGACTATCCACCCTGGCCGATCGAACATTGACCCAGTGGCCGGAGGACGTACTGAGCGTCGCGGATCATCTCAAAGTTGAGCGCTTCAGCATCGTAGGAGGCAGCGCAGGGGGTCCTTTTGCACTGGCATGCGCCCGATTCATCCCCAAGGAACGACTACGAGCGACGACAGTGGTGTGCGGCATCGCGCCGATAGAAGCTTTCCTGGACACAACGCCTTACCTGTCATGGCGCTTGCGAGGCTTCACTCCGTGGGCTGTCAAGCTTGCAGCGCGGTACATCATCTTACCGCGGCTTCTTACCCCGTATCGTGACCTGGACCCCGATCGGCTAAAGCGTACTTTGGAAGATCAGTGCCAAACACCTGAGGAAAAGGAGTTCCTCAAACCAGATCCGAATAGAGAGACGGACCTCGACGATGCGGTGGCTGGGCTTATGGAAACGTTCAAGCAAGGGGACGGAGGGTTTATGCTGGATGGGAGCATCACTTCGCGGGATTGGGGATTCGATTTGAAAGATATCGACGGTGAGAGAGTGTGGCTGTGGCATGGGGACCAGGATGCTGTCGCGCCGGTTGCTACAGCGAAATGGATAGACGAGCGCCTGGGTGGTGGGAGGCTGAGAGTTTTGGAAGGCGGAACGCATTCCACGATCTGGAAGCATCATGAGAAAGAGATATTCGAGCATAGTGCGAGGGCATAGAACGAAATAAGGTTGATATTCGCGCCGGATGTCGCGTGCGGTAAATGATGGAAGGGATGTCGGACGATCACCACTCAATCTTCCCCGTCTTCCTGTTGGCTGGCTTTTCGAAGTCAACTGTTACCTGTTCGGAAGCTTTTGCAAGCCGCTACAAAATGCAGCAGGAGCTCGTTGGGGCTAAACCACAAATGATTTAAACAGCCAAGGCTCTTTGAAGTAGCGCTATTGGTTCTCAGGCGTTCTGCAAAGTTCCGGGTTGTTATCGATTCTATCCTCAAAGAGCCTGTGGACGTGCTAAGATTTACAGTTCGCTACAAGTATCTTGTGGAGATCTCGCAGGCGCCAGTGTTTCACACAAACACGTTCTCGATAACTCAAACACTGCAAATTTCGCTGGTGCCATCTCCGATTGATTTAGGACTAGCGTATCTACAAGACCCCGAAATTTGATGCCTTAGACTCACAGACTCTTTCGTCACCACGATTGCCGACCTTCACATGCTGCAACTAGGCTATGCACGGTAATTGGCGCCAGTGGCTTGGCTATGGCCTAACGGTCTTGTTCGCATAGCCTCACGACAAGGCCGCGGGCGAACGTAACACAGCCCGATCGAACCAACGAGAGCCAACACAAAGGTTCGTTACCACTCACCGTACTTCGCATTCTACACCCTCCCAGGAAGAACGGGTGCGTAGCGTGGCTGGGGTGATCGGACCTTACATAATGTGGTCTTGTACAAGAGAAAAACCAGACACGCTACATACGCACCCGTACTTCCTGGGAGGGTGTATCCTCGAAAAGCAAGCCGCCGAGCGCCACGCTCATCAAAGCACGGGGTAGGGTGGCTTGCGCCCAAATTCTACGACAAGCTTGGCGAGGTGGTAAATTATACTCGACCAAATAGTAGATTATACTCGACCTAACCTAGGATTAGGGTTAGGGGGTTAGGGTTAGGCTAGGTTAGGGTTAGCGTGTATGGTTAGGGTGAAGGAATCTCTTTAAATAATTGGCTAGAATTAAGGACGAGTATAATCTACCACTTGGTCGAGTATAATTTACCAAATCCCCAAGCTTGCCCCTGGGTTTCGTGTGAGTGGGCCATTCAACGGCCCCCAAGATGAGGCCAGTGCTTGGCGAAATCTTGACCCCAACACAGCCTTGCTGTCATTCGTCGCTTGCCTGAGAATACGGGAGGGCTGAGCCGCACTACCGGTGACTGCATAAAAATAGTCCGCAGTGTTAGGCTAGGCACGCGTGCCATTATAACCCAAGATGGGGCTGCTGTGAAGAAATACTTTTTGGAGGATATCACGATTTACTTCGACTTCGACGGCTTGAAAATTATTAAACGGCAGTTCTTCGGACATCCAATCTTCTAATCCAGAACCAGAGAACTACGGTGTAGATACGACCATGGCTCCAAGACGAGGAGGTGACAGTGACAGTAGCTTTGGAGGAGGAAGCAGCAATCCATTATGTCCAGGCTTCCTCCGGGCCGACGACGAATCGTCCGTTTCAGCACCCATCGCATACTTCGTCAGCTACTGTTTGTTCTGTGTCCTCACCTTCGGCATCCTGATCTATGCCTGCTGCGTCCGCAAAAGATCGGCGAGTCTGCTCCGGCTGCTCATAGCCGTACTCGCCTTCATGAGTGTGTATGTTGCGTCGATTTTCCAACTTTGAGCGAAATACGACTTGCTAATGAATCGCAGTGCTTGGGTTCTTCTCATTCTGGGTACCACACTCCGCGAATGCTGGGTTCTCCCCAGAGCAAATGATTATTTCAACTTCATGATCACTTACACTGTCTTCTTCAACGTTGGCCAATGGCTCTTGCTATTTATCCAAGTCTGGGGAGTCAACCGCTTTCTCAGCCAGCGTCACGGGTCGGGAAAGGCTGTTGTCAAGATTACCACGCTTGCTATTACCGGAGTCATGGCGGCGCTGACCGCTGGCTACACTGGCCTTTTCTGTTACAACCGCTGGCAATTCGTGGCCTCCAGTGATCGTTCCCGACTAATGGACTTGTCTAAGTTGGTCGACGAGCGAAAGCTCGCTGCCGCGTATTGGATACTCTATCTCTTGAGCGTCATTGCCGGGGGTGCCATTTCCATGGCGCTGCTTCTGCAAATGCGATCAAAGAGCGTCGCCGTCAACGTGAGTACTCAACAAAACCGCAATGCTAGGCCCATACTAACTTGACCAGGACGTACTGAAACGCACGACCGCACTCACCCTCTGCATGCTCCTGTGGGTGATCTTCCAACTCGTACCGACCATTGGGGACCTCCCATATAAGTACCTCAGCAGAGACATAAATACTGCTATGTACTGGCTCAACGGTTTCTTCCAAATCTTCTCCTATGTCGCTATCATCCGCTTGTTTAAGTTGAACTTCTGGAAGGAGGGTGCGGCTCAGACGGCGTACAACAACGCGGAATATGGGCAGACTGCGTATGCTCCGCTGCAACAGTCGCAACAGCAGTATGCGTACGATGGCCGGCCAAGTCAGTCGTATGAGTACCAGCAGCAGCCTGTGTAAAATGGCGCACCTGCTCCTGTAAACGGCAATGGCCACATGGTACAGGTCAAGTAAGTTAGTCGTTGAAGAAGTTTATGGTCGGTTTCGTTTTCCTGATTTTGTTGTATGTTTAACGTTGAACTTGGAAATACCAATAAGAGTGTTTACTCTAGGGTTAGCATATAACGATCTAAACTGAAGTCTTTTTGCTGGTGATTTTGACGCTTAAAGATTCTCTATAAACATGGATCATACAAACGGGAAGGAAAGATATTCATAGAGGTTCCTGATCCTCTCCTTGTAACACTGCCTCGTCACTACCTGCCTCCAGTCAATGAATAACCTCCCTCGTTTTTGAATTACTCCTGTCCCCTCCTGCCCTTCGAAGCGCCACCATCAATCTGAGAAGCCGAATCCGACGGCACAATCGAAGCAGTAGTAATCCCATCGTCCCCATCTTCATCCGTCTCACGTTTGATCCCCCTTCGCTCCCACATTGCTTTCAACTCGTCCGTGAAATCTCCCTGTGGTGCTTCCTTTGGAGGAGGACGTGTACGAAGCTTCTGACGACCAGAAGCCATATCCGAAAGGCCACCAGGCGATAAAGGGGACGAGGGGGTGGAGGGTTTCGCGGTAGATGCTCGTCGTACTGGAGTCTGCGGACTTCGGGGTGTCGGTGGAGTAATTGGAGCAGTTGGAGACAAAGGATGCTCGGCCGCTAGCTTCTGTGAGGGATGGACGGGTTGACGTCGCATACCAATGAAGTGGTGGCCGTAGTTCTGGTCTTTTGGTGGCTGAGAGTAGTCCGTCTTTGGAAGAGCTGGAGCTGGAGCTGGTGGTGGCGGCGGTGGCGGGGGAGGTGGAGGAGGCGGTGTCGGAGATGAAGGCGACGGGGAGGACTCTTCGACATTGGCCACAGTCGTGTACGTAGTCCTCGCATGAGTAGTAGTAGTCCGTATCTCGGTGGCGTCCTAAATTGCTATGTTAGCGCTAAAGCTCATCCTGAAGATACAGAAACCGCTGCGTAACTTAAAAGAGACCAGATCAGAAGGGGTATGGAATACCTTAGATTTGTGCTCAGCCCGCCATGCTGCATCGGCAGCTTCCTGCACCCGCCTTAAGTGAGCTTCATGTGCCTCCGCGTTCCTTCGTTGTTCCTCTCGATCTGCAATTCTGGCTTTCTCCAAGTCCCTTCGGAGTAGCTCTTCCTCATACTCTCTCTCAATACGCGCGCGCTCTGCTTCCTCTCTTTTGATACGGGCACGCTCCTCCTCTTGCTTTTTCTTGATGCGTGCACGCTCTTCTTCCTGCTCCCTCTCGATTTGCGCACGTTCTTCTTGTTCTCTCAGGATTCGTGCGCGTTCTCTGCTTTGGCATCGAGGACAAAGCCCTGTTACTTTCTCACTGCGGATACTGCAGTCTTTCCGCTTTCTCACCGCAGGGTTGTCGATATCGCAGTGCGTTCCTGTCTGTTCCCATGATGAACACCCTTTGACGTTGTCATCGGTCTTATGGTCGCACTCAAAGAATTTGATGGTGTAGTGACACATCGCAGAATCCGTCGCTGGAGGGCCTGGAGGTGGACGTTGTTGCAGAGGCTGGTAGATGCAATATGGCTTAGGGTAGACTAAGAAGTTAGAATAGGGAACATACATCGTCTAGCAGATGCGCAGTGCTTATAGCTACGTAGCAGCACTTGTGATGGGTGCAAGTGACCTGATACGTTGAAAGTGCACCTTCGCGCGCTGTGGTTTTTAAGTACAGGTTGCCGATCTAGACAGGCTCTGTGAAAATCTCGATGGGAATATTGACGGGGACAGCATGTTTATTATGTGACAGGGCAAACAGAACTCACAGTGACGATATCATGTCAATGGTTCCAAAACACTGCGCTAGCCACTCTGTTGAAGCTGTTTACCGCTCGCTTGACTAATAGAATCCAATGGATTAATCGTGATCCATTCCAGTACTGACGATGCCGCTGGGAGACGCGCTTGCAAAGAATATAAGACTAGTTGTTGAGGATTAATAGCGTGAATTTATCATCCCTCGGAGTGACTCGCTGTACACAAGGTGATCTCTTACGTGCTTATGCATGATAGGTTCGGGCGATTCTTATGTGGGGACCACATAAGAATCAGTTGTCACTGGCTGTGCTCCCGCAACACGCACCCACTTGACCACATCGTTGCGAAACTAAATACATGCTTTGGCAGCGCGAGTAACCTATTACCAGCCTGTAGTGTCGCGGGCTGCACGAATGTCGCTTAGTTCAGCGGCCAGCCGCTTCCACGTTCCGACAACCAATAAATTACCCTCTGGCCCTTGTTCAGTCTCAACTCATTTCCGAACCCCGTGCCTATGCCCCCACATTGACACTTGTCCCACCATAATTCGCGTTATTACCTTGGTCTTTCGTGGCGCACCACCTGTGTCAAGAACAATAGTAACCTCACAAGTACAGCTACTACACCCAAAGCTCAGCGCAGAGAGAGGATATAGCAGCCTTGGAGACGGCGAGTTAATTGGGGCTGCCTGCTGTATCGCTATATATGCTACACAATGGGGCGCAAAACTTTGAACCTGATGCAGTACGCCACATGACTGCGGGGGCTGCCCCTACCCATGTTTAAATCCACAGCCTGGACCCGATCTCGCATCAACAGCGAATCCGCGCTTTTACATTGTTCATTGAGAAGGCTCATCAAGATGAGTAATGCCTCCCAGCCTCAGTCTTTCGATGATCAGATCTATACAGGATTTTGGATAAACCGTGCGAAGGTTTCCACATACGGTGCCCCATTGACACTGGACTGCCAAGCTGGCAACTTCTTGATTGCCTTTCTGGCCCTCTATGTGAGCATCGCCGGGCAAAGCTTTTGGACGATTTCGCGTTTCCTTCTACACAAATACCTCTCTTCCGAGTCTCAATCTGATGGGGTCTATCACCAACATCAAGCGATACTACGAAACTCAATAACGGCTCCGCAAGTTGCAGAAGAGAGGTTCAAATTAATGATTGCGTGGAGAAACCGCACTCAAAAGTTATTTTTCGTCTCTTACCTATATAGATACTTGCATCTCTGATTTCGGCAAGCTTTGCAGTCGCGGGTTGGTCTCGTAGTGTCCAAAGATAGCTCGGTCGTGGTTGACATATACTCACAGCCATATTCTCTTCACAGGTCACGGCAAACCAGTCTAATGAAGTGTTACTTCGCGGGCCAGAATGTGGGACGCCCTTGACACAAGAAATGGATGAATCATCATCCAAGAGTACGAGGTATCGTAGGAAAAAGTATTTGGACTATCTGAATTATGCTATAGAATGTTACCAAGGTCATCAAACATCACAGTCAAGCTGCTAGTTGTACTCAAAGCCAAAGCTTTCTTACGGTATAAATAGCAACGCGAGTTGTCCATTCGATACAAAAATATGTCAGAGTGCATTTGACAACCTTGAGTTAGATTCTGGCGAGCTTGATAGCTGGGAAGACCTTGGCATGAACGCAGAACCAATATTTAGAATCCGCCTGAAGCAACATTGCGCACCTTTGATCTCACGTGGACACAAACTACTTTAAACCAATACAACGGATCCATCGAAACGATACATGCGCTACAGTTACTCACGCAAAAACACTATCACGAACACTACAGATGACGCTATGAACTGGGGGGTGTTTCAGGTACCATTGAAGGATCAATTTGACACACTGAGTCACTTAACTTTGAGTTCAATTCCTTTGCATTACAGAACCTGGTGAGCACGGTCTTTATTATCGCGACTTCTCGATTATACTTCTATGATTCGAGTATGACCCAGGCCAAGTCCTTAGCTATAGCGGTGCTCATGTTGGACTGACAAAGTAGCCTCGCGAGTGACGAGGCACTGTGTTCGTGAGAATCCAATGTTGCAGATCTGACATGATACTGTGTAGCTATGTACCAATTCCTCGTGGCGATGAGCCAAACTATATTCCGGAATTAAACCGAACGGACGCAATCATCTCGCTGTTATTCCTTGATCCGACCGATATGGTATACCGTGAGAAGGTCGAAGACCCATGGTTTGCTGCGACTACCAATGCACCAGAATGGCTACAAGAAGTTGTTAAGGAACTCGGGCTCGGGTTTGAGTCGCTCCACGTTCCAGATGAGCCAGCAACCGTGATCGGCTGCACTTCGCAGGTCTTTTACTGCAACACTAAGACTGGCCTTTGTGCCAACCTATACAAGTCTGAGTCACAGTTAGAAAGTGTGGCCCCAATATGGCCCGAGTCGAATGACTTCAAAGCATTTATCGGCTACCTTTCGACCAACAACGTCATGTTAGCAACCCCTGGCTCATTCTACGACTACCAAGGGCTACCTAATATGCTCGCAAGATTCACATTAGAAGGACCCATGCAATGGGACGCTGTTCCTCGGGACCAATGGAAGCGAGAGATGGAGTTTATATCTCAGGCCTCTCTCGCATCTTTTTGGTCGAACGTGCCACAAGCATCACAGAATGGAGTATGCTATCTCAACCGTACACTGTGTGAGGACGAAACAGAACCTGGGCTGTGCGAGAAGCTGTGCAAGAGCCAAGTGAGTCCGCAATACCTTACCCTTGACAAAAACGCGTAGTACCCAGGCCAAGCAAGAGCGACTCTCTAACACCCTGGCTCCAGAAAGTCCGAAGTTCGGAGTACTACTCGTTCAACGTCCAGAAATCAGAACATGGCGCCTTGAGCTACGACTCTGATCCAAGGAGCCTTTTACCATCCCGCAACTCTCAAAGGCCTGGTTATGCGAGAATCTTCACGGAAGAGGCGGATACTGTTCGTACACCTACTAGAATGGCTACTGACCATATATCATTGCAAGCTGACCTGTCCTCGTTGTGACACACCAGCATCAGGATACCCATACTGTTCGTACGGGTTAGCGTCGCGAGAACAGGGGGAGAAGGGAACAGCATTTGGCGATGTCTGTTTAGGAGTGTTGGTTTGATCCAAGCTAAAAAATGTGATACCGGACAGGTGTAAGCGGTCTGTGTTCTCCATCTCACCGTCCGAGCAATCTTCCTCGCCTTGCTCGGTTTGACTGTAAGTACGGTACTCAGCCCTATGACGAGCACTGTCATGCACAGTAGTTTCATTTTAGTACAGTCAACATTGAATTTTGAAGACAAAAGGTCCATGACTTGCTACTCTTACATCGATTCGGTTCCCTGTGCGTCACCAGAATTCCAGCATCAAGCAGGAACAGGATACTCGCGAGCTCCCTCGGTGCTAAACAGCACAACAACCGAGTCCCTTCCCAACCCCAACCTTTTCTCTTCTATCAACCTCCGAAGCGCACTCACTGGCGCCGCTCCACAAGGACCGTTCTTCACGCCCTGGCTGTGCAGATACTGCAAATCATGATGCGCCTCCGCATCCGTTACCTCCACACACGCATCCACGCCGTGACGTAGCACCTCCCACGCAGTGTACGACACCGTACCGCAGTTCATGCCGTTCATGATGCTTTTCCCTGTCGTGATCGGTGTGATCTTTCCCGCCCCAAGGCTGGTTTTTAGACAAGCTGCCGTGCCTGGCTCGACTGCTATTACAGCTGCAGATGGTGTGGTCGACTTATAGTGCATCGCCACAGCCTGCGCCCAAGACCCAACGCCCACAGACGCTATGGCGTGTGTCACCGGCCCCACACCAAGATCTCGCAACTGTTCGTCCGTCTCGGTGAGCATCGTAGAATAGCCTTCTACAACCCACTTCCCCACATTTAGTAAACATTCACAGATCTCCTCGACAACCTCTCACGTACCTGCGGAATCTCCTCATACCCCTCCCACCCCGTGTCCATCATGAGAATACTCCCCGCCCCCTCCGCCTCCCTCCTCGCCGTAAGAACAGTAGCGTCGTAATCCCCATCTACGACCTCTACCTTCACGCCCTCGCTTCGAATCTTCTCCTGCGTGCTCTCGTCCATGGCACTCGGCACAAACACCGTCACGACTATCTGCATATACCTCCCCATCCTTGCAACAGCCCGCCCCCAATTCCCTGCCGTACACGTTACTATCCGCACCCCAGCCTTCCTCGCAGCGGCTCCGAGCTCTTCCACGCCTACGCCTTCGTCCAGAGGGACGTCGCATTTTGCGGCCACGGCTTTGAACGTTGCCCATGAGGCGCCGAGGATCTTGAAGGCTGGGAGGCCGAAGCGGTTGCTTTCGTCTTTCACGAGGACATGGGCAAGGCCGAGCGCTTGGGCGAGGGATGGGAGGGGGTGAAGCGGCGTGGTGTTGTAGTCTGGGAGGCGGCGGTGGAAGGGGAGGACGGATAGGGAGGGGGGTGGGCCGGTGTAGGTCCAGGATGTGGCGGAGGGGTTGAGGAACATAGTAATCGTGGAAGAGGAACGATAATTGTGTATGTGATGTGTTGGATTTGAAGGTATCCTGACTAAACTCGCGTTGTAATGTGTATCCGGTTCTGGACCCTGGGCGTGGAGCTAGAAACGACTTGGAAGGGGATTCTGCGCCCTTTCTAGCCTACATCAAATGGTTTTGGAATTACAAGCTTCATCATGGTGAATAGCCAGCTGCGTCCACGCTCTCCGTCGGAAATGGGCGGCGCAGTGGTAGCGCCTTCCGCGGCGTGGGATGGATGGTCACGTAGGCCCGAGCTCCCACGCTAATGGCGTCATATTCGAGGCGATGCTGGTTGATGCATCTGGATAGCTGCAGCCTACACACCTCTACACGCACGCACTCTTCAACATGCCGCAGTCGCAAGCGGGTCTGATCGAGAACGTGAAGCGGGTGATTGTACGACCGACCTGGGAGAATGTGGTCACCAGTTCGTACCAAATCAAGGTATACTTTGCCCACGACGCAATCAAAAGAAGTGACTCTAACAGGCAGCAGGGAGTCGCATACTTCATCGGCCACCCGTTCCTATACCCCCTCGCGCGCAGACGTCTCCTGCCAGCAGTGCTACTGAGCGCGTTCGTCATCGCGAACCTCTTCATCTGGGCATACCTGCCGCAAGTCGCATTCCTCGCCCTCTTCCAGAAAAAAGGCAGCGCTTGGGTGAACGGAACGTTTCTGACGCTGGGAGAATCAGCAGCGGTCACGGCGTTACTATTCGAGGCATGGCTGGTGGACGAGGCCCAGGTGGACATCTTCGACGCTGTTCTCGTCCACAAAGGTTATGACGATCTGGTCCGTCAGTTCCGACCCGTTTCCGACGACTCATTGAACGATCCTGTACAACGACTCGGCAAGCCGACCAAGTCTTCTGTATACGCGCCGTTCTCGTTCCGGCAGATTGCAGAATTTGTGATTCTGCTGCCGCTCAACTTCGTGCCGTATGTTGGCGTGCCGATATTCTTGCTACTTACCGGATATCGTGCTGGACCACTGCAACACTGGAGATACTTCAAGTTGCTCGATTTCAACAAGAAGCAGCGAAACGCGTATGCTAGACGGAGGGTGTGGCAGTACACTTGGTGAGTCCGCTTTCGGAGTCCGCTTCCGGCCCGATACTAACCTTCCCTCGCAGGTACGGCACCGTTTACCTCTTCCTGCAGCTCGTCCCAGGGCTGAGCATGTTCTTCTTATTGACTGCAGCTGTCAGCTCTGCGCTCTGGGCTGCTGATTTGGAAGCCCAGCGGCGACAGCAAGAAACTGCTGCAGTGCAAGCTCCCGCATACACAGATCAGCCACTGGACGAAGATTTGTAGATGGCTATCTTAGTAGAGTCGTTTTGTAGCTAGCAAGTGACGATTAATAGTTCATGTGTGACTCTTTTCGCCTCCGGGCAATATTGGTGCACTGCGCGAGACCTCGGGCTGCTGATTGATGTTTGTTGCGGCGAATTAGCGCCACCGCTCCTAGCCGCAAAGCTCCATGTCAGTGCTCCTAGCCGGGAACTGGCGAGAAAAGTAGCGCTTGCACCTCAAAGCTCAACAACCCCATCACCAATCCACTCGCGCCCATTGCAACCGCCCCATCCTCCAGCCGTACTGCTCACGGCTTTTCCGACCCTTGGGCCTCTCATCTTCCTCCGCCATCATGTTCCGCGCAGTCGCTTCCCGCGCCGTGCCAAGGGCAGCGCGCCCCGTCACCCAGAGCACCTTCTGCGCCCCGAGCATCTACTTCCAGGGCCGGTTAAGGAGGGGATATGCCTCGGAAGCTGGTGAGTGAACATGTCTTTGCGCCATGCCGATGGTTGGGTGCTAACTGGAGATAGAGGAGAAGGACCTCGTTATCATCGGTGGCGGCGTTGCGGGATATGTTGCGGCGATCAAGGCCGGCCAGTCCGGATTGAAGGTGCGCGAACACGATCGCATGAATACACGATCGGGACTAATATCTGCCAGGTTGCGTGTATCGAGAAGCGCGGCGCCCTCGGCGGAACTTGCTTGAACGTCGGCTGCATTCCCTCAAAATCCCTCCTCAACAACTCGCATCTCTACCACCAGATCCTGCACGACACCAAGAACCGCGGTATCGAGGTCGGCGATGTCAAGCTCAACCTCGGAGCGATGATGAAGGCGAAGGAAACGTCTGTCTCGGGTCTGACCAAGGGTATTGAATTCCTGTTCAAGAAGAACAACGTTGAATACATCAAGGGCGCCGGTGCTTTCCAGGACGAGCACACTGTTGCGGTCAACCTCGTCGAGGGGGGCGAGACCACCGTGCGCGGCAAGAACATCCTCATCGCGACTGGATCTGAGGCTACGCCCTTCCCCGGCCTGACCATCGACGAGAAGAAGGTCATTACGAGCACTGGTGCCATCGCTCTGGAGGAGGTTCCCAAGAAGCTGACCGTCATCGGTGGAGGTATCATCGGTCTCGAGATGGCCTCTGTGTGGTCTCGTCTTGGCTCCGAGGTCACTGTCGTCGAGTACCTGGGCCAGATTGGTGGCCCCGGCATGGACAAGGACGTCGCAAAGCAGGCCCAGAAGCTACTCCAGAAGCAGGGCCTGAAGTTCAAGCTCAACACCAAGGTCGTCTCTGGTGATGCTGACGGCGAGGGTGTCAAGGTCACCGTTGAGGCTGCTAAGGGTGGTAAGGAGGAGACTTTGGATGCCGATGTGTGCCTCGTTGCCATTGGTCGTCGCCCCTACACCAACGGCCTTGGTCTTGAGAACATCGGTCTTGAGGTCGACGAGCGTGGCCGCCTGATCATTGACCAGGAATACCGAACCAAGATCCCGCACATCCGTGCCATTGGCGACGTTACTTTCGGACCTATGTTGGCCCACAAGGCTGAGGAGGAGTCCGTTGCCGTTGTCGAGTACATCACCAAGGGCTACGGCCACGTCAACTACGGCGCTATCCCCTCCGTCATGTACACTCACCCCGAAGTCGCCTGGGTCGGCCAGAACGAGCAGGAGCTCGCGGCTGCTAATGTCAAGTACAACGTCGGACAGTTCCCCTTCTCCGCCAACTCAAGAGCCAAGACCAACCTCGACACTGAGGGTTTCGTCAAGATGCTCTCTGACGCCGAGACTGACCGGATATTGGGCATCCACATCATCGGCCCCAATGCCGGTGAGATGATTGCCGAGGGTGTCCTTGCGCTCGAGTACGGTGCCAGCTCCGAGGGTAAGTCAATGAACCACTGTTTGTACACTGAAATCAGTTCTAACAATCCTCGCAGACGTTGCACGGACATCACACGCCCACCCGACTCTTTCAGAAGCGTTCAAGGAGGCTGCTATGGCGACGTATGACAAAGCTGTTCACTACTAGGTTTCTTTTTTCGTTTTGGGTTTCGGTTAGCATCATCGCAGGAAGTCGAGCTCCAGCGGGAGTTTGTGAATAGTACCTGTAATATATGCCGCATGCCAGTAGTGCACGTCCGAGAATACAGGTTGATTCATGTGTCCAATAAACTCGAGGGCAATGTGACTGATTTTGTGAGGCTGAAGACCCCTGCTCGAGGTGGCTCGTGCTCGCGTGCCGTGCGCGTATCTCGGCGCGTCTCCGCGATCTTCAAATCCATAAAGTGATCCTCCCGTCTGGTGCCATTCCACTCACAACCACTTCCCGCCATGAACATCACCGAACAAGAAGAGCGCTGCAATGCGCTCCGAATCGATCTGAAGCTCTGGGAGCGCAAGTTCAGCACTAAAAATGAAGGACGTAAACCAGGACGCGACGACATCACGGCTGACGCGGTAATCTGTATGCACACGCGAGCGTCTGGCTTCCCTCGATACTGACAGCGCGCAGCACAGAAATACAAAGATTACGAAAGTCTCAGGAAGGAGCTTGCTGTCAAAGTCGCCCCCGCAACACCCTCAAGGAGAGCCGAGAAACAGCGCGTTACCCGCAACATCGACCGAACGACGAAAGCAACGAGATTATTCACGGAAACCACCCCGAAGAGGAAGCGCGAGGATAGCGGCGTTGCGGAGGAAGAAATAACATCACCGAATCAACTCCTTTCGCCTGAAGGGCCTGCATTCATCGGCCCCACCCCGCAACGCGACGGCATCGCCATAGGACTCTTCGACCTTTTGCCCGCTGAAACACCCAGTAGGAGAGGCGCACTAGTTGATGTGGAGTTGAACATTGTGCAGACCCCGAGTAGGAAAGATGGCGAGACATCACTTGAGTCAAGGCTGCGAGGAGAGAAGACACCGCAGTCAACGAGCAAGAGGTTCTTGCTCGACTCTTTCCTGGCAGTTACACCGAGCAAGAGGAAGCTGGCAGATGCGACGACCCCCAGTTCGAGGGGTCTTGCTACACCGGCGTTTCTTCGAAGATACAACCCTCTCACGAAGATCGACGAGGATGATGAGGCTGCACCCCGACCTGGCCCCTGGGCGCGGAGACCGTTTGGCCGAAGCCTGAGTGCAAGAATCCAAGCGATGAAGCAAGAGGAGGAAAACCGTTATGACGAAGAAGCGGACATTATGCGCGAGCTCGAGATGGAGGCAGAAGGCATGCCAGCACCCAAGAGAGTTAAGATGCCAGAGATCCAAGTGGAGGACAGCCAGGCCGCAATGCCTTTGGGTCCCGATCGCGGTCTGGAGAGTGAGGATGAGGACGAACAAGATAATGGACTGGGCCCAGATGGGCAACCTAAGAGGATATGGAAGAAGAGGGGTCTTAAGAGGCAGACGAGACGTGTCATCAGTACGTCCTTCTGTATGTTTGCTTTTCTATTGCTGACTCTCATTCAGTGCGACCCAACTTCATCAAATCAAAACCTCAACCTGAGATGCAGCCTGACGAGTCCGACGACGAGACCAAGGTTGCAGAAACTCAGATCGACTCTCTCAACACCCTCACCGAACCTACGTTATCTGATATCGATGATGACGATGGGTCAGACTACGCAAGCGATGCGTCCCACAGCACGAAAAAGAACAAGACGCAGCAACCCAGACCTAAGGCCGCGTCGACGGCGCAGGCAACAGACGACAAAAAGGGCAAAGAAGGAACGCTCAAGGCAGCTGCACGTAAGATCAAGCCGTGGGCACACGCGAATTACCAGAGGCTCAAGATCAAGGGCAAAGGGGGAAATGGCGGTAAAGGCCGCTTTGGACGGAAGCGATAGACGAATGATGACTTGATATGCGTTGCACGCTCGGCCCGCGAACAGGGTCGGCTGCACCAAGGCGCACCCGGTCGTCAGCCTCGTCTGAGACGGTGGCTTACAGACGTGTACTGCATGCCTGTGGGTGGGAGGAACGCGCCGGATGTTGCTACCTTTGAGACACAAACATGATTGCGAGGTCATTTGGCTGTATGTAAGCCAATGAGCAAGCAGGGCTGAACTCGTGCCTTGCGCGGCATGCATTGCGGTGTGTTCACATGTAGATATAGATATATAGCATGAGAACCGGACCAAGTCTGTGGTCAACACGTCTTCACCATGTATATTCGAAATCGTACTTTTGAGGGATGTGATATGTCATGGCCTAGCCCTAGGTCGTGGACTGCCGAAGCTCGGGCCTCTCAACCTCCGCTACAAGCAGCTGCAGCACCGCGCAACCCGACCAACACATCTAATTCCCCGCCACCAGCCCTGCAACCCGCCCCAACTCCCAAATACCCAGAACACCCCTCGCCACATCCGCACACCATGGCCGAGCGAGAACTCGCAGATCTGCTCAAGCAGCTCCACAAGACGCTGCAGTCCAAGCAGTACCAGCAAGCCGGCTCGATACTCTCACGCGCAAAGATCGCCCTGCTTGGTCTCAACGCCCTCATCCCGGCTGAGTCAACACCGTCGAAGCACCTCCACCTCGCCCGCGAAACCCTCGAGCTCGGCGCCATCATCTCCATCCGCTTAAAAGACCCCGTTTCCTACACCCGCTACTTCCAGCAACTGCAGCCCTTCTACTCCCTCCCCGAAGACAAGCTACCGTCGAAAGGAAGCAACGCGAGCAAGATCACCGGCCTGTATCTGCTGCTGTTGCTGAGCGACGGCGACTACGCGGCGTTCCACACGCTGCTGGAGACGCTCGAGGTGGCGGCTGCGCAGGCGGGGCGGGGACTCGAGGACGATGCCTTCATTCAGTATCCGATAAGGTTGGAGCAGGCGCTTATGGAGGGCAGCTACGACCAGGTGTGGAGGCAGACGAAGGGTTCGAATGCGCCCAGTGAGGAATTTGCGCTCTTCTCAGATGTATGTGCAGGTTGTCTAGTGACGGCGTTGCCTTCGGCATGCCTAGATAGCTACTGAACGCTTGCTAACGTACATCAGGTCCTCATCGATACCATCCGTGGTGAAATCGCCTCGTGCAGCGAGAAAGCGTACCCCTCCATCCCCATCTCCGACGCCAAGTCGCTCCTCTTCCTCGAGTCCGAAGGCAGCGTGGTCAACTTTGCAAAGGAGCGCAAATGGATCGTCAAGGACGGCAGGATATACTTCCCGACGGAGGACGGTGAATTCGGCAGCAAGGACATACTCGTGACGAGCGATCAGGTCATCGAGAACACGCTGGGCTACGCGCGGGAGTTGGAGACGATTGTTTGAGCGGACAGGGCAAAGTGTGTGGAGAGGAGACAACAGTGCAGCGTGAGAGTACTGTACGATACTTTACGATTGGCATGGAGGCGATATGGCGCGCCGGACAGTAACAGTGCCGGTGCGGCGGTCTACATAGATCGGCTTTTGGGAGGTTCATCAGCCGGGAACTAATGAAGACATTCCTGGTATCAGTCCCGTCTACTCTGTTTCGATTGTGCAAGTCCGATTCAGGTTTCCCGAGTGCCACATGATGCTTCGGGCGCAGCTGTAGGAGTAGGAGTGTCTTAACATCACCTACGTTCTGAATGAATGATGTAGCACACGTCCACACTGTCCGACTTGTCTATACCATTGCATGAGTGCATTTTCTTTTCCATGACCACTCGTCACCGAATCTAATCTCACGCGCTTGCGCCCACATGCTGAGTCCTGTCGGCGCTTCATTTCGCCGACGCCGCTCCGCATCGACCTCCGCAAACCAAAAGTTCCCAGCATTGCGTCGCATCACGAAAGCAACATTGAGATACCCCAGCCCCTCCACATTACAGTAAAGCGAAGATGGCAAAGAAGGCGATTGCCAAGGACCAGATTGTCAAGCTGATTGTCGGCGCGGGCCAGGCGAGTCCCAGTCCGCCGGTCGGTCCCGCGCTGGGTAGTAAGGGTGTGAAGAGTATGGATTTCTGCAAGGTAAGTTACTACCTAGAGTGAATCTGCGCATGGGAAGAGAGGCTGGAAAGATGCTGGTGGGGATCTTGATGCGATTGCTCAAGCCTTGAAAGCTGGAGGAAGGCCAACTCAGACGCGCATGCGTCTCAACTTCCTCACACACCCGTGCTAACCCTCCGCTAGGAATTCAACGCCCGCACCGCGCACTACACCACTGGCACGCCCATCCCCGCACGCATCACCGTCCGCCCCGACCGCTCCTTCCACTTCTCCCTGCGCACACCCCCGACCGCCACCCTCCTCCTCACCGCCGCCGGCGCACCCCTCATCAAGTCCAAAATCCGCGGCGCGGGAAACGTCCCCGGCCCGATGAACAACCACGAAGGAAACAAGGGGAAGACCAGCACCAATACGCCGACGAACGGGAATGCGACGAAGGGCACGATCGGGACAGTCAGTTTGAAACATGTGTATGAAATTGCAAAGATTAAGCATGGGGAGGGGAGACTGAGTGGTTTGAGCTTGGAGGGCTTGGCGAGGAGTGTGGTCGGGCAGGCGGGGAGCTTGGGCGTGGTTGTTGTGCCGTAAGGGAAAGAGGATTAGGAAAATGAACGGAGTAGGACGGTGGCGGCTGAGGAGGCGGAAGAACGTGAGCGCAGAGAGGACAAGTGATGTTGTAGGATACGCATTTGCATGGGCCGGAGTTCCCCGGGGAAATGACAAGGGTTGTGGATTATCCGCGCTGTATACTTGCTGTAGAGGAAGACATGTAAAATATATGACTTTTGCCATTATCAAATCTTTGAAAATGGTCTGCAGAAGATTTGCATGGCGCTGGGCATGCCAGCGTGCATACGCCTAAGCACGTGTGTTTAAGCGTAACACACACTACCGGATAACTACATCTGTCTTACAGACCGCATCTCCCACGCTTCCTCCACACGTGCAAATATGCGAGTCTGCGCTCAGTGGAATAGACGCCCCAAGCCGGCTCGACGACGTTCCAAGCAAGCACGCAGGCAAACTCGAGTCCAGCAAAAAGATTCACGAAGGGGCGATGGCAATGTGGGAGGAATGACGCCGGAACCCACATATCGAGCCCAGAATCGTCTCCGCCGCGAACCGAGAGTACAGATGAGATCTGGATAGCAGGCGTATTGAAGATCGACCGAGGTGAAGAACAGCGTGAAGGCAAGTCGCGGTGTAAGAAGAGACGATTGTGATGCGCACAAACATGAATCTCAGAACAGTGATACAGCAGTCAATACGATCCAAAGAAGACCCCCATGAATTGGAGGTATACCCAAACGTTAGGCGTAGATGTATAAAACATGTCTACAGCCACTCCTCTACTTCAACAATACAACACATACAGATTCTTCATCAATCCAACCAACCAACTTACACAGTCCCACAATAACAGCCCTCACCCTCACGCTGCCTACCTATTACAACCTACGCAAACCACTTCATCTGCTACATACATCAAACATCACCCAGCGGTCATCCACACCAGCCACCACCAACTCACAATGCAAAAATCCATCCTAATCTTCATCATCCTGATGGTTTTAGTAGTCGTGTTATTCGTCATTGGGGCGACTTGCCGTGAGTTCTTTTACTTGCCTCGTAAGGCGAAGATGCTTGCGGAGAGGAAGAGGAGGCAGGCTGAGAGGCAGGCGGCGGAGGGAAGGGGGGAGGCGGGGGAGGTGAAGGAAACGAGGGGGCCGGGGGATATGGTGTGAGGGGTGGGTTCAGTGAGGGTCTTGGTGGACTGTAGTATGGGCAGCATCTGTAGTTGTATTGTTCTTGTAGGTTCTTGTGTGAGATTGTTGTTAGGGTGTTTGCGTTTGCTTTTTCTTTCGTCCTCTTTCTGTTTTTTGGATAGAGGATAGAGTTGTGTCTGCTTGGAGGTTATTGTATAATTTTCGTTGGTTAGGATTTTGCGATAGTACGGGGGAAGTGGGAGGTGCGGTTTTTTGTTTTGTTGATTAGGTGGTTTAGACGGAAGGACTTGGTGGTAGGTAGATGATGCTGTATGCGTGTGTTATTCAAAATCTATAAAAAGTGCGTATGCTTCGGGGTGGTATATCTTATATACGTAGTTCATATGCGTATTTAGTGTTGGAGATAATACGTACGACAGTTCGTTTTTAATGGTATCGGAAAAAAGGCTTTTCCAATTTCCACAGCAACATGCACACAATAGTAATTCACTAGCCAGTGCACACGTATGAATTGAGGCCCCCAATCGTAGTGAACAAGACAATCACCGATCAACTCACTTGGTATATGTGAATAACACATGTGATAGAGTTCAAACGTAGAGCCTCTATAAGTGTTTCCATCGACACAGCATCTTCTTCATAGCTCTACTTTAACAAATCCTCAACCGATCGTACCGAAAGTCTCAAGTCCCCACTTCATCCGTTTACTCGGCCATCGAATCCCACCGAAGACATTCATCACACCCCAGCTCCGTCACGGCCAACCTGGGTCTGCATTATGCCCGAAGGTGCAGTTCTGTTCTTTGTTTGGCTTGCCGCATTTGCTATTACTATCGCGGCGCTATTTGCATTAGAAGGATACAGACAGTATAAAAAGAGAAAGGAGCTGGGGAGAGAAGAGGAGCATCCACAGTGGGTGTAGGATGGGATATAACGTGGGAGGATACCGAGGGTAAAAGAGTTCTCTGGGATTTTTATCACAAGAAAAAAGCGCTCGTGGTATTGATGACCACAATATTGGGAAAGGAAAAGACCGGTAACTATAGGGACTGGGGATCAGGTGGTGTTTATGAGCACGATGAAACATAGTACTGTTTTTACTAAAATACCTTCGACCTCTAATATTGATGGCAACCAGAATCTGAGCCACTTCGCCACGGTTCTCGAATCGCAATCTCGCGAACCTTGACTGAAGGAGGAGTGAGATACCTGACTCCCGTTCAGGATCCATCCCAGAAATATCCGGAGCTAACAATATCCGAATATACTTAGGGATATAGCCCAACAAGGTTTCGAGCACTTTACGCAAACACTCAACAGTCGATTAATTCCCATTCATAAGATGGAAACAATTGTGTTGCGACATTGGTGCTGTGAATGCACTAGCTCCGGAAAAACATTTTCAACTGTGAGACGCGTCGGCCAAAAGCGAATTTCAGATAACCGATTACTTAGGGCTCAAGCGAGGTTATTGTTGACTCTAGGCACTTTGTGATTCCTCACGGGGAGCACGCTGTAGGCTGTGCACAAGAACAGCTCGTCCCCACAGTATGCTAGGATTTTCTGTCGGATTTCAACTACAGCCTGTGCCGCACCACTTGTGCGTCGGTCTGTAACTGCCGACTCTACCGCAACACCTGTGCCTTGAATACACAAATTCCGAAGGACCTCCGCACTGCGTGTTGCTGAAATTCTGCGTCGGGTTTTAAGTAAGCATGAACAAACCCGGGGGGTTTACAAGGTGGCGGAACGCGCCTGTGTCGACGAAGGAGGACAACAAACCAGGTACTTCCATGAGCGGCTCCACTGGAGCACTGTGAGTCGAGCCGTATAAGCCAAGGTGTCATATTTAGAGTGTTAGAGATTGCAGAGTTGCGAGTAAACTAGCAGGTTGCTTCGTTTTTGATGCCTACTGTTTAGTGCGGCATAGCCGCTGCGAGTAAGCAATCGGTACGCCGAGCCCATGGCAAGCGATTTTGTGCATAGAATCTAAAGGTATTGGGTTTTTTCGCCTTAACGAAAGCTTTACCCGGTAACTTTAACGCAAAAATCCTATATAATGCTTCAAGTAACTCGCCCTAAGCCTAAAGGGATGATATTACTCTAGGAGGAGTATGGCAATACCCACACTTTCGACGTGCTGTAACTAAAAACCACACCAATGCCTTAGCACAAACACGCGGCACATCTGCGTAGAAGAAATAGGCTAGCGGCCATATATCCCTCCGAAGTCCGATTTCATACAAAACTATCACCAATGCCAGGCATCACAACAACAGAGGCGCAAAGAAGATAGAAGACCCCAATGAAAGGAAGTGAACCAAAACTACCCATCCAACCACATACAGTTGTACCACCCAGGTAAGGACTATTTGTCGCCAAAGACAACCGGAGCCTGCGTGCGCAGCGATATCGGAATGGCATCTCTTGTTTTCGTGGATGCAGCATTCCACTTCACCCTGAGCAACATTAGCTTTATCAGACGACACAGTCCTGGCTAACTCACAAGTAAATACCTGTCTCGTTGGTCGGTGTAGCGAGGAACTTCATCTCAATATCTGCGTCGTCTTGCTTGTGGAAAACCCACCCTCCGTATAGGCCGAAACCAACAGAGGTTGCGCCATCAGGAAGCGTCTTGTTGTCTGTAGTGAAGCCGACAGAGATTGCGGCACCCTCTGTCAGATCGACATACATCGTGGGCTCGGTAGGCCATGCAGGCGACGTGGTGTTGGCCCTGGCCACGAATTTGTCACCACCTTCGACCATGACCACTATGACTGTGAGCCGCGATCTCCTGAAATATATGTTTGGCCCTTACAGGATATGTTCACTGACTCCTTCACGAAGGAGGGAGCGCCACCAACGTATGCTTGACCTGAAGATGTATGAGGTAGTGGTCCGTCGGCTGAGTGTTTGAGTACTGACCGTCGCCATAGAATAACTGCAGGCCCGACGATGCCAGTTTTCCGTAAGCAAAGAGATTGAACTCTAAGGTTTCGGACACTGCGCTGGACACGCACGCGGCGAAAACAACGATGAACGGGATTCTGCAGAACATCTTGCTAAAAGAATGTAGGGGAGAGAGCGAATGATGTTTGGGAAAGATGGCACCAACTAAGCTCTGAGACGCACTTCTCCTTTGATATACACCAAGCGCTCTTCCCATCATAACCAATCACCAACACGGGCTTCAACTGCCGCTCGCACCCGTAGCGCTGATGACGAGTCCTCATGCAAGCCCTTCGCAAAGACCACCCAAAAGGTACTTGCAATAAATCCTACTCCCAGCTATCTCTTATCTGACATGCAGCCAACGGCTCGTACATCCTCCTGGTAGGTTCGGGTGCATAGCGTGGTTAGGGTGGTCAGACCTGTCTGTGATCTTTTGCAAGGAGAAAATGCCTGCCGCACTATGCACTCGAACCCCACGGGAGGGTGTAAACGTCAGCAGGGAGTGGTGCTCAAAAAAAGTGGCACCACAGGCGACGAACAAGCCCACGCAACGGTCGAACACTGTTCCTGCAGTAGTGCCCGTCGTGCGCTGACGACGCTCATAGCAATAATGCTTGTTGTCTGTCATCCCGGCGCCCTAGGGTTCCCTCCTTTGTACCAACTAGTCCGAACGAAGAAACCTGACGCTCAGTATCCACGCCTTGCGGCGGACTTGAGCTGAGTTGTTCCATGCCGTGACAGACGACATGGGTAGGGATTGAATGAGATTGGTGTCGGAAATTTCATGACTCGCAAAAGCGTCGTCATTGCGGGATCCTGCCTGACTGGACGCGTGCTCGTTTCCTCGACCCCTGTCGACTTCGGAGTGGAGGCCGACGCACTACTAACCCTATCCTTTTCCCCATTATTTCTTCCCAAAGCGTGCGTTTTGTATGATCCACTAAAACTATAGACAATCTCAAGCCTTCTAAACCCTTCCGTGTGATGGGCTCCACAGGTCGGACGCTAGTGTTCACTACAAACTTGGCAACTCGCTGCTACCGAGCACCAATCACCGAGTTCATGAAGGACGCGCGACTGATAATGACCTGTAATTGACGCGTAGTCGTGCGGATTGGTCGTAAGCCACATCTGCACAGCCTTGCATAAATCCATCAGCAAAGACGATATACAGTCACCCATATGGTGCGGGAGACTGGTGCACCCTCCTTAGCAGGGGGTAGATTACTTGCAAAAGACCTCTCGAGGGGTTTGCGAACCTTGACGAGCTAGTCTCCCGAACCATATGGGTGACTGTCCAACATGAGATCTGAGCCGGGCAGTTTCCGGCTCAAGCCGGGCGGTTGCTACCGTTCCGCTGGCGCAAGCTTATCTAGTGTGCTCGAATTGCATCGTATGTTTTCCAAACGCGCTCGACCAAAGTTTCAGTTATCCGCTCTCTGGGGCCGGCTAATTTTACTCGGGGTTGACTGATTAGCACTGTGAGTACGCGGTCAATATTCCATGAAGTTACGGATTGTATCCGTGATCTAATCTTCCTCTCTCGGGCACATGGTGTGTAATTGGATCATCGCGATTTGTTCACGCTCCATGCATTGGCTGGGCACTGAATGGGTCATCAACAATTTGAATCTATACGGTGCTCTAACATATGAGCAACGCAAAACGACAAGAGTCAGTTCACACTACGATGATTCTATATCGATGCTATAATAGATACCTCCACATGTCATCATGGCGCGAGTAAGTCGAACAAAATGCCCGCATACAGTCGAACGATCTTGGCATTTTCCAGCACGTATGTCTGGCGGCTTATTGTTTCATGCACTCGCAGCTGGGTGCTTCTCGCAACAAAATCTCCAAATTGTTCCGGCGTACGGATTTCATCTCTTGGCAATATTGTGGTGGCTCTTCGTACATCGCTAACGTTCTGTCGGTATTGCTGACAACCCCTTGCAAAATTACACGAGTGCTGTTTCTAGATCGGGGTATTGTCACGAAGGCACAGCCCTCATGAATATATATATGCTCTATACGCTTCGAAGATGTACTCGTCTTGTCATAAAGTTACCACAGGGCTCCCATTCTTTGAGCTTTCCATATTCTTTCACTAAGTCATTCCTGCATTCTAGATTTGTCAATCGTTATGGCTCTGCTTCGAACAATCGTTACACTGGTAGCGGCGGCTTCTGCCATGCCGGCTCCTCAAATAAGTCCTTCGCTTTCTACCCGCGCAGTATGCGAGGGTAACACTGCTTCTGACCGAAGTGTCTGGTGTGATTACAGTATCGACACCAACTGGTATGACGAGGCTCCTGATACCGGCATTACTGTCGAGGTAGGCATTCTCCATAGACCGTCTCTTTCCAGAGTCTGAATTGACATATACCAGTACTGGTTCGAGGTACAAAACATCACGGCGGCTCCTGACGGTTTTGAGAGGATAGTCCTAGCCGTCAATGGCACCGTTCCTGGTCCTTTGATCGAAGCGAACTGGGGAGATACTGTCAAGATACATGTGACAAACGCGCTGACAACCAATGGTACTGGCATTCACTGGCACGGCATCCGTCAGAACTATACAAACCAGGAAGATGGGGTCCCATCTATCACTCAATGCCCTATCGCTGTAAGGAATCCCTATACCCTGCTGGCTATCATTACTGACCAATGTTGTAGCCCGGCGAATCTTATACATACACTTGGAAAGCCATCCAGTACGGTACATCGTGGTACCATTCTCATTACAGCCTACAAGCATGGAACGGCGTTTTTGGCCCGATGGTTATCCATGGCCCTGCAACAGCAAACTACGACGCGGAGCTCGAGCCTATCGTGCTCAGTGACTGGTCGCACCAGACAAGTGACGAACTCTACAGCTACTCAGAAACTGTCGGTCCACCTGAGCTGCAAAACGGTCTCATCAACGGACTTAACACCTTTGGAGACGGTGGCTCGCGCTACCAAACTAGCTTTGAGTCTGGCAAGAGCTACCGCATTCGTATCGTCAACACCGCTATCGACACTCACTACAAGTTCGCTATCGATGGACACTCTTTCCAAGTCATCGCCATGGACTTTGTCCCCATCGTTCCTTACACGACTACTTATCTTGACATTGGCATGGGTAAGACCTCATTCCCACCTACCCACTTCCCACCTGCTCACAAAAACCAGGCCAGCGCTACGACATCGTTGTCAATGCCGACCAAGAAACTGCCGACTACTGGATGCGCGCCGTCCCGCAGTCCTCCTGCTCCTCTAATTCCAACGGTGCCGACATCCGCGCTATCGTTCGCTACTCGGCCTCCTCAACCGCCGACCCCACCTCTACTGCAGACGCCAACCTCTCCAACGCAGACTGTAACGACGAGCTCCTCTCCAACCTCGTCCCCTACCTATCCCAGACCGTCGTCGACCCCCGCCAGGACGAGGATTTGAGCGTCAGCGTCGGCTTTGTAGGGAACCTATTCAAGTGGCAGATCGGGCTCAGCACCATGCTCGTTGAGTGGGCAAATCCGTCGCTGATGCAGATCAACGAAGGAAATGCGACGTTTGAGAACCAGGAGAACGTGTATAAGTTGGATAATGCGAATGAGTGGGTGTACTTCGTGATTGAGACGCAGCTCGCCGTGCCGCATCCTATCCATCTCCATGGGCACGACTTCTTCGTCCTCGCGGCGGAAGAGGATGCGACATACGACGATTCTGTGGTTTTGAATCTGAACAACCCGCCGAGGAGAGATGTCGCGAATTTGCCGTCGGCGGGTTTCCTCGTCATTGCTTTTCTGACAGATAACCCCGGCGCGTGGCTGGTGAGTCGCTCTTCTCTTCGTGCTGCCAGAAGAAACATCCGCTAACAGCTGTGAATAGATGCATTGCCACATCGGCTGGCATACATCACAAGGTCTCGCTCTCCAATTCGTAGAGCGCGAATCCGAAATCCCCGGTCTCCTTACCTCTGCCTCTGTGCTCCAGGACACATGCGCGGCCTGGAACGAGTGGGCCGACGCCGTCGGCATCGAGGAAGAGGACTCAGGCGTTTGATTGTCCCATCACACATGACTCCTACCCTCAGGCGTTCGGATTCGAGCCGGCTGACTGTCGTCCAACACCAAGCGCGCAGAGGAGGTAAGATGGGCAGTGCGCGTGAACGGGGCGATGGTATTTTGGTGATAGCGTCTTTCGACGGGGTTTCTTATGTCTATGATGTAATATAGTTGGAGGCTACGTACCGTGGAGTTATGCAATTAGCGGCCAGTGTGTGCACCAATAATCTGGACTATATTCCTCTTTTACTCCACCTTTTATATCTTTATTATCGTCGGGTTGGATCGCTCCGGACCCTGCGTGACCGGTAAATTGCAAAACCCTACGGTAGCTTCTATTACAATCCCTCTTTGTACATGGTTTATGAATCATCGCCGAAGGGTATGAGTGCAGTGCTTGCCGCGCGTTGGAACTCATAATTCTTGACCTTGAAGAATATTAGGAATGGATAAACTTCGCATAAACCTCGAAAAACTCGTCTTGTCTAACGCTTTCTTGTAACCTCGAAAATCTGCAAATTGTACAGTAGGTATATACGCGCGGTCTCTTCACCATTGGTCGCCTTATGGTTTCATCCCTGGAACCATCACATCGCGTCTTAACCTAAAACTCATGCCTATAGTACCATAAACCACCGCAGTGCAGCCGACCTCTTGTACCGTACCCGTACGATACCGCTACCATCCTCGTCAGGATTTTCATTGAATTCACTTCCCGCCGCGGCGGTCTTCATCGCACTTCTTTTAATAGACTAATAATGATCCTGAAATATTGAATTCGTACTCAATAGTCATGTCCATATACTGATCACGTATGCAATGCAAATTCCCCGGACTATAGTGCATAAGACCGGGCGGCCCGACGCGGATCGGGCCTCCGCTGCGTTCCGCCCGCCGTTGCCGTCACGACTGTCATGACTCGAAACAAAAGTCTGGAAGCAACGTGCTGGACTGATGTGAAATAAACAAACGATGAACGCTAAATCGCACCGCATTTCCAAACCTACGCCTAGCTGCGACAACCACGTATGAAGAATATCCCCGTCCAAACATGACTCATAGTCGTCGCCGTACTCAATGACTGATATACTGGAACACCGCGCTGACCTCCTTCTCCGCGATCTCCTGCCTGAGCAGCAGATCCTGGATCTTCCCCAGCGGCCCCGTCTCTCCATCGTTAACCATATGATTCCACGTGTTCGTGTCGCCGTACAGCATCGCCGGCGCCTTGAGAAGCTGTCGTCCGTCCTCTTTCCTGCACCGCTTGCACTTGAACGTGTCGTGCGTGTCGCTCGTAGTGTCCGAGCGGTACTGGAAAAGCTCGCGCAAACTATCGAGAGAAAAGTGGCGCTCCACGTCTTCGGAGGCATCGACGACGCACGACGAAAGCGACTGCTTGTGCGACTGGCGCTGGAAGATTTTCTCCTCGATGGTGCCCGTCGCGATGAAACGGTAGACGAAGCAGTCTTTCTTCTGGCCGTCGCGCCACACACGGGCGAGAGCCTGCTGGTCGGCGGCAGGGTTCCAGTCTGGGTCGAAGAGGACGAGTCTGTTCGCGCCGATAAGGTTGAGACCGCAGCCACCGGCTTTAGAGGATAAGAGGAACACGAATTCGGGGCCTTCTGGGTCGTTGAACTTGTCGACGAGCTTTTGGCGCTTCGAGACGTTCATGGTGCCGTCGAGGCGGAGGCAGCCGTAGTTGCGGGAACGGCACAGTGCTGCGAAGACGTCGAGGGTCTGCGTGTAATTTGAGATGAGCACGATCTTGTCGTTGGTGTTTGCGCGGATGGACGCGAGCATGCGGTCGAGGACGAGCATCTTGCCAGAGTACCATACTTTTACTTCGCGATCGCGGCCTCGGGCATCTTTGGGGACGAAGTCTTCGGGAAGGAACTCTTCGCAGCCTGGAAGATCGGTTGGTAGATCGAGTAGGTCGGGGTGATTGCAGAGCTTCTTGAGCATGCCGATCGCCTTGAGCGGCTGCGAACCTTTGCCGCGCAGCAGAGAGCGAATCTCTGGCGATGCGATGAAGTGGTTGTACAGGTCCTTCTGGAACGGCGCGAGGTTGCAGAAGACAACGTGTTCGTACTTGACAGGCAAATATTTTGAAAGGATATCGTTGGTCCTTCGGATGATGAACTTGTTGACGAGGTTAAGCAACCCAGCGAGGCGCTCGTCGCCCTTCTTGCGGTCTTCATCCGTGGCATCGGCATCACGCCCACGCAAGATTGGGTTCTCGAACTGCTTACGGAAATCGTTCCTTGTTCCGAGATAATTCGGGTTCGCAAAGTTCAGCAGAGCAAAGTACTCCGACAGATCGTTTTGAATAGGCGTGCCAGAAAGGATGACTCGCCTCTGCACATTGAGTCCGGTTAGAGCTGTGAAGGTCTGACTCTCGCCATTCTTCAATCGATGACCTTCGTCGCACAGCAAGAGACCAATGGGTGTTTGCGCAAGCTCTCCGGCGTTGAGTCGAAGAGTTTCGTAAGAGACGATTAGGACCGGTCGTACAACAGATCGACCCGATGCGATACACCATTGCTTGATCTGCTGGATCAACTCCTCCTTTGATGCTTTCCCGTCGATGGCGAATGGCGTGACTGCATCCGGGCCCAGCCATTTGACGAGCTCGTTCGCCCAATTTCGTACCAAACTGGAAGGGCAAGCTATCACGCACTTCTGGATCGTAGACTTTCCAGCATCCGGTGACTGCTTGAGCAGCGTCCACATGAGCGTGATGCACTGCAGCGTCTTTCCGAGACCCATCTCGTCTGCCATGATGCAACCGTTGGCTTTCGGGTCAATCATGCCCGTTACAGCGCGATACAAAAACTTCACTCCCTCGATCTGATGTGGTCGGAGGACTTTCGCAAGACGCGGATCTATGACAACGGGCACTCTTGGCCTATCGTCGTCTACCTTCTTCTTCAACCCCAGAATCTCTGCCAAACTCTTGTGCACCAAAGGCTCGTCCATGGACTTCTTCTCCTCCTGGCTCAACTTTGGCTCTGCCACTTCCTTCGCTATCGGTCTGTCGTCGATTGTGGGATCATATAGCACGATAGCGAATTCCCCGCTAGGGTCGTGCAACGGGCGCGCTACGAACACCCTGCCCTGCCGCATGCCCAGCAATGGTGCTGGACGGAATGCATTGTAGCCTCCAATATCCTTGTTCTTCAGAGGCACAATAAACTTGGTTTTGAAAGCAGTGGCCTTGTCCTTCGGCTTGAACACCGGAAACCTGTTAACATCCCGGGTGGCAAGAGCCAGCCGGTCATCGTTCGAGTATGGTTTGTCGCCTTCTTCGTTCTCGCCGTCTGCACCCGCGTAATTGACCTTCCGCCTCTTGCGTGCAGGTTTCTCTGTTGTGCGAGTCGAGGTGGCGGAGCCGGGACATCTGAAGGGCTTGAGTAGGCGGTCGGCAGACGCGGGCGTGCCTTGTAATCGTGGTTTTGCGGCCGGTGTGCCTTGTTCACCAGCGGCGATGGTCTTTGGACGGAGCCTTCACAGTCAGTACTGGTTTAAGATTCAGGGCGATGCGCCTTACATTTGTTCGGACGGAAATGCGAAGTTGCAGAGTGAAGGTGGCGTAGACGTTCGACGCGTCGGAGGTTCGCTGTGTCCCGCCGCGACGCGCAATCACGTGAAAGCTAGACCGGAATTGGGTAACCTCAACAAGGTGCGTCATAGGTTTGCCGTCATCTCAACACCATGCATTTTCGCAAGTCGATTAGGATTGCCAAACGTCGAAATTGCATAAATTGTTCACAAAGGTGTGTGCTTGGCATACACTTGTTCAAACAGGGAGCATTGTTCGCGGCGACTGCCTGCTTCGCCACGAGCGACCATATATAACTACGATGCTTTTCTGAATTAACTACGGCATTTGGCCTTCTTGAGGCTTACCGCCGAGTAATTGAAGCTGCCGCCCGTGTTTGGGCTCCGCGAACACCCCAATCACCGGTACCACCTGCACGCGCTCAACCTTCGGGGCGAGAATCAACCATATTGGCGTCGGCTTTCACTTTGACGCTCATGCGCTCTGCCCTAGGTGACCAAAAGCCCATCTCGAGTCGACTCGCGGCTACCTTCAGAAAGGCGATAGTTCAATCACTCACGCTCAACCCCTTCATGGAACACGAGGATTCATCCGTGCTCCAGGCTTTCCACCAAAACGTGACATGTGGACACCACGCAATCACAATGTCTACCGCGACACCCAGTCCCGCGCATCTCCATCTCCGCCAGCCAAACACCGCGACAGCATGCATCTAGCTGCGGCAATGGTCGTCGTGTAAGCGCCCCTTGGGCTTCTGAAGCTGTTAATCTCTAACGCCCTTCAGCACCAAACGAAACTCGACTGAATCGCCGCTGTTTCGCCTGCCCGGAGAAATCAGAAACATGATATATGACTACGCCACTGGCCATTACAACATCTATCACACATGCGAAGGCCGCTTGATCGTTGGCCCTATCGTAAGCAAACCACCGAGTACGAAGTGGATGCGTCTTCCTTTAGCAGACACATACACCGCGTTGTCCTGGCTCACACTGACTTTATACGCGCACTTTAGGATCCGTGGGACTGGCGCCATGCATTCGTCGAATTCCCGAGCGCGCCCAGCCTGCTTGCTCTCACCCTCGTCTGCCGCCAGACCTACCTCGAAGCCCGCCTGCACGTCTTCGCCAACAACACCTTTGACACGAAAAACTTCTTCTACTTCCGGCGTCGGGTGGACAAGTTGACCACGGCGCAGAAGAATGCCATCGCTACGATCACCTGCGCGTTTGACTGCATGGGCAAGATCGGCTTCAATGTGTTTCGCTTGACCAATACGATCGATCACACCGAGAATTTCCTGGTCAAGCCGTACCTCGATATACTACCTGCTTTCGTGGGGCTGAAGAGGGTGTTCGTGGACAGCTCGAAGATGACACGGAGGAACGACGAGTATAAAAAGTATGCGCAGGCCATGGAGGATTGTGCTGTACTTGGGATTTGGCGATTCTTCCACAAGGAGGGCATGTTGGTTGAGTTTGTCCAGGGCCCTGTACTGCGACTGTGTGCTAGTTGCGGCAAGTGCGAGCATTGCATTGGGAATGGTAGAAGATTGGCGTAAAGATACAGTGCCCGGACAAAAGTCTGACTAATTTTTACATCGATGTAGAACATTGTCATAGACCACAGAAGGAGTCCACAAAGCACAGATCAAAGTTAAAATTAACCCAAAACTACAACATATACTTGTGATACCGCTGCTTGCATGGTACCACCTACACCATCCAGCATCTGCATATAACCCATAGATTCCTGGAATATCACAACACCACCTTTCCCTTTCCCTATTCCTCACCTTCCACCACCGCTAAGACGTGTTAGTCTCATTATTACAACGCCCCAACCCCAGATGTCCCCGTACGCACCCGGCACCTCAACGCTTTATGCATCTCTGGTAGAATATCACAGCAACCACGAAGAAGACGAACACACCTGCCACGGCGGGAATAATGACGAAGGCTTTCTCCATCGTGGATTTAGACAGTCGAGAGATTTGGTAGAGAAAGATGCGACCGAAGAGGACTGTGAGTAAATTTGGATAATAGAGTAGTGATGGAGGCTTTTTAACGTGTGAGAGAGTGACTCCCAGGATTTGTATAGCATAGACTGGCGGTGTGAGGGGTACTTATACGGTCTCGCTGTTTGATATTTAGTCACAGAAGCTGTTACGTAGGTATTCCAGTAGGAGGGTTGATTGTGGCATTCAATGGGCGGTGCTTGGTGTGTTGAGGCGTTTGTCATGTCTACTATTGGTGTTGTAATCGCACGCATTCGAACTTGATATGATGATCATAGTCTTGCTTTCATACATTCGCGGCAGATTCATTCGTACGTTCACAGATTACTTCTGGGGACTTGTGAGTGCGAGAAAGAAGATTGAACATGTCGGCATATCATTGTAGGAACTTTGAGTGTATAGGATGTTCGGATGTGTTTGACTCTTCTAACGATCCCTAACCCAACGGATCTCTGGTGTGGTAAACCTTGTACACTACGCTTCCTTACGCGAAAACTCCAAAGCGCAATACATAAGAAAAAATACATCAGAAAATGCACCCTAATTTCCATCCGCAGATTTGTGCCCAAGTACGACAGTGTGTTCCCTTCGCTAAAGCCTGACTCCCACCCCTCCTCACTCCCACGGCCGCGGCTGAAAAACTCTGCCCGCCGCCACCGCCGCTGCATATTCCTCTTCGTGTTTTTGTAACTCTCTGCGGTCCTGGCGTTTACCCTTCCAAACAAATATCCCAACTCCCACGAAGACTACGACAAGGATCCCGCCGCCGACGATGGCGCTCATCAGACCAGCGCTTGCCATTGTGTGACCTGTTTATAGCAAGTATGAAACAGAAGTGATAGGGTGGATGATCGGTACGTGGTATGCAATTGAGGAAGCCTTGTAAAGTGATGAAGTCGTTCCGATGATGTGGGATAGAGTGAGCGGTGTAATGAAGAGAACAGGAGACAGTGTGGCGACGTACTTATAATGGCTACGGGTTTCAATCGTGGCTCCTCCTCTGTCACAATCGAGTCACATTTTTTTCGTCTGTGACAATGAGGAGGCTTCGTGGCGGGGTTGACGGGTTCACTTCACACACAGCGTTCATATTGCACACGTGGGCGAACTGCGGGATTAGGCTTGGGCAGACTCACGTTTCGATGTCAATGGATGTTAGATCCATGGGCGGCTTTGAAGGCGTTCTCAAGATTGCGGAAATCTTGGTCTGGCATCTTATGGCTGCTACTACAAAATTGTACCGGTGGCAGCGAAGACGCAGCTTTTGAATACTTCTGTAGTCGGGAATGCGACTCTCAGTTGGTACTCAAGTTTGCGATGAATCAACCATTTTGAACCTTGATTTAAAATCTCCATAGGTATGCAATTGGCCTCTGCATTCCCGCATCTGCTCTCCATCAAGCTCATCTCCTCCAGATGAAGTCATTACTGTCAGCTTTTCGCTTTTTCGCGTCCTTTACAACATCATGCGAGTCGAAATATCCGGAGGAGAGTCTATCTGATGCTGGTTCGATGTCATAAGTCGTCCGTGGGATGCTTCTGTGCGGGCCAGGGGTTGAGGGGAGTCACGTGGGAGATAATTTTCTATGGCTGCCTAGAGTCCTTTTTGGGATGTTGTCTACCTGCAAAGCGCGTGGGTGGGTCCGGTACCAAGCTGAGATTGTTGAGAGTGTGCTTCCCGTGGTCCTGGCCGCGTGACAATATGGATGCAGGTGGACACGTGCATGCCACATTCCCGAGGTCGGGTGTGCAACGCGTTACTGGTGCTCATGGCCAATCTCTCTGCAGGAAAATATCGCAACGCCCATCGTACAGTGATAAGGAGCATACGTAACACGGTGTGGATCACATATCGAAGTGAGTGCGAAGTGATGAGACGGCGTCACTCAACCGCCGTGCTCCTGCCTCAACCGACCCGGTACCGTGCTCTGACATCCACATTTAACGGGTGTCTCCCAAACTTCTCACAGCCCCTTATTTCTCACCTTGGTACATGTCCAGGCTACCAGCCCTCTCTGTCTATATCAGCAGGCTCTTCGCCCTCCGCTCCATCACACCTACACTCCACTCCAAACTCAAGAATTTGGGCGTTGTTGTCGGAAATACAGTATCGCCGGCCTACCGACACTAACGACCAATCAAGACAGCTCCGCGTTCGCCGCATACCTCTCAACGACGCCTCCACTTCCAGCTAAGCAGACTCCCCGCGTACAGTCAGGACGCCGTTGTGTGGGCGAAATCTGCTGCGTCCGACTGCACGACTCCTCCAGCGCCCGCCTGACGTCACCTGCAACCCTCCCCCGACCGGAGACACTGCGACGAGACTTTGCGCAACTTTCGCGCCTATACCTGCGCAAGGTTTCTGCGCCGATCAACCCGCCGATATGCCTCCCAAGCGCAATGCTACCGACGACCTCTCCGACTTGCGACAGCGGAGTCGCTTCGACTACCTGGAAAAGCGCGAGGCTTTGAAGCTTGCGGAACTGCAGAAAGATGTCGAAGAAGATGAAAGAGAAAGGGAGAAATATGGCTCCAAGCTATCGAAGCGAGAGCTGGCCGAGATGGACAAGAGAAAAATGACCCTGCGTCTGACGTTGGAACGCAACCAGATCGACGACACAAACTCAGGCTTCTTCATGCTCGACTCGACCTTGACGGACAAGTCAGAGGTCTTGACCAAGCGGAACAAGAAAGAGAACTACAAAAGTGAAGTCCAGCTGTGGGAAGAAGAGCAGACCTCCAAAGCCAAAGCCGCCCAGGGCCAACAACGTGTCCGCGAGTCAGAAGACGAGTACGAATTCGTGTTCGATCCCAGCACGAGCATCAATTTCGTTGGCGACGGCGTTGAATTCGATGCAGACAAGCAGCGGCTCCAGGCGCAGCTAGACGAGGCCGAGTCGCGGGCCAAATCGATCGCAGACGTCCGGACTTCACTCCCGATTCATGCCTACAAGAAAGAGCTCCTACAAGCCGTGGATGACAACGCTGTCATTATTGTAACCGCAGAAACTGGAAGCGGAAAATCGTCTCAAATACCCCAATTCTTGAGAGAATACTTTATTTCTCGGGGAGAGCCAGAGAAATCTGTTTATTGTACACAGCCCCGTCGCGTAGCCGCTATGAGTCTCGCCCAGCGTGTGGCCGAAGAAGCGGGATGTCGCCTCGGTAACGAGGTGGGTTACACGATCAGATTTGAGGACAAGACGAGCGAGAAGACTCGGATCAAGTACCTTACAGACGGAACCCTACTCAGAATGTTTCTGACGCAGCCTGATTTGCCCGAGGTCGGCTGTATTATTCTCGACGAAGCTCACGAGCGCACTCTTTCCACCGATTTGCTAATGGGTCTGCTTTGCGACGTGATCAAGTATCGCACAGATCTAAAGATAATCGTTTCCAGTGCAACCCTGGATGCTCAAGCCTTCTCGAATTACTTCTCCCAAGCGCCCGTGCTTTATATTCCAGGAAGGACGTACCCTGTTACTACGTACTATGCATCTCAACCCGAGGCCTCGTACCTTTCCGCGGCTATCACCACGGTTTGGCAGATACACGCATCTGCTGATGCCGGCGATATATTAGTGTTCTTAACTGGGCAGGACGAGATCGAAGTTGCCCTTGCAAGGTTAGTAGCTCCCCAAATCATGATGGCATCAGAGCTGACGAGAACAGTGTCGAAGAAACCAGGTTAAAACTAGGTAACAGAGTGAAAGAGCTTGTCCCACTTCCGTTGTATTCAGCATTGCCTCCGGAGGAGCAAGCCAGGATATTCACAAAAGCTCCCCCAGGAGCGCGCAAGGTCATCTTTTCGACCAATCTCGCCGAAACATCGCTCACGATTGATGGGATTAAATATGTTGTGGATTCTGGATATTCCAAAGAGAACCAATTCAATCAAACGACAAAGATGGAAAGTCTGTCTGTTGTCCCGATCTCGCGAGCTTCCGCAAATCAGAGAGCTGGCCGTGCTGGACGAACCGGTCCTGGACAGTGCTTCAGACTTTTTACAAGCTGGAGCTTTTTTAACGAGCTCGCCGAGTCCTCCGAACCTGAGATACTTAGGGTTAATCTTACTAGTACGATTCTTCTCCTGAAGAGCATTGGTGTCCACGATCTATTGGCATTCCCCTTCATGACGGCACCGGCACCGGAATCGATCGCATCGAGTCTGGAAACGTTATACTGCCTCGGTGCTCTCGACTCTAAAGGACAAGTGACCCGCATCGGTCGCCAGCTGTCCGAGCTGCCTATTGCAGTTGAGCAAGGCAAGACTTTACTCTCAGCGAGTCGCTTCGGATGTCTGAACTCGGTGCTTACGATCATATCCATGCTAGGAGAGGCCAATGCTCTCTTCTTCGGCCCTAAAGACAAAAAGTTGCATATCGACGCCGCGAAAAAACGTTTTTATGTCCAGGGCTTGGGCGATCTAGGAGCTTACTTGCAAATTTACAACAATTGGGTGGAGACGCAGTACGATGTCATGTGGTGTAAGGAAAACTATCTTCAGAACGTAAGCTCCCCCTCTAATTTCTATAAATTGAACGTATTCTAACTTTTACCCCCAGAAAACCCTCAACCGAGCCCGGAACGTTCGCGAGCAGCTCGAGAAGCTCTGCGAACGCGTCGGCCTAACACCTGAAGACGAAGGCGAGCTCGACCCCGTCGCTATCAAGAAAGCTTTCGTTAGCGGGTATTTCGCGAATGCTGCGCGAATCGGAAAAGACGGGCAAAGCTACCGACCCGTCAAAGCAAATGCAAGCACAGTATGGATCCATCCTGGATCATGGACCCATCCCGTGGAGCTTCGGCCGAAGTGGTTGATCTATAGTGAGCTTGTCCTTACGAGTAAGGAGTTCATGAGGAGTGTGTTGCCGATCGATCCGGAGATGCTGACGGAGCTGGCGCCGTTTTACTTCAAAGAGGGGGACATCGAAAAGCTAGGCACAGACAAAAAGATGGGCAAAGGACAGGGAAAAGTTGGTGTGGACGTCGGAACTCCAAGTGCGGAGAAACGCATGCCGAAGGAGATGCCAAAGGCGGGCACTGCCTACAACATGCCGGTGCAGACCAAGACCACGCGGGTCATTCAAAATTTCTTCCGTGGGGAGAAATCAGCGAGATAGGATTTTGTTGTTTTCTTCTTTGATACCCAATACATACTCTTCTTCACTCAAATTCAAAGATGTACGTAATGCACTCGTGGTTTTATGCTTATGTTCGAAGTAATTCGACCAAGGTCGTTTTGTTAAGGGGCTGAAGTCATAGATTGCGCGCAAAATTTTGTAGCTAAGGATGTACTAAACGTTAAGAAAAACTAATCTAGACCTCGGTTTAGACTCAAGACGAATAATTCACAGGATATGGACAATATGCCACGTGTCTTACAGTATAGCCATGATCTGAACAGTAGGTGGCTAAGATGCAACACTGACATGTGGGGATCCCAGGGTCGTGGAAGGTAATAGAGAGGGGCCCATAGGTGCCCGTAGGGAGCGCCCCTAAGGAGGGAATGTTGGGGTGATCGGTAGGGTGAGTCACGTATAATCGTGGCTCTGGGAATATTGTCGTCTCAACCATCTCAACACTGCCTCAAGCAGCATGGAACGGAACACTGAAGTGGACTTGTAGGAATATTAAGGATGGGAACGGTTACATCGCTGGAAAAGAGGCTCTCAAAGGCAAATAGATTTGTATTCGTTGTTGCAAGCTAATGTCAGTGGAACGCTAATTCGATCTGGGTGGTGTGAAGCCTTGCTTTATCCGTGGGGAGCGAACCCAGCCTGCTTCAAAAAATCCCATCTGTTATATTAATCGACTGCAACCGAATAGCTTGCAAAATAGTCATGACTCTCTGAGGATCGGTAGATTCAGCGGGTTGGCTGCGTAAAGGACCGGCGTATGCTGGACTTTCGTAAATCTCAGAAGCCATATCGGAGGGTGACTTATAATGTGAATTAACAGATTATCACGAAAGCGAAGTGCACGCCGCCTTTACTAAGTTCCATCTACTACGCTCACGATTGCAACACATTCCGCATGATCCATACCTTCACACATCTAATTTATAAGTAATACACAGTTACTTATCCCATTCGTACACTTCATTGATGGCCTACTACTAGACTACAGGGTATGTGTAGCGAAGTGAGGCCGAAAAGGCATTGCCGCCCATTGATAAAATCAAAACATTACGCCAGTTGTAGAAGCACACGCATTTCCGAGAGCCAAAACCCAAATTAGGCAAGAGCGCCAGCACGGGCCGCGGTGGTCGATTCTGGAGTGACTCACGTGCTGAGACACTGCCCAGGGCTGATAGTTGAGCGCGGGCCTCGAAGGTTCTGGAGCAGGCGTCACGCGGCGAGGGCGAGTGTTGGAAGATTGAGACAAGCAAACATCGCAGAGAAAAGCGCGCGGGGGAGAGCGCTGAAGGTGCGGCGTGAGTGGCGTGAGTGGATACATTCACCGCTCGGGGAAGGATGTCAGGGGCGGCTCCAGAACCACGATTTCGTTGTGCAGCCACCTAAGATACGTATATTCGCGGTAGATTATGCGACTGAACTTAGAATGCATGTCGTTCAACTCAAGCACATAAGCTCTCGATGTGCAACTGCTCGTCGCCAGTGATGGGGAACCCTGGACGTGGCCATGCAACGCCGGAACGGCATCGCGGCCCGAGACCCTGTTTGCACAGAACCACCGGGGTATCCAGCGAGAAAGGGAACGACATTGAAAAGAGAATGAGAGTGGAACAAAGATGAACCGGGAGTGACCTAGCAACTGATACCAACTAAAAGCACACATCCCTCACAATTTGGACCCCTCCGAGTTCTTGTACTGTATTTTGACGTGGCTTGCAAAAGTGCGCGAAATATCACATTTGACATCCCTCGCAACACCGCGGGCAAGGAACCATCGTGTTTGCTACTATCAAACCACTGCCATGATTCCAAACCCATGTTCCAGAATCTGAAAGCCACAAAAGTCAGCCTAGTACAAGTCTGGTCCTCGGACAAATTGCAAGACATTGCTTCTGACTAGACGAACCTAAATAACTTCCCACCAACCCTATCCCACTCATCATCCCACCTGTTCTTGCTCTCCTCCACAGCGCCTTTCTTCAATATCGGCAACACGCTGTCCTTGTTGCCGAACAACTCCACCAGCTGCTCCGCTAATTGTTCAGACGAATTGAATCCCTTGCCATTGACATCCTCCTTCACCAGCTCCGGCCACGCCTCAAAATCGCCCCAGCCCACTACTGGCAGCCCCGCACCGAACATATCCACGACTTTCATCGGGAGATCCACACCCGACGACGACGTGTGCAGCGAGACGCCCAGATCCGCGGCACCGAGAAGCGTCGCGTAGTCCCCTGGAGTAAGCCACGCTGTCTGAATAACCACATTCAGCAGCTTCTTCTCCTGATTCATCTTCTCCACAAGCGAGAGATAGTGTTCCTTCTGCGGGCCCTTCCCCGTGATGATCGCTAGAATCTTCGGGAGCGAAACCTGCGACGTCGCGCGCGCAGAGTAGGTTTCCAGCGCGGCGAGCAGCAGCGAGAAGTCCTCGTCTGCAGTCCAGGAGGTCGAGGATACGATCAGCTTCCACGAGCCTTTAGCCAGGTCCTGCGCATACTGCGCTGTTTCGGGGAGCCGGGAAAGGAACTTCGAGCGTTCGCTGGCGTTGAGGGGCCGGAAGAGGGCGGCGGGCCGGTCGTGCAGGGCGTGCGCTGTGACGCCGTAATTGCGTTTAAGTACCCTCGCCATAGCGTGCGTAACGGTGATATGCTGCGCCGCGAGTCTGGAGAAGGCATTCTCGTACAGAGCGGAGATTTTGACAAGGGGGTGCGAAGGCCCGAGTTTGAGCGCAAGAATCGAGTACCCGAAGTTGTGCCAGTCGATTACGAGCTCGGTGTTGCGAAGGAAGCTGACGATGGTTGCGATGGCGAGGGTGGGGATGGAAGGCGGGTTTTGCACGAGCATATAGCGTGCGGGTTCGGAGGCGTAGCCGAGGGCGCGGTAGAGGGTCCAGGATTGGTGGAGGGCTTTGAGGGGGGCGAGGATGGGGAAGAGGAGTTTGGAGCTGGAGCGGAGGAGGGAGGGGGATAGGTTGAGGGGGACGATGGTGATGAGATCGCTGGAGGCTACGTCTGGGTGGACTTCGGATTCTACCAGTACCGTAAGTAGATGTCAAAGTTGTAAGGAAGGACCTGAGAATACCCTGATATCCAACCAGATAGACCTTTCCGCCGTGTTTCGCGATGCTGATGGCATGGTACTGCATGCGCGGTGACCGACCGATGTCGCCCAGAACTACGATTTGAGTCGTCCGCCCCGCCTTGAAGTCGACCTTCTTCTTTCCATCCTTTCTCTTCAACTCGATCTCCTCGCCCCTCTCGTTCACGGCTCTCAACGGCTTGTCCTTGTAAGGGTCATATTGCGAGGGCAACGTGACCAGGATAATGGTGAATAGCGTGGAAAGGCCAAGTATCGCGTATAGTGCCACATCGAACAGCCGGCTGCCTTTCTCGGTCAAGAAGTCGTCGCGGAGGATGTCGTGCAGATTGAACATGTCGTCGCAGCGCCCGCACGGCGTGGTGCTCAGGCAATGTATATCCGCTGTTGGTGTGAAAGGTCACGTTTCTTGTGCGTGTCAGCCACAGGCCGCGCTAGGGCCATGCTAGGGCCGCCACAGTTGCGGAGTTGAGCAGGCGCCACTGAGCGCATCGCGCCTGCCAATCTCGGTGAGACGAGACCCCTGAGCGGCCACGGCCGCTATCGACGAAACATAACTGCGCATTCGAGCCGCCGTACCGCTTTGCGATACCTCCACCTCCCCGCAATTCGCTCTGGCTCCCCGCGCTTTGTTGCTCCAGCTCTGGCCGCATCGGATGCGACAATAGAACCAAAACACCAAGAAATCCCAGAGGCGCGGCCCTTTTGCCTAGTCGGATGCGCCCAGGCGATATCGCGGCGGACCCCCGAACGCGCTACATATGGCGTCTACGTATGCCTTGCCCATAGATAATGCGTCGCCCGCCCGTGGCCATGGACACTCGCACTCGCACTACGCTGCCGACCGTTCTGCGCCCTGGCCCGCCCAGATGAACGGCGCATCGCCTTCAAGGACACAAAGCCAGGTGGGGGGCGCCCATCGTCATGCGAGATCCGAAATGAACGGTCAATTGTACACTCAGGGATTGTCCCCCTACGGCCACCAGCATAACCAATCGCACGACCACAGCCACAACCATTCAAGATCGATCGAGTCGACGTATACGCTGAAGCCCTTCACCAACGGACGACCCAAGGCCAGACCGCGGGGCGAGTCCGACTTAGGAAGGCCAGGAGGGGGCAAGAGTGCTGCCGCGAAGCAAGCTTTCTCCCCAATCCACGAGCATCCGACCGCGTTCCCTCCACAATCGTGCGTACATCGTGCTTACAGAGAGTGTGAATATGCTAATTGGCAGCCAGATCGTGGCTCGAACTCCCCGAAGCGCTCACGGCCCTCCTCGTGCCTCTGCCGTACGTTTTCGCATCGCTTGCGTACTATAGCTCGGTATCCCAGACTCGCCAATCGCCTAAAAGTCTGGTAGACGCTGTAGCCGACTCCAATGCTCAAGAATACCCAGGGGGCGGACAATTGCTTCATGCATGTACGCTTTCCTCCGCGACACTGCTGCTCGTGGGTCTCATCTCTAAGTTCCGCCTGGCGACAGATGCACCACTAGACAGACGGAAGGTGTACGAGGGTTCCGAGAAGTCAAAGGAGATTGGCTGTTTCCACCCGAGCTTGGTATTGCGCGCGTCCCTACACGCGCTTGGCGTTTTGCTGCCTTTCTATGCTACGATGCAACTAGGAGGTGCCACAACAGCCCTCTTCCTTCTGGTGGCTTTCACTGCAGGTTTAGGCGGTCTTGACCAGAAGCCCGGGAAACAGTCCGCGTGGGACAACACGAGGCGAACCTTACGGACCAGGACAACAACGTATGCCGCTCTTTTGATCGCAATGGTTGTGCGCAGCTTCAACACTGCAGACACAGCCGGCGTGATACTAGGGTTCATCGCGCTGGTCATCTCTATATTCGCCATTCCACCCCCTCTCCCGGCGACGGGTTGGTCTTTGATGACATCGCAGACCCAGAACGGTTGGACTACGCAATCGTCGACACGAGCGAGCTTGCCGAAGCCATCCTCTCCTCTCATCAGCACCTCACTAGATACTGACCTAACTCTCGCGACCGGTCTCGTCTTGACCTTCTTCACTATCATCTTCGCCCAATTTTCTTCGTCTGCACCTTCTTTGTCTCATTATGCACTCCTGTTGTCCACCCTTTCCATTGCATCAGCGACAGCATCGGTATATATCTCGTCTCCCAACGCTTTGCGCAGCCCTAAAAAGAGTGGCTTGGCAATTGGCGGTCTGCTCACAGTATTTTTCATACAGTTTGAGCATCAAGCTTGGCATGTCTATGTCGCTTTCGTCTTCATCCTAGGGGCAACCGCTTTTGACACACGAGCATCAGCCCTTTCTCGACCGTCGTCACACGATTACTCGCATGCGACCCATTCTCATTCACACTCGCACGATCACGATCACGGTTACGATCACCACCTCCATGGCAATCATTCTAGGATATCCACATTCATCATCGCGCGTTGCACGCCAGGCTCCATCATCCACAGTGTGATGATTGAGAAGGACTCGCGCCGCATTGCTTATTTTGGAGTACTGAACCTATCGTTTATGATGGTTCAGTTCTTTTACGGCTATGTGAGCGGATCATTGGGCCTACTCACCGACAGCATTCACATGCTGTTCGACTGTGCTGGACTTGCGGTCGGCTTGGCAGCTGCGGTGATGAGCAAGTGGCGTCCGAACGCTGCTTTCCCATACGGCTATGGAAAGGTTGACACGCTGTCCGGGTTTGCCAACGGTGTGTTCCTTTTGCTAGTCAGCGTGGAGATTTGTTTTGACGCGTTCGAGAGGCTATGGGAAGGGCACGAACTGCGTAGGCTCAACGAGCTACTCATTGTCAGTGTGCTTGGCTTCTTGGTGAACATTGTGGGGTTGACAGCGTTTGGGCACGCCCATCACGGCCACGGGCACGACCACGGCCAGTAAGTTGTCGATCAGCTGTCCGAATATGAACTGCACTAACACGCAGCAGCGATCATGGAGACCATGGACATGGTCATGGACATTCCCACGACAACGAGAACATGCAAGGCATATTCCTGCATATTCTTGCCGACGCGCTAGGATCTGTTGCTGTGATTATTTCGACACTCCTGACCAAGTACTACGGCTGGTCTGGCTGGGATCCTATTGCATCATGCATCATCGCCATTCTCATCTTCCTCTCCGCTATTCCGCTCGTAAAGAGTGCCGGCATGCGATTGATGCTCTCTTTGCCTGCGGACGTAGAGTACGGCATTCGCAATACGCTTCAAGAGCTCAGCTCTCTCAGAGGTGTCGTGGGCTATGCTGTGCCGAAATTTTGGATTGAGGACGAAGGTGCTGCGCACGCTGAAGTGCACGCCCACGAGCATGAGAAGTGCGACCATGATCACGAGCATGAGAACGGACATGTCCACTCCCACGCAGAACATGATCACGACCACAACCATTCGGACCATGGCCACTCGCACTCGCACGGAAATGGGGACCATGATCACGACCACGACCACAGCCATGACCACCACGAGCACGAGCACGACCATGAACATGCACCTCGCGGACAAAGAATCCTCGGTGCCATCCATATCATCGCCGCGCGGGGAGCTGACGTGGAAGATGTTCGAGAACGCACGGCGCAGTTCCTCAAAGGCAAAGGCTTGCATGTTGTGTTGCACGTCGAGCGGGAGGGTGAAGGGAACTGCTGGTGCGGCGGCGGCAACAAGTCGAATTGAGTGTGACGACCTTTTTTCTTTTTCTCGGTAGCATATTACGGTGTTCATACCTTGGCTTTCGTTACGAACATAACTTTTTCTTCGTCTTTCTGCTGCAGATATTCCCGCGTGCAGCGATAGGCGCATGTAACTATAGGAGGTTTGCTTACGTTTGGTGCTTTGCGAGACTCGCAAGGCGTAAATACAATATTGACGTATCGAAGCTGTATAATCGTCTTTTGTACATCGGCTCAAGATGGATGTTGGTTGACCCCGACTCCGGCAGTCACATCAGATTGACTATGCGTCTTGCGCCGCACTCCATTCTCCTCCATGGCCATCAGGTTTAAGCGCGCTGGTAGGGGTTTAAGAGATCTACAAGTACATGTCATCCAGCAGCCTCATTATCTACCAGGTGCTCAATGCGCCTCCAGTTACGACGTACATTTTCTTGATCTTCCCTCTCGATAGCGCAACCGGCGTTGGGTCATCCAACTCCGTGGAATTAGGACTGCTCATTTATGAATTCTTTCCCGTTGCCGCAAAAATAGGGAGAATTCGGAGCTCGAAGACAGGGACGCGGAATGAGCGAAAGTGAAAGGTGGTTGTTGCGGCCAGAAGGTATCACGGGACACAGGGTGTATGTATTGGGTTTGCAGGCGTTCTATAGCTACCTACCTACCAAGCCAGCTGTTCCCCAAGCAGAATCTGAGCCCTGAGCAAGCTAATCGGGGTGCAGTAGAAAGGGCTTGCGAACCATCAAATGAGTTCACTTTCGATAGTGATAGCACAAACGTCACGTGTTCTGACTATGTCACGTGCTGTCACGTGGAGCCAAATATTAGAAGGGTATTGCGATCGTAGACCGGACGGGTCGTCTCGTTACAGTCAGTCATCAGCCCAGAGTAAAAAGGCCAGGCCTGCCCGCCCATGCGAAGATCGCTGGTCCTTCATGATGAAAATACCCGAGTCATGGCAGTGTCATCACCTGACTCGTGTCGAGCCTCAAAATCCTCTTTCGGTCAAGCGAGCTTCCACGCTTCAACATCACGGTCGCGACACACGCAACTATGAAGCAACCTTCTACGCCTTCCCCCTACAGATATAGTTCTAAAAATAAGACATGTCTGACACCACGACGATAGCATGCTGGCCTGCATGTGTCGACGCGATCGAATGGAGCTATGATGGCATTATCGCACTTGCGAGCGAGGAACAAGTCGAGCTTCTCGTGAGTGAACACACACGCAACATGCGAGCTACACAAGTTCAAATAAATCCAAGCTATAATACATGCTAACAGGTAACAAGTTCCCGCACACCAAGTCCAACGACACAGAGCATGACTTTTCCTCTTGGCATCACATTCCACTGGCCGTCTCATGGTTCACCGCAACAGAACTCCCGGAGAAGGAAGCTGGGCCTATATCTACCTACTCTGTTGGCGAGGAAGTGTCTACCAGCGCGCCCATATCGATAGCTTGGTCGCCGCCCGGGATCGCGAAGCATCGACGATGTGCGCTTGGCGTGTTGACATCGAGCTTGGTTCTGAGCATCTGGGCGAGTGAGGGGAAGATCGACGATGAAGTAAGCTGGAAGCGGAAGCTGGTACGCCTTCGCAATCGCCATGAATGGTATGCATGCTGAAATGAGCTTCGATAGATTATCAATGATGCGCTCGTGCTGTACTTCTCCAGTAATTTGAACGAGGTCGAAAGTACTTTGGTTCATGAAACCGTGGAAAAGATGCGTCTACGCACCCGCATAAGATGCTTTGCCTGGGCGCCTTCGCTGCCCAGCCCGGAACCTGCTGCTATCATCGGCACGCAGACTACGTGGGCTCAACCCATCGTTGCTGTCGCCAATGATGACAACCAGATCGCTTTTGTTGCTATCGATACGCCAGCCACGACTCTGGGCGCCGAGGAAGAATGGTCTGGGGAAGCTCTGAATCATTTCTCGGTCACTCCCGATTCCGAGAACGTGTTCGAGAGCGCTGACACGTTCGATGAGATAATGCAACAGCAGCGGCATGTCTCACGACTCGCGTGGAGCCCATGGACAGTACGGGGAGATTGGTATCACTCTGTCTTGGTGTACGCAACCAATGAAGATGTTCGTGCCAGGGTCATTACCTACAGCGGCGAGACCATTGGCATTGGCAACGATGAGGTTATCTATCCCGACATCAAGCTTCGATATGCCGGCCCGATGAAATGGTCGTCTAAAATCGAGGACGGCGACACAGTCACGCTTTCTCTGTTCAGCCTTACTAATGTAGTCATTTTGAAGATCTCCGCAGGGGATGCCGCAATCATAGCACGCGTGGAGCACGATCTAGACGGCCGCTGGGACGAGATGAGCGCAGCAGTCTGGGACCACACAGCAGAAGACCCAACCATCCACTTCGCATCACTTCAGGCAACATTAAGCTACACAAGTCGGCTCCAGTGCTCGAATAACTCTCTCACACCCATCTCCAACCATCCTCATTGGCGTGAACAACTATGGGATACACAGGCACTTTTCAGCGCTCAACACGAACTTGCAGGCAATGTTCGGAGCAAAGTCTGGGGTTTATCCACCTCTCCGCTCGGCGACTTCGTCGCAGCATGCAGCACAGTCCATCCGAGTGACATGATAGAATACGGTCCGCCAAACGACCGGCGCACTTCGATCGCCATATCCGGCCTACGAAACTATGACAAAGATGCCAAGCTCGAGACCCCAGCACAAAACTGCAGCGCAGAAGGCCTCGTATTTTCGCTCCGCAAATGGGCCGAGCGCACAGGAGACGGCAACGAGTCCGCCCCCAGCACTATCGATGAAGTGACCACCCAGCTATTCGCCCTGCATTCGAAACCTTCTTCCTCGAATTCAAACGGAGAATCTACCGCATCAGTCTCTACGACTGACATCCGCGCTCTTATCACACACATTAAACATACCCTCCTCTTCTTCCCTCCCACCCTCAAAAACCGCTTACACAACCTCGTCTCCCAAACCCTCGCCCCCTCACTCCCCACTGTCCTCCCTCGCACCCTCATTGCATACCGACTCGCAACTTTCACTTCCTCATTTCCTCCAGCACTCACCTGCGCCACACCGTTCTCCGCCGAGATTACGGAACACCACCGCCGCGTTGTGGCCCTCGTTGACACCATCATGGTAGAGGGAGATGAGGAGCGCGGCCAAGGGGTAGTGTCAGCGCATCCCTGCGACACCTGCAACTTCTGCGCAGCAGAGATCCCGCTCGAGGACCTGGACACCGCGTGGTGCACGAATGGGCACGAGTTCTCGCGGTGTGGGATTAGCTTTGTGGCTATTCAGCGGCCGAGGATCTCGAAGGCATGTGCGCTGTGCCGGACGCCGTATCTAAGTGAGGAGTTTGTTGGGGCGCAGGAACAAGACGAGGACGGTGGGAGGATGGAAGGGGAGGTTTCGCTGGCGCGAGCATTGTTCCTCGCATGCGATGTGTGTGTTTACTGCGGGGGGAAGTTCACGGGGTAGCCTGACGTAGCAAGCAACACAAAGTGCTGGATGATGCAAGAGTGTGCAACGCAGCCTCACAACGCGATATTCATCTACTCGATGCTCTGTTATGACGATCTTGCACAGGGATGTCGTGCGCTTCTCTAAAATAGGGCTAGGCGACCTCCGCGCAAAACGGACCCCACGCGGGAAGGATTCACTGCAAGATCCACAAGGCTGATCGACGGATCGTCTGCGGCGAACTCATCACGGGCGTTCTTCCCTTGAAACACATCCTCTCCGTCTGATTACGGTGCAGGCATACACGCGGACGTCGTGCACTCAGAGCGGTGTCGAACCGCGCGAGAAACACTTCACCGTTGAGGCTGGCGAAGTGTTCTGGAAACGCGCAATGTCCGGCAACATCATCACCGGTTCGGGCAAGCTGGACAGAATATGCATGAGGGCACCTGAAGTATGACAACAATAACTCTTCGCGCCTCAATAGATATAACACCTCGAGCAATACCACGGTGAATCGCCGAACAACGCTTCAGAGACCTCTTTCTCCTTCTCCCAACGCTAGTCATTCATTATCTTCTCCCTCCCTCGTAACCATGCGTTACACCCTCCTCCTCACCACCATCATCCCGGTGTCGCTGGCCGCACCCATCGCACCCATTCCACACAACCCCCAACCTCACCTCCCAGCACGCCTCAACAGCCGCGCTTTCTCCCCCCGTCAAGACCGCTACACCCAACCCGATGGCGGCTTTCCCGTGCCCTCCGTCGCACCCGCGCCAGGCGACCCGGCTCCTGGACGCTACTCTACGCCAGACGGCGGCTTCGCAGAGAGACAAGACGACACTATTCCCTCGGTTCCTGAACCGGATGTGACGCCTCCTGGTCCACCCCCGCCCCCAGAACCACCAGCACCAAACGCGACGCCTGTGCCCCCTCCTCCACCTCCAGCTCCGGAGCCACCTTCCCCCAAGGCGCCCTGGATCCCGCCTGTCGTCCCTGCCCCCACCGAAGATGCATCACCATTCCCGGGCGGCGGCTGGGTCATCGCCAGCCGTCAAGACCGCTATACCCAGCCTGACGGCGGGTTCTACGTCCCACCTGTCGCCCCTGCGCCCGTCGAGCAAACTCCTGGGCGCTACGACGCTCCCGATGGCGGCTGGGTAAAACGACAAGGCGCCGGGCCGGACGTTTGGAACCCGTCTGTGCCGGAAGCAGATGTCTGGGTCCCACCTGCGCCGACTGAAGTCTACGCTCCACCGATCGTTCCAGCACTAACGGAAGTGTACACTTCCCATTCCGTCCCTGCGCCGACAGAAGTCTACGCACCCCCGTTCATCCCCCGCCCTACTGAAGACGCTTCCCCGGACCTGAACGGCGGCTGGTCCATCGCCATCCGTCAGGACCGCTACACCCAGCCCGATGGCGGATTCTACGTCCCTCCTCCTCCGGCCGCGCCCGTCAACCCAGAACCTGCCCGTTATGACAGTCCAGACGGCGGATGGGCGAAGCGTCAGGAGCGGTACACGCAGCCTGATGGTGGATTTTATGTTGCTCCTGCGCCCGTTGCTCCTGCGCCAGTTGACACGGTTCCCGGGCGGTACGATGGACCGGATGGTGGGTGGAAGGCGTGAGATAGTCACACGCGCAGCGTTTGACATATGACGTGATGGGGTTGTGAAGGGGAGAGAGTTGATGGAGCGATCTAGAGAGGTAAACCTCGTGGTGGACTTGTAAGATAGGTATTAAAATAGGCTAGTGGCGTTGATCTACCATCCTTCTGCTTGTTCGCCTCGACCAATGCATCATACCCCCTCGTATCAGCCCAGTCCCTAAGCATGTCAAAGTCCCGACACGGGTGATACTGATGGAAATCCGTAAACTCGTGGCCCGTCTCTGGATCCACGTATTTCGGTAGCGGGGCGATGTCACCGTGCACTGTATCGTCTGGCGCAATGCATCGATACAGTGGTCTGAGGGAGTGAGTCGAGGTGTTAGTTTAAATTCGCTTTGGATATGTGCTGGAATTTGCGCAGTCTTACCGAGGTGGGTGTGGTGCCCCTGCAACGGGTGGTGGAGATTAGGGTGTAGTATTCGTAGTCGAGCGCTTTGCAGATGTAGTTCTACATCGTCTTAGTCGGTGTGAGGGTTTGGAGTCTGCGATGCGGGGCTTACGTACTCTTTCTCCATGACGACCAGGGTATTACAACCCCGTTTGAGTCGCTTACACTAGAAGGTCACCAGTAGACACGTCGGGGAAGAGAGGTAACAGAAAAATAGATAAGGTGAAGTGTAAAAAAACTTCATAAAATATGTCCTCCACAGATGACAGCTCAAGAACAAACTTAATAAGAAGTCTTAGAAAAAAGTAAAATCTATCTTGATGTAAAGTGGATACACGTGACTTACCTCACTAATCACCCTAACACCCCCTCTCCTCGCGGGCGCTCTAAGGGTACCCACGGGCGCCTCCCTATTGTCTTCCACAACCCTGGGATCCCCACATGTCATATCGATCGGCCCTGCGCAAGAGTCATTACGCTCTTGTTGGTAGAAGCGCGCTGTGTACTAGTGTTCGTATATGTAGGTTCCAGTTGTCATTGATAAACTTTATGAAGGGCGAGTCTTGCTGTCGTGGCTATTATTTTCTCTAGTATTACGTTTGATGGACCTGAGTGAGCCACTAGCGTATATGTGGTCACTCTAGGCAACCACAATTGTGAGTTCCTCGTACACATAATCTTTGCATCCGCCATCGATATCTTTCGCGTTCCTAATCTTTGATTATTTTCCCCTAAGCTCTCTATATCACCTACGTGTAAATGCATCAAAACATCGAAATGCGTATGTTTGAACAGCAATAATGCGGCCCCACTGGATTTCCGGGACCAACAAGTTCTGGTTTTGAAAGGGAATGACAGCGGGAAATTCAACGTTCCTCTATGTGGACCCAACGTCGAGGTTTGGTTCATCCAGTTCTTGATCACGACGGAGTAGCGAGGGCGTTGGAACGACAGGGGGAGGAGGCATCGGCTACAAACCTCCCGTTCGAATGGATTGGTGTTAGTGACGATTGCGCAACTGTGCGATTTCACGCAGGAGAGAAAAAATGGGGGTAGACACCGGATGGTATCTTGGCGTCATTCCACGGTGATGTTCACGCGAATAATAAGGAGACGTTGAAGCCTTTGGCTGAGGAAGAATACACGGTTGAGCGAGCGGAAGACGGAAATCGAATTTCATAACTGCACAGAGTGGCGAGTGTCGATATACTGGTATGGTAAAAAGAAGTATTACCTGGATGTTGAAGCCGCAGGCACAGCGAACCAGCATACTTATGAGGGACACGTCTGGAGAGTTACGAAAGGAAGATATGGTGAGGCGATTGCAAGTTTTGCGGCTGGGTCTGAGAAGAAGAGAGCGGTCATCGTGAAGGGGCTCACTGCTGCAAAGTCTCTAGTCGAGGCTCTTGCAAACCTCAAGCCCCGCGATCGTATAACGCCGGATGACTCGGGCGTCTTGGTGAGAGACAACAACGTCTGGCTCAGAGATACGAACGGCGACGAAATCAAGATGTCCACAACAGGAACGGAAGACAGATCTTTCAGCGATCCCGTCTACTCTTCGCCAAACAACAAATCCGCCGTTATATTTCAGTCCACACGAGGACAGGATCGCACAGTCTATCGAATCGAGTCGAGCCCTGATAATGAAGACCAGCCCCGCTTGCACCAGTTTCAATACCTTAAGCCCAGTGATAGCATAGCCATTGACCGTCCCCGAATGTTCGATCTGGAGAACAAACGCGAGATTCCCACCGATGGCACGCTATTCGAGAACCCGTACAAGCTCTATTCACTCAAAGATGGGTGGAATGTAGAGGCTACAGAGTTTCGCTTCGTGTATAATCAAAGAGGGCACCAGATCCTACGTATAGTCGGTATCAACAACCAAGGAAACGTGCGAGTTTTGATCGAAGAAAGGAGTAACACATTCATCGACTACTCTAACAAGCTGTATTACAAGGAGCTTATCAAATCGAACTCAAACGAGCTGGTTTGGGCCAGCGACCGCGACGGCTGGAACCATCTCTATCTCTACGACATGGAAAGCGGAAAGTTAAAGAACCAGATCACAAAAGGAGCATGGGTGGTTCGTTCTGTGGAATATATAGATGAAGAGAAGCGGCAAATATGGATCAAGGTACTTGGTGTTGTGCGAGGCCAGGACCCGTACTATGCCCATCTCGCGCGGGTGAACTTCGATGATTCAGGCTTTACTGTTGTAACAAACAGGTAGGAAAGTGACTAGCGCGCTTGTAGCCACAAACAAAGAATATCAGGTTCAACACTTAATCACAGTTTGGTACGCTGCATATTCAGTACATGAGTTGATTGTTCTCCACCTCATGTCTTGTTACTGTAGAATCCTCGCAAGTTTGCATCACTAGCAAAAGTTCCTCTCCCTTTTATAAAAGACTTCCCCCCATAAACTCCCTTCCGAACCCGCCTTAACTCTCAAATTCCCAAACGTATTGCCTATCTTCCCCACCATGAATCATCCAACATCACACAGCCATTTTCAGCAGCGACAAGACTACTTAGTCGAGCTACAACTCCGCGCCCATGTCGAAGCCCTCATCATCAGTACTTCTCCTTCCCCCTCGCCACACCCACACCCACACCCACACCCCGCTAACCTCCCTAGCCATGGCCAAAGCAATCACCGCCCCCACCCCCACCACGAACCCCGCTTCTACTCTCACAGCGTAGTCGTCACCGGCACAAACCGCGTAAACGAACGTCAAGAGACCTGGACCACCTACAAAGCCGTGCTGATCGGTTACACCGAGCCAGACTCCGGAGATTGGGAAATGATTCACGAAAGCACAAACTTCTGGCAGCCGCTGCAGGCGCTCGAGGATCTGTGGAGCAGGACACAACGACGCATGGATGAAATACTAGGTGAGGGGACCCCAGTGCGCACAGGCGACTTCTGATGTGGGTATGTATAGCGCAGTTGAAGACAGGAGAGTCATATGGTGAGGTGATCAGGGGAGATACGGACTCTTCTTCGGAAGAGCATGAAGAGGGGGCCGCTGAGTCTTTGGGAGTCGGGTATGGAGTTGATCCTCAGGGGGTTAGAGATGGAAACTGAGTGGAAGGGCGTGAACATGTGCGGATTAATGGGAGTAAGTGATGCTGGGCGGGGCAATGTGAGAGAGTAGCGCAACTCCAATGCATGATCCCGTCGTTTGTTTGCGGCAGTCCGTATTGGCAGAGGACAGCGAACACCTCCCAAGGATTTATAGAGACTCATACTGATGAACTCAATGGCTAAAAAATTTGACTGGGCCAAGAATGTCGTCTTTCCTCTCAGCGAAATACCACATTAGTTGCTGGGAACCGCCTGGCCTCGGGGGTACCCTTTCCGTACACACCACAGAACGACAAACTAGCTGCATGCAAGGTCATCTCGATATCAAATTTTGCCTCATAGAATTCCTTCCCGTCCTTCCATATTGTCGGAATGAAAAGACCTTCAAGGTCAATTTTGAACTCTGCAATCTCCCACACACCTATGATAACATGAGCAACTCAGGAAACGCCTAGTCGAGTTGATTGACTTACTTGCGTCATCTTTGTATGTGCTTGGAATTCTCTTCTCGCATGTGTATATGTGTACGATTGGTGCGCACGCCTCGTGCGCCGGAATTCCGCGCTGCACTTTCGCCATCTTGCAAAAGTTGAACGATATTGGTTCGCCGTCGGGGATGCTCTCACCCTTATATCAATGTCAACTAAAGTGCTGGAGTTGGGATATAGCCAGCCCCAAAGTCATATAATATGAAAGCAGGATAGTTCACGTACCATTTTCGCAAACCATTTGATCTTCTCAATCTTGTCTCCGTCGTCTCGCACTTTTCTGTGCTTCAAAGTTAGTAAGTTACCAAAGCCGCTCGGTTAAAAGGGATACTTGCCTCCGGCTCTGCGGGTCTGTGCCTTCTTCAAAATCGTAGTAGGCTGAAGTGCCATAGTGCCTGCCCGCAAGACGAGACACTACTTCTGTTCTGGCAGAAATGACATTGAAACCACCGTCATCATCAGGCTCGCGAGTTCTTCCCAGTCCAACCAGACCAGCGACTAAGGCTCCACGAGCGATAGCAGTGTCACTGTGAAAAGTCAGCCATGGTTCAATGGAACTCCTCAGAAGAACATCTTGGGAGACTTACCTGTTATCAATCAGCTGAACTTTGATTTTTTTCCTGACGACAGCGTCGATCTGTTCAAGCCTTTTCTTAAGGTACGGATTTTTGCCGAAACCACCAGCCAGTAATACCGCCGTTACGGGCCCACGGGTGTTGTTTATCTGATCACGAACGAGACCCTCAACTTTTGAGATGACTTCATCGAAAACATACTTGCGCAGCTCTTCCGTCGTCAGAGTAAGAAAGTTCCGGAACACACCGTGGCGCCTGCTCTCCGCCAGGCCCTGTATTCTGATGATATGTTCATCCCTGCTCTCGCCGGTGAAGTTGGGTTTTATCTTATCTTCAAAAACCCTCGATGCTTCAATCATGAAATCTGGGTTCCATCCGTGGTATTCTTTCAACTTCTTCTCGAGGTATGCCTGGAAAATCCTATTCAAAAAATTGCTCCCGCAGAGGCCCCCGGATCCAGTCGCAGCGCCGGCAAGTTTACAGTGGATTGGGTCGCGCTTAAGCGATTCTATGGTGTAAGAAGCGAGGTCAACAGTTCTGTGAGGTACATAGTCAGCTTCTGCATCGCAAGTCACAATGTAGCACATGTATCAGGGAAACCTACCCTCCACCAGCATCGCATATGACGAATGTGTCGCCTTCGTTCATCCAAATCATCTCCTGGATAGCGTATATGCAAGCAGCTTCAGGCTCTGGAATGATCTGAAGCTGGCTGCCTTCACCCATATCAGCTCTCTCGGCACATAGACGTGTCTTCTCTTGCTCAGCGTGGTCCCAAAGAGCTGGCACAGTGATGATATAATCTCTCGGACACTGAGCTACATCTTCGTCGTGGTGGGTACTGAAGAACTGATCCACAGCACCCTTAATGCTGCTGAGATAGTTGACGACGAGGTTCATGCATTCGTCACCCTTGACAGCAGGCAGGGCCGTCTGGCTCTTGTACTTGCGTATCAGTTCTGATTCTCGAGCCCGACGCTCTTCGAAATCGTTGCATAGCCCTAGTTTGAACCATTCGTGGATTCTGTTCCCGCGTTCAACATGTTGTTGGGCCCGAAAACCCCATACATATGCCCCGGTCGTGCCATCATTGTCGTATCGAAGAACTCTATGAGAAATCAGTAATGTACTGTCACCATGGAATTAAGTATGTAGTTACGTGGGGACCTTTTCTTCTGTCATATCTCCTCCGTTTCCCCAGGATGTCAAGAGCTTCTGTACAGCTGGCTGCAGTATTGAAAATATCGCATCAGTCAATCTGCCTTTAGGCTTGTGCATCGATGCTTCAACTTACATTGAGTATGTTGGCGTAGGCAACAGATGTGAAAGTGGTTCCTGAAGTGTCGGTTATTACCAGTGTTGCTCGTGTTCCACGAAAAAGTCATACCGAAATCAACTGCGACAACGATCCTCATCCGACTCTGACTTGCAATCTCTCCATCTCGCGTCGGAAGAGGGAACGGACGATCTCCGACCATATTGAGCAGGCTGTTGGGTCTCTAGGTTGGCGAAGTTGCGATACCACAAGGTCTTCTCCGATGAACTAACAAGTCTTTCAGCGTACAAAAACAAAAGCAATGCAAGCAAGCCTGTGCAGGGAGAAGAGGCTGATGTTCGTGGCTACCCAGGCTAAAAGTCAATAGACGACCATATGGGCTGACCTTTATCTGCTCTTCGGGCTTTACATGAACAATCGTATTACTGGAAGGGGGTTTTAGCATCAGGAAAGTTCCGGGCCGGAGAACACCGCCGGCAGTCTGACAAATTTGTCCAAGCTAATCAGCGACAGCCACATAAGCACGATGCGACCCCTGCAAAATGCTTGCCTTCTCTCAGCCTCGGGTTTTTACAATTTTCATTCTCACCACCGCGATGTTCTCGTAACCTGCAGCTTTATAACGTTGCAGTATTGGCCTGAACCTTCATCGCTAGCGTCGTGCGTCCTCCTACACGGCATTCGCACTCTAGTCCCGCAGCGTCGAACTCCGGTTCTTGCAAATTGTGGAAAAGTACCTTAGAAAACCCGCCATGTCTTCTGATCTAGATGTCAGAATGGATGAGCAGTCAGATCTAGCCGCGAGCGAGATTCGAAGCCTGAGAAATCAGACTGCAGTACTTCAGGACAAACTAGATCGGTCTGTGGCGAAGATTATGAGGCTGCAAGGTGGCATCGATCAGATCACAGATGGAGACGTGAAGAAGCGATTCGAGGGTGTTTTTAGCGCGATCCAGGACTGGGTGTCAGAAATTGAACTGGACCTCATGCGGCACTCTCGAGACTTTCGGGACGTTTTTCAAGAGATATTGCGCCAGGAAGAACAAGAGGCACTGCTATTGAGCCTTGGCTTTCGCGCACAGAACGAGGATGAAAATGGCCGGCCAATATGGGACCCCATCAGCATGGAATATGTAGATATGCGGTGGCTGGGCACTCTCGACACTTGCATCAACGTTATCCTCTCCCGCGTCATTTGGTGTCGTCTGCGCCATCGGATATTCTACTCACTCTACCCTGTTGGACTGAACGAGCCCGCACAAGAGGGACTCGACTATATCATTCAAGCCATAGAAGATGGCAATGATGGGGAAACCAAGATCGGTTCGTACACATCGTCAACATACACAAATGTCATCGAATAGATGTTGATAATGAATAGAAGCTGAAGCAGTTTTTCGAGCCAACAAGTGGAGGGCAGAGTCAATGGCGATACTAGTATCTACCAAAAGGTTCCGGAAAGATAAGGACTCAGATATGCAAGACCTTCTCGAAGATCTTCAAGATGATCTAACGTCTTGGCCAACCCTGATCGATACTGAGACGCTCAACAGACACATTGAACGTCTTGAGATCAATGTGATTGGCCCGGCTGTTGAACTGAAACAGACTATAGCCTGTTCCTTGGCCGAGTATTGCCTAGTCGAGCCTCAAGGAGAGACACTGAAGGCCGCCCGAGATGATGATCGCCCTTGGGAATACATTTCCAAAGACATTGTTGAGTGGAGAGACAGAGATCCTTCCGAAACATACGGAGACATGTTCCGACTTTTTCCCGGCGTTTACCGAAAGGGAATGAAAGATGCAGAGGATGTGGTATTGGTCAAACCAACTTTGCTTGTGTTGAACAGAGAAACGATTGGCATGTTACAGGAGTATAGAAAATCCAATGGCTCGACTCAACATAGGCGACAAAGAAGCCCAGGGAAGGTTGGAATGGCACACTCCCGAAAGTCCTCACAGCCCCCTCCTTCTTCGCGCTCTTCGACGACAAGATCCAAAAACGATCGACGCACTCCTCATAGTCAGCGAGATGAGTCCTATCCAGATTCGAGCGGCTGGGATCGAGTTGTCCGAGGCTGGGATCGGATTCTCCGTACTCCAAAACCGAAGGGATCCGTGCACGACAAAAGGTTGGAAGAAAATCCGGCCTCGGATACAAAAGCTCGTCTCCATCGCCGCGCGACCGAGGATTATGAGTTCAGAGAAACCCTGCCGAGGGAGGTCAAAGGGAAAGAAAAGCGATCCAAGCGAGCTGACCCGACACCTGTGTCTTCGCGCAAGCCAAGCTTGAGCCAACCCCGTCCGGAAGCTGCGATCCCACCTAGTCCACCGAGCGAGTACTCTGCAGGACTAACAGCACAAACGCTCCAACATGAGGTCGAACGAGAGTACCGTGAGGGACATGGTACACTTGTAGACAATGAAACAAATTTCCCTATTCCACCGACCCGAAGAAGAGAGGGAGAAGAAGTAGAGAGTGGTAACATCGACTCACCGGTTGAGATGTACTCCATTCTCGAAACAGGAATGCGGACCAATGCGCAATACATAACAGCAGAACCCGGACAACTAGTCCGTTCCCCTGGGCAAGGGCACTCACTAAGGGATCACCCAAATTCTGAGGGGTTCCGGAAGGTGAGGTCCCAGTACCATAGATATTCTACAACATGATATAAAGCTTGATGTGTCATTGAATAGCCTTAGAAGCCTGAGAATAAACGCACTAGCATCCAAACATAGCTCTGAGTCTAGCAACCGTGTTGGCAGGACTGGATTGTGAATGGACACAAAGTATACATTAACATCTCGCAACTCTAACCAACATTAAAACCTCCAGAAGACTCTGATCCTGGCCTATTTCCAGGTTTATGCACCGCTTCGCTACCCTCCTGTCCATCACGCTGCTTAGGCTGAGCTGGTTGTCCCGCGGCTACCGTATTTCCTGTGTCGCCACCAACGTTGAATGCCCCGTCATTGCCTTGAGCTGTCGCATTGCCTCCGCCATATTGGCCCTCCACCGCATTGAAACCACCACTGCTGGGCTGAAATGCGACTCGACTCGGCCCTTGACTTCCCATAGGACGCTCGTGTCGGAGGATGCCCCGTTCCCTTCGTGAAGGGCCGGGAATGAAAAGCGCTTGATCATGCGGTGCTTCAGGGATAGTTGGTCTCCTGCCTTCATGTTCGCGTGCGCGGCTGCGCCGTCTACTGTTTTTTCTACTGTCGATGTTGAAGCCGCCGTCGGGTCTCGGCGGGATATCTGCGCGGCTCGGCCTTCTACTTCCAATGTTGAAGGTGCCGTCAGGCGGCAGGTGCCCATGTGGAGGATCGAGTCTTCGGCTCTCTTGTTCGTTGGGTGCATTGAAACCGCCATCCGGATCTGTCGGAGGGGGTTCGACTGGACCCTTCTCGGAGTCACTACTCGATGTGGAGGAGCTACTGTCGCTCCATGTGTCGGTTTTCCTTGAAGTACAGCAAAATATAAGACCTAATAATAACAGAATCACCACGAAGAGTGATACTATAATGGCAATGGTATCGTTCTGTTGGACCATAATGATATGTCGCAGGCGCATTCGGACGTCGCACACATCCCTGAGGATTCAAAGGCGGAGCAGGCAGATCACGAGGGCTTTTCAATTAGACAGTTTGGTTATTTTACAAGCGTAATTACCAACCACCCCAAGAAGCTCTGCAAGGCAAATTGCATTGCCCGTATCTAGGTATTCTGGGCGAGAAGGCAATACGAGCGCAGAGCGAGCTCCGGTGAGTTGAGATAGCACCTGCTGCATATCGCAGGAACTATCAGGGGGAGTCGAACCGTTCCGATCCATTCAACCATCCCGACAGGCTCGAGTCTACTGTAGGTAGTCCAATAATGCTGTATTGCCAAAGGTCGAGTCAGCATCGAGGACCAATGGAACGAGATCAGCTATCGCGTCACCTCGCTTGAGAAAAGAGCTTGATGCAAGCACCATGTTACGGCTGAGAAAACACGCCGGAAATGGACGAGATAAGACTTGCCCCGCTTCTTGTACTCCCCGGGGGCCAACTATCATTCGACGACCCGAGAAGTTGGGCCCGGGATCATGCCACTGTGCGGCACAGTCAATGGACTCTGGAGGGATCCGGAGCTGACGGAAAAACCGGCCCGATGGTGTGCAATCTGCAGCCGAGACCGAGTCGCCCCGTAGCACTCGGCGTTCTCGGCGGACCATTCCCGTGAAGTGGTATTTGTGATGATTTTCTAATTATTAACACATAACACGAATCACGAAGTGATGTCATGTAAAGTGGTAGATAAAGATACGGACTGCCACTTCTGCCTAGTAGTAACGCATAACGAAGAGTTGTAGATATGCAGACAAAGGATAAGGTAAGTAAGCAAGGCTAAAGTGGTATTTTAAACCTATAGTAGATATCAGATTGTTGTCCTTCATGGATCCTCCAAAATTGAACAACGGTTTGGTGCTTAACACTATAAGTTCTCGGCTTGAAGACGTCTATCTTTGAAAGTGAACCTCTCAAGTACGGATCAGGAGTCTGTTGAGGCTGGATAAGCCGAGGCGGAGACATTCACCCCAACCTCCCTTCAGGCACCTTCTTTTCACTCACGTGCTTTAGAAAAACACTCAAGAGCCAATCAGAGAGCTGTGCTAATATCGAAAGCCAACTTTGATAGGCTTAGCAACCACATGACTAAGAACGATCCACCGGTGCTCCCAAGATAGCATCAAAAGCCTCCCTATACATCTACCATCGACGCGCCGTCCCTTCACGGAGCCAAACTACCAAGAAATTGCTGGCTATATCTGCCTCTACACCCATGCAGCCTGACTCAAATTGACCACGTTCCGAAGAACCCCACGCAAATGCCCACGCGCCGCTTTTTGTGCGAGCCCAAACCACCAAACAACCTATCACATACCTCACCACACCCCCTAAAAACTCCCAGCCCCCTTATACCTCTAATTATACCCCCTGTCACACACAGCCCCCTCATCACACCCCTCACATCCCACCACCCCAGTCCCTACGTCCAACACCTCCCCCTCCCCCCTTCCTACCAGTCCTTCCACGCACGCCCCCACCCACGTACCACCAGTAGCACGCTCTCCGGGAATACACTACTAGACCCGAGCTACCACGACGAGTGGATCGGTGTGTGAAGGAATTCGCTGGATTCGTAGAGGTGCGTGGAGATGCTAGGAGGGTAGACGAGGCTGAATCTATAGTGCTGGCTGGAATGGGAGAGATATCGTCCGTAACTGAGTGAAGTAGGGAAACTTGAGAAGGGAGCGCCTCGTTTGCGAGCCCCAGCAGTGTTCTAAGCTGGACGGATCCACTGTCCCATGAATTTCAGAGTCGTCAAGTCAGTAGAAGTAATTTTGATGTTATTATTCCGTTTACTGCGTGATACGATAAGCGTGGAAGAGTCGGCCTGAACGAGTCGTAACACTCGTCATGCCCACCCATTACTCATCTTGGAACTACCCAGCTAATCAACCGCCTTCAGTATCCCAACGGGAACAATACGCAGCTGCCAATACCAATGCCACAGAAGAAGAAAAGAAAGGGTATCAATGCCCACCCGCCCCTCACTGCATTTCCTCTGTCTTCGCCCTCTTCCCATCCGCAGTGTCCTTCTCAACCTCCAATTTCCGCTTGCCCGACGCTCCCGCCGCAGACGACGACGCTGCAGGCTTCTCCTTCTTCTTCGTCTTAACGAGGCCAGAGATATCGTTTGCGGATTTTGTCGCCTCGGCGAGCGCGGCCTTTTGCGTCGCGGGGTCTGCGCCCAGGAGGCCGCCGAGCAGGCCTTGGAAGACGGACTGGTCGACGGTGTCGAACTTTTGCTTTGTAGGGTCTTCTTTGAGGTCCGCGAGCTGTGCGATGTTAGTATGGGGGTAGTGTACAAGGGAGGTTGAGGGGGTGGACTGTGACTTACCCGTGTCTTTAGATCTTCCAACATACTCTTCTTGTCTGCGAGCTCGGCCTCGAGCTCCCTTTTCCGCTCGGGGGTGAAGGTCTCCGATGAAAGGGACTCTTCTGCTTTTTTCAAGTGCGCTTCCTGGTTTTGGATGGCGAGCTCGGTCTGCTTGCTTGCTTCGTTGCGCAAGTCCCAGTCCACGACGTCTTCTTGCTGCTTCTCAGCGTCTTCGGGGGTGGCTTCCTTGTTGGCCTGCTGTTCGCGGATTTTCGCCATGGATGCAAACTCGAGGGCTAGCGACAGTGTGTAGTGAGCCGATGTCACCTGCTCGTGCCCGAACGGATGTAGGTCTTCCAGCAGCTCGAGGGAAGTACGTGCATCTGGTATCGCATCATGGAAGCGCTCGTTCTCAAAAGAAAGGTCGACCAGGAAGCCGTAAATATCTGCAAGTTTCGTCTTGATTGCACGGGCTTCTGGTTTGAGCTCGGCCTTGCCCTTGCCTTTGCCCTTGTCTGCGCTGTCGCTGCCATCGAGTGCTTCCAGCTGCTTGTGATACAATACGCGCGCGATCTCGAACATCTCGAATGCATCCCCAAAGTCGTCCTGCTCTTCCTCCTGGCCCTCTTCGCCCTCGCCATCGTCCTCTTCCTCGTCCGAGTCGTCCCAATTTTCCATGCCGGTCAGCTGGAAAAACGGCTTCGACTCGACGGTCTGCTCCTTCCCTGCTGCTGCTGGTGCGCCGTTGGTCGCTGTGCTGCCCTCTGCCAGGATAGTCTCCTCCTTCACTTTCTTCGCCTTGGGTTTCTTCTTCTCCTCCTGTGCGACCCTGGTGCCCAAGACATCGCTCTTAGCGATTGCGACCTTGTAGAGCGCGCGGCCGTAGTTGAAGAGCAGCTCTGCGTTCTCGGGCGCCATTTCGCCGTTAAGCTTGGACTGAATCTCGGCGGCGTCGGCATAGTGGTCGGCTGCGGCGGAGAAGTTTTTGAGCGAGTACTGGAGAGAGGCGGCCTGGGTGAGCTCGTCGAGTTTCTCCTTGGTTGCGGGGAGCTCTCCCGTGTCTGCGGCGGTATCGTTTGTAGGTTTGGCCATTTTGTTGGATTGTCACGATATGTTTAGCGCGAAAGTGATCTGGTGTGTGGTTTGTCGGTGAGAGTGATGTTGTTCAGATGCGACTCGGCGGCGGGCGCAAACGTGGAAGTGAGGGCTGACGTCCGTGCACACGCGCAGCCGCGACCCGCGTCGACGCGTAAATTACTCGGCCATGGACGTGACATTCGAACACTCGACATCGTAGTATCCCGTCTCAACGACACCCAGACATAATGGCCACCGCAAGACGACCGGAGAAGCCCTCGGCCATTCCTCCGAACCTAATTCCCTCTTCATCGCCCGCGTTCGGCACGCCCGTTCATCCCATAAACCCCCGCCGGACCGCGCCTATACGCGCCCCGCCTGCGCTCAAACCTCCCGTGCGGGCCACCGTACTCCCCATCGAGCTGCCACCGGCAACACTACGACCTCTCGCTTTCCGGACATTCACCAAAAAATACAATCTAACCCTCACATCCTCGGCGCTATCGGCATTAGCGAGTTTCATTGGGAAGCACTGCGGGGCGGGATGGCGCGAAGAAGGGCTCGCGGAGAAGGTGCTGGAGGAGGTCGCAAAGGGTTGGAAGAAGGATAATGGGCAGGTCATTGTGGAAGGCGACGGTGAGGTGTTGAAGAGAATATTGAAGGCACTCGAAGGGTCTATGAGCGGAGGACGGATCGCAAATGCTTCGAATCTGGGCAGGCAGAGCAGCTTCAACTTTGGACCAGATGCAAACATGAATGGCGCGCCGAGCTTGGAGAGCAGACCTTCATTTGATCACAACACCAGTTTTGGCATGTCGAACTTGGACGTCGCGGACAAAGATGAGGAAGAGGAGACACTGAAGGACCCGCGCGAGTGGATCAAGGTCATCGGAGCGTTCGAGCAGCCCAAGTTGGTGTACAACGTGTCCAAGAAGCACTTCGATAGGTGAGTCGTTTCATTACGTTCGAAGAGCACCATTGACTAGAGCAGGTCAACAACCAAGCCCTCGCTCTTCCCGGATCCGTCACACAAGACCGACCTCTTCAGACAACGCTACCATACAGTACACCAACGCATACTCCGGAATGAGACCTTCCAAGCACCTACTTTCTCCGCAGCTCGGTCAGCCACGCTCAGCAGAACAGGCTCAGTTGCTGTCTCCGGCATGAACACAATCACCCCTGTTGCGAATCTCCTCGGCCGGAGTGGAAGCACCCATCTCCTCCTCGGCATGATAACAATCTCGCCAACTGGCACTCTCACGCTCTCCGATCTCACAGGCACAATAGCTCTGGACATCCAACACGCTCGACCTATCCCAGAAGACGGCACGTTCTTTGCACCTGGCATGATAGTCCTTGTAGACGGCAGCTACGAGGAGAACCATGGTGACCCGACCGCCGGCTCAAGCACCACCCTTGGCGGCACAGGTGGAATTGGAGGCACGATAGGGGGAAAGTTCATAGGGTTTTCCGTCGGCCATCCGCCCTGCGAACGAAGGACAGAAACCCTCGGAGGCGGGGACGAGATTGAGAAGAACAGCAAAGGAGGCCCTGCATTCGGTTGGACAGACTTTCTGGGCGTGGGTTCCGAACGTGCAACAGGCCCGCGAATGAACCGCATAGCCTCAAAACTGCTCACGCCAGAGAAAGCACACAACGTCGTTGTCGCCTCAGACCTCCACCTCGACGTACCCTCCGCACTAACCGCACTACGAACCCTCCTCCGCACGTACTCACCCACTCCCGACGAAGCCGCTCCCATCTACCCCCTCGCCATCGTCCTAATGGGCAACTTCTCCTCGAAAGCTACCCTCGCCGGCGTCCCCGGCGCCGGCTCCATAGAATACAAGGAGCACTTCGACGCCCTCGCCTCAGTCCTCTCCGAGTTCCCCCAAGTCCTCGCGCACACCAGCCTCGTGCTCGTCCCCGGCGACAATGACGCCTGGCCCAGCGCCTTCTCCGCCGGCGCAGCCACGCCGCTCCCCAGAAAACAGATTCCCGAGCTCTTCACCAGCCGCATCCGCCGCGCCGTCCGCGAGGCCAACAGCGAGGTGTGGGGCCTGGGAAAGAAATCCGGGAAGGAAGGCGAGGTTATCTGGACGAGCAATCCCTCGCGGCTGACGTGGTTTGGTGTCAAGGGGGAGATGGCGATCCTCCGCGACGACGTGCTCGGCCGCCTGCACCGCACAAGTATCCGCTTCAACAAGCCTGACGCAGACATCGACGCCGATCTCGAAGAGCTGGAGGCCATGGACGTCGACCAGCCCACGCAGCTCGAGCCCACGCCCGCGCCCCAGGCCCAAACACAGGCCCAAATTGACAGCGACACGCTCACCGCGCGCGCCCTCACCCGTACGCTCCTCTCGCAGTCACATCTCTCCCCCTTCCCGCTCAGCGTGCGCCCGTTGCACTGGGACTTTGCACACGCACTGAACTTGTATCCCCTGCCGAGCGCCGTGGTCGTGGCCGACAGCGAGGCCCCGGCGTTCGTGGTCAAGTACTGCGGGTGCACGGTTATGAATCCGGGGCCGATTGATGGGAGTGAGGGGCGCCGGGGGAGGGAAGGACGGGCGAGGTGGGTAGAGTTTGATATCAGGGCTGGGGTTGGGGTTGTGAGAACGGAGGGGTAGGGGTGTTGGGAGAGTGTGGGCATGAGATGGCGTTGGATTATATCGTTGATTTTTCTGGGCGGGAAGCCCTGCGATGACGTCTATTATGCAGCGGGCTCTTGTTTATGTCTATTGAGCAGTTCACCACGTCGCCTGTGCGTTTTCATCGATCCCCTTCCTGTCCAACACGTAGTGCTGGTCCGCAAGTCCCGTCATCCTCGCACCAAATTTCTCCTCCGGCCCAACTAACCTCACGCTACACCTCTGCCGCGAATCAATCAGCACCGGCACCGCTCCTGCAAACCCACACCACGGCCCAAGGTTCCGCCCCTTTTTCATGAACTGCTGCAACTGCAAGATCTCCGCCTCAACCCACTCAAACCTGGTGTGCATACCCCGTCTAATCGTCTCTCTCGAAAGCACTTAAAAGGGGCTAAGAGCGTTAGATTAGGCATTAAGAAGAAGACGCAGGAGTGGTCATTATGTTTGACAGAGGTTGAGACTGTTTTTTTCCGGTACCAGAACCGTTCAGTTCTAGATGTGTTGATCTCTAGGTCTTCGCTTGGAGAGGTGAATCCTGTAACCAATCCAAATATTGCTTTTCCCGGCACGTGGGGTTAGAGTCTGTGTGAGTTCAGACACAATAGCTTGATATCTGTTGCATATCTCGGCTGGGCGACATTGAGGGGTTTTCCCTAGAACAACAGCCATTGAAATTTAATGTATAAATTGATTATCTTGCAAGACGTTGTGCTTTTGAAGCCTCAACAATCACTACCCTCGTCCCTATATGCGGCAGGGAGAATTACCGACAGCTCGGCTATCAATATTTGCATCGTCGTCGTCATCAGTGTTGCGAACAAAGAAAGCCGTGTTGGTAAGGTAGCATATGCTTGTGACACTTGCACGCTACGGGATATATGAAGTGGATGGACCACAAATAAAGGCCACAGGTAAGTTAAACGACTGGCAGCGCCAAAAGATAACACCGAAGTACCTGACAATTACCCGCGCCTAATACCATCATCTCCAGTGTAAACGTAGCTCTCCAACCCCTTGATATGTATCTGCCCCCAACAAATCCTCCCGACACACCCACCTTCCCCCAACATCTACACCATCGCCCTCGGTCTCAGCCTCTTCCTCAACCACCCCCCACGCCTCCTCTCCCCCGTCTTAAACTCATGACAACACACCCCCTCCCCCTCTACATCCCCACCCACCCCATCACCCCTCCTTCCCTCTTCCCCACACACAGCTTCATGCACAACCCACGCCCACCTATCCACGTCCCACCCCCCCTAACATCCCAACCTCCCAACACGCCGCCTACCGCGGCCACCTCGCAACCCTCCACTCCACCCACCTCCTCACCCCTTCGCCCTCTTTATCCAGTAAGCCCGCTGCATGGAATCTGCGCAGCCCGTCGCGTAGCGCTGTGCGCGTGCGCTCGTGGGCGAGGCGTGCCGCGATGGAAGGGAAGGTGGCGCCGGATTGGAGGAGGGCGAAGATTGTGGTTTCGAGGGCGCGGTGGTAGGGGTTGGTTGGACTGTCGAGGAGGGTGGGGAAGCGTGTGCAGAGGTGGTGGGAGGTGTGGGTGTGGTCGTGGTTGTGTTGGTGGCTGCATTGTAGAGATGTGTGGTTTGGTTGATTGATTAGTGTGGTAGAAGTAGGACTCGGAGATCTAGGTTGGGGTGCTGATGGTAGGGATCATGTGGGGTTCAGTGGTTAAGAGGTTGCGATGTTTGCGGATGTTATCTGTGTTGGGGGCGTGAATGATGTGTCTGCGGCGCTGGGCTTACAGTGAAGGTCAGCGTGTGATGGCTTGAATGGCATGGCCACCTTGTGACTTCAACATGTTGCTACTTCTGCATATGTAAAAAGACTTCAACGGGGCGGTTAGAACCGTCGGCAAGATTTGACGCTGGGCGGTGAGCGAGGTGGGGATCAACAGGTGAGTAGGAGCTTCTTTTAAATTCACTCAGCTGGTTTATGATTTCAAAAGGCCTAGATTGACTGTTAACACTGTTTTTTCGGAAAGCTTTGTGGCCTTGTATCTAGCCTGCGGAATTTTACGGACCGGAGAGACAAATATGTTACGCCGCGCCAGCTCTAGTACATTCACTACTGGACGAAAGCCTACTAGCCAAGCAATAGAGCATGGTGTGCTGAAACAACCTTGTTCTGACACCCGAGAGCTTCGCTGGTCTCTCCAACCTTGGTGTGATATTGCCTGTTGGGATTTGTTACGCTTTCGATGGACGGGCGAACGGGTATTCTCGTGGTGAAGGAATTGTGTGTCTGATTATCAAACCTTTGAAAACAACGCTAATGGACGTAAATCCAGTACGAGCAATCGTTCGTGATACTGGTGTTAGCTCCAATGACCGAACTTCCTCGATCACGCGACCGAGACTCAACGCGTGGTAGAGCTTATGCATAACACACATGAGCGTATTGGACTTGATCCACGCTTGAATTATTACGTTGAAGCTCATGCAACATAGTTCATCAGGATCCAATGTCCTTCCAGAGGTTTTTTGTGCGAACAAGATCGACGTCATATTCCGGCACTGGCTCAATGATCCCATCATCTGGAACACCATGCCGTGGGGAGGGCAACCCTCATGTGGCACTTTCGAAGAGTTGTAGGGTCACGCTCCCGGGATCTACTCGTCGCTTCCGAAATTACTCTTCTTTAGGCGTGGAGATCATAATTCGATCTATTTATGGTCGGTTTTGATTTGAGGTGCCAATATATCCACCGGAAAACCACGACCGCGTTTCCGATATATGAAGCGCCGGCGCGTCATGACCAGATATGCACCCCAGAAAGTGGCGATGGAAAAATAGTTCTTAATTGAAGCTTAATTGCAGCATTAGTTTGGGCCTACAAATAGTGAAGTTGGGCGCCTTTTATGAGCCTTGTGTTCTCACCTGTGCTTTCTCACTCGACCGACAGGACACTGCTCGCACGATGCTCCGCCAAATCGCTCTCTTCGCCCTTGCGGCACTTCCGTTCTCCCTTGCTCAAGTCACTGAAGGTTTCGAGAATGGATGGGACACGACTGCTTGGCCGACCTACGCTCTTGATTGCAGCCAGGGTGGCTCAGTCGCGCTTGATACTACGACCGCCCACAGCGGCAAGAATTCGATCAAAGTTACCGGTGCAGGCGGCTACTGTGGACACATTTTCGTCGGCACGACCAAGGTTCCCAGCAGCGGCGACATCTACGTCAGGACTTGGCTGTGAGTCCTTACCATACGTCTACAACGTGCCATAAGTACTAATCTTCCGTGTCTTATAGCAAAGCCTCAAAAGCCCTGACCGACTCTCACGTCTCTTTCATCACCATGCCTGACTCCGCACAAGGATCCAAGAAGCACCTTCGCATCGGCGGCCAATCCAAGATCCTCATGTACAACCGCGAGTCCGACGACGCGACTCTCCCCGACCTGTCGCCCAACGGTATTGCAGCTTCCAAAGCTCTTCCCACGGGCAGCTGGCAGTGTTTCGAGTACCACCTGGGTGCGGACGGGTCTATCGAGACGTGGCTGAATGGGGATGCCGTTGCTGGGCTGACCACGAAGAACAACGCGAATGCGGCGCAGTGGACGAGGAGCTCGCTCAAGCCCAAGATCACCGGTGTTTACTTCGGATGGGAGTCGTATGGAGGGGACGCAAACACATTCTGGTACGACGATATTGCCATCGCCTCGACGCGTGTCGGCTGCACGTGATGGGCTTTACCCATGAAACAGGGGATGCGGGGTACCATAGGCGCAATTTGTCCAAACGACATACATGGTCACTGTAAATATCAGTAGCTTCCATCAAACATTGAAGATACGAGGGAATCGTTTCCCTGCACTAATAACACCGTCGACATTAGCTGTAGTGAAGTGTGGACCGGTCCCAGCACCGTCTGCGTCCCAGCAGGATTAGATTCCCCAAACGGCATGTCACCCTCCCCCAGCCTAGCATGCGATTTACATTACTAGATCAAGGCGTGTCCCGGCGCGTGACCCCGCGTCTTGGTTATCAGGCGCGGGCGACGATCTCTTCGGCTAAGTGCCTGGCTTTGTACCTTGCATCAACTAGACCGCGGCTACAGACGCAGGCAATCAACACCATCACAACGGCTATCACGGAAGCGACTAGGCCCGGACTATTTCCCCATGCAATTTCTTCCGCTGCAGCGCGCGATATTGCGTTGAGACCCACCGCCTGGTCTTATCACTGCAAGCTGGCGGGTGGGCCAATGAGGGGTGCCCTCCAAGATCTTGAGAGCTGCTTGGGATTGTAAATAACGGGCGGGCAGCACGATAGTGGGACTTTGGAGTGGTGGACAAGTCGGTTAGGAACGAGGGCGGGCCGCTCCCGTGACGAAATGTATGTTTCCATCGGTGCGACAATGCACCGAAAGTGGTCTGCGTCGTAGATGTCGCATGGTACTATAGGGGTGAGGAGCTATAGTAGACGCCTCTATAAGGTCGCGATAGTACGTACCCCTCCACGGATCTGTACGTTCGTTCTGATCGAACAGACCTCAGGTCAGCTCCTCGGCTCGTCGCGAACCATGGCCTCACTCAGGTCAGCAAGTCCATCTGGATTCCTTTTTCTTGGACTGCTGCTTCTCGCGGTAGTCGGACATGCAGTCGCACAATCGCCACGCGAGCGCTTGAGTCTCAATTCCGACTGGCGGTTCTCGCGCTTCACAGACAATCCTGATCAACTTTCCTACGCCACGCTCAAGGCATGGATACTGCCTTCGTCCAATGACTTCATCACCCGTGCAAAGTACCAGCGACCATCGGGTATCTCACCGGGAAGGAACGTCCAGTATGTTCAGAGTTCTTTCGACGACAGCAAGTGGGAACCCGTAACCCTTCCGCACGACTGGGCGATCAAAGGCCCCTTTGGCGCGCCTGGCGTATCTGGCTCTGAGGGAAAGCTGCCCTACAATGGCGTTGGCTGGTACCGCAAGACGCTCAAGCTCAAATCTGGGGATGTCAGCCCAGGAAAGAACTTGTATCTCGAAGTCGATGGCGCCATGTCGTACGCGAGTGTCTTCCTCAACGGCGTTCTCGTTGGTGGTTGGCCATACGGCTATAACTCGTTTCGTTTGAATCTTACACCGTACGCGAAAGCCGGTGACAACATCCTCGCTATTCGACTTGAGAATGCGCCGAACTCTTCTCGGTGGTACCCAGGTCAGTGATCTTCTTAAAACCACTGCCACCATGTGTCCTCGAACACCAGACTGACAATTATGGATTACAGGTGCTGGTCTGTACCGAAATGTTTGGCTGGTTAAGGTAAATTCGGTTCATGTTGCACAGTATGGAACCAAAGTCACGACGCCATCCGTCAGTGCGGGATCGGCAACTGTGGACTTGAGCGTTGCAATCGAGAACACCTCCAACAGCACCAAGCGGATCGATTTGGTGACCGAAATTTACGAAGTGGATGCGTCGACCGGTAAAGCAACAGGCGATGCCAAAGCAAAATTCAAGAGCGTCTCAGTCAACGTCGCGGGTGGCACAAAGCAGGTTGTGAACAGTACCACTAAACTCTCCAACCCCAAACTGTGGGGACCAGCCCCGGAGCAGACACCACACCTGTACGTCGCCTTGTCGAAGGTGTCCGCGGGTGGTAACGGCACTGTCGATTCAGTCGAAACCAAATTTGGCGTGCGAACCATCGTATATGACGGGAACAAGGGTCTCATTGTCAACGGTGCCCCTGTGTACGTGAAAGGTGTTTGCAACCATCACGATTTGGGATCACTGGGAGCTGCCTTCAACTGGCGCGCTGCCGAGCGTCAGCTCGAGCTGTTACTGGAGATGGGCACCAACGCACTGCGGACATCGCACAACATGCCTGCCTCGGAGCTCCTCGATCTTACAGATCGATATGGCATCATAGTCATAGGTGAAACGTTCGACACATGGAAGACGAAGAAGGTCGATAATGATTACCATCTGCTTTGGGACGAGTGGCACGAGGCAGACATGCGCTCATACGTCCGACGCGAGCGCAATCATCCGTCCATCGTTGCGTGGAGCATCGGCAACGAGATGCCCGACCAGTCGTCCGCATTAGGCGGCCAGATAACGACGGAACTGCAAAACATTGCGCGCCAGGAAGACGGAACCCGAAAGTCTACCGCCGGTCTGAACAACGCGGGGCCGGGTACTGCCTTGGTCAATGCTCTCGAAATCATCGGTTTGAACTATCAAGGCGAGGGTAAAGGAACTTCGTGGAATTCGACGTACCCCAGCTTCCACAACAGGTATCCGAACAAGATGATCTGGGGTACTGAGACAGCATCCACTGTTAGCACGCGAGGAACGTACATCTTTCCGGTTACGAGCGCGAAAACTGCCGTCGTTGGGCCCAGCGCCGGCGAGAATGTCACAACGAAGTACGTGAGTTCGTACGAGCTGTACCATCCTTCCTGGGCTGCGTCACCGGACAAAGTCTTCATCCAACAAGACAACTACCCATATGTCGCTGGCGAGTTCGTCTGGACCGGCTGGGACTACATCGGCGAGCCAACACCTTTCGATAACGCGAGCCGAAGCTCTTACTTTGGCATCATAGATCTCGCCGGCTTCAAGAAGGACCGCTTTTGGCTGTACCAGGCCCGCTGGCGCCCCGAAATTCCCCAGGCTCACATTCTGCCGCACTGGACATGGCCTAGTCGCGTCGGACAAGCTACCCCCGTGCACGTCTTTACATCAGGAGACGAAGCTGAGCTTTTCGTCAACGGCAAGTCGCAAGGTCGCAAGAAGACAGAGAAGTCTGAGTACCGCCTTCGGTGGGACAATGTCACATACTCGCCTGGTGAAATCGAAGTTGTCGCCTACAAGAACGGAGCGAAGTGGGCTGGCGACTCCAAGAAGACGGTTGGTGGTCCAGCCAAACTGAATGTGACTGCGGATCGGACATCGATCGAAAACGACGGATACGACTTGTCGTTCATCACCGTAGCTGTGGTTGACAAGAATGGCGATACAGTGCCTCAGGCTAGCAACACTATCAGCTTCTCGATCGAGGGACCTGGCGAGATCGTGTCCACGGACAATGGCGACCCGACTGACATGACGGCTTTCCCATCTCTCACGAGGAAGGCTTTCAGCGGCCTCGCGCTTGCCATTGTGCGCTCCAAGCCGGGCTCTTCGGGTAGCCTCACTGTATCGGCTGCTTCGAACGGACTGACGGGAGGCAAAGTGATTGTACAGGCAGGTTATTGAGGTGTGGTCCAGCTTTAATATGCCAGTAGACTTATATGAGATCAACCCAACACGCGTGCACACATAAACATGATGAATGAAGTGAATTGTGATGGAAAAAAGAAGCTTGGCCAGGAAGTGATGGAAAGAGCATCAAGGGTAAATGGCCGAAGGCAAGTCTCACCTGCTGTGCCGCACTGGGCATCCAACCAGCCCTGGTATCTTGCTCCCAGGTGTTCAGAGCAAGCTGGAATCACTGGATTTGGCCCCGCGACTAGATGAAGGGTTGCGTAGCAGCAGTGACTGCAGGCTGAGGTAGATATTTTGGGGTGGAGGACGCTAACCGTAAGGGGTTTAGATCGAGCCTTCCTACTCCTTAACCTTTTCTCCTATCTTCCATCATGTGTACATTCATCACGAAACGTTTTTCAGGAGAGCTGCGCAGATATGCACATTTGTGCGCATTTGTGCCCATACTATCTAGAGTGCGCAGGTATGCGCAGGTGTGCACAGGTGTGCGCAGGCGTGCGTAGGCGTGCTAGATTTATATAAAATCTCTATAAAAGAGAATTTCTTTATTCTTTAATAACTTTTATAATATAAAACTTATAATTAAGATTTTTTAATAGGTTTATAGAGAAACTCTTATATAATTTTATTAATAGAAAATATTATATTTTTTATTATATAATTATCTAATAAAATAAGAAATAGCCTATTTAGGGCTAGTTTAAATATATATTATATAATATTTTATTATTAATATAATCTATATATATTATTTAATTATATTTTTAAATAAAATTCCTAAACTATTCTATAATAATAGAGTTATTAATAAAGTAAATAATGAAACTAGTTTTCTATACTAAATTACTAGTTTTTACTTAATTTAATTCTTTAAATATATTATAAAACTATATTTTTTATATTTTTAATATAATAAAACTTATTATTTTAGGTTAAAGTAGGATTTCTATAGATATTACTAGTATAACTAACCTATTATATTATTATATAGTAGTAAGGCCTTTAAAGCTTTAAATATATAAATTTTTTATTTTTTTTACTTACTAAGCTACTTACTAATATATTATTAATTTATATAAATATATATAGGCTGTAGATACGTATATATATATATATAAAAATATAGGGCTGGCTAGTGCGCACTGGGCGCCTAGGGCGCTCAATCGTGCGCGAGCGTGCGCAGGACTGCGCTGGCCGCCTATGCGCACTAGCGAGGTGAAAACTTTTCGTGATGTTCCAGGCGGTGTTAGTAGATTTTCATAGCATAAAAAGGAAGGGAGAAACCATGAATGAAAACTTACATAGAAGATGTTGTGCAAGAGCCACAGCGTGTGTGACAGAATATATGCTAGTTAGTCTCTCCACTATACTGTGGTTGCAACCCTAAGCATACCTTAACTCCTACCGTTCTACGCTCTAGTCTTTAGACAAACCTGATAAATATTTCTTTGCACATTACCTATGCCAACCTACGGGACGCTCAGACATGTAAAGTAGCGATTCGGTTATTACTTATAGCAGGCTACCTCACGTCCTGCTAGTATCCTTGTTTCCCTCCCAAGAAAATTCGATGCACAGTTTTTAAAACCATTGCATGGCTTGCCACCTCACTGCTTTCGTGTAAAGGATTAATATCCTGAAGTACTCCCTACAATTGAGGAGAGTTTACACGTATGGTCCGCGTGGCTCTGGTAGGTCAATTCCCAGTCAGCGCTTGGGGCAAAACGTGGGGAAACCCCGCATCCCCAGTGTATGGATTCCGGAACAATGCATTCGGCGCTCGGGTCAATTTTACCAGAGCAGTACCTTAACTCCACAGCGTCGCACATGTATGCTTCGAGCCAACAGTCCGAGGACCGAATGTGGACATGTCCCCTCGTGATTCAGAAGGCAGCCGATACCAGTCATTGTGCTGAGCAGGCGGGAAATTCCCCGCCCAAATCTGCACCAGACATTGCATGCAATAGCTGCCGAAGAGCGAAACTTCGGTGCTCGCGAGACAAACCCTCTTGTGCGCATTGCAGAAAGACTGGTATGGTCTTCTGTAAGAGATGGTCTGTGGATGTACCCTAATTCGATCCTTAGGAGCGGATTGTCTGTACGAGACCAAGAGGACGAAACCAGGATTGAAAACAGGAGCGATAGAGAATGTGCATAGGAGGCTCGGTACGCCTTGTATGTTTCGCCGGTATATCGCAAATGTTAACATCGTCCAGATATTCTTGAAAGGCAGACAAAAGACCAAATCGAGCTTTGCAGATCCTCGCATACAGGTGCAAGCGTTGACTCTCAGGACAGCTCAGCACGTGAAATACTGGTGCTGCTCGCTAGAGAGCTTCCAAAGCTCGTCAACGGACCCAACGAGAGCCCACCTCGATCATGGCCTCCTCGAGAGACAAAGCCGGGCTCAAAGCGAAGACGTGTACATGACGACGAGAATGACAGGTGGGCTTTCGATTGCACAGATTCCGTTCCCCTATATGCAGCACTCTTGGAAGAAACAATTACCGCTTATTTTTTCCACGTGCATCCGTGGATCCCGATGATTCATGAAGGACGCTTCCGACGGCGACTAGAACATGAAAACGAGCGTGCGATGCTTGGAGTTGTCATCCAAGCCATGGTCGTCGCAGCATCTAAATTTGTTCCCAATGCATCGATACCGGCCGGTTTGATGGCGCGAATAAGAAGCAGGGTGGTTACAACAGCGATGGATAACCTTTGCCTCGAGAGTCTTCAGGCTCTCATCGTAGTAGCTTATACTGACGTGAGTGATCACTGGGCACTCAAGACAAAGATCTGACGGGTGCATGTAGATCGGAGACGGAAACGCAGCGAAAGCCTGGTCTATTGTCGGGTCACTCACGCGCACGGTGGAGTATAGCCAATTGGCACAGGAGCGCGAAGACAACGAGTACCATCCGCTTTGCCAGCCATTCGAGGTACTCGACCACACGTCAAGTTGCACGGAGCTTGAAGAGAGACGGCGTGTCTTCTGGAATGTGTTCAACCTCGACCGTTTCTGTTCCGTCACAATGGGTTGGAACACGAGCCTAACATCCGCGGATGTGCACTGGCGATTACCATGTGATGGCCACCTTTGGCGGAAAGAGCAAGCTGTCGCGACGCCGTACTTCGGCATCTGGGACAAATCAGCTGGGCGAATGGGGGTTCCGATGGGATTCTTGGTCGAAGACGATAGCACTCTACCGCAGACGAATGGAATCCCAACGGCGAGCGCGAATGCGCTACAAGACTAAAAAACCGCAGATATGTCCAACGTGGGTGCCTTCGCATACCGCATTGAAGCCACTGAGTCGATGTCGCGTGTCGTTACCTACTTCCTGCAACAGAAAGTCAGCATGCGCAACCAGCAGGAGATATCGTCTTGGCTCACCCGCTTCAAGGAACTGGATTTGAGGCTGGTGCACTGGAAGATGCTTCTTCCCCAGAAATGGAAGAGCAACCCTAATATGACTCGTCCAGTCCCGCTGATGGATCCAAACCTCACGCTGGCACACGTGACCCACAACGCGAGCATGATCCTGCTGCATCAGCTGATAGCTTACCCTCCCTTCCACTGGCCATTTCGTAGTCGATTGCCAAGCAGTTGCTCCATCGAGGCGTGTCACTCAGCGGGCATCGAGATTGCGACCATCAGCCAAAGATATCTTGCAAATTCTCCGCAGGGCTGTCCGGTCGCGAGCCAGTTCGCCTTTTGCGTTTTCATTGCGGGACGAATGCTCCTTATTCATTGGCGGTATAGCTCTGATAACGAACTTCCTAATGAGTTTTGGAGCCTGGTACAGTGCCTGGAGGAGATGGCAAGGCGATGGACGGGCCTCTCGAGTATACCAGCCGATGATCAGAACCTGTCGGGACGATATGCCACACGTCTGAAAGAGCTGTACATCTCTTGTGTCAGAGACGACTCGTTTCGAATCTCAGTCGCCGATTACACGAACGAGATCACGCATGAAGTCAGAACCTCGTACGATCCGATACAGTCTCGACGGTCGATGACTGCACGCGAGATGTGCATTCATCCGAGCATACCCACGCCTAGAGTCAGCAATGCGGGCTGGCCTGCTCAACAGACCGAGCCGGTTCCCAGTGCGCGGAACTTCAGGGGAACGAGTATAGATATACCGAGCGTTGATAATCTTGAGGGTGTGGACCTCGACACTTTGCCGCAAATGATGTTAGACGAGAACTTCATGAACATGGACCGAATAATCGCATTCGACGACGGAAGCATGTTCGCGAGCACAATGGATACCGGCATGTTCTAATCATCATCCTCTAGTTATAATCTTCCAGCTACACCAGTCCCATTTTCATCAGCCGGTTACCAAACTGAGCAAGATAGTAGTCTCCATATACCAATCCATGATTTGCGTATCTTTTACGCGCTTGCTCGTTGTTGTTGGCTGTACCGTACTTTAACAACCCTTCGAACGTGCTCCCTGGCGTCGAATCTTCGGCGCGGATGTGGCCGTTTGATGCGCAGGCCAGTTTAGCCTTCTCGGGTGCCAAGGCAAATGAAATGGTATCTTGTACTATCACCAGAGCGGCTTCGCGGAACCGAGAAGCCAGCAAACCTTGGCCAGATCCTGCTAACACCTGAGACAAGATGAGCATTCCGTTAGCGGCGATAACACCAGCGGATGAATCCCTGATGATGTTGTTTTTGTCGTCGATAGGTGCGTCAAAGTCCCAGAGCGGCACATGGCGGCCTGAAGTCACGCAGGCGGGACTTGTTTCCAGTCTTTGCAGAAAGTACTCAGCGAGACCGCAAGAAGCATGGAGGAAGCGTTGATCTTTGGTAGCGAGGTAAGTCTGCGCATATCCTAGAATGCCCCATGCTTGTCCACGCGCCCAATTCGATTCGTGGGCGTAGCCTTGTGCAGTCAGGCGTCGTTTGAGGGTGCCGGTTTTTGGATTGATGTTTGCTACATGGCAAGTTGAATACCATGGGCCAGTATAAGAGACTTTTGATTTGTCCGACAAAACCACCTTCTCAGGACGCAAGTGTGACCTCAACAGAGTCTCGGCGTGCGCGGTCGCCATTTCGGCCAGAGCTGGTTCTTGCATGTGGTGCGAGGCGTAGTACATAAGGTCCAGATTGCACATGCTATCGATGATAACAATCATGTTATGTTCTTGATCCAGGATCTCGATGTCTTTCTTTTTGAGCAGATCCCAGCTCCTGATTGCTCTTGCAGAAGGTACGTATCGAGTAGCCAGGCTTCGTGCGGCTCGTACAATAGAGTCCAGGCTTCCTCGATTACCGAAGAGTTCCCAGTCCATCTGCAGTGCAGGCATTATAATAAAGCCGATATCATGGGTATCGGTACGCTGATCCATCGCGTACAATGGCTCTGCCCACGCACGGCACAATATCAGGAGTTGCTCGTGAAACTGCAGAGCATTGATCTCAGGCGGCAGCTGTAGGCTCTGAGGAAACCTTACGGCACGTTCGAGGATGGTATACAACGTGCCTGAAAAAAAGCCACACGTCCAAAAATCGGCCTCGCGTAGAGTATATCTCCCGTCACAGCCGGGATCCTGAAGTACGTATTCTGGGAAAAAGTCCGGAAGCGCTTTGAGTGCAGTTTGAGCTGTTCGGAGAACCTTGGCCGTGATGTTTTCCGCGAAGAGCTCTGGAGTTAACAGGATTGGAACATAAGATGTGTCTGGGGAATCCGCTTCCGAGGGCGTTGCGCTTGTAGGAGGACTCGAGTCCGCGCCGCCATTGTCCTCATCGCTTGAATTGGTAAAAGCGTACGGCAAGGTCATCTTCGAAGGAGCGGGTTGTAAAGAGGGAAAGTCACCTTCCAGTGGACTTTATGAAGGGACGGCTGACGCGGGCGCGAGGCAGCCTCCGGCCTAATCACATCGTGTTCTATGACCTCGTAAGGAATGAGCGATACCACATATCGTCCGCAGCCAAGGATCCGGTACAATGTGGGATGAGAGTTGCTGCAGGTGTCGGAGTGAAGATGTCTCCAACCGCCGGTGCCAATGCTCCGAGAGTGGTGTCCTTGCTTATCTGGGTTTGGCTGTGGGGAAGCAAAGATGCGGGGCAGCGCGTGGCAGCGCGTGTTCGGTCTAGCGCTGTACCGATCAACAACACAGAATCATCATTTCCCTGCTCACTACACCACAATTCCAGGCTTGCATCCAAAGTCATCTAGCCTGGAAGCTGAATGCAGTCAAATACCTAAGATGCTGCTCCTCAATCTCTTTCTTACATCCCAGGATCGGTCTCATTTCCCTCCACACCGTCTGACTCCATAGCGGTCCTGTCCACCATGCAGAGACCAGACGAAGCCGGGGGCATTTCAGCTGCCCAAGTAACACACGAAGTGGGCGGGAAGGATGAACATGACGAAGTCATAGTGAGCTCTGCGACCGAAAAGCCCACGAGGTCCTTGCTCGTGGCGTGGATGTACATCTTCAATTGGTACCCCAGCCACTATAGCAAAGAGGAGAAGAAGCTTCTGCGCAAGCTTGACTGCATCCTACTTACGCTATGCTGTTTATGCTTCTACATCAAATGGCTGGACCAGAATGCGCTGAACAGTGCATACGTCTCCGGTATGAGAGAGGAGCTCCATATCAAAGGCAACCAGTATGTTTCTCATTACCGTTATGATACAACATCTGACATGTGCAAGGTACTCGCTATTCGGGACGTTCTACAACATTGGATATATGATCTTCGAGATCCCAAGCATGATGATCATCTCACGCCCAAAGCTGGCCCGTTACTACCTGCCATTGATGGAGACGCTTTGGTCGATCCTCACCTTTTGCCAGAGTGAGCTTCGAAACGACAAGCAGATATTCGGTCTGAGGTTCATACTAGGTGTTCTGGAGACACCCGCATCGACCGGCAGCATCTACCTTTTGACGTGCTGGTATCGTGCCGATGAGGTCTTCAAGCGTGCTGGCGTGTGGTACGTCTCGAGCAACGCCGGAGCAATGTTCAGCGGATATTTGCAAGCGGCCGCGCACAAGAACCTCAACGGCGTCCTGGGCCGCTCGGGTAAGCTTCCCATCGATCTGCATGGACAAAACCACTAACGCTCGCTCATTGTAGGGTGGCGATGGCTATTCCTCATCGACGGTAGCATCAGTCTTCCTATCGCGCTCCTGGGATTTATCATGTTCCCCGGCCTTCCCACCAGCCCACGCGTCTGGTGGCTTACGGAGAAAGAACAGAAGCTAGCCATCGCACGCATGCGCAACGAAGGCGTGAAGCAATCGGGCAAGATCGGAAAGCGCATGCTCAAGCGCGTCTTCACGCACTGGCACTTCTACATCGCTGTCCTGACGTACGTGTGTTTCCAGTGCACCTCGTACGTCGGCGGGCAGATGGCAATCTGGCTGAAACACGAAGCTGACATGCACGGCACATACACCATCGAGCAAATCAACCTCATCCCGACCGGTGTCCAGGGCGTGGCCATCGTCACTGGTGTGCTGGCTACGAGCCTGGTCATGATATACCCCATGTGGATTGTCTTCACGGTCGTTTCGACCATCCTGCTATTCGCCAATGTGTGTCTGTTGATATGGGAGATACCGCTCGGTCTGCACTGTAAGCTTTCCTTTCCGACTACCCACTGTGAACGGACACTGACGCTGCAATAGTCGTCTGCTACTACCTCCTGGGTATGACGTCCTGCATCACACCCATCCTCTTCCCGTGGGTGAATATGATGATGAAAGACGACAACGAAGCACGCAGCTTCACCACCGGCGCTATGATGACTATTGGATGGGCTTTCTTCAGTTTTTATCCTATTACCGTGTTCCCTATCCTCGAAGGGCTGAAGTGGAGGAAGGGCTTCACGGTCAATACAGTGCTCGTGTGTGCTTATATGACTCTTTTCCTAATCGGACAGTTCCTTTGGAGGAGGGAGGTGGCGGCGAAAAAGTTCGATGCGGAACCTCCTGCCTATGAAACGCTGGAGAAAGAACCTGACTCTGTGCACGTTGAGATTGCGGATAAAGAAGCGAGGATTTGAGAGTGCCAAGAGTTGGGTTTGAGATGGAGGTATAAAGATAGCCTTGAATGCTGAGCTCTCCAGCTGCGCAGGAGAGTTCGCGAAAATTCGATACGATACACCCAGCTTGCTGGCTCGCAAATCACTCCAAGTAGCGTTACTGAAAGGCATCACGGGACCTCTGCAATATCATTATCCCGAAGCCGAGATCTAAAGTCTATAAGTCTCGCGCTCCCCTCCTTCAAGCTCTATGCATCTTCAACCCTTCTTCCTCCCCCAAGCCACTCCAGCCCATACACATTACCACCGCCCATAATGCCGCCCCTCCCCGGCTTCTCAGACAACCCATTCCGCACCCGCATGGACCTAATCCGCGCCGCAATCGCACTCATCAAGCCCTTAAACCCTTACAAATCCCCCACCAGAGCACGCATCACGCTAGCGACATCGACAGCCGCCGGCTTCAGCGAGACAGCCGCCCAGCTCGAAGGCTTCTCCCGGCCCCTCTGGGTCGTCGCCTTCCTCCTCTCATCGCAAGCCACCCAGTCCGACCCAGCGATCCAAACCCTCCTCTCGGACGCGGAGCTCAATCTGGCGTCATGGGTCCAAGGCCTGAAGGAAGGCACGGATCCGCAGTCCCCGGAGTACTGGGGCGACCTGGGACCATCCGACCAGCGAATGGTAGAGATGGAAACCATCGCCATCGCGCTGCTCGTGCACCCCTCCGCCTTCTCTTTCTCGCACGATCCCCCCGCACGGGGGAATCTCATCAGATGGCTACGCCAAATCAACGCACACGCCATGCCGCAGAACAACTGGCTCTTCTTCCGGGTGCTCGTCAACCTCGCGCTGGTGCTCAGCCTGGGCGTTCCCCTGGGGGAAGTGAAGAGCCATATCGACGGTGCGCTGGAGGTGCTGGATAGTTTTTACATCGGCGACGGGTGGAGCTCAGACGGTGTGTGGGGCGCGGAGAGGAAGCAGGCGGATTACTACGCCGGCAGCTTCGCGATGCAATTCTGTGCGCTGCTTTTCGTCAAGCACGCTGCGGCGCTCCCGGCGTACGCCCCACGGATAGAAAAGTATGAAGCCCAGGCGCGGGAATTCGCGAAGGAGTACTGGCGCTACTTCGACGCCGACGGCGCGGCGATTCCGTTTGGGCGCTCGCTGACGTATCGCTATGCCTGCGCGGCATTCTGGGCCGCGGTGTCGTACGCTGGGATCGAGATGGCCGCCCCGGTGGATGTGGGCGCGGTGAAGGGATTGCTGTTGAGGCATCTCCGCTGGTGGAGTCGCCAGCCGCATACCTTCAACACCGACGGCACGCATAATATTGGGTATACCTACCCGAACATGTACCTCTCGGAAAACTACAACTCCCCGCAGTCACCATACTGGAGCTTGAAATCGTTCCTCGTGCTCGGGCTATCGTCTTCTTCCTCGTTTTGGAGCGCGGGGGAACAGCCGCACCCCTTAGCTGCGCAGGGAAGGGAGGCGTTGAGCAGGGTGAAGGTAGTCTGGCCACCACGCCAGCTTCTAGTCAGCGCCCCAGAACACCACTTCCTCCTCTCCGCCGGCCAATCTACCTCTAAACCCTTCAAAGCGCGGGAAGCAAAATACGGCAAATTCGCGTATTCCTCTGCCTTTGCCTTCTCCGTCCCAACCGGACCACTTCTCGACCAGCTCGCGCCGGACTCTACAATAGCCGTTTATGTGCAAGACGGAGAAGAGGAGGGGTGGAAGGTACGATGGGAGCCTTACGGCGTGGAGACCGGGAGCGTGAGCGTAGGAGGTGGGTATGGGTATGGAGAGGCTACGTTTCTGAGAAGCACGTGGAGGCCCTGGAAGAGACGCGGTGTGCGTGTGGAAACGACGCTGATTGCGCCGGGAGAGAGGTGGCCGGGTTGGCATGTCCGAGTCCACCGTATATACATACCTCGGTCTACGGCACCGCTGCGGGTTGTGGACGGCGGTTTCGCGGTAGACGCGCAAACGGCTCGGGATTCCTCTATATTTGAGACGAGGGTGTGCGGGTCGTTCGATGGGGTAGGGGAGAAGGAGAGGGAGGAGGGATGGTGGAATGATGGGAGGGGGGCGTTGGTTGTGTCGAGGGGCGGGGCGAGTGGTGTTGTGGATCTTACTTCGTCTTTTTCTTTCGGTGATGCTGGGGCGGAAGGGAAGAGAGGGGAGTGTGTGATTCTCCGCGCGGATCCTAATACGTGAGCCCTCCTCTCCCCTTTTTCCTGTTTTGCAGCTGTACTCACCCACGACAGGAATATCATCGCCTCGCGTACTCTCATACCTATGGTCCAGCACTCGTTCGCTGTGGATGGAGGCGACAACCAGGGAGATGCCGAGGCTGTGTTCTGTGTCGTGACAGGGGTGTTTGCGATACAGGCTTCTGCGGAGCAGCATCTCGAGCGTGTATGGGAGCTGTGGGGCGCGAGGCCGAGTGGAGCGGTTGATGGGGGAGTGGTGAGACTGGGGTAGGTGTGAGATTCAGTTGCATTTCTTCTGCCCTCACATGGACCGGACGTTAAGACGTGCTTGGGCAAGTTATATGACAAATTGCGCTGTCGGTGCTCCTTGAAGATACATTCATCGGCTTGGATAGAGATCCGGATGTAGCACAGGTTCGACTGCGAAGTACCTGCTGCAATCCATACGAAGACATGTGATCCTATACACGTGCGGAGTGCCTCGCGCTTGCCTCGCGAAGTCCAGTACCGCACGAGAGGAAGGCGCCACATCGCAGCTTCCTATCGATACACATCGGGTCGTACCAGCACCAAAAATGTCGCTACTCTTCGCACTTTCTTCCTCCACAAATCTCTTTTGTCATATTTCTGTTTCTGTCTTTACTCCCGTTGTGCTTCTCTCCCAGTTCGAGGAAAGTTGTGCCCACCGTCCTGCACCTAGGCATGCATGGTGGTCTTCAGCCGTGCGACTTCCTCTCCAATCGGCCAGCCTCGATTTTCCCATCTCTTCCTCGACGTACTACTTTCCGCCACGGCAACCGAGCCTCAGGCAGCAAGAAATGGTCGTCCCGAAAAAGCAAGATGCACAGCTGACGACGCCGAAACACGCGGTAGCTTACACAGAGGGTGGCCGTGTACGAGTACTCGCCCACACCTAAAATGCCGCGCAAGATCCGATCCGTGGCTTGACCTGCAGCTGCGGGACGTCGCTCCAACACGGCCCAATGAGCGGCCTCACGCATCCAGAAGAGGCAGCCTGTGACCTGGCACATCGGTCGCGCAATCTGGATACGCTGCTGCCTGGGGACCGTCTGGAACCAAACAACAGCCAGAAAGATTGCGACGCGCATGAGGAAGTATTGGAGTGTTTCACGTCGCGACAGATGTGAACTGGAGGGGTGTCGTGCTCAAGCACGACAGCGTTGTTTATCACGGTCAGATAGTGGCAGGGCGGATAGCTCCCGCAGGGGTTGCCGTCGTCTCCACACTGTCCCTGGCGCCTGGCACCGAATCACGCCGTGTTTCTAGCCGATAGCGCAGCCTTTCCACTTCCCCGGAACGCCCAAAACCGCCGTCTAGCCCTTCTCGACGCGTGCGCGCCGCGAAGAGTCACCGAGAGATATCGACGGCCTCTCTGATGCCCCTTCGCCTGTTGGGACCCCGCCCACCGTGCCCTCCTCGCCGTCTGCTCGTCTCTCAGACGTATAAAGCTGCCGTCGCCCACTTCCAAACGTCCTTTTCCTTCTTGTACCTGCTCACCATCGGTATGCGCCCCTCTAAAAAGTTTCGCGATCAATTGCTAATGCTGTGGAAGATATCCTGTAGACCCTCGAAATGTCTCCATACTAGACATCCGGCCGCCCAGCTCTGGGATGCCCAGTACAGGCATCATCCATGGCGGGATTTGCGCTGCCTGATTCTGCGCATCTGATCGCGACGTCGTACTCGAACCGCCCTCTGCCTACCGGACCCTGTAGCCATCGCGACGTAGTCGGAACGTGCGGATGTGAACAATTTTGGGATGCTGGGAGCGCAGATATCTATGACGGGAGCAACGAATACCGCCCGGGCAGCCAGCGCTCAACCGTATGTGTCTGTGGACATCATGCCTGCTTTCATAAGCCTGCCGCGCGAGCACCCCGATGTGATGGTCGCTGCCACACACATTCGGGGACTCAATGCGATTTTCACAAAGCAGGAGGTGTGCTGCGCGACGTGAGCCAGCGATTGAATAGCCCCACGCTGCGCGCTGTACCTACACAAGCTTCCATGCGCAACGAAGCTTCACTAGCCAATGGATCTCGTGTCGACAATGGTACGAAGGGCCCTCCGTCGCAGCCCAGTTCTTCCGGGCTGCCTCGGATTCCCTCGATCTGCCTCATGTCAAATGATCGTTATCCTGCGGCTAACAGTGCTGCCAGAGACGATGTCTATCAATCTCGACAAACAATTGCGGGGCTGGGTCTGTCCATGCTTAATGTAGGCGATGCAGCAGCCTCCTTCGATGGCCAGCAATCCGTTGCGTCAACGGTCCCGGACGATCTTTATCTTGGTCGGTCGCTTGACGAGACACGATCTGGCAGCAAACCACCCACCAATGGCCACAACTCGATGCAAGGTGAGCAAGGTCAATCGGCGAATGCAGTACCAGGGCCCTTGGATGCTATTATCGAGTTCAACAAGAACCTTCATTTGGACATCGCTGGTGACACCATTCCGAATACATTCAACCTGGATGACTTCGTGCAAAGCGCGACTGAGGTGGCCACGCCAAGCATACGGAACACACCAGACCTCGCGGTGACCGACCAAGCTGTCCAAGACGGGAAACGAGCCATCGAAGACCTCATTCGGATGACTTCGGGAGCCAGCCCACAGCATGCTGCCGATAACAGACCAGCTAGTGCGGCATCGGCTCCACCTCAGCTGCTGCTCACCAACTCTCCACACACATCCCAGGAGCATATACAAAACTTTCTCAAAACTGCGTCCCCACAATCGCTCCAGAAACTTGTGTCTTACCTACCATCACTATATAACCTGCTCAATTCTATACCGAACGTGGCCAACACTTTGAAGGAGCTCAACGACCGGTTGTCACATTTGGAAAGCAACAGTTCCTTCAACTACGTGCATCCCGACGATCTTCATCAACAGTTCGACCACGTGGACGGTCGGCTTCTACATCTGGAATCTCGGATGGACGATCACGAGACGCTGCACCAAACCATTGACGCTGACAACAGTAGTCTTTCCTACAGTCGTCGTCGCACAGTGCCGGTGTCTGGTTCTTTTCAGTCGACTCGATCCCTCGAGTCTACCACTTCCTCCGCTCTAATACTCGCTGCAATGGATCGCAAAGAGACCGAGACTCAGATCAGTGGCATCAAAGATCGATTGGACGTACTCGAAGCGTTCGCCATGCCGCCTACCCTGACTAATCCATGGGAGATTGAGGTTGTTCTGTTACCATGGGGTCGTGACCTCAGAGGTATCTGGTTTTCCCCAGACGAACCCATGCATGATCAATCCAACCCGACGACACAGGATTCCGAAGAGTGGACGCAAGCGCGGAGCTCTACGCGTGGACAATCTGTTGCTCCGTCGGGTTTCAGGGAGACGGACTCGTCACCATTCCCAGCTTCGAGGCATTCGTCCCGGAGCTCGCATCCGTTCAGCGACACCGAGAGCGGTTGGTCCAGCCAAGCCATCAGCAACTGGGCGTCGGGTCTGACAGAGGAGCTATTGTCGCCCAAGGCATGTAAAAGCACCAATCTGGTCCACAAGAGATTGAAGAGCAGAGGGCTGGTTAAAGACGTCACGTTCCATAGTGCCAGCGCGAGAGACATACAACTGGGACTTTCGCATGCCTTCAAGGACATGTTGGAGCATCTCAAGTACACCGACGAAGACGACGAGCCCACGATCCGATCATATCCCGGCTTACGCGCTTCGTTCATCCCGCTTCGCAAGGTCCGACACGACTCGAAGCTGCACTTTCTCACGCCAGCGGAGATGTCGAGCTCTGCTCTTTGGTCCGCCCAGTTTCTCTCTGCGGATGTCATTATGCACGTAACTGGCGGCAAAAAGCGACTTTACGTGACGCAACGCGAGGCGTACGTGCAGTCTCAAGACGAGATGGGAAGTTCTTGGACGTGGCAAGAGCTACGTGAATTGCCCCGTTGTCGACCTGAAGCCGACGTCCAAATGGAGAAAAACGAGGGGCAGTGTCAGCCTCAGGTTGCGGAGGCGGATGCAAAGGAGGCTTGCTGGGCCTACTTCGAAGCCTACGACGCGCCCCCACGCAGCGTCAACTCTTCATTCGACAGTCATCACTCTGTCGAGTTATCTATGCGACCTGCTCATCGTGGCTGGCGACGATCGATAACGCCTGCATCCATCCTCAAGAACCCGATGCCTCAACCAATCTCTCCACTGAGCGAGCACCACCTTCGGCAGCCATCATATGCTCGCCAGCGTACAGTCTCTGCGTCGGTCTTGGAGCCAGTCAATACGATCTCATCGAAACGTCGCGTCGATGGCTCGCCTGTTCAGCACCTATCTCAACCACACAGTGCACGAGCACCTAGCGCTGCAATTCCCCAAATGAAGCGTCGTAGGGTCTCCAAGTCTAGTTCCCCGCGGGTAGCTGTCGACCCCGATGATGCTACTGAGGTACAGGTCACCGTCTGGAACAACACACCTCGTTACTCTCGCGAACCTTTCTCGCCTTTCTTCTCTTCAGCGGCAGCGCCTCTCCCTCGAACTGCGTCAGACCTCACCAGCCGGCCCAGTCAACGTTCTGTAGCTGGCGCAAGCAAGGGGACGCCGTTTGCATATGCAACGCCGCACTCCGGCCCTTTGGTCGGCGGTCCCGACTTCATTGGAGATGGTGATACTGAGGCAGATGAAGACTTGTATCAGGATGACGACGGCGAGCAGAGTTGGCGGGGTGTCGCGACTGGAGAAGAAAATAGTGATTTGGGAGAAGACGTCGAAATGGGGGCGGAAGAGGAGATCAGCTTCTCTGGAGACGACAGCGGATTTGGCAGCGATGTTCTCAACAGCAATAGCGGTAGCGACAGCGACGAAGCAGACGGCGACGACGGCTTCGGCGCTCAACGGACAGACGCCGAAGACGACGAAGACGACGACGACCCTCTGGATGCGTTGCTCGGCATTTTGCAGGATTGAAAACTCACGACGTTACGAACTGGGCGTAAAGAGGATCGCGTTCTGGATTTGCATACTGTTGAGGGATAGATACCCGAGGGTTTTGGGCACATGGGAGGGTGGGCATTGGTTAGCGTAGGATGGTGCAAGCATTGGGTCTTTTGTAACAACATGGTGTGTGTACGGTCGATATCAGCTCTCTGTATCAAAATTGCATAGCATAGCTACATCTCCGCTTCTGGTGGCGCGAGGTCATGTAGATGAGTCGGAAGACAAATCACTTTTATGTCGAATTCTCCGGGATCATCGTGAGGGGATTGATGTAGCGGTGTTGGGTTGGGCATGGACGCATGGCATAAAGGCGCGGTAGCGATGACATGTTTCTTTTCTCGTACTGCAGGCTGGTCCCAGCTGCGTGACTGGTTTCTCACGGAGAGATTGTACCCAATCCCCCCCCCCCTCCCTTCAAATATCCCCATCATACTCCCCATAACAGTGCCCGCACCACCCACAATCCCCATCGCACAGCGCCCAGTCCATCCCATGCCCCACGCAGTCGTTGGCCCTCGTGCACTCGTCCCGAGCCGCCCCCCGCTGCGTCTTCGATACACCACCACCATCACCCTACCGTAGTATCAGTATCAATACAACCTATCATACCAACCCACCAACCAACCACGCTAGCCATACCTTTGCCTTGACCTTTGCCTCCACGTTGGCTTTCGCGTACGTCTTCGCCTTTGCTTTCGCGTACGTCTTCGCCGTTGCCTCGCCACGCCCACACGCCTTGCCGTGCCGGCTCCACGCGCTCTTGGCGGCAAACCGCAGCCCGCAGGACGTGCATGTGGAAAGGTGCGTGTGGTCGAGGGCGGCGCGGTGGGCGGCGAGGCTGGCTGCGGTGCCGAAGGATTGCGCGCATTGGGTGCAGGGGTGGGGGGTTGTGGCGGGGGTAAAGCTGGGTGGTGGTTGGTGACGTGTATAGTGTGGCATACCATGCCGACGTGTTGTTCTGTTCGCTTAGCTGCTTTGTGTAACGGTAGGTAGGTCAGATGGTTGCGGTGGTGTGGTACTGTTGGGTTGGGTTGGGTTAGACATGGGGATGTCTCCTTTCTTGGGGGGGGTTTACAACCTCTTCCTTGAGGAACTAGTCATCTTCACACGCAGCTGGGGGCAGACTGAAGAACGAGAAAGGGAGGAAGGATGTTATCGCTACCGCGCCTCTATGCCATGCGTCTATGCCCAAACCAAGCGTCACGCCAGGACCAACCCGTTCTCCTGCGGCTTGAACCACTCCCGCAGCAAATCCGCCAGCACCTCGTTCGCGGCCGCCTTGGCCGCCGCGCTGCTCGTCGCAACGCACTCGATGTACAGCTTGATCTTGGGCTCGGTGCCCGACCCCCGCACCGTGAAGCGCGAGCCGTCGTCGAGCTCGCACGTGATCATCTGCGCCGTCTTGTCGACGGGCAGATCCGGGACGTGGTCTTCGGTCTGGGAGTCGTAGCCGACGGTCAGATCGCGCCAGCGGGTGATGGTGCGCGCGCCGAGCTGCGTGGGGTGTGGGGAGCCCAGCGCGCGTACCGCTGTGAAGACTGCCGTGGTGGTTACGGGCGATGGGGAGACGAGGTAGGTATTCGCGTCCTCGAAGTAGCCGACGTGCTGGTACAGCTTCTGCAGGTGGGCGTAGGGCGTGAGGCCCTGGCTCGCCCAATGCGCGGCCGCGGTGAGGAAGATGGCGGCCGCGGTGATGGAGTCTTTATCGTGCACCGTCTGGGGGATCATGTAGCCCAGGGCTTCCTCGAAGGCGAAGACGACGTCGTAGCCCGTGGCCTTGAGGGTGCGGGCGACGTTGCCGAGCCACTTGAAGCCCGTGAGGGTTTCGGTGAAGTGGAAGCCTTCCTTTTGCGCGAGGGCGTGCAGCATGCGCGAGCTCACTGTGGAGGCTAGCATGGCGAGTTTGTCACGGGGTTTGTCGACGGGATAGCGCGAGAAGAGGTAGGAGGCGAGGAGTATGCCGAGCTGGTTGCCCGTGAAGATGTGCCATTTCCCATCCACCTTCTCCGCGGCTGCGAGGCGGTCTGCGTCCGGGTCGCTGGCGAGGATGAGGGATATGGATGAGGCGTCTGCGGTTTGCATGGCGAGATCAAGGGCGCCTTTTTCTTCGGGGTTGGGGAATTTGACTGTGGGGAAGTCGGGGTCGGGGTCGGCTTGCTCTTTCACCACGACCATCTGCGATGCGACGCCCAGGTCCTCGGCGCAGCGTTCCATGGCTGGCAGACCGACGCCGTGCATGGGCGTGTACACGAAGCGGAGACCCGGCTCTATCTTGGTCGACGGGTCTTCGGGATGGGCTGCGTACTGGATTGCCTTGTGGTACTGGTCGAGCACGAGGCCCAATGACCCTTCGACCATGAGGTGTTCATCGACGACGGAGGTATCCCAGCTCACGGGCTTGAGATTCTCCAGGATAGCCGCCGCGATACCGGCGTCGTGAGGAGGTATGATCTGGCAGCCATTGGACCAATACACTTTGTATCCATTGTCGCGGGCGGGGTTGTGGCTCGCCGTGACCATGACCCCCGCAGCCGCGCCCAACTCTCTTACGCCAAACGGCACGAGGGGTGTATGCGAGGGGGTCTCATACCACCACACCTTGATCCCTTTCGCCACGAAGGCGGCCGCTGCCAGCTTCGCAAACTTCTTGGAGTTGTGCCGTGCATCCCGCCCGATGACGATGCCCCTCGTCTTGACATTCTTTTCCGTCTTCAACAGGTAGGCAGCCAGTCCTTGCGAGGCTTGGATGACGGTCAGCGAGTTCATGCACGCGAAGCCGGCCTGCATGGGCCCGCGCAGGCCTGCAGTGCCGAAGGCTATGCGTGGGTGGAGACGGCGCTCTAGTTCAGATGCATTGCCCTGCACGAGGAGTTTGTAGATCTCGTCGGTGGTGGACTTGTCCTTGTCCAGACGCAGCCATTCCTGTGCTAGCTCTTTGAGATCAGGTGACAGGCCCATGATGGAAGCGGGGGGTGGTCGGTGATTGGAGGGGAAGGGTGTGTTGCGATTCAGGCAGTTGAGGCCACCCGGGGTATTTGAGGCACGCACGTCTTTCGATTCCGGTTCTGTTGCTTTACAAGCGAGTGAGGTGATGGCAAAAACCTGGCGAGCAAGTGACGGCAAGCCGCAAGCGGTGGTGGTTGGCAATTGGTAATCGCCCGGATCGGAAGGCGCCGCCACGCACGAATGATAACCCGGCAGGCGCCGCGGGAGGTTGGATCATCTCCCTCCCTCGACCTTTGAAGCCTTGAAACCCCTCGGGAGCGACGACAATGTTGGACTGGTCAGTGGTGTTGAATGGCGCTCGGCACCAGTTGCTGCTACACGGGCCGCTGGTGAGACGTGGGGTTTGCCCTGGATTGCGGCTGGCCCGAGCTTCGCGCGGTGGGATGAGTTGACACCGCCTCCCGCCTCCCGCCTCCCGCCTAGTTCCGCAGAGCAGAGGACTTCGCAACCCTCTCCTGATATGTACAAGCGATGGGCTGATCGCCCTCCAACATAGCTCGCTCCACCCCGACGCGAGCTCGCACTCGCTTGTCCCAGTTGCACTTCCCACGGACACAGCAACCATGGCCACGACCACCCTGGCGCAGCGCAAGACGCAGATACTGAGCCGCCGCGAGATCGAAGGCCTCATCGCCGAGGGGCGCCAGCTCGTCATCGTGGACGACAAGGTCTTGAAGCTCGACGCATGGCTGCCCTACCACCCAGGCGGCGACCTAGCCATCAGGCACATGGTGGGCCGCGATGCCACCGACGAGGTGCACCGGTATGTCCATCCAGCAACACGCCTTGCCTTTCGCTGACGTTGCGACCAAGCTTCCACTCAGCGCAGACGCTCCATCTCACCACTCGCTACCAAATCGGCCGCATCCAAGGACCGTGGCTCAACTTTGTGCCGCCCATCCAGGGAGGATCCTTCAGGGCGCGGGAAGAGCTGGACAAGCTATCCGAGGCCGAATACCTCGAATCGTCTTCCTCTGAGCACGACTCGGCCAGCTCCTCGTCTTCGGCAGCTCAAAGTCCAGTCTTCGAGCCCGCAGACCAGCCCGCCTCCTCCCTTCGCAAGCGCAATGCCACGCACATTCCGCCCTCGTCATCCCCTTCGTCCGTTTCGTCGATAGAGCTGGAGCAGCCCGCCCCACCTACCAAGATGTCCGTGCTGGATGCCCGAACACAAGAAGAGCTGGATTTCGACAAGGCAAAATATCCCTCCCTGGACCCTGAGACCCAGCATAGCATCGTTCGCAAATACCGCCAGCTACACGACCGCATTGAGGCCGAGGGCTTGTATCGCTGCAATTACTGGTCAGGCTATGGCGTCGAGTGCATCCGCTACTTCACCGCCTTTGCCTTGTTCATCCTGTGCTTGCGATCCGGCTGGTACATCACCGCAGCCTTTCCGCTCGGCTTCTTGTGGCAACAGCTTGCCTTCACGGTGCACGATGCCGCTCATATGGGCGTCACCCACAACTACTACGTGGATTCTACCCTAGCCATGTTCGTCGCAAACTACCTCGGCGGCCTGAGCGCATGCTGGTGGAAGCACAGCCACAACGTGCACCACCTTGTCACAAACATGCCAGAACACGACCCCGATATTGAGTACCTTCCCTTCTTTGCTATCACGCACAGGTTCTTTGAAGACCTCAAATCCAGCTACCACGAGTTCACGATGAAGTACGACGCACTTGCCAAGTTCATGATTCGCATTCAGCATTACACATACTACCCGATCATGATGGTCGCACGTTTCAACCTCTACAGGCTGGGGTGGACCTACATCCTACTCGGCCAGGGTCCCAAGAAAGGCCAAGCTTGGTGGTTCCGCTACTTCGAGTTGGTCGGCCAGGCCTTCTTCTGGACCTGGTACGGATACTTTGTCGTGTACAAAACGATCCCCGGGGGCTGGAACCGCTTTGCTTTCGTCATGATCAGCCACGCCATCACGTCGCCCTTGCACGTCCAAATCACCCTCTCTCACTTCGCCATGAGCACCACAGACATGGGTGTTACCGAGTCGTTCCCCCAGAAGATGCTGAGAACCACCATGGACGTCGACTGCCCCCAGTGGCTTGACTTCTTCCACGGCGGCCTCCAGTTCCAAGCCATCCACCACCTATACCCCAGGATCCCGCGCCACAACCTGCGTCGGACCCAAAAGCTGGTGCAGGAGTTTTGCAACGAGGTCGACATACCCTATGCGTTGTATGGGTTTGTAGACGGCAACAAGGCAGTAATCGGGCGGATGGCCGATGTCGCGAGGCAGGCTGCCATCCTTGCCGAGTGCCAGCGCACCATCGTGGGTGGTGAGTTTGCACATTAGCGAGGTTGCGTAGCGTGCGAGATTACGGCTGGATCTGTAACGATAATAGACATGTAGGGGTCTCGGGTCGTGGAAGACAATGGGGAGGTACCTATAGCCGCCTTCCTATTCTCTTCCACGGCCCCAGGATCCCCACTTGTAATGCCAATATTACGAATAAATTAGAATGGGTTTGCCATACAACGGCGCAGCGCAGTGCATTTGCTCCTTTGACCATGTTTTCTATTCGTGTGCCGTATTGTGGGTGGCTAGCTAGGTATGGTATAGCGCTACGTGAAGATCTTGGCCCCACGTACGCAATCGACGAGCGGAATAGTTTTCTTTGGACTCTCGACTTCGTCTATGAACCGTACATTACATGCGTTGCGAGCGCTCTTCCTGCGGGTGGTCTTCTCGACTTCACGCTGGCTGGGGCTAGCACTAGAGGGACTTGGGCTCTCTGGATGAGGATAACATATGTAATACGCTCATGTGATTGGTAAACACTCTGAGAAGCGAGATGGGCGGGGAAGGGGAAGGAGCGGGGGCACAGGGGTTATAGGAGGCTTCTGCAGCCGCTTTCCAGATCAACTTTCCCCGGGGCTGGGGGTATGCGGACTATAGCGCTTACTCCAACATGGCAGTGGCTTTTGCGGCGCTGTAGGCACTTATCTTTAGGCGTGTACGTGTACCTGCGTCTGCTACGATGGCACGTTGCAGGCCGGCGCTGGTATCAGCTGTACCAGGTTGGAAAATCGCTCCTTTGCTCGGGGTGCCGATAGCCCTGTTGCTGGTGTGGTAGACTGCGTTACCAACGTTCTCACCGCGTAGATCCCACCTTTCGCGGGGGGATGGTAACTTTGTTCACTACTCCGTAGCGCGAAACGGGCTTTGTAGAACGACCTAAGTAGCCTGCGGTGGACGGGTAGTTGGGTGGGATTATGGGCTGGGGGATGGGTAGGGAGAGGGGTTTGGCTGGTGTGGTGGTTTACACCTCTGCTCTGGGGATATAGCTGGATAATAGGACGATGCCTTTGTGAGTGGGTGGTGGGATTGGTTGGTGTGGGTGGTTCGCTCACGCGTGCGTGCGTGCGTGGTTGCGCTGTCTTTGGCTTCTTTTCTGTGGTGCGTGGCTGGGATTCACGATGGAGCGGACGATGGTGAAGTGTATATATACCTTATAGGGTTTTCTAGGTATAAAAGAGGTTAGATAGTTATATAGATAAGGCTTATAAGCTTTAGGGATAGGACCTTAAATAGTATTACTCTTACTAGAACTAGAGGATTTTATTAATCTTATAGGGGTAGCATGGTGCGTTTCTGGCTGGTAGGGGAAATTTGGAAAGAGGCGGCGGGAAGAGGTTTGCTAGCTGGGCTGAGGCGATAGAGTCGAGAGCGGTAGAGGGCGTAAGATGTTTGGGAGGTGGGGATGTAGTGGAGGATAGATGTCTTGCGCTGTTTGTGGTAGGAGCGGTGGGTTTTGTTGCTGGAATAATGTTTAAGGGGAGGGAGATGTCGGTGGTTAATCATTGCAGCTATAGGCGGAACCATTATGTTCACTTCGTCAATTCGACTCCACGGAAGATAACAGAAGAGACTTTTAAATTCGCTACCATAGGTATAACCTTCTCCTCCAGTTCACGCTCGCACTTCAGGCTGCGTTTCGGGCGGCCACGGATTGAGTTCAACCTGATCGTAGTTTGGCTCCTTAACATCCTCAGCAGCGTGATTACCCTTGCCACTGCGTAGTGACGACTCTTTCGATGTCTTGCGTGTGAGCAGCCCTGCAGCATAGCTGTTTTGCACCTTCTTCCCCGCCTGCACAAAAGCCGGAGGCAAGATGGGCAGACAGGCACAGATGATCCCAAGATACAGCTCAACACTTGCAATAATGCCCGAGGGCACGCCGTCATGCGTGGCATCTGCCATGTTCATCTCGTGGAGGTACTTGAAGCGCAGGCCAACCAGGATACATGTCCTGCAATGCGGTCAGTCGCTTCCTATCCCATCGCTGCGCATGTCTACGTACAGAATCCCCAACCCGAACACGCAGCTTATGCCGATTTTCTTTCTAATAGAAATGTGCTTCAGTCTCCAGACCTCGGGCGCCGGTATCAGCACTAAAACAATATCCATGGCGAGATTCGTCGACATGGATATCACGTATTCGCTGACACCCTTGAAGTAACAGCTGCCAGGCACCGAAGGATCCCAGTTGAAGGCAAGCGGCCTGCATGATCCGAACAGGATACCGATTTGGAGAATCCAGATCCCAACGCAGACGGCGATCGAGACATATATGGCGACAAGCGTGTATACCATGCAGTGAAAGATGCCGCGATAGAGGAGGAGTATGGACAGTTTGATGAGCAGAATCGTTATCCCCCAGATGAAGTATTGCGCAAATGTTATCTGGGAGATATCAGCTGTAGGTCTCTCGACTAGAGGCGCCCATGCATCACCTGTTGCAACGGGATAAGAACCCCAGGGTTTTCTGCCATCACCACTGGAAAATGTTCTCCCGCGCCCCACGACATTTCTGTAGTCGTCAGCCCACTGCATCATCGAAGGCAGCGTAACGCTTGCCAAATCCCTTCGTGATCATATCAACGGTTGCGAAAAACTGGAACGTCGTCAGAGCTGGTGATTTGAAAACGCGGGCACACAGACCAGAGCACCTAGAATGAGGTAGTCGGTGGCATCCAGCGGTCGTTGCTTGATCTTCTTCGCCCATAGCCGCAACACGACTGCAGCGAAGTCGAGAAAGACAAACACGACAGCTACTGCTACAGCCGCAATGCCTAGCGGGGCTGGAGGGATGCTGAGCATGGCAACGCAATGAAGTGTGTATGTCAGACGTGCGGAACTTGGAGAGAAGCGTCGAGGTCATCATCGCATAGCTGAGCGGGGCACGTCAGTTGCTGGCTCACGGCCCCCAAAGAGGCGATATTGCGACCGTGTAATCCACTGGGTTGTGTAGAAGCCCGCTGCCGTAGAACACAAGAGCCAGGACTGCGGATTGATTGTTTCCTGGGTTCTTTTTGCCCTAAAAGGAAGCTGGTCCGGATCTTACGTGATGTATCAATTCAGCCGTTCATATGGGACGATGATAGGAGGCTGGTTGCAGGCCGTATATGTTGTGCAACAGACATGGAGGGGCAAGGCTTCCAGCGTTCTATCCTCGGCATCCTTATCTTGTCCTGAGATCATCAAATTAATGTCTGTGGCCTACTAGTTTCATCCGACGTGCCTTGCTTACAATATTAACATACGAAAACATTCTCGAAATCTCACACCCCTGTAAATTACCCAGAAGCGCCGTGAGAACGCGCACGGGGCCGCGTAACACCGATAAACTACCTGGACAGCCAAGGATTAAGGCAACTGCTTCTATCCCAGCATAACGGGCACTACACACCATGAGCACGGAGGGAAAGACACGACAAACCGAGCAGAATGATAAGAAGCGTACTTGTGGCATACATGAAACCGGACTAAATCAAGTTCCTATTTTGAAGTCTAGCCTCGTTCCACTCACGAACCACCAAGTTTGAATCCGCCAGCTAGCTGTGATTGGTAGACCTGCGCCGGGTCCACGTTTCGACTAATTCTCTTCATCTTTCGAAATGCATTCTGCCCGTAACTGCGAAGAGGGTCCTGCGTTTTGTGCGCGTTGTTGAAGAACACGTACTCATCGAACAACCCCTTGGACTTTGTCAACCTTTCGATTGAAGAGAGCGTATCGATAACAAATTGTTCCATCCTTGCGTCATCTGATGCGAATTGCCAGCCGAGATTGATCGAGAACCCTTGAACAAGTTAGTTGGGATCACAGTGTGGTCAGGATGAAGCTCACATATTTGCTCTCTGTCGCGCAAATTCATGGGGTGCTCTCCGCTTGCTACTGATTGTTGTACCATGGCTCTAGATACTGGCTGAGGAACCAACACCATTGTAGCGCCTTCAATCGCTTGGAACTCGTCCGTGCGGGAGATGTTCTGACATAAGCGCGCGACCTGGACGTATGTGCTGTTATCTAGGTAAAAGGTCGTGGAGCCCCACGTCCATCTCGGATAAACTTTGTCTATTACTTCGGCAATCGATTCACCGAAGTTGTCGTGGACCTTCGTATGGTCCGACAAGGACGGAATTTTATAGAACTTGTCAAACACTTCTGGGCGCTCGACGGCGTCCAGGTAGGAAAACGAAATGACGATCAAGTTGAAGTTGTTGAAGGACACGTACGGTAGGATGGCGGATTTGTGATCGAGTTGGCCCACGGCCTGGTACTCGGCTATGGCTGCCATGATCTCGTCCACGTACTCAATGGAATACAAAATGATGCCGCCCCAGGCTTTCCCTTGAGGGAATGTCTTTAGTGTGACATATGATATAATTCCTGCGTCAACTGTTAGATGTGTATTCTCTTCCGCAACAGAAGTGAAAACGTACCAAAGTTTGTCCCTCCAGCTTTGAGGGCCCAGAAGTGCTCGGGATCAGAGGTTGGAGAGACAGTCTTTTTTGTTCCATTGGAGAGGACGACTTCGTATGAAATCACGTTGTCGGATGCGAAACCATATAAACTAGAGTGATGAGAAAGCCCACCTGTAAGATAAGCCGATGTACCTATAGAGCCATGGTATTTTCTTACCGCCTGTTAGTAGGCCAAAGCCTACATCAGGAACTCTACCCCCAACTACAACCCTATCATATCCAGCAAGCTGTTCATACACCCGGCCCCATTGGTTGCCCGTTCCAACGCGCACCGTCTCATTGGTTGGGTTATACGAAATCGCGTTGATAGCACTGAGCGAAATAAGAACCCCGCCATCTACATTCGCCCAGTCAGAGAAGGGGCTGTGGCCGCCACTCCGTACGGCAAATGTGACATTATTTGAGGAAGCGATTCTGATAGCATCGGCGAGTGTATTTGAATCGGAAGGCTCAAAGATGCATGACGGCGCTTTCCAAGCAGTTTCTGACCTGGGTGTACCGCATGTTAGCAGGGTTTCGCGGCTTACTGTAGTGATGATGAGGAAGGGTGCTTACCAATGCAGCTTTCTCAGTTTGTCGTACTCGGCGCTATCGGCAGCTGTGACCGTAGACCCTGTTGCAATCGCTGCCAGCTGGCTACAAACATCCGATGCGGTAGCGGGGTAGGCTTCAGTGATAAAGATTCCACCAAACACCCAGAACAAGGCGATCGTAACAGAAAGTGGTGTGAAGATCTGCATCGTGCATGTGCTTGTCTAATGAGAGCATACAGACTCGTGCTACACCATATATCTATTAAATACTCACAGTATGAACCCATGTACACCACGCTGCCCCCAATCTACCTTTTACGGGAAACATCTGAAGCGGAGTACAGCAATGTTGAAGCCGCGCCTTTGCGGATACATTGGCCCCCTCCCTCTATCGCGACAAGGCGCGAGGCAGATTTGGTGTTCTATCTAGATACAGATCAGGACAGTCTCAGATTCACTAACGCGATGAGACAGCTAAGCCTTATCCTCCTCTCCGTGCTGCATGGTTTTCTGATTGTTGACACGGCTCCGTGCCGCATTCAGCTCACCTGGTCAAGCTGTAATTGGTCGTGATGCAGGGATTGGATGAGGTGTTGACATCTTAGAGGTTGTGCTATAGGTGGATCGAGCCGTAGTAAGCGCATGAGGCACAATACAGAAGCAGCGAGTTCTGCATATGAGGCAAACGTGTCTCGGACACCGAAATGGGGCGGCAAAATACAGACCTGGCTTATTGATGGATCTAACCGGAAAAGGCTCATGCGCACGTTTTGCGTAACATGCATCGTTGCTGCCTAATGCGGGAGCTGGACTCTTGGACTTCTTTCTCTGATTGTACCTTACCCACATCCCAAGAAGCTGTCGCACGCCATGGATCCTTTACATAACCTGTTACTCCTCTTTTACTTCCTACTAGCATGTCGAGCTGCTGTCGTCCTACGCCGACTGTACTTCCACCCTTTGTCTGCATATCCGGGAACCAAGCTCGGCATCGTATCCCCGACGCTTTACAAGCTATATAGGAACTTCAAACGACGTGGACAGTTCATTTTCGAGATAGAACAGCTCCACAAAAAACATGGCCCAATCGTGCGAAGCGGAATCAATGACCTACACATAAATGATCCCAGCATATACTTGCAAATCACCAAAATCGGGTCTCGATTTCGCAAAGACCCCAAGTTCTATGACCGGATTTCCTTCCGTAATACTTCACTCGGCTTCTTGGATCCGTATCTGCATCGTGCGAGACATTCAATCCTTGTTAATGCAGCCTTTTCGCCAACGCCAAAGAACCTTCAGCACCTAGCACATCTTGTTGAGCAGAAAGTGGCAAAGCTTTGCGATCGATTTGATACATGGGCAGCAGAAGGAACCCCGGTAAACATCCACAGAGGCATGAAAGCGCTTTCCATGGACATAATCAGTGAACTTAGCATGGGCCGAAGCTTCGGATGCCTGGACCACTCCAATTTCAGCAATGTCTTTCTGGAACAGCTACATTCTATCTTCCAAGAGATGACATGGATGCAGAAAGTTTTGTTCACAGTCGCGAAGGTCTCTCTTTCCACTCCACCTTGGATGTTCAAATTCGTACATCCACCCACCATGGTTATGATGAAGGAACTGGCCAAGCCGCTTATCCGTGACTACGTCAACAACAAGGAAAACAAGGAAAACAAGGCGTCTAACGAAGAGCCTAATCAGAAGGCAGTCATCATTGATGCACTTACCGATCCATCAGCATCGAAGAACAGCGAGGCGCTGGATTTCGAAACGCTGTCAGAAGAGATTGTCACGCTTCTGACAGCAGGCGGAGATACTGTTTCATCAGCTCTAATCTACGGGGTCTACCACATCTGCAGGAACGAGCAGGTACATCGAAAGCTGGTGGAAGAGCTTCTGGCTGCTTTTCCTACACCGGATGACGTGACATACCAAGGCGCGCACAGTCTTCCATACTTGGTATCTTTGTCTCATGAACCGCTAGAGGATCAGCTACTAATTCTGCTCCTAGACAGCGTGTATAAAGGAGATTCTGCGCACTAGCAACCCTCTACCGGGACGTTTGCCTCGTGTAGTGCCCCCTGAAGGCTTCGATCTTTATGGCCGGCATATTCCTGGAGGAGTAAGTAGAACATACTAATAGCAGATTTTCACTAACTTCCGCGCCAGTGTGTTTTCAACACTTCTGCGTATCTCTTGAATCGACATCCATCGATCTGGGACAGACCGGACGACTTCGATCCTGGCAGGTGGCTCGAAGCGAACTCAGGTTTGTTAGAGCAATACATGACCTCTTTCTATAGAGGTACTCGTCAATGTCTTGGGAAAGAGTAAGCATCTGAGTGCCCTTTTCTATGTTCTAACTAATTGTTTTAGCCTTGCATGGTGCGAATTGTATGTCATGCTCGCTCGACTCTTTCGCCAGTTCCATGTAGCCGTGCACGACACTTCGGATGCAGACATGGAGTGGGTGGATGCGGTTCTCATCGTGTGGGTCTCACATGCTGCTTCTGCTGACAGAAGATTGCTAACAACATGGCAGGTTCAAAGGCAAAAACCTCAAAACTATTTTGTCGCGGCGGGATACATGATCCGATTCCACGAGCACTTGTATGCTATAGTAGCTCTATGAAATTTGTGATCGACTGTACTATGGGAAGGATATGCGCCAGCAGAATCGGTGATCCGCGCACATGTATTGGCAGGAAGAGCCAAGAAAGACCAAAATGTTACGTACCTGGCTACTGAGCAGTGTTATAGATGGTCAAAGTTTTTGAAAGTCCATATCCTGCGCTGGCCATTTCGCCTTCTACCCTAATCTAGAGGTGTATCATACCTGAGTGGTGGAAGCTCGGATGTCTATTTAAGGCAACGAAGTCTGGATATATGTTCCACACAAATAATATAGATAAGGGTAATCTGGCCCAAAGAAGGAGCTGAACGCAAGGGCTAAGCATCGCATGCGTCGATCAGGAACGCGGACGAAAGCTTCTCATCGTGACTGTCCCGAGGCTATGAACCTCTAGGAGCTGCTGGCAAGGATTTCTCGGACCGGTGACTTGCTAGCAGAAAAAGCCCGCTTGTCAGCTGTAGCATGGTAGTATGCCGGTAGAATATTTGCCACTAGCTGAGATAGAAGCGGCGCTCACCAATTTTGCCTGCGCCATGACTCCGCAACGATTCGGGGACCTTACCAATTCGGTCACCATAGCCGAGAATCTTGTATGTTTCGTGTCTCTGGTCTGCCTCGTCAACAGGCGAGGAAGCAACATGGTCCCTCGTGACAATGGCGGGCCAGGTACCCCACGTTGTGGAAGTCCGACTAGCAATATATACATATCCCTGACTCCCTCTGTCTATTGGTGACACTTTATCACACAATACCATAATCTCACCAAAGATAGAGTGTGTGACTGCATTTAAAATCGAATAAGGCAGATCTCTCGTAGCCAACTCCGTGTTTGTGACATACAAGGCGTTTTTCCCATGCTTATATTTAATCGCACCAAGGCCCACGGGGTCCAGAACGCCCAGTGCTATCCATGGCGAAGGTTCATTCGCAGCTGAAATTCGTCATGTTGTTAGTTCTGATAAGCTTTGTATGAGATATATGACACAAACCTGAGGCCTTCTTTTCTCTTTGGGCGCGGACAGACAGTTAACCCAGTAGGCGAAGTAGGCTAGAGCCAAAACGAATCCTTTCGGTCATACGGAGCAAGCTGTTCCAGCACCTGGTTGCAAATTGGCTACGCGATTGGCCAGGCTCTTTGCGGTCACTGGTCCTTTCAGCAGTGAAGATATCCGAGGATCACCGACCCCAACGTCTCGCTCTCCCGCAACTTTCAAGGTTGGACGATGATGTAAAACTGTTCCTGCTACATTAGCCTACTACTTTATTTAATTACCATCGATTGACCGCCTTGATTTTGCCGTCATTGATTTCACAAACTACTCCAATAACTCTTGTTTCACTTTGTTCAATTTGTGTTGTCACTCCCGACCCAAGCGCGTTTGAGAATGGATTTTGAGACAGACCCACCAGGTCGGATACCAGATGAGGACCAAAATCTTATTGCTATTGTTGGAATGGGTATATCCTCAAACCGAAAGCCAAATGAGCTTAGCTCACTCTAGCCACTAGGATGCCGGTGGCCCGGCGGAATTTGCACACCGTCACAGCTATGGGACTTTATAGTCGAACAGAAGTCCGCTTACCAAGACTTTTCCGACGCTCGATTCAATCCAGATGGATTCCACCATAGCAATCCCCAGCGCCCTGGAAGTATGCAGACCCGTGGCGCTTATCTTCTGGAGGATGATCCTAAACTATTCGATCACGCCTTCTTTGGTATTAGCGGCACCGAGGTCGCGACCATGGACCCCGCTCAAAGGAAGTTACTCGAAGTAGTATACGAAGCATTCGAGAGTGCCGGGGAAACAAAAGAATGCTACGCCGGCTCCAAAACCGGAGTCTTCGTTGGAAACTTCAATAGCGATCACCTACTTGCCCAAACTCGTGACTCAGAGTTTTCATCGCCTTATTCGTCTACTGGCGCAGGTGCGAGCATCCTGAGTAATCGAATCAATTTTCTGATGGATCTTGTTGGACCAAGGTCAGTTATTACAACACCTAATAGCTATCGTTAGAGAACCGCGTTAAAATAGGCAGCGTTACCGTTGATACTGCATGCTCGTCGTCCCTGTTTGCCCTTCATCTTGCTGTCACCGCAATCCGTCAAGGCGACTGCGAGTCAGCTATCGTTGGAGGAACGAACCTTATCATGACTCCCGATGTTCAGCTGATGCTCACCAAGCTTGGAGCATTGTCGCCTACTTCAAGCTGCCATACTTTTGATGCGGCGGCAGATGGATACGCGCGCGGCGAAGGATTTGCAGCTTTATATATCAAAAAGCTATCCGATGCAGTAAAGGGTGACTACCCAGTGCGTGCAGTCATCAGAGGAACAGCGATAAATTCGAACGGACGGTCCGCAGGGTTGACCCACCCAAGTTCTCAAGGTCAGGAGGCTGTCATCAGACAAGCTTATCACAATGCACAACTCGATCCCAAAGACACAGGCTACTTCGAAGCGCACGGGTAAGCAATATCCACACGTTTCCTCTGAAATGAGAAGCTCACACGCATCTCAGCACAGGTACTCCAGTCGGCGATCCCATCGAAGTGGCAGCAATTGGTAATGTTTTCGCCACTAGTACGAGTGATAGTCCACTACTCATCGGGTCGATAAAACCTAACATAGGGCATACCGAAGCAACGAGCGGGTTAGCCGGTATCATGAAGGCCGTTTTGGCACTGGAAGCTAATCTGATCCCGCCGACACGTGGTATTACTGCGCTCAACCCGAAGGGTACGTCCATCTTCTGCTCAAAATATGTATCAAGTGCATGTGTTGACTTTCTATGAGTGGACTTCATCAACGCGAAGGTACAGGTAGCTACGGAATCTATCCCTTGGCCCAAGGATAAGATACGTAGAGCCAGCATCAACTCTTTCGGCTACGGTGGCGCCAACGCTCATTGCATTCTCGACCATCTCTCAGTACTTTCCCCTGGATTGTCTGAAACGGATAGCGTTACCTCATTGGACACCAATGGAAGTATCGAAACTTTCGCTACCCGGTCCCCGCATGCACCCAGCCATAATCGACCGAGGAAAATCCGAAGCTCGAGTGCTACCACTAGGAGACTAACCCTCCTTCCTTTCTCAGCGAATGACGAAAAGGCTCTCACTAGGATCCAGACAGGAGTTCTCGGTGGCATAGCGAACGTGCCACTAGCGGACGTTGCATACACTCTCGCTTGTCGCAGATCGAAGTATCGGCATCGCGCATACATGGTGTTAGAACAAGACAGTGTTGGAGGTATATCAGTCCTCGACAAAGGGGATCTTCGGCGACTTCAAGATGTACACGTACCCACGATTGCTTTCGTCTTCACCGGTCAGTCGGATTATCTCTTCTTTCGTTCGTAATCTGAATCGATTACTGATCCCGCATAGGGCAAGGAGCTCACTGGACTGGTATGGGATCTACACTATTTGAGTATGAAACGTTCCGAAACACAATTGCATACCTCGATGAGATCTTGTCCCGCCTTTCGTTCGCCCCCAATTGGAAGATTCAGGGTAACAATTCATATCATGTTTGATCATCGATAGCGCTCACAATTTTCTTAGATATACTGTCCGGTAGACGCAATCTGCTGATTGGATTGCCAAGTATCTCTCAGACTGTCTGCACAGCGTTGCAAATTGGCCTTGTTGATCTCCTGAGGTCCTGGAATATAACACCGACGGCAACCATTGGGCACTCTTCCGGTCTGTCATCTTCGTGAAAATGTGGAAATCATTATCACTGACATTTCTACAGGAGAGATTGCCGCTGCCTATTGTGCTGGATATGTGTGCGCTGCAGAAGCGATTGCCATTGCATACTGTAGAGGCGTGACCGTATCCAAGAATGAACGGAAAGGCCTCATGCTTGCCGTAGGCCTCGGGGAAGATGAAGTGAGACCTCATCTTCGAGACGAACACACCGTCATCCAGATTGCGGCAGTTAACTCCCCAGAGAGCGTCACCCTCTCAGGAGATGTGGATTGTGTGAAGAGTCTCTCTGACCTACTACACTCGCAAGGTATATTCACTCGTATTCTCCAGACAGGCGGCAATGCGTATCATTCTTCTCACATGGAATCGCTCGGATTGGAGTATGAGGTGTTACTTACACAGGCTCTTCAAGAGCTGGGGCTATATCAACAGCCAGGCGACAAATATCAGGATTCCCAGATCACTTGGATCTCTTCGGTGTATCCAGAGAGTACTATGGCCCGATCAAAAACCAGTCCACTTTATTGGCGTCAAAACTTAACCTCGACAGTCCAATTCTCAGCGGCTGTTGCAAAGGTTCTTCTCTCAGAAAGCCTTCAAGTCGACATGATGGTCGAGATAGGGCCGCACTCTGCCCTGAAATCCCCCCTGGCACAAGTTTGGGCCGACAAGCGGGGGCCGGATGTTGGTAGAGGAGTTTACCATTCGGCCCTCTTGCGGGGCCATGATGGCGTGCAAACCCTTCTTCAGCTCTGCGGGTCATTGTTTTGCGCAAACTACCAAGTGGATCTGGTAGCATTGAACTCCGAGGACCATCTTGTAGCGGGCGAACATGTTCACCGTCACGGTCGAACAACTACCAGCCTTCCACCTTACAGCTTCAGCTATGGTCTACCTATATACAGTGAGAGCAGAATGAGCAGGGAGATGCGCCTAAGAAATTATGCCCGGCATGATCTTTTGGGTTCAAGACTGCCAGGCTGTTCTATGAAGTCACCTTCGTGGCGTAACATTCTGCGGGTCAAGGATGTGCCCTGGTTAGAGCACCACAAGGTCAGTTGTTTCAAAGACCGGATATGGTACATGGACCTGCATACTGAACGTCTCGCAGTTGCTTCCTCACACGGTGTTTCCTGCATCAGGCTATATTTCCATGGCGATTGAAGCAGCCAGTCAAAAGTTTACCGAGCAGCATTCACGAAAAGATATTGGAGGATACATTCTCCAAAATGTTGGTATTCACACGGTAATGCGCGTACCAGAAGACGACCGAGGGATCGAGGTCATGTTCAATCTGGAACAGCAACAAACCGCGAATGGAGTGTCGTATCGATTCCGGATCAGTTCGGTGACCCAACCGGATGCTGTCTGGAGTGACCATTGCTCTGGAGAGATAAGGCCCCTGGAGAAGGGCTCCATCGTGAAAGAGTTTCAGCCCCACGAAAAGATACCAGCCCCGTCTGATCCCCGTATGCTCAACAGTAACCGATGGTACAACACCTTCGCAGACACCGGTATCGGCTATGGTCCCTCTTTCCAGGCAATATCTGATCTTATGTCTGACCCTGAAGGCAAAACTGTCTCAGCGAAGATCGCACTACGTACAACGAGAGATTTCTTTTCAGGGGAAGAGTCATCCTACCTGCTGCACCCCGCTTCCCTAGATGCTTGTCATCAGCTTGCGATTGTTGCCGGCCATCAAGGTCACAGTGAAAACGCGCAGCATGCTTTTGTTCCAGTATTTTTCAAACGAATTTCACTCCGGATCCCTGAGGTCCCAATGAATGATTTTGGTATGGCTATTTGCCACAGCGCTCGCCGCGGAATTAGGGGACTCTACGCGCAGATTCAGCTCATGAATTATGCTGGAGAGCCGCTGATGAGCATAGAGGACCTGCACTGCGTGGCGTATGGAGAAAAGGCCGTTGCTGCCAAAACCCCTCGTCGACCATATCGAAACCTTGTATGGAGGCCCGATATCGCCCGAACCAGCCAGGACTACGCGAACAGGAACTTCGCTCCTGCAGCTATTGGACAGGAACTTGTCGCAGACATGGACAAACTCGATCGTCTTTGCTCTCACATCATCATGGAAATCGCTACGGATTCGAGATTCCAGCTCAACGAGCCTCACTACCAACCCCACATCAAAGCGTTCCTCTCATGGATAAGAAGAAGTGTAGATGCCGAGGATCCTTCACTTCGCGAAGCCGCTTCCGCCTGTAGCGTCGATCGGCTTGCTGCGATATCTGCCATTACCGCGCAAATGCAGGATAAAGTAGAAGTACAACTCATCGAAAGAATCTTTCACGATCTCGAAAGCATAGTCAGCGGTACCATAAGTGGCCTTGAAGTTGCCCTTCGGGATGGGCTTTTGGGTCAGTTCTATACATCAAGCATAGGGATAGTGGGAGCGTATCCCCAATTGAGTCAACTTGTGGACCTCTGCGCATTTCGAAACCCCCATATGAACATCCTCGAGATCGGGGCTGGAACGGGTGGAGCAACGCACGAGGTCTTGAAAAGCCTCCAGGCTGATTCGTCCGAAAGGTTGTTCAACCAGTATACATTCACGGATGTCTCTACGGCCTTTCTCGCTTCTGCTAAGTCCCGATTTGATCTTGGTACATCCATGGTTTTCAACACCCTGGATTTTGAAAGGGATCCGCTTGAGCAGGGTTACGAACAACAGTATGATCTTGTGATTGCATCAGAATGCCTCCATACGTCGAGGAACGTCGAACAAGTATTACGACATGTGCGGTCGCTACTCAAACCCGATGGCCAACTGCTCATTGTTGAGACCACGCGGACTGTCAAAGCACATGGACTACTCCTCGGAACATTTCCCGATTACTGGGTGGGGGAAGAAGACTGCCGTACCGATAGCCCGTTCCTAGACGAGAGCCAGTGGGACTCAGTCTTGAAGCGAGCAGGGTTCTCCGGGATTGATCTACAGCTCAACGACTACCCCCGTCCGTGGAGTATCGCTTCTGTCTTTTTATCCACGTGTAGAGGGGATACTATGCCGGCAACATCCAAGTACAACGACCCTATACACCTAGTAAGCGAAAATGAAAGCATCGGTCTTTGCGACTTAATTGCATCGAGATACGATCAGATCGGCGTACCTGTAACTCGAGGAACTCAAGCACAGACGGGATCTGGTCGAGCCATTTACTTTCTTGGCTCCAAGCAGCTCACAGATCTACAACATGAAACTTGGTTCGAATCGGTCAAGCAACTTGTACAGCAATATCGCTCAGTGGTGTGGATTACGCAATCGGATGTCAGCGGCGGAGCTGTACCTACGGCAGCTGTAGTGATGGGATTACTCCGTGTCATATCTGCCGAGAACCCTCAAGCTACTCACGCTATAGTCGACATCCAGGGAGATCCAGAGAGCGTGATTGACATGAACCTAGCAACACAGCTTTTCCAGCTGGAGCTAGATTTGCAAAGCAGCCAGAAAGCCAACTGGACTGAAAAAGAATATGTATGGAAGGACGGCTGCCTCAGGATCAGCAGGTTAGTTCCTGACCATTCTCGCAACGATGACTTCCATTTGTTGCACTCTGAGCGGGACGCTTTTGTGCAGGTGTCGCTCAAAGACCAAAAGCCATTCAAAGTTGCGTATGAGAAACCGGGCATCTTGTCATCAACGTTCTTCGCCACCGACGAGCAATTCCTCCAAGATCTTCCCGATGATTGGATAATTGCTAGGACCGAAGCTGTGGGGCTGAACTGGAAAGACGCAGCAGTAGCATTGGGCCGATTCGATCTCAATAACGCTAGCAGCGAGTTCTCCGGCGTCGTGACACAGATTGGAAGCCGGGTCAGTGGCCTCGGTGCCGGAGATCGAGTTTATGGCATTGCGTTCGGCCATTTTGGGAATTACATGCGACTGCCCGCAACCTTTGCTCGGCGAATGCCGGACACGGCGTCCTTCGTCGACATGGCGACTGTTCCAGTCGTGTTTGCTTCCGCGCTGCACTCATTGGGACGAATCGCTCGACTCCAAACGGAGGAAACCGTTTTGATTCAGTCGGCGACTGGAGGGCTGGGCACTGCTGCGATCCAAGTAGCAAAGTCGATTGGCGCCACCATTTTTGCGACAGCAGGATCCGAGCACAAGCGTGAATACCTCCACGGAGTACATGGCATTCCACGCAGCCGCATATACAGTTCACGGGAGATGCCTGACGTCCATACTTTGCTCCACATTACCGGAGGCAAGGGCTTTGACGTCGTTTTAAGTACATCTTCTGGTCTAAACATGGATGTAACTTGGAGCGCAATGGCTCCCCAAGGTCGGTTCGTGGATGTCGGTCGCGTTGATGTCCATCAGCATGGCATCCTTTCACTCGAGCCTTTCAACCGCAATGCAACCTTCTCTTCTTTCGACCTCGGACGACTAGACACTAAACATCTATCTGAGTTGATGAGCGAGGTGGACCAGCTCATCCAAGCCGGTTCCATACAGCCCATCTCGCCTGTCACAGAGTTCGGCATCAGCCAGCTAGGAAACGCACTTGCCAAACTGTCTGAAGGGAAGCATATGGGGAAACTAGTCGTCAGCTATCGCGACCAGAGTTCGCTGATCCGAGTAAGATCCCACCCTTACCACCTTACTTGTGAGGGAATCTACTGCTAACAACTTGAAGATGACACCTTCGTATCACACAGCAACTTTCGATCCAAATGCGTACTATCTCATAGCGGGTGGACTCGGCGGGCTGGGGAGGAGTTTGGTAACGTGGATGACCACCCGCGGTGCGCGCTATTTCATCTCGCTGTCCAGAAAAGCCGACATAACACCCGAGGCGTCTTCCTTCATCCAGAACATGCAAGACCGGGGGATCGTCATAGAACCAGTAGCGTGCGATATCACGATTCGTGGAGAGTTGGACTCGATCGTGACCACAGCTGCCAGCAAGCGGACAGTGAAAGGCGTCGTCCACATGGCAATGGCACTAAGAGACAAACTATTCGCCAACCTCTCACTAGAGGAGTGGCAAACAGGACTTTCAGCCAAGGTGCAGGGCACGATCAACCTCCATGATGCCACCCTTGACATCCCACTGGACTTCTTCGTCATGGCCAGCTCGGTTTCGACACAAATCGCACAACCGACTCAGGCTGCTTACTGCGCAGCGAATAGCTTCCAAGACTATTTTTCACGTCGCCGTCGCAGTCAAGGGCTACCAGCCACCAGTATCGCATTCGGCCTGATCCACGAGGTCGGTGAGCTCGGCCGCAGAATCGACGTACAAAATTCGATGGGCCGCAAAGACCTCTACGGCACAGGCGAAGCCGACTTCTTACGCCTAGTCGAGGCCGCGTTCTTCCCACCGCAGGATGACCGAAGCGACGACGCTGACCCGTTGGCATCGGCGCATGTAGTCACGTCGCTGGAACCGGCGTTACTCCTCGCGAAGCAGCAAGAGAACAGAAGCAAGGGTATCACCACAACACCCCGTTGGCACCAGGATCCACGCTTCTCCAACATCCTTCGCGAGATGGAGACTTTGGCGTCTAGCTCTGAGGCCGCCAAAACAGCTGGAGCCCCGTCTTCCCCGTCAGATTCGGCATCCCTCCGGACAACACTTGCTGCTTGCATGCGAGCAGGCGATACGAATGAAGCTAGACGTATCGTCTTGAGTTCGATAGTTAACCGTGTGGCCGAAATGCTCTTCGTTGCGCCGGACACTCTGGACCCAGGTCAAGGCGTATCCGCTTATGGTATTGATAGTTTGGTCGCTGCTGAGTTACGGAGCTGGTTCATTGCTTCATACAACAGTCAGATTTCGTTTCTGAAATTGCTGGATCCTAGCACGAGTATGTCTGATCTCACATCGTCCATACTGGATGAGTGGGTTGAGCCGAACAAGAACGTCTGAGCGGTGAAAGAGCCATCATCAGGGGGTCGATCCAACCTTTTCCTCCTCCCGTTGGTGCATGATGGAGGTCGAGTGTGAAGGTATGGGACGAGTGGAGATTTCTTTACGACTAGGTGGCAAAGAAGGCTCATTATTGTCATCTGTAGCCTTCTGCTTCCATATTAACTTCAAGTTCACCAGGATGTGCATGCTGGTCTAATGCCTGGCGAGAAGAGGTGCAGAATACACCTTTATCATAGCCATCTCCTGTGCATGCTCCCATGCGGACCACTAAGCTTCTTGTCCGGTCCGTCTCTGCAGTTGTGTTACTAGGGTATGGAGCGAAGGTAAGGCGATGTCCCACACCAAGCCCTCACATGCATAACACGACAAGCATGCAACCCACCCCTGCATACCACCCCACCTCGGCTCGCTTCAATCCCACGCGACCATCCCAACCGCATTCTCACAATCCCATCCCATCCCACGTCATCGCATTCTTCCTTCCCCAACTTCTCCAACTCGTATTCCATTGCACTTATTTCATTTTCGTTTTCATCTTTCCTTCGCAAAATACAGGCTGACGCCATGCGTCTCCGCATTCCCCGGGACCGCTTGTGGTTGCTTCCGTGTATAGCAGGCACAGCGTGGTTCCTCACGCTGGCGGTGATGCTGCTCACATGGGTGGGGAGAGGGTGTCCGCGGTACCCGGGGCAGCAGAATCCGTACATCGCGTGCGTCGCTCCTGCCCATCCTTTTCTACTTTTCCCGCGCCCCCAGCTAAGCCTCGAATTCGTTCACGTCTGGGAAAAACACGAGGGATATGGTGGTGCTCTATAGTGGTGTTAACGGAAGGGGGTTAGGTTTATAAGCGACATCGCGGCGTTCCAGCTCAAGCCGCTTTTCCTCGTGGGCAGCGTGACGACAGCGGTGGGGTATACGGGCACCATGCTCGCGGTGCACAGCGCACGATACGATCGCCGGATGTACAGCTTTTTCGACGACGCGGCGTGGAAAAAGACTGCGTCCGTGGCCGCGACGTGCGCAGGCGTAGTCGCAGGTATCGGCCTCGTCCTGCTCGCGGTGCTGGATACGTTCCGCTTCCACGCGGAGCATGCCGTGTTGCTGCTGGTGTGCTTTGTTGGGCTGGCGGGCAGCATGGTGTTGACAACTGTAGTGTGGTGGGAGCAAGCATGGAAGCCGACTCCGTTTAGGGGGCTGAGGATATAGTAAGTACTTCCCCTCCCTCGAACCGTTTTACCCAGGGTGGTAGTGGGACTTGCTGATGGAGGCAGTTGTGCTGCGAGTGCTGTTATAGTGTTTCTGGATGCTGGGATGGGGTTTGCGTTTTATACGCTTATGCAGACGGAGTATTGGAGGGTGAGCGGGGTGCTGGAGTGGGCGATGGCGTTTACGGGGGCGACGTATCTATGGGCTTTTGTGGGGTTTCTAAGGGTGCCAGGGGAGGGAGGAGGCGGGGGTGATAGACAGGCGCTATTGGGAGAAACGCGGCGATAAAGCTGATAATAGCAGGCTTCTGAGGCGGGTGATGATGGCTGGATATGATATGATACAGGCACTGTGCCGTGTTAATACAATGCGCTAAAATACATACACCGCCTATATCAATCCTCCAGGTACAACTTTTTGTTCCTCACGTAAATCTACCCGGGTTCGTCTTCTTCAGCACAAGCGGGTGCCTGTGGACACTGGGCATTAGGCCCAGCCCGATGGCGCGCCGTATCGCCTTTGCGATCTTCCTCTGGTTCTTGGGTCGCAGGCCCGTTTCTCTCGAGTGCTTTATCCGACCCGTCTCGGCCATGTACTCAGACATCATGGTGAAGTTCTGCGCCGTGTCAGCCGTTTCCTCTCTTTCCTCGGCGGTCCGGAACTACCTTGTATTCGGCAATCGGGTTGATGCCGAGCGTGTCGAAGGCGTCGCTCGAGGGCGTCTTGCGGGCGATTTTCCACTTCTTCTGCTCCACGCTGGACAGATCGTGCGGGGCGTAGACGTCGCCCGTGTTCCACCTGCGGTAGAATTGCTTCTGGAAGGCCTGTCGTTCCTGGCTCGCCTGGAGTAGGGCTCGTTGGCGGTCGGCGCCGCCCTCAAAGGCCATTGCACCCATGCGCATCGCAAGCTTGGGGTCTCGGGCAGGCTCGGACGGCGAGGAGAGCGGCTGGTCGGCGGCGAGGCGGTTCGGGGAGCTGTTTCCTAGGATATCCAGGAGGTTTGCAGCTGTGCACGCATGCATTAGCGGAGGTCCGGGGGAGACTCATGGGCTCATGGGGGCTCACCGTTCTGGCGACCAGCCGTTGTCGCAATGCCTCGCGTGCATGTGCGCGACGAAGCGACGGCCGAGCGGAACGGTAACCGCATGAGGGACATCGTGGGAGGAAGGAGGACGGTCCAGTTGCTGTTGCTGCGGCTCCCATGTTCGCGCGTCGAGGTTCAGAAAGTTACCGCGCTAGCAGCTTGGCACACATATGAGTTCACTACGCGGCGGCCCATCGTCCCGCCGCTCATCCCAACCTGCCCCTTCGAGGTCCGTTGCTGTACCATATTGTAATATACTTCCATCCCGTGTGTTTCCATGCCAGCTGCGTCGAAGCTGTACATATAACCTCCGTGCTGCAATTGCACCTCGACGCCACCCGCCACCCGCAAGCTTCCCCCGAGAGCTCCTCAGCCATGCCGTCACACCTCACACGCGTCGTCTTCCGCAGCATCATTGCCGACACTCCTCTTATCTACCGCGGATGCGCCCAACGTACCCCGCGCCTTCGCGCATCCTTTCAGCATGGCACCCGCGCAGTGGCGCCCCAGCGGCGCACCTTTTTCGGCGTGTTCAAGCCCTCGCGCAAAATCAAACCACCCGATGTACCTGTTGGCTTGGACGTTTTCGGTGACTTGATACAAGCTCAGGCCGACGGGCTGCGACCGCCGACTCCTGTCAAGGTCGCTGAGGCACTGGACGCCTTTTGCACACAGAAAAAGGCGGATGTCGAAGACTTTCACATTGGGAAGGCCCTGCACGCACTTCGATATTTGCTGGCCAACCCAAAAGAGGACGGGCAGCCATGGCTACCGTATAGGAGCATGAACGCGATGATGTTCAAATTGGGACAATACCCGCCGGCGACGGGCGGAAATCCGCACCTGACCCTGGCCAAACTCCTGGATGCAGAGATAGAAAAAGTCATTGCGAAAGAGATCGATCTAAGCAAGTCCCTAGCAACCTTTTCGGTGTACGAAGCGTTGGAATTGCCCAAACTTGTGCGTATTCTATGCACTTACGGTTCAAGTTTAGAGGCGAGGGACCTAGTTAGTAAAACCTATGGAACGCCGTCGGACAAGCGTTCGGAACGCGAGATCAAAATTGCGCGGAACGCCTGGAAAGCAGTCGTGGCGGGTTTTGCGAAAGAGGGCAATACGCCAGAGCTGATTAAGACGACGGAGATGATGCGAGACGCTGCAGCCACGTTTACATCTGAAGTTCAAGGTGTCCTGGTTAAATATTTCGTGGAACGGAACAATCTGGAGCAGGCCAAGTACTGGTACTCCACCGCGATACCAGAATGGGATGATGGTAGAGGCTTGCAAAAAGCCCTAGCACCTTTCCTCACGGCGTGTGCGCTTGGCGGAGACACCGCGTTCGGCCAACAAGTCGTGGCCTCGCTCCTGCAAAAGATGCCTGCCAAGGAGATCTGGGATGCAATCTTTGTCTGGTCAGCTGCAATTGGCAAGGGTGCCGATGAGATCGACCGCATGATGAACGTTATGGTCCGGCGCAATCAGGAAGAGCGACAAAAATGGCCCGAAACACCTGTCGTACAACCGGATATCAACACTATCAATGCCCTCGTGGAGCTCTCCATGTCTAAGCAAGACTCATACTCTGCCGAGCGCTTTGTCGTTCTCGGAGAGAAGCGCGGCATCTACCCGGATGAAAAGACTTATACTATGCAGATGCGCTATCGACTTTCGATCAATGATATTGACGGTGCTCGGGCTGCTTACTACGGGTTGCAGGGTCAAATTACAGAGGACAGTGAATGCGCCGAAGGAGTTAACAAGCTCATCCAAGCGCTGTGCCACTTGCAGCAACACCATTTCGATGACATAATGGCCATTGTGGACGACCTACATGAACGCAACGTGCGGCTTACCCCGGAGACGGTAGCTACGCTGTGCGTACTCCACCTTCGACGTGGAGAGCCGCACGATGCTGGTGATTTGCTGAACATGCACGCCCATCACTTTTCGCCCGATCAACGTGTTGTTATACGAAATGGACTTGCATCATTCATTATGGACGGCCAAACCAGCACAGCGGAGGCCTGGGAAACTTATCAGATGCTCCGCCATGCATTTCCGGAGACCCCTCGCTCTGACCGTATTCCCCTGATGAAGGAATTCTTCGCTCGGAAGCGCTCCGACATGGCTTGCCATGTCTTCTTTCACATGCGCAACTCCGTCGACGAAACTATTGCTGCCGATAAGGAAGTTTACGTCACTGCTTTCACGGGCTTTGCCCGCAACGCTGACGCCGAGAGTCTGGAACTTGCTAGTAACCAGCTCAAAATCGACCTGAACGTCGAAATGGACACTCAACTCAGAAATGCTTTGATGCTCGCCTGGGCTTCCACCGGCAACAACGGGCGCGCTTTGACTATGTGGGCTGAGATCGGGTCGTCAAAGGAAGGACCTTCGTATAACAGCATTGCCATCGCGTTCCGTGCGTGCGAAGGCACGCACTACGGAGAACGCCATGCAAAATCCATCTGGCAGCGGTTGAAGGAGATGGACGTCGATATCGACAAGCAGATCTTCACCGCGTACATGTCTGCTATTGCGCAGAGCCATTGCCATGATGAAGCTCTTGCATTGATCGAGGCCGCCGAGGAAGAGTACGGCTTCACGCCGGATCTCTATATGTGAGTAAACAATCAGATGGGTGGCAGACGAATGTGCTAACGGGGGAGTAGATTGGGCAACTGGTTCCAGTGCACAGCCAACATCGACAGACAAGAGAAGGTGGAGGAATGGATTAAGGCGCGATATCCCGCTGTCTGGAAGCAACTAGAGGCTCTTGGGTCGTATAGGACCATGGACGGCTTCGGCTACCGCCAGTTTAACTTTAACCGGGACTTGGACCCCTAGTGAGATACTGCTGTAAATTGAAGAGGTGGCCACTACCCAGTCAGGTCTTGTATTCTGTCGGGGTTTCTCGTCTGTTTGGCTTGTGCCCCCTCGAGAGCTTTGAAATGATTCAATTTGAAAGTATAACTCTCGATGTCATGCGCAAAAGCTCGACCCTAGTAGGTGTGAAAGTGGTTCTGGTCCGGGTGGCTCCTGCCCTTTGCAATGCACGCTAAGGTCACCCACGCCCTCACTCTCCGGTTCACAAACCCGCCTCCCCTCCCTGTCTTCCCAGCCCATCACCTCGCCCGACTGAGCAGACCGGCACCAACTTACTCGTCGATCCTACCCCACGTTAGCGATACAACAGCTCCTCTCCAGCATGTTCGCCATTGTTCTCCTGGCCGCCCTGATCCATGTCTCGGCCGCCGCACCCACTCAGACGTCTCCGACCCGCGACAGCTGGCCCGCCTGGGTCTGTTCCGACCCTAGCTTCCATGGCTACTGCGACCGCGTGTACGCAGACCGGAAGTGTGCGACCCTCCCCGAGCAACTCTACGGCAAGGTCTCCTCGATGATGCAGTGGACCGGCTACATGTGCGACTTCTACTCCGACGACAACTGCGAATGGCAGCACGAGAAGCTACACGGCGACTATCACGGCGAGCAAACCAACGGCGTGGCGATCAAGTGGTACGAGGACATGGGCGTGTTCAACGACAAGATGAAGAGCGTGTATTGCATTGCGTACGTGGACATGCATGGTACGGCGTCGCCATCAATGGAGGTTCCCTCGCCAGACGGTCAGCGTCTCGACACTCTCGATGCCGCGCTCATTCAGGCCCCTGGCGCCGTCACCGTGTTCACCGAGCCGAAATTTGCGGGTGTCGGTCTTCCCGTCACTGCCTTGGAAGAGTGCAGCCCGACTTCTAATGCCGGGCTTATCAAGTCGCTCAAGCAGCAGCAGGGCGCTGTGTGCCACTACTACCAGTCGCCCGGCTGCGCTATATCGAATCATGTGCCTGCTCTTCGTCACGATTCGACGGCTACGCAGTGGGATGCTGCCGACCTGGGCGAGTGGGCGGGCAAAATCGAGTCGTTCATCTGCGAACTGGTGGCTGCTTAGACAGATCTCCTTGCGTTGGATGCATAGGTTGATGGTATTTGGTGAGTATGTTGGTTTGGTCGAACGTGGAATGGGACTGACGATACCGCAGCCTAATAACATGGAGGTTGAGCATGATGGGAGCACTCGAGACGATCCCTTCTATCAGGGCACGGGACGTGGGCAATTTAAGGACCTGAGCCAGGAATATGAGCGATATCGATAGCGACCTCAATGCAATCCCACACATCTATCCAGACTTAACCTTTTCCCACACAATCACCATTACATCACTCACTTGATCCTGCCTCTAAATCCTGTAAGACCTTGGCCACTTCACTCCAGTCACCTCCATTCATAAGAAACATTATTCACTTAATACTGCACGTAACCAAACTACAGCGCATTACTCCTCGCTCTCCACAATTCCACTGCCTTTTCCCCTTGAAGAAGGCGCCCAAACCTCGCTTTACTTACTTCCCACTCCCCATCTCATGCGCCTCCGGCCTTTGCCCCTGCACCGCTGAAATTCCATCAACCTCATACCTCTCCTCTGGCATCGGACTCATACTCGGATTTGGCGCTGCATAGTACGGTTGCACGTATGGCGGTGCCGGCGTCGACGGACTCGACAGCACCGGGGACTGCAGCCCCTGGTCATGGACGTGTGTCTGGTAGTTAACCTTTTGCTCATGCGGTGCATAGTAGCCCGGTTGCTGGGGATGTGGAGACTGAATTGGCGCTGGAGGTGGAGGTGCTTGGATGGGGGGCTTGTACTCGGGCAGGTGGTTTTGGTGTTGGGATTGTGCCTGCTGCGCGGCAATGATGGTCTGGTTGTTGGCGATCTGCTTCGCCTTGCGGCGCTTGACGCAGAAGAATATGACGGCGGCGCCGATGAGGAAGAGCACCACGAGGCCGCCTATAGCGGCGCCGGCGATGAGGCCTACGGATGTCTTTTTCTCGGGGGCCTGGGGTTGCGGGGTGCTGCTGTTGCTGTTGCCGGACGCCTCGGGGTCAGAGGGGCTGGGATCTACGCTCGTGCTGGGGATGAACGATGATGTGGGCGATTCGCTCTCGACAGACGACGATGCCTCGCCATCCCACCCTGTAACCGCTTCCCCCGACAGCGTCGGCAGCGTAATACGATACACGCTCTCGGAATCGCTCCAGCTCGGCGTAACCGTGACAACGCCCGAATTGTCATCCGCGCACCCGTAGTCCGCGGCCCCGTCGGACGGATACGTCCACGTCACGCAGTATGGCGACAAAGCGTTCGTGCACTTCCGCACGAAGGTGTTGCTCTGGCACGCAGCGTCGCAGGATTTCTTGGTCCAGGCATCGTAAGGGACGCAGGAGTTGACCCACCCGCAGTCCTGGCTGTTGTCGGACGCGCAGCAGCCGGCCATGCCGCCGCTCACGCCGCCGGCACCGGAAGAAACGGTATACAGGACGCAGATTCGGTCTGTGCTGCAGGCGAGGGATGATTCTTTTGCCGGAAAGTTAGGCTTCTCGCTCTGCAGAAAGTGGACATGAGGAGGTCAAACTCACTTCCGAAATCTATCCATCCGCAGAGCTCAGGACGTTTATCGATATATTCTGTCTGTCTCTTTCCAAGCTTCGCAGCGGCGCGATGCCGCGGTCCTGGCGTCGTCCTCGGTGTCCATCCGATGACGGCTTTCTCGGCAGGATTGAGTACGGTAGGTGAGGGCGCAGGAAACGCTATACTGTGGACCAACGGCAGTGCAGCCATGGTGCCCAAGAGTATCTGATACATATCGTCCGACTCTTCTCCTCAGTCACACTTCAAGACTAGGCAGCTCTGTAACAACGACGACGACAAACTAAACTCGACCTCACAAAAAGATCGTCCGCAGGATCAAAGCGACACCCAGCAGGCGCTCCACCGCGACAGCCCACGACCATAATAACATCCTCCCCCTGTGCGGCTGAGCTGCACCCACCTCACCACGCTACCACGACTTTACGCCCCCAAGTTCTACGACATGCGGCCGCGCTACCTAGCACCGTGCCACAGACCCAATCCTGTACCTCCGGCGGCAAGCTTGCATGAATCCAGACTGCGGGCAAAACCCAAAAACCTCGTGTTCGTGTCGAGGCTGAAGGCTGGACGTCGGGCTGGCCAATCATCTCACTGGACACAGATGGCGCGCTAGGCTTCTTTGGGGATGGGGTTGATGGTAGTGGAAATGCGTAGCGGGAGATTTGTCTGGATGGTGTGGGGGTGGGGGTGGGGACATAGTATTGGGCGCGTGGTTGACCGGTTTGCTCAGGGGGGTAGACGCGGGTGTTGAGAGGGAGTGGGGTGGGTGTGGTTGAGGGCACGAGATACGGGTACCCAGGTGGACTGACTTTATGAAGAGGATCGCTTTGACGTGTATGGGCGATGGGAAGGGTTCCTTGCAGGTCCTATCAGAAGAATATTTGGGAGGCTGTGGCTTGAAGATGGTGAGGATACGAACCTAGCAGTTGGTGGTCGATAGACCAAAAAGGCCCGATGTCTGGGTTGATTTATTGGGTTATCTTCAGCGTTTACAATGCGCTTGGGGTTAGCTTGCTTTGAACGAAGAGGGGCAGCTTGACGTTGAGAGGTTTCTGCAATAACCAGATCGATACCGTGTCTGGAAGGTGAAGTGATGTTTGACGTGTTCTGCCGTGTAAGTTTTTAGATGCGGTGCGTTATTGTAGGCGCCTTTGAACGAAAGGTGGTACACCAAACTAGTTACATCGCTGCCTTGCAGGTTTGTGCGAAGTCGTGCAGCCGACAAGGCTAAGTAGGCTGTGAATCGATATGGTCATGGTTTTGAACACACACGACAGAACAGGTGACAGAATATTGTACTTCGCCACTGACCAATTAGGCCTTCTAGTTTAATAATCGCACATCTCCAACGACACACCTATGATCGCTTAGATATACGCCATCGTCAAACACATTCGGCAACACCGTGTACCCATCGACAATCCACTGACAGCTCCCCTCGACCTCTTCCTTTACGCCGTGATCATGCTTGCACACTGCATCTCCCGGCCCCAACCAAATGAAATCAATCCTGCCCTGCTCATCCGACCACTTCTCCTTCTGGAACCCCGTAAACGTAATATCCTCCCCGTATCTACGGCCCTCAGGCACAGAGTCGCGCAAGTCATACACATATTCGCTTTTCGCCATGTCGAGGTATGCCTCCTGTGTTGGAAACGAGTTGAAATCGCCGGCCAGGAAGACGGGCAACACATCCTCGGTAGACCAATCCTTCGCTACCCGCTTTAAGGAATCCAATATGATCGACACGCTGTGCTCGCGGCTCTTGCTGCCCTCGTTGTCCAGATGCGTGGTAGATGCCAAGATACGGCGTCCGGTGACTCTATGCTCGAGTACGGCGATGGTCAGAAGGCGGATACTGCCTGCATCCCAGCCTAGACTTGGCTTCTCGGGCGTCGGACTCAGCCAGATGGTTTCGGTGTGTATGAGTTTGAAAACAATCACGGGGTAGAGAATGGGACTGTATTCGCCTTTTTGATGGCCGTCGTCGCGGCCCACGCCTACGTGCGCCCAGATTGGTCCGTCGGCGAGCTGGTCGTTTGAGGAGGGAAGTTCGTTGAGTGAGTTTAGGAGATCGATGAGCTGGCTGTGCAGGACTTCTTGGAGGCAGATGATGGATGCTGCGGAGTGTTGGGGTGGGGAACCAGGAGCTGTGGACGTGCCGTCTGTGAATCGTGTCTCGTGTTGGATTTGGTTCAAGACTCGGGGAACTCGTTCGGCCCAGGGCTTCTCGTTCGTGAACGGGCTATCTGTTGCATAGCGGATGTTGAAAGTCAGGATGCGAAGGTGGAAAGCGGGGCGGGAGGTATTGGAGAAAAACTGCAGCTGGAAGGTCGAGGCGGCCTGGCTCAAGGACGGCCAGAGTTGCATCGTGAATCGGCTAGTGGGTGGTTGTCGATGAATGGAATTATTTTTCAGGTCAATGTTGTCGCTGCCTGGGAGGACGAGGTGGTGGCGAGGTGCGTCCTCCTACTGTTCTTGATTGGCAGGATATGCGGGGTAATCGGTGTCCCTAATTTGTGCTACAATACATAAACGAATTACACCCATGGACACAGTCACCTAGTATCAGCCTCGCATTTCAGCGCCTCTTGATTCAATTTCTGCCCGCTATGCTGTTCGCATTTCCGCAAAGCTCTTGTTCAGAGGGATTTTCGGTGAGCCTTGCTCATGTGCTGTTGAGATATTAGCGTTTGTGTGGATCGCGCCCCGTACGCGAGCAAGTTTGTGGTTATGCGAACATGGCTATCCTGATTCATCAGTGCCAGTTCTGGCTGCAGCTGCTACTACTCACATTGCGGCAAAGACTTCTTCCCCGATCGTCGGGATACAGGATGCAGGTCTGGCACTGAAACAAACTCGACTATCGGCTTTGTTAGTGGTGCTGGACTTGAATGTGCAAATGAGAGTCTCAAGAGTGCCAGAGTCCTTCTTGACAGGCGGTCTGGACTTGAATGAGATTGAGACAGTGCAACATCAGACGTATCTGAGAGCGGCCGGAAGAGCCGGTAACATGGAGGTTGTCGACGCATTGATGAAAGCAGGAGCGTCTGTGGATGGAGTATCAGACTTCAACCATCCATACAACATTGTTAATGGTGTAGTCGACGAGATATTTGGCCGTTGGAACTGTCTGCGGTACGGCCTACCAGATGTTGATGCACATGGGCGTCCCGAAGGAGCAGAATTCTGGATCCTACCGCGATTGTTGCAGGACCCGACTTTCAACAACCCAAATGCGTTGCTGCTGGCTTTGTGGTATGAGCTGGATCATGCGGGTTGTCAACCACTCCTGGAGCATGTTCTTACTCGTGTCAAGCGGGTTGGTGTGGCTGATGTACTGCCGGCGCTCAACTGATTGAGACACCGGCAAGGTGCGAGACATAAAGCAGGAGATGTACGGTGCGAATACCCTCGGAAGCTATGCGATCCTTAAAAAAAATGCCCCACGGGCACCTACAGGCACTTCTCGATAGTCTTCTTCGGCTTTGGGATCCCGACATGACCTGTCCTTAAAACAAGCGGGGGGGGGGGGAACACATGGACATCATCATGAACACATACTGCCTTCGACCCGTCATTCCAGCGTTTTCACACACCCTCTATGGCGAATGAGACCCATGATTCACGGCCCAGCCACATGATTGAAGAAGGAAAATTCCACTCAATGAGTTCCAAACCTTCCTATAATCTACACGCCAATGTACGTTTGCTTCATCGCCCACATCTGGCAGGAGGTTCCATGAACAAGCAGGTTGCTAGCCAATCACCCGCAAGCAATCCACCCTTTTGACCAGCCACTGTATCCACTGACTGCGACAAAACAGATAGCAAGCATTGCTGCATATGTGCCGTGCCCAGCAAGACAAATAACCCAAGCCAGCGATTGCAAACACGATAGCGATCTACAAGTGGACTCCATCTCCTCTCTCGAACGCCATCCACAGAAAGAAACCTTCCATATCCGATCCTTGGGAGAAAACTTACAAGTCTGGTGTTGTTCCAGATGGCAGAACGCAATAAGTTGAGGAAGAGGTTGCAGGTTTTGAGTCACGAAAGGGAGACTTGGATTACTGTGAAGGCGACTTTGACCATGAAGAATGCGGCATTGGTGAAGCAGTTACGCGACACTCAGAACGAACTTCAGTCTTATAAAGACAGCGGACAGAATAGCAGTGCAGGTGGTCATGGTAACATCGGATTCATTGCTTCGGGGCAAGTGGCACCTCGTCATATAGAGTCACAGGAGGGCGAAAAAGTCGATGATAGAGAAACCATCGAGAGCGCGGAACTTGCCGGAGCTGCTCGTGGTGAACCTCATGAAAACGAAGTAGTCGCTCAAGCTCGACCTCTTGGTCTGACGTCCAACGAAGAGATAGCGCCAGACAACGCTTCTCGAGCCTCTTCCGCTGGTGACGTACCAATGCCCACTACTTCTTCCGTCGCCGACTCCGAACCCCCAAAATCCTTGGACGACAAGGAGTTTCAGCGTCGGCATCCCAAGAGGGAATATCTTTTGGCAGGATATGCAGAACCCAGCACTCAAACTGATACCACTACGATCCCGGGTCCGTCGTCTGATGCCCATGCTGAGCCCGCCGAAGGTTCAAAGTCTCGATGGCCTTCGATTGTGGACGAGCCCGTGAAGAAAGACGCACAGTCACCCTCCAAGGAATCGGCCATGACTGGCGCGTCCGAAGGCTCATCCTCTACCACTGCCTCCCCGCACGACCAACTCATTTCCTCGGATATTGTCCCCAGCGAGCATGCAGACTTTTACCTCAAACATACACAGGACGACGTCGAAACGGCACCAAACCTTTACAGCGACGATATCGAAAGCCCCTACGGATATCTTGACTGCGCAGAGGTACCAGTCCGTTGGAGAAGCCGCATGTTGGAGCAGGAACATAATAATCCGCATGCAGCGTTGGACTTGTGGGGAAAGATTGAACACCAAGTTGAGCATCTGAATCTTATGGGCCGCAGTGACGACGGAGCTTGGAGTATTCTGCGAGCAGCCGACTTCGACTACGACGCGGTACTTCAGAGGTTGAGCAACGATGCCAAGAGTGCGCAGCGGCGGGTCCATGACACAGTTCTGGAAGAGGAATTGGCCGAGGAAGGAGAGGAGGTGGACGAAGACGACGACGACGACGACAACCATGGGTCTGGCTCGGAGTGAGTGTCGAAGTGTCGAAGTGTCGAATTGACGTAGGGCCGGGCATGACCATCAGGTGTGGGGCCCTTATCATGGTGTCTTTTCTTCTCACACTGTAATACGAGTTAGTAGTGAACCTTACCATGCACTTGATGACTGTTACCGGCACATACTTTTAGTGATGGTGTTTATCGGTATTGAGATGGAGGAACATGGCCGAATGGAACCTCATATAGCCCATATTGCGTGTTTGGATTGGAGCACTAGAACGCTGGGGTAGCCAGCGAATTCAGCTTCATACGCTTCTCATTCTTGCTTTCGCTATGACTGTAACGCTCTCCGCCCTATCCTCGGTCGAAGGCGCGGGTTCGCTTTCCTGCGGCGTGCGAAACGTGGGTGCTGACCTCGATGGCAGAATGCGGACATCGGACATAGTGGCGTCGTATTCGAGTAAATCGTGAGAGTTGGAAGAGGTACAGGTTGGGTTGTGGATGATGAAGACCAGTTGGTTGAGAACGTAGAATTCTAGTTTCAATTTGATGCTGTACACGACGGTCTTGTAGGTCGTCTGGATTTCGAAGTTGTCTGTGAACTCGGTGAGGAGCAGACTGCCGTCCATGGCGATGACGATGAGGTTGACGAGGACCAGGTACCGGAGAACCTTTCTCTCCCGCGGTCCCTTGAACTTCAAGATGGGGTTCAAGGCGCTGTATGCCCCCCAGATATAGAGGCCGGCGATGACCCACTCCTGGACCGAGAAGCCAGTGAGCTGGACCTTTTCGTAGACCGAGAAGATGTAGGTCAGTCGGGTGTTGTCCGGATTTATGTTAGTGGCCAGGTATAGCCCTGAAACTGGTAGATGGAGGATGGCGAAGTTCGTAATAATCATCATTAGTACCCATCGGAGCTTTTTTTCGTCCCTGACCAGATGTAGTCGCGAGTATAGGACGACAGCCTGACCAGTCACCATAGACCACCAGCCCAGGATGATGAAAACACACATGGGCACACTCGGCGCCAGGCCGAAGTTGCGCAGCAGGACAGCGATGGCATGGACGGGGATGCCAATGCATGCGATGAGCATGCTCCAGAAATACAGCCCCTTGTGGGTCCTGAACCGGTGGAAGATGGAAAAGAGGATCTCGATCGAATTGTAGACGGATACGCCAAAAAATGCAGCAATGGTCATAGCCTTGGGTAGCGACAGCTCCGTGGGCCCCGACTCGCCCGCCATGGTGGTGTTGAGAACCGAGTGGAATAGCTGGGGTTTTGAACGATCACAGCAGGCGGCAAAGAGTCTCGGACGAGGAGCAGGGGGGTTCAATTTAAATCTCCGCTTGGCTCGGAGAGAAATGCTTCCCGTAACGGGGGGCGTCCGCATGCAAACGTCGGTGGTTGATGGTACCCAATCGGATCGCCAACGACGGCACGCAGAACCCAAGACCTGTGTAGCAGGATCCTGCAAGCGGGGCGCCCCATCTCGAGCCCAACGTTGTGGATGATGGTGGTAAGGGTAAGAGCACAGATGGGGGGATGCGGCTTAGCCGCTAGCCTGTGCGTCCGTCACAACTTTAACCTGTTCTGCCGTGCCACCGGAGGCAACTCCTGCTCTCTCCCCTGGCTTTGCCATGATGCCATGATGCCATGTGGTTAGCGCGATGAGTCGTCGCCGAAAAAAATATCCTTGTCCCGCCCGTGAGGAAGGTACTCCGACAGATCAATAATCGCTGCTTGTTGGAACCATCCAGATATGGATTCAGGGAAATCGTTCATGGCGAACAAACATGACTCCCGCTTAACCTCAACAATTTCGTCCGACATGTTATACAACTGTAAATGCATGCTCTATAGCGCTCGAACCCATGCGCTGCTCAATGGAACCCGGTTAGATGACACTCTCAATTGCCTTGATCCACTCCAAGGGTTCGTGCCAGTGGTAAGAGGGTCAAGTTGCGGAAGGACGTAGTCACATTGGCGACATTTGAATCACGGGCGCCATCTGACCTTGGAAAGCGAGCGGTGTGGTCACATGCAATGGAACCGCATTGTGCGCCACAATGCGTCACAAGTCCGGATGCACTCAGCATTGTCCCAGTAGCTCCGCATGCAGGAGGGCATCCCAAAACCCACCAATCACTCGTACACTGGGAACGTCGCTCGTTACCACATACGATGAAAGGAAGCGAGGAATTAGCGAGATCTCTGCTAAGTAGGGTTTAAGCGCAGGCATAACCAATAAACTCTACACGTCCTGCAGGGCAGAGGAGAGACACTGGGTTCATTCGCAAATAGTTACTCGACACGGTTTCCAATCCGGACTGCCTTTACGCACATCAGGCCAAGCTGGCCGAGGCCAAGCAAATAGCGGACGCTGGGAGGTCACGTATAACCTCTTACAGAACTGTAGAGCCGGCGGGCGTTTCCAAGTCCCACAGTTTGCTCACGATGAGAAGATTTATACGTTTAAGTGCATTGCTTCTGATAAGACTACTTATCTGCACGTTTGAAACGGCTGCGTGCTTGTGAGGTGTAGAACGAAAGCATATCAAAGGTGTGGATGATAAATGCTACTGCAAGTTTTTGATGCATTGAACTAGGTAGGAGTGAAACCTTGGCCAGGAAGTAAACACGATATATGGTTTGTCCATATTTTCTCGCGAGTGTAAGCAGGGTAGTGTCATATGTTCAAGTCGCAAGACTCAAACACGATATACGGTCTCTTCAGACTGTCTCGCGAGCGCAAGCAGGGTAGTATCACATGTAAAATTCGTAAGACAAGTAAACCGTTGTCAATTCTGTTGCGCATTCCCGAAACGCGTAGAACGGGTAATTGGTCTATCGACGCAGTGCCAAATCCTCCCGCAAGCATCTCTTCGCTGTCTCAACTCTAGCCTATACAGAGACAGGAGATCGGACAAGTCTGGCAACCCTGCTGTTTTCGGCATCTTAACATGAAACAACTTCTACAATCTCAACGCTGGTTGTGACGTGTCTAACGGGTTATCCAGATCTTGAAGTCAGGATCACAAGTGCCTTTTTACAAATGACATGACCTTACTGTCCTTACATAGCACTCCAAAGTACTGCAGCGATCATTTCCGTTAGCATAACTAACCCTATCTTCTCCAACCTTGCTCCAGAGTTTTTCGGCGAAGATGGACGAGAAAGCCTAGCCAGGTCTGATACCGGATTATAGCCATCGCACGGCACAACGTCCTCCGCAGGCTGAACATCCTCATCGGTCAAAGTCACATACGCACACTATCTCTCGACATCAGTGAACCTCCTCAACCACATCCCACCGAGAAGAGCACAAACTCACCTGATCCACCTGCTCAAAAACGCTATAATGCCTCAAATCCTTCAGCTGAAACATAAGCGTCGCATTCAGCCCCACCAAGTCCTCAGACCGCAGAATGTTTTCGTTTTCATCGACGACCATCTCCGTCATATTCAGCGGGAGGTAGCACCGTCCCTTTTCCGGGAAACTCTGCCTTTGCATCGTAAGCAACAAGATATCTTCGCACGTCAGGTCACGCTCACCAATAGTGATACCGCCACATAGTCCGCCCCATCTGATACTTTCCCTTCACGCCCTCATTATACTCTGACCCACCCGGCCCGTCAACGTACTTATAATACAAATGCGGCAGATACACATCCACATGGAACGACTCGTTTGTAGGGTTCCCCAGCGTCGCATTCACGAGATCGAAGATGGCGCGCCCATTGGACACGTGGAATGTACTGCGCGTGGCGTTCTGGGGGACGCGCGAGTTGAGGCAGGAGTTTAGGAGGCTGTGAAGGACCGAAGTGCCGTTGTGGCGCATGTAACGGTCACCTGGTGCTGCTGTCCAGCGTGGGGGGTAAGAGAGGTCGGGGTGGACGGGGATTGTCCATGGGGAGGCGAGGGGGAGAGTAAGGAGGAAGAGTGCAGTTAACATGGATGTTTTTTTATTTGGGACCTGGAGGAAGTGCTGGTTGGTGGGAGTGCTGCTTGCAGGTTGCTGGCTATCTGAAAAAGAGACGAGATGCGCGACTGGGATTAACATCCTTCGAGGTCAAGACTACCGTATTTGCATCCCTGGGTACGCACCATATCCTCAGATCTTGCCAGAAGAATTAGCGATGATGAATATGTTGCTTTTCAGAAGAGGTCCTTCTGACCGAGGTTTTGTGGCGGGTCGCTTACCTAACCCTTTATTCTGCCTATTTACAACGCTTCTTTGGTGTTACTTTTGGGTGTCCATCCATATTTGCCTACTACTTTACGGGACTCTACTTTGTGGTTCGTGTCAATGATCAGAAAATCATCAAGAAAGATGTCCAGCCAGAACGAACTTACGCTTAGTTAGTGCAGACTGGAGTTGTGGGGAAAGAACGTCCGCCCCTGAGAGCTGTGTACCTACCCGCTGCACGCGCCCTTTCTTCTAAATACTTACACATATCCCAAGAAATCGCAACGGCTACAGATTCAAAACTAAATTGTAGCGTTTCTTATGAGGATTTAGATGTGGTAGAGGCTCGATACTATACGTCTTTCGCTAACGTACACAGTACCGATTGGACGCGCCAGTGCTAGTTTTACGTTATGTTCCCCGCAGCAAACTTCTCAACCGTATGACCACACATTTGCAGCATTGCTGGAAACATGACAGATGGCCTTGGGCGTACACATAGCTGCTGGGTCAGGTATATAATTTTTCAATTTTGGAAAACTGCCATAATTCAAGGCCTGCTGGCGCAATGGTAGCGCGTGGCCCTCCTAAGGCCAAGGTTGTGTGTTCGAGTCGCACGTAGGTCGGTCGTCTGAACCGATTTGAGATACAGGTTTGATTCCTGCAAATAGCTTTTTGTTTTGCTGTTCTTTCCTACGTGTCCCAATGCAACTTTTTTTTTTCCTCTGCAGTTGCACCACAACAGCAGCGCGTTGCTGTGATGATCGCTTGTGAGCTAACATGGGATGGACTGTTCTGTAGCGTGTATAACGTTTGCCTTTTCATTCGTACTGATATCATACATAATAGAGCTAGCCGCTTCAAAACAGGTGTTACATACGAAACAAGGAAAAGGGGGTTAAGAAAACATCCAACACGTGAACCACTAACGGGTAGTTCGATTCATTCAATCGTCAACCCATTACATCTTGCGTTGCGCGTCCCGCGCTACAAAAACCTAGGAGCCTTGCCTGGCCTTCTCGGCACAGATGAGAGCGATGATGCGTGATAGCTCCGCGCTCTGTGCGAACTGCTCTTGTTTTGTATGCTCATCTACGTCGTCGCTAGCCGCGATGTCGTTGCTGACCTTGAGCATCCTGTTCTGGAGCGTCAAGAGCTTGGAAAGGGTGTTGTCGAGGAAGGGCGCAGAGAAGGTGATGTTGGTGGGAGATGCGCCGTTGTTGGGCACGCGGATGTCGAGCTTGCGCGGCGGCTTCTTTTGCTTGGGTGCCTGGACAGCGGGAGCATTTTGGGGGGATTGGGGCCTTGCGACGTGTCAGTGCGGGAACGCCTCGTTCATTGTTCAGGATCAAACGTACTTCTCGCGCTCGACAAACGTCATGTTCTCGGCCATCTCTGCGACGCGGTTCGCGATGCGTGACGCCATGATGGTGTATGGAGAAGTGGCCTGGTGGGCACCGTTTGCGGCGCCGTTGGCAGCGTTCTGTGTCTTCTTCGCAGCAGCGCCAGCGGGCTTCTTTGTCCGTGAGGCGGCGGCCTTGTTGGTTGTGCGGTTGACGGGCGCAGATGCGACAGAGGCAGGCATTGCGACGAGTTGTGTGTGAAAGGGTCTTCGGTCTGAAATTGCGTTGTTAGATGGGTTACTGCTCGCGTGCGGCGTAGCGAAGTGCGCGCGTTGTGGGAAATGGCACCTGAGGAACACCGAAGACTTACATTTGCTTGTTGGTAACTTTGCCTACAGAATGAGCTTGGTGGTATAATCGAGGCGTGTCGGATGGTTGATCGTACAGACGGCTTGGAAGAATGATGAGGGTCCTCATCACCGCTCCCAGAAAGTTGGTCTGGGCCGCCACACGACGTCATGGGGGCCCCGCTTTTGCCAGGTCCGCCGGCTAGCCCAGCCACCCATTGCATCCTTCGACGTCAATGCTATCAACGGGTCCTGGCAGCCAACTTCTCCGCTATCCGTCAACTTTGCGGAGTGATCACCGTCAAGCGATGCCCTGCGTTCCAAAAACTGACACTCCAAAATGAATTCCCCTGCGATGCGCAAGAAGAAGGATGACTTCGGTGCAGGCCTCAAAGTCTCCAAGCAGAACATCGCACCGGAGGAACATCCTGCTGGCCCTCCCAAGTATGGGGAGTTGAATCAGGCTGAGCGAGCCTTCACGCTGGCTTCGACATTCCTCTCCGGCGTGCTTGCGTGAGTGCTTTCGATCATCGGAGAAGAACGGCATTGACGGTCCTACAGTATCAGCGCATCACAGGTCTTAGGAGCGCCACTGAAGCTCATTGACCCCGTCTTCTACGAGGGTTATATGGCATATACGAAAGAATGCTTCGCCATTCTCATTACATGCCTGACACAGTGGTGGGCACCGACTGTAGTCAGAGTTAGCGGGGACTCAAGCATGATTGGCCAGCTCACCAAGACAAAAGATGGAAGCCTTAAATGCAACTTTTCAGAGCGTTTAGTGCTCATGTCGAATCACCAGCTTTATACTGACTGGCTATATCTTTGGTGGATTGCCTACACGAATGGTTTACACGGCTTCGTCTACATCATCCTTAAGGAGTCGCTAAAGAACATCCCGATCATCGGCTGGTCTGCGCAGATGTATAACTTCATCTTCCTTGCGAGAAACTGGGAAGAAGATCAACAGCGTTTCAAGAAGGCTTTGTCAAAACTCAGCAATCCGAAGGATCCAATGTGGCTGATCATCTTCCCGGAAGGGACGAACCTATCTGCATCAACCCGCGAAAAGAGCAAAAAGTGGGCACAGAAGAATGGACTCGAAGATATGAAGCATCAACTCCTTCCCCGAAGCACAGGTCTGAAGTTCTGCCTGAACGAGCTCAAGGACAGCACCGAATGGCTATACGACTGCACTATCGCATACGAAGGGGTTCCACCCGGTCAGTTTGGACAAGACATCTTCACGCTGCGATCTTCGTTCTTCGAAGGGCGCCCACCGAAGTCTGTCAACATGCACTGGCGTCGCTTCCACATCTCCACAATACCGATTCACAACACCAAAGCCTTTGACGTCTGGCTGCGTAACCGCTGGCGAGAGAAAGACTACATGCTAGAGTACTTCACCCGCCACACCCGATTCCCCGCTGAGGAATATTGGAAAGACCTTCTCGATGTGGGTGACCGCAGCTCGCAGAGCGATAAACAGACCATCCGTACCAGGCCTCGCCCTGCGGTTCAGATAGAAACCGAGGTTAAGTCAGCACACTGGAACGACTTTGTCAAGATTTTTGCTCCAATCACAGGTGTTATGACGGCCATGTCCGTAGCATACGGGTCGTCGCCGGGTGATCTTATCCCAGGCGGGGACAAGTTTTTTGGGCAGATGATGAAATCCTTTCTCAGCGGCGGCGACTTGAAGGGTCTGCCAAGCCCTGACGAGCTTGAGAAAATGATACAAGGCGCGGCGAAGATGGGTGCGGATCAAGCTGCCAGTCCTGAGAACAGGGGTCGTGTCCAACATCTAACACAAGAGAATCTCGCTAAGCTGGTGAAAGAGACAGCGATCAAGGAAGGCGTGGTACTGCCTGGTGGAAGAAGGGCAAGCACAGCTTTGCCACGGGCACCGACGAAGATTTTGGCGACATCGACAGTACCCAGAGCAAAGAGCGCAGTGGGACCCAGCGCTGCAAGGAGACCGGCCGCGGCGGCTTCAAGATCACCAGCAGCACAGCCGAAACAAGCTGCAAAGCCGCAAGAAATGCGGGAAGTTAAGCTTGCATCTGGCGTTACCATCAAGATTCCCAAAACCGAAGTAGACAAAGCAAAGGACACTGGGACCATCACAACCGCGAGTGGTCTTAAGATCAAGGTCGGCAAGAAGGAGATTGAAGCAGCAGAACAGAAAAAGGGCACCACTTTCATGACTTCTTCTGGCGTTCCCATTAAGATCTCCCCAAGCGGTGCTCTCAACGTAGGGCAAAAGCCACAAACGACCAACGCCACATCGTCCGCCCCTGCCAAGCCAAAGTATGTGTTCAAGCCAAACCCTGATCTGCCGACCAATACATCCGCACCAAAAGCCACCGGAGCTACAACGGTGGCTAAGAAGCCTGCCGTGGCAAACGGTGCTGTCAAGAAACCTACTGCAACCCCAACAAAGAAGCCAGCAGCCAAGCCAACAACCACGCCAGCAAAACTAATCAAGAAGACGACCTCGTGAGCCAAGATCGTCGTTTCGTTACCATCTCATACTTGTTGTCACAGCCACCAGACGCGTGGCATACCAAAATATGAGCCAGCAGAAAACCTGGTGTTGTATTGCCAACCTTCAGCTGGGCCGATATCCACAGCCCGTCCTTATGAATAGAACGACTCGCCTGTAACATATAACTACTTGCTGCTATAGAGTTTCCGCTCAAAGCTTTGGTCTCCACCATGCGAATCCATATCTATGTACTCGCCTTACTCTCGACACTTATTCAGGCCACGATACTGCAGCCGATGTGGGTTATGAGTGGCAGTCAAAACATCACCAGAGCCCCGCGACTCAGCCATCCCACCGCACAGCAACCTCGCGCAGACGACTACGCGCATGTCACACCCAGTGACCACAACCACACATCCTTCACCGAGCCCTACCTACCGTATCCTGGTTTCTGGACATGTCCTCGCACCGCTGCTCTCCCACCCAACACCGAAGACTGTCTCCAGGTCATCACAGACACGTTCCGAACCTACGGCAACAGGACTGTGGACGTACCTCCGGATCGCTGCATACAAGTTGCCTACCGGTCATGTGTCATGTACACTTGCTCTTCCTCTTGCGAGGGTTTCCAGTGGAACCTCGCGGAGTGGTATCAGCTCGCCATGCATGTGCAGAAGAGTTGCCTTTGGGGCAGGGGTGGAGGCGGGTATGTTCAGAGGCAACCAGGGGGCGTGGACAACAAGTTTGTGTATCGCACGGGACTGACTCATGTTGATGAGGCGGAGAGGCTGATGACACCTGCTCTTGTGTGTTGATGGTAATTTTGCAGCACATACTGTACATTATAGTTTCGTTTCTATACAAATCTGGTCTCGTTACAACGAACGAATGAATTTGTCGCGATCTGCGGCGAACTTAACAAGTGCAATAAGTGCAATTACACCCCAGAATCCCATGTTTTCCCAGGCGGAAATGGAAAACCCCGTTCCCCACTGATAGTGACGCCACATGCCCCATCGATCGCCTTGACCCACGCCCCCGGCCCACGCTACCGCATGTGCCACAAGCGACGTCATAACCACCTCTCCGCCACCGCTTCCAGCCCATCCCTCTGCGAAAGCAAGATCGCAATGTAGCGCTAGCACCCTCGTCACCACCGCCCTTCGACATCTCCGGTACCACCGACGCACGTCAATTCGGAAGTTGACGACCACCAACACTTCATACACGACAGCGTAAAAGATCCACGCATTAGAAGCAGCCACAATGACAGGCTTCGTGAAGAACATGATATGGAATAGCGTGTCGGGCTTCGTGGAGGAGGGCAAGCGCACAGTCGGCGGGTACGCAGGCGATGCGCTGATCAAAGCGGGTGATCTGGTGGAGGGCGGCGGACGCACCGTCGGGAATGGTATGTCTACTCCATTCTATTCCATACCAACATCCACACACATCTACAGCTCCCCTTCTCACACAACCGCAATCGAAACGTTACTGACAGGCCCCAGGCATCGAGAAAAAAGCCACCGGCCTCGGCACCACCATCGGCGGACACCCGCCCAAGGCGCCCGCCGCAAAAGCCCTCCCCAGCACCGCGCGCCGCCCCGCTGCCCACCGCTCGTCCTCGCTGCCCGCGAACACAAAGCCCAAAGCGCCCGTTGGCTCTAGCGTTCCGCTCGGCGCGAAGAAGACGCCTGCCGGTAAAGCGGCGGGCGCAGCTGCTGTCAAGAGAGCCGGGGGCGCGGCCTCCGGTGCGAAGAGCGTCGTCGGCGGCGCTGCCCCTGGCGCGAAGAACATCGTCGGTGGAGCAGCCTCCAACGCGAGAAACACCGTCGGTGGAGCAGCCTCCACTGCGAAGAACACCGTCGGCGGAGCAACCTCCACTGCGAAGAATACCGCCGGCGGCGCAGCGCTGCCGAAATTCACGCCCAAGCCGTTCAACGCATCGAAGCCGTATTCGCCGCCCACACCCAAGGGCAATGCCAACGCAGCGTCTACGTCGTCTCTGCCGAAAGCGTTCCCCACGGGCGGCGCTGGCGGGGCGGCAAACCAGCTGCCGAAGCCGTACGGCGGGGCGGGCAACAAGACGCCTGTGCGGCCGGGGCAGAACAAACCCTTCTCCGCGGCGAAGGCGAATGTGCCGGGAGGAGGAGGTGGTGGTGCTGATGTTGGGGGAGCAGTGAAGCCGTACCCGGGGACGAACACGCTGCCGGGCCAGGCGAGCAAGACGCCTGTGAAGAAGTACAAGCCTGCGCCGCGGTACGAGCCGCCGGTCAAGCCGGGGGAGATGAAGACGTTCTTCTGAGGCGTAGAGCGGTTCGGGATCGTTTGTCTGTCGGGGATTTATACATACTGGGCGTTTTTTTTTTCGATTCTATACTGTGACGGGGAGGGTCGTGTACGATATGCAACCCGGCTGGCTGCCAAGGGGTGTCTGATACGCGGCGACTTCCTCGCTGTCAGGGCGGGCTTGTAGGATTAGCTGGACGCGCGGGCATACGAATCGACGACGCGGCACGCGGTGATGAAAAGACTTGTGGGGTGTTTGAGAAAGAAAGATAATTCAAAGTACGCAAGGATATAGACATGCTTTTATATAATCGTGAAGACAGATGTGGGTGTGAACGACTTCAAAGCGTAGTAACTCGGTGTATAAAAATGCTACCCATTAGCACAGCTAACTAACAGGTCTAGCGCGGGTATCTATTCACTCTGTGTTAGAAATCAATCGATGTCCCGTGACACTATCGCCCACATCTACTCTCGAAACTAGATTCCCGCCCCCTTACCTTATGAGCACACACAGCTTCTTTGAAGTAAAGGATTTTACCGTCTCATCATTTTGAGCCTTCTACCCTTTTGTGCTCTGTTGATATTCCTACCTCACGCAAACACAAAACCAGGCAGACCAACCTACCTGGATACTAGATGCCATCCGCACCCCCGTCCCTATCTCCCCACTCCCCACTCCCCGAAGTCGTTGCGTGGGTGATCAGATCAGCGCACAGCATATACGATACCCCGCATACGTCCCCACGCACTACTCCCCAGCGCGGTTAGTGCGGTGTCTAGAGGGGTAGTTCGCAGCGTCGATCTACCTACCTCGCAGCACCACCGTCGATCAAAGGCGCCGATTTCAGGTCCGAGGAGTTGAGCGGGTTGGGGGGGTTAAGCTTTTTTTTGGGGGGGGAGGCTTCGTGCTTATATCGCTGGTTACCCGGGGTTGTGCGTTTTGCAACGCAAGTTGGTGTTTTTGTCGCCGTCATGGGATTGTTTAGTAGTACGAAGAACGGGGGAGGTGATGAACCGCAAGATGTCGTTGCTCAAAGCGGAGAGAAAGGCGGGGGTGCGGATAGGGTCGAAAGAGATGCGGAAGCTGGAGTTGGAGCGGGAGCGCAGGTGCAGATTGATCCCGAGAAGGAGAAGAGAGTGAGAAGGAAGCTAGACTGGCATATCATCCCTCTCGTATCGGGACTGTACTTGCTCGCGTTTCTAGACCGGTCGAACATAGGGTAACTTCCTCCCAGCCCTGGTGCAAGTGGCTAGCTAACAGGGCAAAAACAGCAACGCACGCATCGCAGGCATGAGCGAGGACCTCGGTCTCGACGGCGGGAAGTACGACTGGCTACTCACCATCTTCTACATCTCGTACATTGTCTTCGAGTTCCAGGCCATCATGTGGAAGATTGTGCCGCCGCATCGGTGGGCGGCGTTTGTGGTGTTTGGGTGGGGCCTTGTGTCGACCGTCCAGGCGGCGATTCACACGTGGGAGGCGGAGATGGCGCTGCGGTTCTTCATGGGGTTGACGGAGGCGGGATACGGACCGGGGATTCCGTACTTGCTGTCGTTTTTCTACCTCAGGCACGAGCTGGGGCTCAGGGCGGGACTGTTTCTGAGTGCGGCGCCGCTGGCAAATACGTTTGCGGGGGCGTTGGCGTATGGGATTACCAGTGGGAGTCCGGGGATTCCGAAGTGGAGGGTGCTGTTTCTAGTGGAGGGGCTGCCGACGATTGTGATGGCTGGGGTGGCGTGGTTTTTCTTGCCGGATAGCCCTGAGAAGGCGAGGTTTTTGAATGAGGAGGAAAAGATGGTGGTTAGAGCGCGGGGGGTGAGGCAGGCGGGCGCTGCGACGAGGGTTGGTGGGGTGAATTGGAAAGAGTTTGGGGAGGGTCTTGCGGATCCCAAGGGGTGGATCTTGGGGGTAAGTTATCATTCTTTGTGGAGAGGCGAGTGCAGATGACTGATTGTGAGCCAGCTCATGTACTTTTCGTGCAACGTCTCGTTCTCGTCGCTTCCGGTGTTTCTGCCGACCATCCTCAAGGAAATGGGCTTTTCGGCAATCAACGCTCAGGGGCTCACGGCGCCGCCGTTCTTCCTGTCGTTCCTCATCACCATCATCACGCCGTACATCGCAGACCGCACGCAGCAGCGCGGAATCATGCTGATTATTCTTACCATCATTGGCGGAACAGGCTACGTTATACTGGCAGCGGCGAAGAGTGTAGCAGCTCGATACTTTGGTGTCTTCCTCGCTGCCGCGGGCATCTTCCCCGCGATTGCGAACATGCTGCCGTGGGTGCTGAACAACCAGGGCTCGGACACGCGGCGCGGCGCTGGCATCGTTCTGCTCAACGTCGTTGGGCAATGCGGACCGCTGCTTGGAACGAGAATGTACCCGACTCATGAAGGCCCTTTCTATGTCAAGGGCCAGTCAGTGTGTGCGGCGTTCATGTTCTTCACGACGTTCCTCGTGATCGTCTTGAGGACATTGCTTGTGTGGGAGAACAGGAAACTGGACAGGAAGTACGGCACGCTGGCGCAGCAGAAACAGGCTATGCAAGAGGCGGCGTCGACGGTGGGTGGGGAGACGAAGCACGAGGTTGGTGTTGAGAACTACGGGCCGCTGTTTAGATATGTATTGTAGCGCATAGGGCCGAAGAAGGAGCGGCCGAGCCAGCCAGATAAGGATGTCGAGCACGCGACTACCGAACCCGTTCCTCAGCGCGCACATCCGTCGATATTGCTGCTGATTGCCATTGAAATGCCAAGGTGAGGAATCTATACATTCACCGCTGCCGCGTCTTTCACCAAAAAATACCTCGATCCGTCCGAAAGAGTGGGGACAAGGGCTGGAAGCTGGAAGGCGTGAGCATTGACCACGTCTGACGTCTTGCTCCAGAAGGCGGCAGTGCGCGTCCACTCAACCCGCACGCTCTGCTGCATGCCCACTATTCTGCCAGGTTCGCGATTCGTTCTTCCTGCACCATCCCCTTGCGTCGTTGGTCTGCTGTCGAGCAGCCTCACTCACCATGGCCTCCAATGCCGCACATGAAGGCCAGGTTTCTCAAGGCACTGCTCCCCGCCCAGAACTGGCACCTTTGCAACAAAACGAGTCGGCCAGTCCCGCAAAGAAGCGCAAGCATCGCGGAGGAAAGAAACGGCGCAATCGCCGCCAGTCGTTCGCCAACCCGCTCGAGTCTGGTGAAATGACCGACGATGCGCGTCCGAGCCTCGCAGACGTCGGCGGCCATTCGTCGCGCGGCAGCACCAGCTTCTACCGCCTGCGCCCGAACCAGAACCGCAGCAACGACAGCCTGCAGAGCGAGGCCCTGCTTGACCACCGCGAGCAGCCCATCACCTTGCCGACCCGCCGTACGAGCGTGCAGATGCCCCAGCTGCTCTCGCCGCCTCAGCGCCGCTCCACCCAGCCGCAACCCAGTCGCTCTGGTCTTGTTCACCAGCACTATGCCTCGGATAGCGATCCCGACGATAGCCATGCCAACGACCGGACCCCGCTCATGGGCTCTTCTGCGCGGGATCGCGGCTACGGAGGTGCCGGCAACATGACGCGAACCCGGAGAGAGAGCAGGTCTTCGGCAGCGTCGGCCAACATAATAGGCGCACAATTCGCGATGCAGCATCACTCGCAGACCAATATCGCAGAGTACGATGTCAACAATCCGCCTTCGGTGCCTGCAAGCCCCGTCTTGACACCGGAGCTCAATAGCTACGGCGATGTGATGCTCCCGACAGATCTGAGGCATGACAATGAGAGACCAGAGAGCAGGGACAGTAGGGGCAGGGGCCGCGACGTGCTCATTGACATAGACGAGGAGCCTACTCCGCGACAGCAATCATGGGAGTCTGCTCCTACGTCCCCGCCTGCGCCCGGAGACCTAGGCCGCCGCATGACGCTCTCAGCCGCCGAGGACGTCTGCTTCCCGCTGGAAGACATGTCAGAGATCGGCCATGAGGACTACATGAACCGCAGAGAAGGCGGTGATACGCGCCAACGCCGCCGACGCCGTCGCTGGCCAGATTTGAGGGTGCTCGAATCTTGGTCTCATGAGGAAAAGGAACAGCGGACTATGGAAGGCATGCGCGCCCGCAAGGTCAGCGAGCCTCTCATGGTAGATGGTCGCTTGCGACCACAGAAACGCACTTGGCATAAAGATACCGAAGACGCCCCGTACCGCTTCACGTACTTTAACGAGGAATTTGAGAACACCATTCACAGTCAAAGCATTGGCGAGCTTCTTCAACCGGGACAGACGTTTCGGCAGCTCTTCGTTCCCGATCCACCGATATTGGAAGACAGCACAGACGACGAGACCGATGACGACGAGGGCATGGAAAGCACGGCGACTATGACGAGAGAAACCACTGTAGACAACAGGCCTGGCATAGAAAGGCCTAGCATTAATGGACTCTCTCGTGGTAATACCCGGACACCGACTACTTTGAATCCAAACTCGTCGGGAGAACAAACTCGGTCCAGCACACCTGGGCGTGCTTCCCCCCCGAGGCCGCCTCACGAGGAGAAGTCACCTCACGAGGAGAAGCCGCCTCGGTACGGTCCGCGTCCCGCTTTCTGGCTCGACGTTCTCTCGCCCACCGACGCGGAGATGAAGGTCATATCAAAAGCCTTTGGCATCCATCCGTTGACAGCCGAGGATATCTTGATGCAGGAGCAGCGCGAGAAGGTAGAGCTTTTCAAGCACTACTACTTCATCAACTACCGCACTTTTGAGCAGGACGAAAGCAGCGAAGACTACTTGGAGCCCGTCAACTTGTATGTGGTGGTTTTCAAGGAGGGCGTCATCAGCTTCCACTTTTCCATGACCCCTCACCCGGCTAATGTTCGACGCCGCATCCGCCAGCTGAAGGACTACCTCATCCTCAGCCCCGACTGGATTTCCTACGCTCTCATCGATGATGTTACTGACGCTTACGCCCCGCTCATTGAGCGGATCGAAGAAGAGGTCGATGACATCGACGAAGCGATCCTGCGCACCTATTCGCAAGAAGAAGAAAAGACCGCCAAAACCAAGAAAGACCCCTTCAACATTCTCAACGAAAAGGACTCTGACGACGGAGAAGACAACGAAGGCGGCGGGCGCGACATGCTCCGCAGAGTGGGCAACGCTCGAAAGCGGGTCATGACGCTCTACCGCCTTCTGAGCACGAAGGCAGACGTCATCAAGGGCTTCGCGAAGCGCTGCACAGAGCAGTGGGACGTTGCTCCCCGGGGCGAAGTCGGGCTCTACCTGGGCGATATCCAGGATCACATCGTGACCATGACGGCCAACTTGACGCATTACGAGAAGTACGTCGTCCCTTTTCTACTCCTCCATCTCAATCACCCCCACACAGAAGCTAACAGAAACAGCCTCTTATCCCGAAGCCACAGCAACTACCTCGCACACATCAACATCCGCATGAACGAGCGGCAGGAACAGACCTCGGACATCCTGGGCAAGCTGACCGTTCTCGGCACCATCGTCCTGCCCATGAACGTCGTCACGGGTATCTGGGGCATGAACTGCCTGGTCCCAGGCCAGGACATTGAGAACTTGAATTGGTTCTGGGGGATCACGGGGAGTCTGATTGCGTTTGGGCTGAGCTGCTATTTTATCGCGAAGAAGATTTTCGGGATCGTGTAGGCGGTGGAAAAGAGAAAGTAGTGTTGGATACGCTTGCATCAGAATGTTGCGACAATGTGGCTGGTGGTGTAAGCGCAGAAGAACATTTGGTATGATACATGGGGGCTGTACGGTTATGTGTTTGGTATATATATGTGTGTTGGGTAGGTTTTGCATCGCATCGTATCTTTTGAAATGGAATACACAGGACGGGACGCTTTGGCGTGGTTCTTTTTACAGACGTCTCTCGCTCTCTGATGTAATCTGGTTTGGTTTGGGTCAGTGGGCAGCTGCACAAGATTCTGTAGCTGGAGAATCTATTTACTCCCTGAACCTATCTATCCAGCAAAAATAAAAATAGAAACAGGGGTTCTCCTATTTAGCAACCCTTGCTTTTCCCTTTCGTAGGCGTGGGCGGGGACAAGGCTGCTTCTTGAACGATATCGTACTTTGGTTTCTCAGTCACGTGATGTTGTAGCCACTTCCAGGTACTTATATGATAGAGGCATTGCTACTGGATTACCTATATATAACTAATATATATTACTTAAAGTATTTAGGTACCTCTTAATACCTGCATTGCCAGCACTCAGACGATCTATATATCTGGCAGGATGTACGAGGCAGATGCCACGAGTATAGAGAAAGAGCATCACTACGTATAACAAGGATTAAATGGTGTAAGAATCGTAGGCTAGAAGGAGCTCATGAATTCTTTAAGTCTTCGGTGGAGTAGCAGTCAAAGGAACGCGGTGTGAAGCCACTTGGCCAAGTGCATCATCATCCCTTTCTTTGGACCTGTGTCTCTCCTATCTGCTTCCGGGGCGGAAGGGCAACGTTGGAGGGGCTTCGGTCACCGGTGAGCGTGATTTACCGCTATCTGACAATAACCTACACATGGTGCTTCTCCGTTTGGTGAGCCACCAACAATCAGGCAAATGCATCGTGGCACCTACAATGGGTTAAAAAAAACCCACTTGCCTGGGCTGGACTGAACATGAATGCACATGACCGATAGCCTGCCCAGGTGATTGATATTATATATAGTTTACATCTTTGTAGTCTGCAGGCTGGCAGGACCAAAGGATGTAGCTTTAATGGATAGATATATTAGAAGACGGCAGTACGCTGTAGGGGAAGTGTACTCACGTGATTGCGTGATTGCGTGATTGCGTGATGCTCAAGGCGTTCTAATCCAAAAACAAGGTTGGTTCAAGCAAGCTGAAACGAATTTGAATCTTGACAGGGTGTTTACACGATGACCACCAAGTTTTAATTATTAACACGAACTACGAAGTAGTATGCCATGAAGTAATAGAAAAAAATATAGACTGCGACTGCCACCTAATAGTAATACACAATGAATCGTTGCAAATAGTTAGACAAATGATTAGGTAAGTAAGCAAGGCTTAGCGGCCCGCCATGTTGACCGCTTTCTGTTGCTAATCTCTGCGGGTATGACGAGCGGGCCCTCTTCTCGTAACTTGAGCAGAGAAAACTACTCGTTCATGGCTTTTCACGCAAAATGGAATTCCTGGGAAGGTTCAACATTCCGATGAGAATATAACGCGTGTAGTACCGAACGACTATAAAGGGCAGAATCAACAACCTTGAAATAACGTGAAGCGCTTACTGATCGTCGAAAAATGAGAGAGTAAGCTGGAGTTAGCACAGCCTTTGTGATTGATAGGCGTTTCACGTGACAGACAGAATTGTTTGATACTGCCCTTTGTATGGTTGAGAAGTGATGAAGGTCATGCAGGAGTATTATAGTGCAGGATTGGCAATGCTGAACATGACCGGGACGACGAAATGGTTCATCAGACGTTGTTGAAGTACAACGAGGATATGGCTGGTCCCCTTAGATATCCATAACCTAGGATAGCGGTGATACAACTATGAGAACGCAAATGTGGATGCATCAGGACACGGAGCTCTCGTCTGATTACAGAAAGGCGCTGCTCGAGCTTGGCGGGAGTACGAGTACTGAGGATGACTCGCTTGACAGCGACATAATAATCAGTTGCCCCTGGTCTATGGAAGACTTCTCGAGTGACACTAAAGCTAGTTCCACGACCAAGGAACTTAGGATACTGTAGATTCTCAGGGCTGATGTAACCTAGGTCCCCTTTTGTCTCGGCGTTAATCTCGGGGAAAAGGGCATTACCGATGGCTCCAGGCTCCAGCTCAGCGTCGTTGCCTGATGACAGAATGGATGGATTCTGATTCAATGGGCTTTCAAGAGAAGGCAATAGAGTGGACATGTCTGTGATCAAGTCGTCGATAACAAAAAAGACGAGATTCAGTTACTGAGGTATGCACTTGCAGATTTTATGGGCGTGATGCGTGATATCTAAGAAGACTCAAGGCACAGAGCGAGACATAAGATACGCTCTTGGTAGTATAAGCCCCTCGCCAACACACAGTGGCGTGTCTACCCCGTAAATTAGGCCCAAACTCATCTACTGCATGGAGCTGAGATGTGCCTCTCGTCTAACAGTGGCCACGATTGTTTTCATGATGCGCATCGGCGACTCGTTGTGAGCTCAGTGTGAGCCCTGCACATTACCGTAGTGGCCCGATTGAGTTTAGAAGCTATTGTTGTGATGAGCTTTGTGCAGATCACGGATGCGCACAGTTCCTTCGTTAAGATAGGTGGTATCAGTCGCCTGACGGCCCTCGCACTGCTAGCCGTGCCCTCTATATTTTTCTTGAGGTTTCTTAGTGTGAACACTGAGAATCTACCTAGAAGCAGAGACATCGGGTTTGTTTACACTCCGATACAGTGCTAGGACAAAAGACTGAGTGCAGTGTGTTACCCCAGGGTAGGCAATAAGTACGGTAATTGTACCCATACTTTTATCCTGCAACTGTATCACCGAGAAAGTGATTTCAGCTATCTAATCGTATTCGCCGTCACGAACCCTGACGTCATATTCCATCAGCTCCCAATTACTTGTTGTACCCCAACTCGGCCCCATGAACCAGCAGTCCGTCCTAGCCGTATCCTTGATCTTCAACACTTCTCTCTGGTAGTCCTCCACGGCTCTCTTCAACACGTCTCGAACACGATCATTTGGCGCCATCTTCCGGATCATACAAGTATGTTCACATAGTTTTGCGCCAAAGAGGCACATCGGACTATTGAACAACCCCAGGAACGTCATTCGTCGGAATAAGTTGTACATGAGCGGTTTATTCTGTTCGAGATACGAGAGGGCGCGCCGTTCTGGTTGGCATCGATGTGCGGCGTAAGTGCTGATAATTGCGAGCATCCAGGGCGTCTGTTTTCTGGAGACCAGTTTTGTCGAAGGATTAAGAATCGCCGTTTTCACAGCGGCCACGCCTTCGCTTTGGCTGATCCAGGTTGAAGGAAGTCGAGGGAGATCTGTGCCCAAGTCTTGCACGAAGGTGGAAAGTCGGAGCAACTCAGCGTGCTCAACCTGGAACAGTCAGAGGAGTTTACATGCAAAGCATGGGATTTTGACTTGAGCGGTATAGGACTTACTTCGGTGAGTATGGAGTTGCTGTTCATGGGAGATGGTGTTTGCCCAAGGGCTTCGTTCAACAAAAGAAAGTCGGCATCGAAGGTAAAGGCCAACAATTCCAGAATGTAGCGGCGGAGCTGGGTTTCTGGGACACTTTCCACCGTGAAATCGGAGCGGGCAGGTCCAGGGTAGGGAGGTCTAGGGTAGGAAGGTTCGGGGTAGAGAGGTTCACGGTAGAGAGGTTCAGGGTAGGGAGGCGGTGAGTCGAACATTTCTGTTGTTCGTGAGCCGAATCTTGCTCGGTGCATGGTGTTAAATTGCAGCTGCAATAAATTTGGGATCGAGCGTTAATAAAGGAAGTGGGTGGGGCGCTCTTAGTGTTGAGTAAGGCTTTCCACGGTTCGGTGGCCCACTAGGTAGCCTTCATCAAGTGACACGTTACGGGGACAGAAAGAAAATATCCTTTTGCCTCTGCCCTACAATGATGTTGCAATATTTAGAACTTTGCTCATACTTCTCCAGAAACTCCTTCTTGTACTTCTCTCTCCTCTCCGCCTCTTCCTCAACACCCCGTCTCCTACCCTCTTCCATGCCCCATTCAAGCCCCTCCTTATGCCTATCCCAAAACTCCTTCTCTCGCACTTCGATCAGCTTTTGATCAAATTCCCACTCTAACCCCTTCATCTTATCCTCCATGCTCTTCTTGGCATCCCTCCTGACCCTCTCCACCATTTCTTCACCGTCCCTCCTGCCTGCCAGAACCCCAGCATCGTAGCCCGCCCTCCATTTTTTCTCCATCTTCTCATTCATCCCATCCAAGAGCACTGTCATTACCTCGTGGATTTCCTGCTTGCGCCTCTCTTTCCGCAGCAATCTTCTCATTTTCCCTCCTCCTCTTCCCCTCTTTCCCCTCCCACCTCTCCAAAATCTTCTTCTCCAGGCCCGTGATGCGGCATAGGAAAATGATAATCGTAAAAACGGTGAACGGAAGCGAAACGAAGGCGGCAAACCAGCTGTGGAAGATTGAACTCCAATCAAAGTACATGATGGTCTAAACTCAACATAATTAGCAACAAGAACTCCCAAATCGTTGATAACACGGATGAAGATGAATTCCCTCTAGGGATAAGTGGAAGCAGGCGGGCCTGTGCCAGAATTCGAAGGGAATGCCAGGGTTCTGGCCAAGGATATTGCATCCTGAAAGAAGGGGGGCGGGTGAGAAAAGCAGCATACGTACGATTTGAGCGTGTGTTCGCGTTGAGAGGAAAGGAACAGAAGCCTCTCGCTGGGTATTTACTTATCTGACCTGGTGCGAAGAAGATGAGGACGCTTGGTTGACAGCTGTCTACATTCATTCACTGGCCGAGTTTGAGGAGGCGATGGAGTGGGAGGAGCAACAACAGATGATGGGTATGGAGGTCCTCCCATACAGTCCGTCGCAGATGGATATTCTGGAGGACATTCGGCGGGAGTATTCGTGGGGTACTACCCGCGACTCCTACTCTGACCCGGGCTATTATGTAGGGTAAGTCACTATACAGTTGCTTCATACGTACATCTACTAACTGTACACGTCAGGGAGGTTTGGGACGCGTGAAGGAACTGATGCCACATGGTCGCGGCTTCCTACGCGGGAAGAACGCTTGATTCCCAGGCAGGAACAACTGGATCGCGGACCACAACAGAACAGTAAGTCGAGTGTAGCCCTGGTACTGTATGATTTTCTGGGGTACATCACGTTGTAAGGTTAGTGCTTGCAGGATGCGGAACTATCTTTCCAATATGCTATCATATGGATGCAGCCTCGTACAACTCGAACGACCAAAAACCCCGTCTCTAGACCTGTTCACGATGCAGTCTCGTACAACTCAACCAACCCAAACCCCCCATCTCCAACCCTACTCACGATGCCACCACGATAGCGTATACTCTGGTCGAGCCTGCACGAGGAGTGTATAAAGACCAGTCACGCCTCTGATAGCAGAGGTAATAAAACCCAGTACTCTACCACATACCAAACCCAAACCCCGCCCCATAGAACCACTTCCATTCCCACACAACAACATCCCAGGCAACATACAGCAATACCATCCCAAACAAATCCTCCTACACTCAGTTTACTTCACCAGGGGATACTCTATACTGTGTGTATAACAATTATCCAGCTCTACTATATATAACTATTATTCTAGGCTTCGCTTCCGCTCCGCTCAGAAGTGTACCGAAGGAAGGTCATGATATACTTGAAAGGGGGAGAAAAAGGTGGTTAGAATGGAGGGAGGGATGGGTGTACGAGGCTTGACAAGACTTGCCTAGTGATAGCAGGCATACCGCACGCAACAGAATAGCACAGAAATGTATACAACGTAGGAAGAGGACTTTGTAACCCGGTTGTGCGTAGTAAGATAGTGAGATCTATCAAGGGTATACTCGCACACCTATCATTATTCGTCGCAGGATAACGTCCCACCTAAACGTTCAGCCCACGCCACATCTCGCGCCCCGGCAACCCCAGCACGACACGCCCGCCGCATCCCGCCAGACCTCCCCCTACCCACCAACCCTCCCATCCCTCGCGAACACATCTAGTGCCGTCGGGGATCCTGTACACTCGCCCGACCTCCCACAGCACAGCAAAACTCTCTACCACGCCAGCGTCGGCGGCACCCACGGCCCGATTCCGCCGGCCGCATGTGCAGTGCATTCCAACGCAGCGAAACCGGCCTCACGCTTCAGCCGGCGGGCGCGGGTGCGGAAGGGCGGTGGGGCGCATAGCATCGCGCACGCTAAGCTGAGCGCTGGGCGCGAGCTTCAACGGCGGGAACTTTGATTCCGGTAGTCGCCTTCCGGCGGCGATGGACTCGAGGACCCTGCAGGACGTTAGTCTTGGTCGGCGCGCGCCACGCGTGGAATGTGTGAGATGTTCTGGAAAGAAGGTTTATATCTGTCTACCTATCTTCTGGAAGTGTGTGCGAAGGGGAATGGTAGAGCCGCCGAGAATGTGTGTATGTAGGCAGGGCGTTGGAGATGCAGGGTGGAGGGTGGATGGGAAAGGGAGGACTTACCACTCCACCGTCACGTATTTCACCGCGTTGCCTCTGGTTCTCGTGGTTTCTTTTTGGAGCTTGCTGCCTGCGAGGCCGCCGCCGCAGGTTGTGCCTAGGATTACGTGCGTGACTGTGCGCCGGCCGAGGGCGATGGACTGGCTTGCGCCGTGGGCGTTGAGGACGTATTTGAGCTTGTGGTCCGAGATGGCGGGCATGGTTGAGCCGTTGATGTAGAAGCAGAGACCGCGGAAGATGTGTTTCTCGGGCGGCTTCGCGAGGTGCTGTGGTTCGGGTGCTGGCTCTGCATCTGGACGTCAGGATTGTATGGATATACTGTGATGCTGCGCACTTGCCTTCATTGCGTACATCAACTTCCTTTGTGCCGCTCACTGACTCTGACCGCGACGCGTCCTCTACATGCTTCTCTTCCTGCGACGACCTCCTTGCCGTCGTGGACGCCTTGCTCTTGCCCCAGACCTCAGCGAGGCTCTTCTGTCCGCCGGTCCTCAACCCCCGCGCGCCCTTGTCCCACCCGCCGCTCGCCCGCCGTCCATCCTTCCCAAAACCCTCACTGCCCGCCCCAACCGTGTCCGCGACCCTTTCCCCGCCACCCAGCCCACCCTTGTACTGCTCCGCGAGCTTCAGGCTGCGGCTCTGCCGCCACGACGTGGACCCCGAGAGGCGATTTTCGGCCCGTTGGTGCCCTGTCGACGACGAATTCCAGGGATCAAAGAAGGTGCGCGCAGTAGATGCTACGCCCGACGTCAGAAGCGGCGGGGGATGCGGGGAGGATGCGCTGAGCTTGGCGGCCGGTGGGGGGTTCATGCGCGAGGTCGACAGCGTGTGATGGGCATGCAGTCTCGAGCTCGCGCTGTCATGTACGGCGGGCTGCGTTGCGACCCTGGGCTGTTGTGAAACGGTGCGTCGAGGCACGCCCGAGGATCGTGAGCGCGAGCTGTTTCCGGCATCGCGCGCGGAACCACGCGATATTTGCTGTTGTGCCGACGGTGGAGGCAGCTCCGGATCGTCATGGAAGGTGGGTGGCGACATGGGTGTTGACATGGTAGACGCGAAGCGAGCGCGTGGAACGAGTTCGTACAAATCACCTCTATCCGCGACACTCGCACGGCAGCTGCGCGCCGCAGCACATGGGGTAAATGTCATGTCACTCACAAAACTGTTATGTATGGTTGTCATCTTGGGTTTCGAGATAACGGCTCAAACGTATGTATCTTCGCCCAATCTGCACATTCATTCACCCGATGCGCTCGCCGCTCCAGTCACAAACCTTCACCTCTACCTGTCGCCAACCACCTCCACTCTCGTCGACGATCTCGAGCGCGCTCCACCGGCCCAGAGAATGACAGCTATCGCATCGTATGTTTCCGACCCACTACCACGCACGCTTCCCCCCCGTGACACAAGTCACACGCTCCGATACCGTCTCATCCCATCTCACTCGTACGTTTTACTCCACCATTTTCGATGTAGCCGGCCGGAAACAGGAAGCGAGCGGTGTTCGTGTTGTGATGACCGCCATCAGCTACATACCGTCTGCGTGGTGAATTATGAGTGAGAGCCAGTAACCAACCACCCTACCCCACAAAGCGTCCTGACACGGCCCTCTCTATGTACACTACATAAATCCCAACCACCCAAAAGCACATTCACAATGCAATGCAATATCATACCCCGTGCCAACAGCCAGTAATATACCCACTACTACATCCCATCCCCATCCATCCCCATCCATCCCCAGCCAAAACAAACCAATCCAATCCAATCCAATCCAATCCAATCCCACCCAAGTCCAGCCCATCCAGCCCCCAGCCCAGCCCACCTCCCGTACCTGCATCCGCCTCGCCAACCCCTCCCTAGCCCAGCCGCGGGCGGTGTGACAGCCAAACGCCGCATACATGCCGCGAACTCTGTTTTCCTCCAATCCAATCCCCTCACCTCCCCTCCACTCACCCCACCTCATCTCACCTCACCAGGCTCACCTCACCTCCGTCCGTTCCTGCGTGAATCTGGCCGCAGGCAGGCATGCGGCGCAGTCGATTTCGTTGCTCCCGGCCCTGCACCCGGGCGGAGAAAAAAAAAAAAAAGCAAGGGTTGGTAAGTACGGTAAATGAGATACGGCGCAGCTGCATGTGCGGCGCGTCATGTGACGGGAGGAAAGAATAAAACTTGGAAAAGGCAGATAGGTAAGCAAACAGGACGGAGGATGGAGGACGGAGTTCGGGAGTGCGGGCCGCAGTATGATACCGGTCGCCCGAAGGAACGTTGAAACGCTACACTTGCTTCTCAAGAAGCAAAAATTCCATGACTGCAGGGGAGAAAGAGAGTATTTTTCTTTTGTCCGACATTCGATATCGTTTGGTTTGATTTGATTTGATTTCTTTTCATATTTATTTCGATTATGCTATTGCTATCTATTGTACGACAGACCACGCCGTGCGGATGCGCGTCCATAATGTTGCTCGTGCTCGCGTCTACATACGTCCGCTCCGCCAGACGATGCGCGCAGACCAAAAAACAAAAGAAAACAAGAGACCAAGACGCCGCAGCTCCATCATGCCGCAAATGCGCCTTGCTATAAACACAGATGATTGCCTCATGATACCATTAACCCTAGGGTATAGCAACGCCACGCAGTGATTGAACAAGTAGAAGCAGGAGATAATACATACAAAACGGGGGAATAGAGCAGGAATGAGGGCTGCGCACTTTTCGGAGCTCGCGAGAGCTTTGCCTTTGCAACGCCGAGTCTGGGAAAAACAAAAAGGAAATATCCGTCCGCAAAGGGTCCGGGCAGCTGGTGCAGCGTGAAGGGGGACTCAACCCCGGTCGAGTCGGGGTTGGGTGGCACCCAGAGAAGAAAGAAATTAGATCAAACAACATGTCGGCCGTCGGATCCGGCTTTTGTGATCGTGTCGACATTAGATTGCCATATTCCGAGTGCCTGTGTTTTGTGTTTTGTGTTGTGTTTTGTGTGCGCCGAACCAATCGGATAAGGGAGCAGGCTACGATGCATTCCGTGCCTCGTAGAGTTGGCGGGCGCGCTTCATCTCCTGTGCGTCGAACGGCATGATATCGCTGCCTTTCCTGTCCGCTGTGCCCGCGGAGACGGAGGTTCGGCCTCGTAGACTGGCAAGAGACCTTGCCTTCTTGATCTTTTTGCCTTGATTCTCGCCGACCATCGGCAAGTCCTGCTCCATCTTAACCATTTCTTTGACTTCGGGTCGTGACGTCACGCGCATCCGCTTGAATTCCCGGCTGAGCTTCTCGAGCTTGCTCAGGCCTTTTGGTGAAGATTCCTTGTCCACGTGGAGCTCTGGGAGGGCCTTGTCATGGTTGGAAGAACCGGTGCTGGGTCGCCTGGTGTTCGAGCCAAAGCTGACACCAGAGTCCGTCTTTTTGCCTTTCCTGGGCTCGTCGACCGACTTGAAATCTTCCGTGCCCAAAATAGTCATGCAGTCGTCGATGATGTTCTTAGCGACACGTAGATACTTGTCTACCTGCTTCTGCACGACCGACCACTTTGTGGTCTCGCCTTGGGTGAGCGTCTCGAGGCAGCCAGGGCCATTTTTCTGCACCTGACGAATGTAGTGAAAGAAACTGTCCCGCTCCTGTCGCAGAGTCTGCTGTGTTAGAAGAGGCGAGGGAAGTTTCCCACCGCTGGCGGGCTGGGGAGGCAGAAGGGTGTTGAGCATGCCCATACAGTTCAACTTGTTGAAGGGCTGAAGCGATAACTCGTTGATCATGATCTGAATAGCAGTCAGTATGGGTACACGGCAGTTTTGATTGTGTGACTTACCCATCGGCGCAAACCGAGCCACATCTTCGCATAGTAAAGCTCGGCTTTTTGGCTCTTGCCTTCCAGGTTCTTCGCCCAGAGAGCAATGCCCGGGTAGCGCTCAGACAAGGTCTCGATGTCGTGGCCGGCGGTCTCTGGGTGAATGTGGACGCGATCAAAGGCGGCTTTCAACTCTTTCCGCCATCGGTTGTCGAGATCTCGGAGGTAGTCGAGCCCTGTCAATGCCTGGGGGAAGTCGACCAGAGACAAGCTAGGGTGGAATACGCGGCTGGCGAAGCTGACGATGAAGGAAGGCGGCAGCGAGCTGGGATGCTGCGGCATTGAGTGGATGTGGCTCATGAGCTGCGTTGTGAAGTTCATGGAGGCCGACTCGGCGTCGCTCCACGCTGGGTGCCCGCCGGTAGGTGACGGAGCGCGGGATGGTTCCTTGGGAAGGGGTTGCGCACACGGCGCACAGTTGAGGGTGTACATGGTCCGGAGGGGGATCTCATAGCTGCCGGGGTACTGTAGAATGTGCTCGAGGATCATGTTGTAGGAATTGGTCGTTGCAGTCGTCTCCGCGGACGTGTTCCTGGAGTGGTTTGAAGACATGATGGCGATTGGGTTGCGAGCTCGAGTATGTAGCGGGGTGAAGTAAGGTGGCAGGTGGCAGGGTTGCCCCGGTGAGGTCGGCGGAACAGCAGCGTGCGGGGCCACTCAATCACGGTGTAGATAGGCGCAACGTTTGAAGTGGACCAGGTCGAAGAGATGGTATTGCAACCAGGCAATGCGATCAGGCCGTCCGTGTGCAGCAGTGAGGCAATGACCGTGGGGCTGGCGGGGTATTGTGTGCTGAGCGAAAGGAAGGAAGGCGCGGCCCTGCTGTTTCGAGCGGGAGGCGAGCTGATATGTACCAAGGCGGCGATCCACAAGTGGAGGCGTGGCAGTCGAAAGAAAGGGTGCTCGATTCGTGCACCGCGCAACGGTTTTGGTGGAAGGTTTCTAGGGCGTGGCACCCTGGTCTCGGTGGTGTAAAGGGAAGGTGCTGGGTGCTTCGAAGACAGCAGTCGGCAGTGAAGTGGAGTCGACCACAGTAGGCGAGAAAGTTAGTGATGGATTCGCGCGGCGCACAACGGTCTCGCGATCGAAGGTTTGTAGGGAGCGGGACCCTGGTCGTCTTTGTTTGGGGGGGGGACGGGGGGTCGTGGAGCAAGGTCTCGTGCTAAGGGTATTGGGCGAGGTCAGTGCGAAACGAACGAGCAACTGGACCGAGGCGAGGAGGCAGAGAAGGAAACCGGGAGCAAAGCAGGCGGCGAGGACAGAGGACGTGTGGGCGTATGGGCGTCGAAGGGTTTTTCGTCTGCGCGCGACGCCGTTGGGGCGCTCCTCAGGGCCCAGCCGAGCCGGGGGTGCGAAGATGTGAGCAGGGAGTGAGGCCGACAGGGACAGGGCCGCCGGGGCATAGGGGGAGCTAGTTCGCACTGTGTAGGCCCCTTCCCCGGCGCGCTAGACGTGCTCTGGCCGAACGCTCCTCGCGCCTCGCTCCTCGCTCCTCCTCATGCAGAGAGTCACATCTCGAGTCGAGTCGAGTCCCCAGCCCCGCTCGACGCCTGCCATCACACACACGCGAGATGCGGAGCGCGCTGTACGTTTCTGCAGCGCTTCACCGTGGATGCTGCGTGCTGTGCTGCACGTGTGCCCATCTCCGCTGCGACACCACAACCACCCGACGGATGCCCCGAGCGTGTTTACACGGCACACTAGCCGATGGCCACTCGGCGGCGGACAGTCCACATCCAGTCGTGCCTGCAGACGCCACCCGAGTCCCCAATGCGAGGCGGAGAGCGACTCGGCGGGCAACACGTACGAGGAGCAGCAAACCTTCGGCAGCGCACTCAATTCGCAGCTCGAATGCACTCCTGGACGGGATGCATGTTCGCGAGTGCCGTGCGAACGCTGCAGACAGCCACTGGCAACGCTCGACTTGTTTGCACCCGGCCCAATGAATAAACAAAGCACACTAAAGGCTGCACGCCGTGCATCCTCATCGGGATCCATTTGTTTCTTGTGCCAGCCTCTGGCCCTCTGCAGTGCTGGCCGCGTTGCGCCAAGCTTCGCGGGACGCCTACATCGCCATCGTCACAATAAACGCACCTACCGGCTGCCCGACTCTACGCTCGCTCGTCTAACGTGCGTTATCGCCTGATGAGGCTTGCTCGACCTTTTCTGTCTGCGGCCTGGGACCCGGCCGCTGCCCCAAAAGGAGACAAGAGAGCTGGCCGAACACCCGGCCTTCGAGCTTTTCGAACGTGGAGGACGTGGACTGTGCACGCTGAGCTGCAGTAGCGCGGCCGACGCGTGGGATTGTTGCTTGTTTGACACGAGACGTTGCTACCGGAACTTTATGCCCGACTCGACTCACCCTATAACAACCCATGACATACCTATCGCCATGGACTGACATGGTTTTCGACATTACCTTCGAACGAGAGCCCTTGAACGCCAAGCAATCGCAGCCCATCGAAGCAAACATGCTAAGAGGGACAGCAGCGCTCGCCGAACCACTTGGGCCGAGAGGGATACCCATGCCTGTCTCCACGGTGAGGCGTACTGCGAATATCGAAAAAGTCAACAAACGCGTCAACAAACACGTTCCACCACAGAAGCGCGTTGATAATGTCGACAAAATCCTCCGAAATAATGCCCAAGACGATTACACTAGTATGTGCTGTATCACGACATCCAATAGCCCTAATCTAGCGACACGAGTGGCCCACGCGATTTTCGTGATTCCTTTTGTTAGGCGAAATTTCAATTCAATATTGTCACGCGTCCAATGCTTGCCATCCACTCGTGCAGACTGGCTACCTATAACAAGCACGCGTGGTATTTTGGCAGCACAGAAGCTCGCGCCTCCACGCCTCAATCAATGCAAACCGGAGCAGGGAAGTGAATCTCTACAATATATAAAAAGATACGACTAAGTTTGTCAGCTTCGACGTAGCGGTCGCACCAATATAGTAGTTGAGGCTGGAGACGCGCTGGAGTGGCTGGAACCAAACATTGCTCCTGATCATCACGTGCACTCTCCAAGTGCAAGGTTTGAGGTAGTGGGACCCTGGAAATAGCACATGGTGTGGCTCGAGTACGGTAACATTGCAAACGCTGAAACGGATAACTGGTAGGTAGGCGCATGGAGCTGATTCGAAGCTGTATCTTCCCTTGCAGTCAGGAACAAGTCGACAATAGACCGAGCAGAGCGGGGAAGATCGGCATTCGGCCGAACGACCACGTGGACAGTATCCGATTTCATTACTGTACCGTGCCGAGCACGCACAATTGTGTGTCGTAGCGGGGAAGCGCCTGTTCGCGTTAGCCGCATCGAGCCCCCACCTAAATTGATGTTTGTACACACCGCAAGCTACGCCGTGGGTTTCGGACGCGTGCACCCGGTCACCTCAAGACCTCATAGAAAGCTGACAACATGCTCATAGGGCTGTGCGGAGGCAAGCAAAGCCCACAACCAACCGCTTCCCACTAATTTATCTAGGAATCTGCGCCGGCAAATCTTCCATCGCATCGTACCTCGTCGAAGAGCACCGCTTCAAGCGTATACGGCTTGCACGCACTGCTGCAATACCCCCCGTAGACAAGTCTGCGCCCAATTCCCATGTCCCGCCCGCCGAACCGAGCCCAATTGACGCACAATACACCTTCTCGAACGTCGATTCGCTGCTCGAGTTTGTGACGTTGAGGTGGAGAGAGAACTGGGTTACCACGGACATATGGGATGATAACGTCGTAGATGCGCTGCTCCGGCGGCCATTCTTCCTCCTCGTAAGCGTAGATGCGCCAGTGAGCGTGCGGTGGCAGCGCTTCAAGGACCGGTACGCTACACGCATCCCCACCACATCTCACCCAACACTGACGGATGCAGCTGCGCAACAACCCAGCTCGCCCCGCCCTCCCTCGAAGACTTCGTCCTACGCAACGACGAGCACCTTTTCGCCGCCGGCACCGGCCTCCAGATCCTCTTCGAGCGCGCCCAGCTCAAGCTGCTCAACTCCACCACCTCGCTCCCATCCCTCCACTCCGCGTTGACATCCCTCAACCTCCCCAACGAAGCCCGCCTCCGACCCTCATGGGACCAATACTTCATGCAGCTCGCCGACCTCGCCGCCCACCGCAGCAACTGCATGAAGCGCCGCGTGGGCTGCGTGATCGTGCGGGAAAAGCGCGTCATAAGCACAGGCTACAACGGCACGCCCCGTGGCATGACCAACTGCAGCGACGGCGGATGTACGTCTTCACTCCCCCCACCCCATCCCCAACTAACAACCCACCCCCAGGCCCTCGCTGCAACACCGCGGCCAAAGGCGGCGTCGACCTCTCCACCTGCCTGTGCCTGCACGCCGAGGAAAACGCGCTGCTCGAGGCCGGCCGCGACCGCATCGGCGCCACGAGCACCCTCTACTGCAACACGTGTCCGTGTCTGACGTGCAGCGTCAAGATCACGCAGGTCGGCATCAGCGAGGTCGTGTATAACCAGGGGTATATGGTGGACACGCAGACGGCGCGCATCTTTGCGGAGGGCGGCGTGCGGCTGAGGCAGTTTAGTCCGCTGAGGGAGGGACTGGTGGATTTGTCGCTTGGGTTGGGGCTGGATGCGGGGGAGGTGGCAGATGTGAGGGAGGTGTTGGGTGATGAGAGGTTTGTGAGGCCGATACGGTGACGACATGGGAAATGTTGGATAGGCAGCTAGATCCAGGAAGAAGATACACCGCTGCCTCGAGGTACTGTGTACGTCACCATGAGACGCCCTGAACACAATGTGCTTCTATCCCAGTTGCTATTGGATGATAACGTATGTCGATGCTGACTGCTTTCTTTCCAATCATAAACGCCGGTGCACTGCAATGATACGCGCCACATGCAGTAGTGCCACGTTTATCAGCTGACATCCCCAGACAGATGAACTGGTCAAAACTGATCTCGACTTGCCGGTGACGTTTGTAACCTGTGCAACACTTCACCAGTCCCTGTAATTGTCAACCGCACTGTGATGGAGGCCGCATCAATTTCATCCACCTGGCCAGCCTTCACAAGCGCCCCAGACAGCGAAAATCGCCAAGCAACATCTTCTACAGCCTTGGACTTTCTCGTCAGTGTTGCTACAGCAGGCTTGCGCATACATAGCTCTCCTGCTGCTTTGGGGATCGAGAGGCTCGAAAACCTGACCGTTGGTAGAGGCGGCGCTGCCCTAGTTCAAAAAGGCCAGTTAGACCATGGCAAGTTCGTCGCTGTCAAGCAAGCGATACTATCGCCGACCAGCCTGCGTACGAACGACCGCGATCAATTTGAAAGATACCTAAGAAAGACATGTTTGGAACTACGAATTCTCACCCACGGTCGAGTGAAGACACACGAGAACATTGTCGACATTATCGGGCTCTGTTGGAACGAATACAGTGGAAATCCTTACCTTGCTCTTATCCTTGAATATTCCTCGCACGGCACACTCAAAACCTTCCTCCGGACTCATGCAGAGCTTTCCGATGTCGCTCTCATGTCTTTCTCAGCACAAGTTGCAGCAGGCCTGGAAGTATTGCACAAACACAAGATTTGCCATGGAGACGTGAAGACACAGAATGTGCTTATATTTGTTGAAGAGGAGTCAATGAGAGCGAAGATTTCGGATTTCGGTGAGGCTCTCATCATTACTGCCGACGATCCTGCAGGTCGCATGGAAGTCAGGTGGGGCACCCGCTTGTTGAACGCTCCAGAGATACGGAGAGGTACAGCGTTAGAAGATGAAAACTACGACATCCGTGCTGCTATCCTAACGGATGTCTACTCATTTGGGCTTCTAGTTTGGGAAACGATGAAATATGGGCAAAGCTATTTCGACAAGCATTGGGTTCCAAGTGGTGCGCAAATTGTCGACGTTGACTTACTGGAGAGTCACCTTAACAGTCTGCCTTGTAACGAGCTACTCAAAAAGGCATCTGAGTTTGCGAGACAGAGGATACTTGATGCAATGGAGGTCGATCGCATACTGCGGGTCTTTCAAGGGTCCATCCAAGACGACGCTCAATGCCGCCTTCCAATGACTGAACTTCGGAGGATATTGGAAAAGGAGGAGCACACGGAAAAGTAAGCCAATCATCAAGCAGGATATTGTGGCTCTATTTAACAGTATAGGCCGTATACCGATGCCATGTATGAGGAATCGGAGACCTTGGAACTGTGTGCGTGGAATATGAATTGCACAATCTTGGATGTGAGTGGCTTATACAAGCCTTTTCCCGATATATATTTACCCGAACCAGCTTTTCAGGCATGGATCTAGAAACGGCGTGTTTTTAGACACCGTGCCCTACCAGGTCCAGTCACGCATCGTTAGGGAACTTGAAATCTTGGCTACCTCGCCCGGCGTCGCTCCAGTCAGCAAGTCACATGCAGCCTTCTGCCTCTCCGAATGCTACAATCTTGGCTTTGGGGTTCAATATGACAAATCCAAATGCGTGGAGTGGATCAAGAAAGCTGCCGTGTTGGGATCTGTAAAAGCCACGTTGTGGGTCGACAGAATCTGTCTCGCAAACTCCATCAGTACCATAGCGGAGGAAAACGAACTAGCGACTCCTTCGTTCGAAGAACAGCTCTCTCATTATACAGTCGAAGACTATCTGTCCCAGCGGATTCGACTCCAAATCGCTGCCACGAAGCGACAACTTATGGAAAGCGAAACATCGCCTAATCCTCCAGCTTCAAATCATTTTTTACAGTCAGATTCTCATGTCCGGCTTTTCAACGGCGATTGTATTGACAACATCTCACCAATTCACGTTGCATCTTTCATCGGCGACGACGAGCAAGTGATAAATCTACTGAAACTGGTAGAGGTAGACCTAGTCTCCTCCGAGGGACATACAGCAACACATTACGCTTGCCTTGGTGGAAATTTATCTACGCTCGCGCTCCTCTTGGGCAACAATGCGTCAGCTTCAGCTACCAACACTCATGGATGTACACCATTGCACTTCGTTTTCGCTTTTCCAGATAGCGACGTGAGCGAAGCAGTGGCTCTCCTTCTCGAGCATGGTGCAAGCCTAGAGGCGATTATGACGTCAACAATCAGGTGGGAATATCACGACATGGTATTGACCGGCGATCCTCTTCAATGTGCTGTCCAAACTCGAAGCCATTCTCTCGTTGCTGCATTGCTGCCGATGTCGACTAGATCCTACTGCTTGCAATATGCCATTAGTTGTGGATTCTGGGAGATCGCAGAAACCATAATCCTCCACTTTGGGGTAACCAATGAGTACCCGCCAGACATCTATTTCCGACCATACATACGAAGCGCCTCGCATTGGATAGCCCATGGACCAGATTATCTCACAGCCATGAAGAAGACGATTGGATTGATCGACAAGTACAGCCTCAACAAAGCCCACCATACAATGCCATCGCTCCTTTCGTATATCTTAGACGCAATTCCGTACGACCAGCTCGAGGTCATCGACATTTGTCTCGATGTGTTTCCGGAGTCGGAGGTCAAAAGAACTACTTCATCGGGTAGTTCTGCCTTGTCTTATTCCATATCCATTGCAAAGAATCAGCCAAAGTGGGAGAAAATCATCGAAAAGCTTGTGAGCAAGTACACGGTTGCGGAATTGGAGGTCGAGGTGATCAATTCCGGAAGCTACTTGCATCTTGCTGTGTTATCCGACTCGACTATTGCAGCCCGCATCCTCCTTGAGAAGGGTGTAAGTGTCAATCAACATACTTTCGATGGCAATGGGATTACGCCGCTCGAAGTATGTATGTCTCTGGAGAGATCAACGGAGATGTTCTCACTTTTGGTCGAGTTCGGTGCTGACGCCTGGACGAAAGACCCAGAGCGTGGCAGCACTCTCTACCAGGACGCTCTTGTCTACATGCCCAAAACTTTCGATATGCTTGAAGCTGCTTTGGAGACTGTTCGTATCGACGAGAACTTTGGCGAGAATCTGCACGGACTGTTGAACGCCGTATTTGCCCTGCAACCTGAGCATCGCCTCGATATAATTGACACCTTTCGCTACATCCTCTGCAAACCGGGAACGATCAAATATCTAGACACTTTGGACAAGAACGGCCTGACTATGGTCCAGAAGGCCGCGTACATGCTCCACTTGGAGAGCCTCAAGCTGCTACTCGACGCTGGTGTCGATGCGAATGTGCCTTATGTGTGTGCTACAGACAATGTCAATCTGCTTCCATTGCAGATTGTCTGCGCATGGGGTCGACTTCTCTGGTGGGGCTACAAAGAGAATGTAGAGTCGCAGGCAGGGCCCCGCCAACGACTGAACAGAGAACGTGCTTTCAAGGTGGCTGCAGAACTCTTAGAGTGGCATCGTGTTAGACCCGATAACCCTTTCAAAGGAATCACAAGACTCCATCTTGCTCATTGCATTGGAGATGACGCAGAGGTAGGGAGGTTGATTGCAGCAGGGTTTGGTGAAGATCAGAATGTCAAAGGTTGCTGGCCTGGCATCGAACGTGAGGTCTTACCTGCAGATTTGATTGAAGAGAGTTTCGAAAACGAGATAGTTGCTCTGGGTTGTTTGAGAGTGCTGGACATTGGGTCGACGGCAGAAACCACGAGGCTGTGGGGCTGACGGTCGTAATATCTTCAGTTCTGTCTCATAAGACGCGATCTCCAGTCATCTGCTAAAGCTCTACTCCGAACCCAATTTTCTCGGGAATCTCATGAGTAACTAGGCGTTATAACGAATTTGATGTTATAGCCACATGAATGGCAGCACAAGTCATGGTGTTGCACTCACAAATGTTTTTAAACAGAAGGAACCTTGGAACGCGAATTGACTATAGCGCCTCTGTTGCCTACATAACATGGGAGCCTGCATTATGGCCTGTACGTTATAGCAGGCTTCTGCTGCAATACGAGAGATGGACCGCCACGCTGCTTATCAAGCGCTTATGATTTGGCAGTGCGGGGTTCATACCTGCAGGTCTCCAGTCTCGTCTGATATCCCGGCCTGTTCACCGGTCCGCCAACGAGACATACGTCAAACCAAGGCGGCACTTTCCGTATCACCTGGACTTGCCATCGTTTTACGGAGCTCCACTAGAGTAATCTCTCAGCGAATCCTGCACCCACAGAATATGTCAAGCAACTTAGGCCATATGGATGCGTCGCATGAAAACGTGCTTAGCCATGAGTTGTCTCGTTATCGTCCACGTCGAACTCAACGATACAGTGCAGTCAACGTGCTGATAGTTACATGGCAGGATGATGATATTGGCGTCGAAAGCGAGGTCGCAGATCTTACTCAGCTTCTCCGGGAAAGCTACAACTTCCTGGTCTGGCCCTACCACATACCTTCAACAGGACCTCAATCGGCTCTCCAGGTCCATGTTTCGCAATATATAGAGCATTGCGGAAAGGATGAACATGCTTTGGCCATACTCTATTACAGTGGACATGGTGGACCCACGATCGACAAGGATAGTTCCGAGTGCGTGTGGGCTGCGTAAGTCACTGCATGCAAGGTCACTCAAGGTGGCAAGCGCTAATGTTCTGAGATATACAGAAAGGCAATCGGTGGTCCTACGTTAGACTGGTCGATCATCCAACCCTTATTTCTCGGTGCCAATTGCGACGTGGCAATACTTCTAGATTGCTGCTTTGCCGGGCAAGCAGTACGAGCTCGTATTTCGCACAACGTCGAGTTTCTTTCTGCAACTAACAAAGATCAATTCACTCCTACCGGAAAGGTCATCGACCGCCCGTCGTTCACCAAGGTTCTCGTGAGTGAGCTAAGTGAAGCATACCAAGCGACAAAATCGTTGACAATCCTGGAACTGCAACGACGCATGCTCAGAAAAGAAAACAATCTATTCAAGCAACCATTTTACGTCCAACTAGCTCAAAGCAGCCCAGGTGCTGGTATACGTCTGGAAAGATGGGAATCTATAAAGGATGTCAACACTTTCAAGCCCCCTCCTATGGATCAAATCACATCTCTGTACCTTCGGCTTTCGCTCTTTCACCCACTAGATATAGATAAGTACAGCTCGTTGCTGAGATGGATGACACGAGATTCGCCTGCCAACATCGAACATATCGAGGTCGTGCATCAAACAATACTGGATGCGAAGTCGATCGAGCAGCTAGGGCGCCAAATCCTGCGTCAAGAAACGACGGAAATGCAGTGTGGCATCCCCCAGACTTCTGATAGTGTTAAAGAAGCAAGTCGGCTTATCAAAGCACTGCAACAAAGCCTCGACCTGCCGGAATCAGGACACTTCGCCAATCTTGACGTGAGAGACGTGGTAGACAACATCAAGAGAGAGTCGCAACAATTGCTCACATTCCTGGAGGATAACCTAACGACCATCGATCGGAACACCTTGGAGTATATACAGGAGCACAGCTCGTCAGAGGCCAAGGACCTTCGCAGCAGAGTTTCTATGCGCTTGGTACTGATACAGAACGAAGTACCAGTGGAGGCAACAAAGCTATACTTTAAGCATCCAGCCTCAGGACGCGAGCATATACGCCTTGGTAGGAAAGGCGATCAGCCTGTGTTAGTGCAGTACTGGAAGTATGAAGCTTCTGATCAAGATATATTTTTACTGTCAGCTCAAGCGGCGCGTGTATCAGCACTACTATCTGAGAAGAAGAGCGATGCATTCCGAATACTTCCAGGCCTGGGATTCACCCACGAGACCCTTCACAAGAGGTTTGGGTTCATCCATGAACTTCCTGCCGCGACAAAAGAAGGAGATTTCATCTCACTTGCAGAGCTCATCGTGAAACTCAAGCACGTCCCACTCGAGGTGCGCACAAAGCTTGGAAGCATGATATGCGATGCCTTGCTACACTTGCATTCGATTGGATGGTACCACAAGGCTATCAGACCCGAGAACATCATCATTTTCCGAAGGGCGGGGAAAGTCGCGGATGATACAGGGCTAGAGTTGCAGTATGCGGTGGAGAGTCCATACATCGTGGGCTTCGATTGTTCTCGTCCTTCCGAAGCAGAGACGTGGGCATCGGTGGACTTCCTACCGGAGCACAACCTCTATCGGCATCCGGAGCGCTGGGGAAACCCGAAACGGTTCGAAAGGCACCATGATTTGTATGCAATGGTAAGCTCCCATCCAAAAAAGGCCACATTGGGTTGACGCTGACAAAATCTACAGGGTATAGTATTAGTTGAGATCGGCCTTTGGCGTTTGCTGCCAAGTATGGATAATAACCGTAATGGCTTCAAGGACCTCAAGAACCCGGAACGACTTCGAAAAACGTTGCTGACGATCTCCGAGGGTAAACTCGCACATGCTGCCGGGTCTACATATAGTGAAGCTGTGAAGGTTTGCTTGAAAAAGTACGATTGGGAGCAGCTAGAGCCATGGCAAGCGCAAAGATTTGTAAGAGAACAGGTTTGGCGGCCGCTACAGTGGATGGATACTGTGAAATAATAACGATGATCCAATTCTATCTGGCAAATTTACAGTCAATGGAAGCTAGTTTTTACAAACGTCGAAGTCCTTACTCATGAGTCTGACAAGAAAGCGGACAGAACCGCAGCATACCTACGCAGACTATTAGTTTCGGTGCGTCCCCAAATATGGATGATTGACACTCACGCCACAACTGCCAGAAGGAGATTGTACTTGGTGACCTTCGTGATAAAGCACGTTGCAAATGATGCCACGAGAATGAACACGGCAGATATGGTCGCTCGGCTTCGTTGTCTCTCAATACTGAACAGAAGTATAGCGGGAAAGATGATGCCTGAGGGAATAAATAGAGCTGTGGCGGCGGTTATCAGCCTGTTGAGGGTCTCGCGAGGGAACAGGAGGATCTGCTGATCATCGGTTTTGCTCTTTCGCAACTTAGCATTTCTCGCGGCATTTACGGGACAGCACGTACGGTTCCAAGAGAGATCTAGGTCATGTTAGCTGCGTCTCATTATCAAAGAATCAGGGAGTTCGGACAGCTCTAGCTAACCATGGCCACGATTGTACAGTATGGTCGAACAAACTTTCAAGCCCTGCTTTGTCCACTGATTCAGCGTTGATAACGATGTAGTCTTCGTTCTGAAGGTTCTCAAGAAAACAATGACTCTCGGACCGCACGACTGGCCTGTTGCCGTTGATCCAGTTGTAAACACTGCGACGTTGTCTCTTGGTTGCCGAAGTATATAATAGCTATTAATTATTAGGCCTATCGCTACTAGACTTCTAGGGCTACTATAACTATATAATTAGTTTAGAATACTATAGATACTTAGGGATACCTAGAGGATAGAAAGAAGGAAGCTAGTGCTATAAACGATAACTTAGAGCCTACTAAAATGAATAAATTAGAATGCTATTAGCAAGAGCTTATAAGCTGTATAGCTAGGTACCACTGTAGAGTTACAGGTATCTAGTGAACAAACGACTGCGAGACCTGGGAGGCACATGCAGGAAATCCTAAATTGGATGGCGAGTATGAATGCTCAGCGGAATGGGCGCAAGGAATGCATTTGCCCTCTTCAGCGAACTAACTAACGAAAACCCTTCGGGTCGTCATGAAAAGAATCAACAAAGACCTGGGTGCAGCTGAAGAACATGTGAGGATGGTTTAGAATTTTGCTGTAGCCTTTCATGAGCTGTCATCTTCGGCACTGTGTTCATGGTTACGATCTGAAAAGATACGATAAGAGTTGTTCAAGGGCGGGGAAATTGCAAGGGTGAGTGCCAATGCTCAAGCTTGCAGAACCAGTGGCAATCACCCAAGCACCTTCTGGACGTTGCCGAACCATTCCGCAGGGCGGGGCAAGATAAGCCTGCGTTCCGCTCTTTCTACAAGACTTTAAGTGAGTCTCTCCTCTCCTTCGTGCGTTCTCTAGCTGCTTCGAAGGAATCATGCTAACCCCAGCCCTTATTCAGACGCTTACCCACTTTTACCCTTTTGGTAACACACCTGCCATCAGTCTAACTCAATACATAGCCCCCGACCAAGATGCCTCGTTACTTCTTCTTGGCTGCGGAGATAGTCGCAACGTTCTCTTCACCGTCTACTCTGAATCAGAAAACTGTAAGTCACTGCGAATTCCGTGTCCACTTCGTCATGCCTTAATACAGCTTAGACGGTCGCCGACTCGATATTACATGCTGTGATGTAGAAGCAGAAATTTTGGGTAAGCAAATACAATTTCGCTTTTTACTTGCGCTGAGTATTCCCTAGCAAGGAACATTATTCTCTATACTCTTTTCCTCGACGACACGGATGGAGCTTCGACTGTTTGCATATGGAACATCTACTATCATATGAAGCTTGACGCCAAGTCGCTGGATCTACTACGAGAGCAGGCCGACAAGCTCCAAAATACGTCACGATCGATTGAGGACTGGCGCAAAGGGCCGTATGGAGACATCATCCGATTTTGCGATATCATCACTTTCAACCGAGTGGCTGATATGTGGAAGTTCTACGCAATTCGTCCTTCACACGGAAAGCGTTTCAAAGTGCAACAAAAGCAGCTCAAGGCCGGGTTCCTTACTGCACGCAATAATCGAAAAGAGAGAATCGGAACGAATTCAAACGAGGGGGCAGTCTATTGGGAAACTGGCCTAGTTATGGGCGACCGGCAGACGCGTGCAGCTGCGGCACACCCAAATCCTATGCTTGGTGTGTCGAATCGTGAGCTGACATTACATTACGCCTTGAATCCCCTACTGGGTTTCCATCAGGAATCGAGTCGCAACGCCTTGGCCCAGCACTCGCCATTGCAGCCCGGACCAGGGGTTGAAAAGCTTTCGCCCGAATGTGCAGCAGCTTTGACTGAGTTTGCTGCCTGGGGAGCGTCTTTCCGATTCAACAGAAAGCGCATCTGCCTGAGGTTTGTTGCAGCTGATGCGCTGGCGCTTTGTCACGTCTTGCAGCATCATCGAGCTCACAAGAACGCTTTGCCTGCATCGTGGTATCGTGACCGAAGGCAGTACCAAACTCTAGATCTTGATTCAGATGAATACTCTCAGGACGAGCCTGCGCCAACTGCGTTCAACATCATCGACACATCAAATTTGGGAGATCATCTAAAACTTCTCAATATCTTCACAGCATGTGTGCCTCTTTCGAAGCCGGACGCGGTCGTCCACACGGAGACCTTGGGATCATCGAGCAACACAAATGACCGCCTCGAGGAAGACCTCCACGGTGATATTCCTACAGTGGCCGCCTTGTTCAGTCTTCAGCCTATTCAATTCTGGACCAACACTGTCCCTTTCCCGACGAACGACAGTAGGCGGCAAGATCGCACGATTTGGAGGAGAGCCATGCATCGTATTGGATTTGACCATGAGGAGCTTGCCATGCTTATCTACAGCATATACGTACAAATGTTCAAAGACGAAAGCTGGGCGCTCAGGTTTAGGGATCCTCTTGGTGTACTGGTGGGTCCAAACATGCATTATTCCCGAGCTGGCATAGCGGCGCTGCTGCGACTTCTCAAGAACAACGAGATCGTGGACTGGGACCGCTTCATTTGTACTTTCCAGGATTACGTGCTCGCAGACCCATTGCTCAATATGGGTCGACACTACTTACAGGAACTCTTCTTGCATCTTGACAATTTTGGACTCCTTCCGAATTCGGCTCATGTACCAGATCTGACTACTTTGCAGCGTAGCTTGCTCGAGGGTCCCCTTCGCAATTGGCGCGATATACCTTCAACACTATGCCTTACGCTCGTAGTGCCGCGCGACAAGCTGGCTTTCTTCCGTAATACTGCAGCCAACCAGACAGGAACCCCGGTGTGCCATATAATGATGCAATGTCCTCGCGGAAGCTGGCAAAATATCTTTTCCGACATTCAACTCGGCTTTGGCGACATTCGCACTTCAGGACAAAAAGCTTCAGATGACTTCATTATCGCCGTCACGCCTGACGATAAAAGATGGGAAGGCAACACATCGCTCATAGTCTCTACCCTGGTGCCCACTTGGATGGTCCTTGATGATCCTACTCTGTCAACGGAGGTGATATTTGCCCTGAAATCAACTCCAGCTAGCGTGAGGTTCACCCAGCAATTCGGCATGTTCCTTGAAATCCATACGACAACGCTAGCAGCGAATGATGTCTTGATTTCTCGCCATCGTCCCAATACTGAAGGCTCCATGTCAGTGTCTTGCGCAAGTATCCCTCGTGGCCAATTGCCTTCAACGCTGCACACACTGAATACGAATGCCGCCTCAATAGCCTTGCGTGCTTCAATTGGAGAAGAGGGAGCAATTGGCTCCGTCACCGTTGGCATCGATTTTCGTTCTGAGGAGGCACTACAGCTGTTCAAGTCATCGAAAAATGTCAGTGTGAAGCAACCATCACCGTTTTCCCTCTGTGTCGACTTTGGAATCGAGTCTTGCCTCCCACTGATAGACCTCCCGGTCCCCTTGAATATGATTGGAGGCATGACGAAGATTATGAAGAAGAAAGGTCGTGTGGAATTCTCTGCTCCGGTTGAATCCCGCAAGGCAACATCTATGCGCCCAGAATACATGTTTCCAATGGCCACTCACAATGGATTTTCGGAGCTCAAAAACCTCCCTTATATCAGCCTCGATCGTCTACCGAGCGTCTCTCTCAAGAAGCCATCAAACCTGGGCTGGATACTAGACATCTTACCACTCATGTACTCCGAAAAGGAGAGATGTCTACATCATATCGGTGTAGCGGTGCCCGTCTGGCAAAACGACGCGCATGCACGTTTCAAAAACTCCCTTTCGCGCATGTTCTCGCACGTTGCGGGAATTGACGGGAAGCAGCAATGTTTTGACTTCCAAGTCAGAACCCACGACGACAATATCCACATGCTAATCGCCGTATCTGCGCTTCGGCTTGATCTCGCGAACCAGAGCATAGTTCTTGACGCTGCTGTGTACCTCTGCACAAGATCGCAACTTCAGGAAGAAAGCTTGAAACCCTTTGCCGGGGATGTCGCTACTATGATCGTCGTCTCTGCTGATGAGCTTGTCCTTTGGAAGAAAGCCACAAGGGCGTTTGTGGAACGTTGTCGCGACCGGGCACACTTACCTTCCTGTGAATACAAGTTTGGTATGAGCGATCCCGAACAACTTCTGTGTTCATGTGGCCGGGGAGAATTTCCAGCCGATTACGAGACTAGAAAGGTCAAAGACAAAGATATCTTGAAGCATTGCGTTCGCGCTGCAATCGCACCGTACTTTCCTGTCTCTGACATGCATCGAACACTGAATTCCGAGTTTTCCAGCCAGTTCAGCGGCTCACAGACCTTCAGGGACAGCTATGTGGACCGGAATTCTCCTGGAGAGACGTGTGCTGTGAGCTGAAGCCATATTACGTTGGTTAGATCTGAGAGAGTGATTGCTTCAACGAAACTGATATTTTCATCATGTCCGCTTTTGTTTATCTTGGTTGGGTTTTTAATGAATCAGAATCTCTGCTTACTTGAGAGCCTATTGGTATACACAAGCTAGTTAGTCTTCTTTCGATTCAATGCCTTTGGTCGCCGCGTTTTTTATCTGTGGCAGAATCTTATAAGAACACGCACAGACTTCAGGGCTGGTAGTAGAGAACGTCACGTGATGAAAACATTGTTGCGACTACCGCGTAGCCTGTGATTATATAAGACATTGCCCCGTCAGCCTTATCGTAGCTTCATAGTCGACTTGCAGCTAGATGTAGTGCCAAGGAATAAATGAAAGCCAGGAGGAACAGAATGGCTTCTTGGACCGAATCAATTCCCCTCAAGTCTCCTGTTCACGACGCAACGCTCTGGACATTGATAATAACTAGGATAACAGGCTAACTAGCTGCAGAGACATTATTAACAATTGCGATATGCATTACTATTATTTAAACTAAACTGGGTTTAAGACAGATCTACGCGGATAATGTTACCTCGCGGTTTAGCGAGAGGCTTTATAAAAGAGGTGTAACTCTCCACACCTCCCGCCTGATTTCGGTTGCCCAGTGGGTATGGGGACAATCAGTTAAAAGGCCAAAAGACTGCCAGTATAGAAGAGTAAGTTGGATAGTGTACGCTAGAATTTCAGTCGTTTTTGTATCAGTCACATTTGCAGTGAAGACGCGAGCATTACCTTGATTTGGCCATATACCCCACAGCCAGCCTCGAGTTGAATGTAGACCTGCTCTACCTCTAGAACAGGAGCTTCATTCAAGCTGCGAAGCTGACGTCTCTCCCGTAGACCAGGAGAACCCCCCATGCAGAAAACGAAAAGCGAGGTAACGCTTGTCTGTGCTACACTATTCAGCCTATTTTAGATTTTGATAGGGGCGACAAATGGCATTGAGCATGAAAAAAAATCGTGTCCTACCAGGTGACTAGAAAATTGACGAACTTCACAGCTGTCGGCTTCTTCTTTTCTTCCCGCACTCGATTTTTGTATGTTGCTTGCGGCGGCTATTCCAACTCAACGCGCACACTCGCGACCTATGCCCAGAAGCATCGTTCGATTTCAGTGATTGCGCCAACGATATCGATAAAGGATTGATAGAAGGAAGCGATGCTCTATAACGGAGTCGCTGGTGACGGCGGGTGCTTGCAATAAATTAAGACGGTAGTGGAAAATGTTGTCGTGGTGGCTCCCCGTTTAGAGCGCTCCGCCGAATGGAAGCCAAACCCAATCTACAAACACAAAGACCAGTCTGGAGGGACGCCACTATTGTGAACAACAGGTGACGGAAACAAGGTATCAATCAATCTGCTGCCTGATATTGGCAAGGTCGACATCGACATAGACAGCCACAATATCTAAATGGGTACATGTTGCTTCGCCTATTTTATAGCCCGCAAATGCATGACAAATTCAATCCTTCCATATCGTTCTGGTCTTGGCAGTCCTCGTAATCATCAGATAGTAAATCATACGGATGGATGCGTAATCGTTCCCTGCGAGTGCTCCTCTGAGGATGCTACAAGAGCATCATACCGGTCGAAATAATCTGTATCGTTCCCGACAGTGGCTCGTTCTTCCACTGCCGTTCTGAGATTCTGAAGCAAGAGCAGCCTCAAATCAGCATGCGCCAGCCATACCTCATCCCACTCCTCTGTGCTTCCCTGCAAGCGATCTAGGTTGTCGAAGTGTTCGATAACGAAAGCGAAATAGAACTTCCTCAACTTTGAATTGGCAACGCTGTTCTCGCATGCGTAATTGACGTCTTGTGTAGTGACGGGCCTACGAGGAAAAGCTGTTGTGTGTTGACGGTGAAGATGACCCATGGCATAATTTTTGAAGTCGGTACAGAGAAGCTTATCACCAAGTGTCCAGCATCTCGCATGTATGCTGACCCTGTCGCCTGGTCGTTGCGACTCCGCAAATGCTGAAGCTATAGCGTATTCACCGTAATACATCCATTGGACGAAGAGGTCAAACACCCTGGCATCGTCTTCTGGAAGCTTAATTCGAGATTCTTGGCGTTCCTTGAAATCGCGTTCATGGGCGGCCTTTAAGAACGGGGAGAAGTGTGATATTAATCTTCTGGGGAGGCACCACACATCGTGAGTACTAGTGTGCGCACTTGAGGATGACACTCCGACACAGATCTCTATTCCAGGGCCTCGGAGTCTTTCATGTCAGTGGCCTGCGAATTATGATGGACGGAGACGTACAGATCAAAGCTGAAATGCCCTTCTCTATTCATATTTGGGAATACTGGGCCTTTGTGTTAGTGGCATTTCCAGAGAGTGCATAGCGATCTCACCGTTAATCGGCCTCGGGTCTTCCGTTCTTCCGTGTTTGTAGTCTTCCAGCCTCAACTCCTCGAGGCTCAAGTTTGCATATTCACTCGAAGACGAGATGGTTTGGTACTGATCAAACGTTCCATAAGGGTTACGTTCCGTGTAGGGCGTGAAAGTCATAAGAGCAGAGTACCCAGCTGCAATCTTTTCCTGGGAAGAGTCAGCGACCAAAAAACATGCCTGGTTGTCATAACTAGCATATATTATAGACGTTGCAGTCATACCATAGGGAAATCATGGGATTAGCACAAAGGGTGTCGCACGGTTGCTTGTGTTGCTTTGTGACAGAAGCTTCATAACGTCACAACAGATTATCCGTGGCCTGTGCGCACATCTGATTCGTACCCCGCCGCTGCGCCCTGAACTGGGTACTACCGCACGCCATGCGCCTGCTTAAAGAAATTGTCACGTGCGAAACAACTCAGCAGTGATTCTCGATTACGAGATGGCCGTACGGATCGAGACTATGCACATGGATGTAGTACAGAGGATAATTCATATGGGGGAGAAAAGCCTTGCTTGCTTACCTAACCTTGTCTATCCACTTATAACGCTTCCTTTTGTATCACTTTTGGACGGCAGTCCACGTCCATATTTGTCTATCGCTTTACGGGACACTACTTTGTAGTTTGAGTCAACAATCAGAAAACGATATAGATAAGAACCGATTCAGATTTGTATATAAACAGCCTATCATTCCTTTCATTTAACCGCGCTTATTCCCTATATACTCTGGCAGCTCTCCGTACGCCAGCATCGACACCTGCCCAGTTTGCTTTCTCTTCCAAACCCATGCAATATAGGCGAGCGTCGCGATAACAGCGACCCCGACGACCGCGCCAATCGCTATTCCGGCTATCGTGCCCTTTGACAACTCTCCTCCGCCTGGTGTGTTGCCTCGCGTGCTTGTGGGCGTGCTCGTAGGCGTGTTCGCGCTGCTCGTCGCCGTGATTGCAGTATTTGGGGGGATTGAAGTCGAGCCTCGGGAAGACGTTGAGTCTGAGCTCGCTGAAGAGGTCACCGAGGAAGTAGTAGTCTGAACAATGATTGAGTATCGTGCTGCTGCGCGAGGGCTTGGAACGCGTACCTGTGCCTCTACGATCTTAATCTGGCGATGATACATGGAACTCACAAACGGTGCTGGGGAGAGCGACCATGCAGATGTATCAATGGGGTACGCCGACACGCAGCCCAGGGAGGACTCCCAGGCGTGCAGAGCGTGTCCGCATCGCATCGACCTTGTGGATCGTCGCGTTAGCCGGACGTCTTTCAAGGGTATCGCTTCCTTACTCAGGACAGCAGTTCACCACGTCCAGCGTGGAGCTGTCCATGGTGACCGAAGAGTCACAAGCGCTTGTCCATCCTACTGGGCAGATGCCGGGCGAGTATACGATTGAGGTCTCCGAGAGTGGGAAAGCGGGTGGGAAGCAGCTCGGCGTGAAGGCGCCCGGTGCGACGAACCATTGTGTGCTGTCATAACTGATCTTCGGCGTTTGCCAGCAGTCTGCCGGAGGAGTGAATGTGCTCGTTAGTGGCAGGTAGGTTGTTGGAAAGTCATCAGCCATGTTGTTTCGAGATTGAAGGCGGATTGTACAGCCGATGGAAATAGAGACAAAGGCTGAGACGAGTCGCGTCCCATTTGAATACTAACTTGCGATACTTCGAGTTGTACAAAAGCTCAGCCTGGCGCCAACACGCTCTGGACTTTGTATTGAGCCCCGACGCTATATTCCTAACCCGGCATTTTCTAGCTTAGATTGAGACTCATTGGTTGATTACTGTTTCGCAACCGAGGTGGCGCATTATGGTTACATCTTCCGCGCGGATGGCCTGGTCGATTGGGTAGTCCGTGTGTGCCCACCATCACAAGGTTCGATCTGCAGGGATAAGCGACCAATAATCAGAGGCGTCTGGCACATATGTACTGGTCAGCCGTAGGAAGTGTCAACGGATCCCTCAATCTATGGAATCACCATGAGTCTACCCAGGCAGATATCTACTGAGAATTAATAGTTTAGAAGCAGAGAACTAGATATACAAGTAAGGTGTAGCAAAAATAAAGTCTTTAAGGGCTGGCTGGCTGGCTGGCTGGCTGGCTGGCTGGAAAAAAGAACGGGATGACTACAAAGCATCAAAAAATAAAAATACATAACAGCGGGGATTCGCTGTTAGTCGATGCGATCAGCTCTCAATACTATGGTTATAGCTCTATCTTTTGGCTGTAGGGACTTCTTAGCCTAGATAGAATAATATATATTTACTTAATAATAGGGGCTTTTATATTTTATTAAAGTATAGGTTTATCTTTCTTAGACATTAGTATAATTTTATTATATTATAGTATCCCTACTCTAGAGGACCTACTGCTAAAGGATATAGCTATAACTACAGTAAATAACACGGCTTTATCAAAAGCGAACTATTGGCCTGTCCTCATGTCTCTAGCTGTAAGCCCCGCACCTCGTGTAGATAAGCTGCAGGGTGCACTGGGCAGCTGCTAAATAGCCTCGCTGTTTCTTCACGGAAAAGACTTATCAACCCTCTCTAGACCAATGTTAAAGGCTCCTTTAAAAAGAACTTTCAGGTGTCAACGGGATGTGATTTGTAAATTTGCGGCTAGTAAGCCAGGCTTTTGCTTCGTGTACAAGGCGCAGTTGGGAAATAGGCGCTCCCAGCGAGGCTGAGACGTGCGTTTGCCTTGTTTTTCAAATTTCAAAAAGCTGAGCTCGTATCGGGTACAACTGAGTGATGGTGGGTTACTCAAAGATAACCGTGGCTTTACTTGCGCATATCTTAGTACTGATAGCCTTGTCTATTTTTATCCACCATGCCTAAAGCCCTCAGTATCACTGCCAGCGTCCTAGCGATCGTGACCACCACATAGAGTGCACATTTTGTTATTACGATAATTAACAACATTAAATCCGCCCCCAAAACCATAAAGAAAATCAGGGTAGACCTTATAGCCCTTAACGCCACACTCTAAGAAGCTAAAGAGCTGCCGACCGACACAACCGTGCAAAACAGCAGTGGAGCCAGCAGTCGACATGTCTCAGCCAGCCTTAATAACTGCAAAGAAGCCTGCGATCGCTTCAACGATCTTCTCAAACACTGGATGCGCAACTCCACAGAAGATAAAACATTTTGGGTGGATCGGTGCTCGTTGTGGGGTCTCAGTAAGGTGCAAGCTTTCCGGGGGGAGCTGGAGACGTGTAAGGCTATACTCATAGTCGCTCTACAGACAGAGAATGTGCGCGTAATCCCCGCGAGATAATGAACCATCATCAGCTAACACTAGAAACCAGGCTGATCAACACCCGCCAAACATTCATGATAGAAGAGATGAAGGCCATGATGCTGGAACAGAATGAGAAGAAAATCAAAAACGACATACTGTCTGCCGAAAGAGAACGAACCGGCATAGATGAGAGCCTGCACGAACTGAGTCTTACTGCAAACACGCCAAGGGAGAATACTGAGCAGCAGCAACCTCCGCAAAGCCTCCTCGACGAAGAATCGAAAAAGGCCAAACAAGAGTTGATACACGAGCTACAGCATCAAAAGGCCTTGATCGAATCATTCCGCCAATTCTGTGAGGAAGCGCTCAGCAAGGCAGTGTACCAACGCACTGGTGCTAAGATCAAAGGGGTGACGGTGAAAAGAGGATGGACAGGCTATCAATGGGTTCTTCGAAGCGGCAGACAAGCAGCTAGACATTAAACTCGACGTCTCGAACGTCAGCGTTGAGGGGAGAGGGATTGCCGTGAATGCAGTTGTAGGGAGATTCGACTGGGATGCCGTGTTCACTCGGCGCAATCAAGTGACTGAAAGCGGTCAGTAATGCAGACTGGTTGGCTACCAAGATGTGGAAAGCGATCGCCAAAGCGCATAACGTTTCATCATTGGATATCATAATCATCTTCACTATCGAGCAACTTGCTCGCATGACACTCTCCGGCTCTATCAAACAAACCTAACCTCCCCCAACCCCCGCTCCGCAGCAGCCATCTGCACCCCATCCTTCACACTCCCCAGCGCCTCCTCCCACCTCTTCTTCTCAAACCGCGCGTCCGCGTCCGCGAAGTCGCCGATAATCCACTCAAACCACTTCACCACCGCAACCGCCTTGAACATGTCCCGCTCCTCGGTCACAACACGGCCCAGGTACTTCGCCAGCGCGCCGACGTCCTCCTCGTACGGGCCTTCCTCGCCAAACTCCCGGATCCAGTCTTTGAGCGCAAGGCGCAGGTCATGCTTGTCGTGCAGCTTGTTCATCGTGAAGGTTGGCCGTGGTGGACGCGGCACCGTGACGATCTGCGGCGGCCGCGGGACATGCACGCTTGGTTGTGCCGCCCTGCGCGTCTTCGCCAGGGCAAGGCGAGACGCTTGCAACTTCTTGCGCTTGTGCTCTTCAACGATCTCGCGCCGCACGTCCTCGGGGAGCGCAGCCAGGAACTCTGCGTCGAGCTCTTCGGCGGCGGGTGGTGGGATCGCGGCCGAGCCCTCTCTGCTGCCACGGGCGCGCGCGGGGTTCTTGAGCGAAATAAAGTTCGCCTGTGTGAGGGTCTTGCCCGCGGCGTCCCTTGCACTCGCGAGCGCCGCGGCGGCAAGTGCGGATCTCGGGGGCCGGCCTCTTCCGCGCTTGACCGGGGCCACGATGGGGCGTTTGGCGGGTATGCCAATCAATCGGTTCTTGCGTGGTGACTGAGGGAGGAGAGTCTGATCGATGTGTTTTGGGCGGCGGGACGGGGAGTATGGGGTTGCTCCTGCTGCGGCGTATTGAGAGAGGATCTCTGCGCGGACATCTGGGGGCAGCGCGGCGAGGATCTCGGGATCGAGCTGGGACTGGGCGGGGAGGGCTGTGAGGGCAAATGGCAAGCCTTTTCGCGGGGAGGGAGTGATTTCACGGAAATCTTTCGGTGTTTTGGGAGTGGCGGGTGTAGTTGTAGATTGACGACCTTGCCGAAGAAGCTTCGAGCGGATGTCCTCGGGGAGCTCTGCGAGAACTTTGGGGTCTACCTGTGTTGGCATTATGAACTGCGTGCCCATCATATTTAGTGGTCGTCGGGACGGTGTGGAATGGTTAAGCTCCGGAGGACCAAAGGCGACGTGCTCATCTTCCACGGCAGCTCTTGGTTTCCTTGGAGTGACGGGATCATCTTGGATGGGGTCTATGTCATCCACAACTGCTGGGGGTTTGCGGACCTGTTTGGGTTCAGCAGGCCCGGCTCTGAACTGGAGACGGCGCTGTGAGCTCTCCAAGCTGCCGTCTGTGGCGCTCTTCATGGGCTCTAACTTGGTCATTTGCACACCTATGCCTCTCAGTTCACCAGGAGAGATTCCGAAGCCTTTAAGAATGCTCAGTGCCTCTTTTGTCAACACCTCTTTGGCGTTTGTCGCAACCCCGAGCACCAAGCTCTTGTTGAGTGTGTCGCATTTGCCATGACCGAGATGCTTGGGCGGATCCAAGGGAGCGTCTGGTGACCGACGCATGATCTTCATCGTGAACTGTTTCCCTTTGACTTTCTCTTTCAGTAGGCGTTTTTGAAGCTCTCCGCAAAGACTTCCAATGAATTCCTCGGCCTGCTCCTGATTCTCGAATCGCACACCCCAGTTGACTTCAGCTGACACTGACTTGCGGACCACTTGCTCGCCAACTTCCACTCGGTCAATGCCGCGGGAGTATTCCCACAGCTTTTCCCCAGTCTTGGGTCCCAATGTCTGGACCAGCCTTTCTTTGGCGAAATCCCGGATGTCTTTGACGAACTTGATGCCGATTTCTTCCAGCTTCCCGCCGATAGACCATGCAACACCCGGAAGATCCTGGACCTGCAGTTCACCAATGAAGTCGAGGGCTTCCTCAGGCTTGATTTGATATTGGCCGGCCGGCTTTGCCTTTCTCAGAGCGACTTTGGCAAGCAGAATGTTGCCGCCTATGCCAACTGAGACATTGCAGCCTGTCCTCGCCCTGACCTCATCACGCAAGGATTGAGCCATCTCCTCAGCTTTCGCCTGTTCACGATAAATACTGCCTTCGCTAACGCTTTCACCGTCACTGCCACCAATGCCGATGCAAAGGTTCGAAACATCGATCAGCGCTTCATCTATACTCACGCTTTGCACGATACCGCCAGTCGCAAGGATAACATCGTAAAACGCTCGGCTAGCGTCCTCGTACGCGGGGAAGTCATATGGAAGTATTTTCAGATCTGGACACAGGTCCAGAGCCCGCTTCATCCACATCCCGTTCTTGACACCAAATTTCCTTGCGGGGTAGTTGCAGCTTGCGATTTCCGACCCGCTGCCATTGCCGTGGGCGACCACCGCAGGCTTGTCCTTGTATTGAGGATTCTTCTTTAGACTGACTGCAGCGAAGAAGCTATCGAAATCGACGTGTAGCACATACCGCCGTGCGCCTGCACGTCTTTTTTGCGTCGCTTTCTGCGACAAACTTCTCTCGCTGGCCAAAGCCTGCAGTTGTGATTTCAGATCGGCTTTCCAGGTGGATAGGTGATGCAAACGAGACTCGCGATAATACTGTTCAAGAAAGTTGGGGTCCACTACGGTAGACTTGCGAATTTTGGGGTCTTGGAGTAGGATGGCGTTGTGCTCTTCCGCGGTGAGTGGTCGTCCCTTCACGATTGACTCGTCTTGTGCTGCTTTTGCAACCCGTTCTTGAGCAGCAGGGTACTGAATGGCTTCTTCATCTGGATGAGTATATAAATCATGGTTGTCCTGGGGTACACTGTCTTGTGCCGTTGGGACAGCTTCGTTAGGTGGGTCTTCCGGGGTGGGGCTCGTCTTTGGCGGAGTTACGAGCGTCTCTGGCGCACGCGCGGCATCTTTCAGCTGCTCGACCCAACTTCGATCAAACGATTCATGCTCTGGCTGATGCGAAGGCGGCAGATCTTCCTCGATCTCGTCACCTGGCGTTGGCAACCTTTCCCGGGAAAAGCGGGGTCGCATAGAGCCCATAGGAGTTGGAGTGCTAGCAGGCCCATCGAACTGGCTGCTCCGGAGTTGGCTTGTATACCAACTTTTGTCACTTTGGTCGCGATACCCCTGCGCCTTCTTGTTGGAGGCGCTCGATACCTTGCCATTGTCGAAAGCCAGCACCTTTTGATTTTCCCCCTCATCTATAACGCGATAGCTATTCCACGGAAGCAGCTTCCCGGCCTCGATGCTATCCACGACCCACGCCGGCTTGACGATGCGGTATCTGCGGAACTCTATGGCCTTCTTCGGCGTAAGGCTGCTCGCGATGATGTGCGTCACGGTGGTCTTCCCGTCGAGGTACTGCAGGAACCCGCCTCCATGCTGGACGATGAGCGTATGCAGGTCGATGAGTGACGGCTGCGTGTAGCCGTTAACGTGAGCGACGATTCCCTTGAATATCTGAGGCTTGTCGGTAGATTGCGAGCGAAGTTCGGCGTCCAGATTCTGAAGTTTTATCTTCTTTCGTCTGAAGTACTCGGGGAAGCCGCCAAATTTGGAGCCCCCGTACTCGTCGCCGTCCTCGTCATCGAAGGTGTGCTTGGCGATCCGCTTGCGCACCGAGTCGGAGTTGTTTTCAAGACGCGAGCCCATGGTCTCGAGGCCGGTGCGATGGATGCTGCAGCCGGTGCGCTATCAAAGCCGTCGTCATGGTGCTCGGGCAGCGGGCTATCGCATGTCGAGAGCGAACTCGCGTCGCGTCGCGGTGGTGGCGTTGAGTCGCGTTTCCGATTAGGCCCCACTATGGGGCACAGGACCGCAAAGAACGCCAGCGAACTCTTGGCAAAGGCGGTGAAGCAGGCTAAAAATGTTCCTCGGGCAACTTTTCTTGACCAGCCTCGAACTCTGCACCAGTTCTTCGCTGCTACATCACCACCTTTCCTTGCCCTCTACACATACCAAAATAAACACACAATGGCCAGCATACCCGCAGGTGTCTATGGACTTCGCGTCCCCGCTGGCGGCCACCCAATTCCCGCCAGTGTGAACCCCAATGTTGCTGTAAGTATCTTATCGCAGCTGTGACGAAAGCGCGCAAACTCGCGAATACGTATACAGTACTAGGACAAAAGTTCAAATGCTGTTGGCCCATACCGCCTATCCTGGAATGGCACACTGTACTCAGACTTTTGTCCTGGTGCTGTATGCGTTCGCGCAATCGCAAGCTCTATACCATGCGCAGCAAGCTCACGATCCATAGTTCCGCATCACCATGGCTGCGATCGACCCCACCGCCGAGGTTGAGGCTGGTCCGGCCCGTGCTACCCTCAAGCTCATCCGCATCCAGGACGACGATGAGGATGAGGACGAGGACGACGATGACTTCGACCCCGACAACATCGAGGAGCTGCGCGCAAAGCTCCTTGCCGACGGCGTCCTTGGCTCTGAGGACGATTCCGAGGAGGACGAGGACGACAGCGAAGCGGAGACAAACGGCGGGCCTAGCGATCCCGCCAAGTCCAAGCAGGCCAAGCGCCAGGCTCTGCAGAAGAAGCTCCAGGAGGAGGCCGCCGCTGAGGAGATGGAGATCGACTCCATCGCCAACGGCGTGAACGGTACCAAGGGCAAGGGCAAGGTTCTCGACGAGGAGGACAGCGATGAGAGCGATTCCGAGGAGGGCGACGAGGCTGAGGAGCTCGTGCTCTGCACCCTGGATCCTGAGAAGGTAAGTTTTGTACTACATGCACTTTTCTACATAACTAATGAGAACGCAGAACTACCAGCAGACCCTAGAGATCACCGTCCGTGAGGGCGAGGAAATTTACTTCTCTTCCACTGGCTCCCACGACATCTACCTTACCGGTAACTACGTTGCCATCATGGACGATGAGGACGACGATGATGAGCGGGATCTCTACGGTCTTGACGAGGACGACTATGACGAGTCGCCTGATGAGGATGAGCTTGATGATGAGGAACTCTCCGAGTTGGACTCCGAGGAGGATTCCCTCGATGACCTTGCCGATCCTCGCATCACCGAGGTCGACTCTGAGGAGGAGGCCCCCAAGCTGGTCAAGGCCGACAAGGCCGACAAGAAGGGCAAGAACAAGCGCCCCGCACAGGACGAGGATGAGGCCATGACTCTTGACGAGCTCATCACCAAGACCAAGGCTGAGGCTCCCGCTGCCAACGGCGAGAAGCCCAGCAAGAAGCAGGCCAAGAAGCTCAAGAACAACGAAGGCCAGGCCGTCGCTGCCGCTGAGCCCGCAAAGGAGGCCAAAAAGGTGGATACCCCCAGTATTGACAAGAAGAAGGTCCAATTCGCTAAGAACCTCGAGCAGGGTCCTACGGGCTCACCCAAGGTAGCCGAGGCGAAGAAGGAGTCGGCCAAGGGCCCCCGCAACGTTGGCGGCGTCACCGTTGAGGACAAGAAGGAGGGCAAGGGCAAGGCTGCCAAGAAGGGCGACAAGATCGAGATGCGCTACATTGGCAAGCTAAAGAACGGAAAGCAGTTCGATGGTGAGTCACGCACGTTATGATAACATCGTATAGAAGCTGACTGTTCCATAGCCAACAAGAAGGGCAAGCCGTTCTCCTTCAAGCTCGGCGTTGGCGAGGTCATCAAGGGCTGGGACGTCGGTGTCGCTGGCATGCAGCCCGGCAGCGAGCGTCGTCTCACGATCCCCGCGAAGCTCGCATACGGCTCAAAGGCGATCCCCGGCATTCCCGCCAACTCTGAGCTGATTTTCGACATCAAGTGCATCTCCGTGTCGTAGACGCCCGCACAGCCCGGTACGATAGGTGTTCCACTTCCCTCGCATGTATTGTACAGTGTCGCGGACTCCACTCCTGCGCACGCTTGCGCAGGCTATATGTACTCTGTATCCATCTAGCCTGCTGCGCGCCCGTGCGCCTCGCCTTTCCTGTTTCCTTACGTCTGTCTGCTTTGTACTGCATAGCGCTATGAGATATCCGACTTGCATTCTCTGGTTTTACGAGATCCGTGCAGGGAGGAAGGATTTCTCGCCGGCCTCCATAGTCACTGTCTTCTCAATATGTTGCCATCTGGGTTCACTGATATAGCGAGGCGATGTTGCCGTGGCGGCATGTGCTGAGGATGCTATTCTGTAAAAGTTAGGAGTTCACGGGTGGATGTCGAGGTCTATGTAGTCAATAGATATTCCAAGTCGTTCGAATGCCAAGCCCTTCCACTTGTGACAGCACGTGCAAATCGGCTAACCTCGCCGGAGTATCGTCACATGAGACGCCCACTGTAATAACGTAACGTGGTGTCATCGCAGGCTTTGCAAAAAAGCTGCATGGCTTCCATGGGCAAGAACCATTCCGGAATGGATTGCGTGAAAGATAATCGGACTGTCACTGCCTGGCCATACTTTCACCATGGCTGCTCCGAGGTCGCTCCTAGTGTTTGGGTAATTTGGGTAGGTTGGGTAGGTTGGGTACGGTAAAGTGAGGCTAAGCCTTCCTAACCTTGTTTATCCACTTACAGCGCTTCCTTTTATATCACTTTTAGACGGTAGTCTATATTTGTCTATCACTTTACGGGACACTACTTTGTAGTTCGAGTCAACAATCAGAAAACCACGGTGAAGTGAGTGAGCCTGCCCGCTTCGGGCGCGGGTCGAGGCAGGAGCCAATCAGTGGTGGCGAACGGTACCACGGACACGGTCAGACCCACTTGCGCAGCGCCCCACTCTTCTCCTCATCTCCTCTTTCTCGAAACCTCTCTCTCGCACCACCCACACACTTCAACGCACCCGCCCGCCACCACCGCCGACGCTACACCAGCTCAAAACCTCGCCAATCCAAGCAGCAGCTTCCCACATCACCCTACGCCCGCTCCCGACGCAACCGTGGCAAACCCGAACAATGGCGCATTCGAATTCGAAACGAAGCAGTAGTAGTAGTAGTAATCACAGCGACCGCTCGACCGCCAATGTGCGCGCCTCGGCCTACGTTGTGAACGCCTCTTCCGCGGCCCTGCAGGGCTTCCACTACTCCACTACGGGGGCTGGCGGGGCTGAGTGGTGTTCCTGAGGTCGGCTTGGTGAGTCTGCCCGCTTCGGCGTCCGCACTTGAGACATACTGACTGTTCTGCCAGGGAATACCTTCACCTCCACCGAGTCCCCCCCTCGCCGCCAAGGCATCGTCTAACGCTGTTGGACGGGCGCGCAGAGGGGGGGCTGCATACACCATTACGGGAGAGTGTGAGAGACTCTTCTGCGAGACACTGCGGGCTGTTTTCCTTGGTGAGGGGAACTTGGCTCAGAAGGACTCGCTGGTGATGGGTATGCATAACAACATGACTACCGATATCGTCAACGACTATGGCATCAATGTACGAATGAATACGAGTAGCGCTACGGACGCACCATCTCCGGAAGGTTTTGGCTGGGTCCAGCAGAAAGGGCTGGTGAGCGACTGGATCGAGGTTTGGGACTATGTGGGCGGCATTCGGTTCCGTGGATTCGTTGCCGAGAAGGCCGACGAGAAGGCTATGGTTGTCTTCTTCGATCAGAACGTGATTGGAGGCGACCTCAAGGCTGGGTGAGTCCGCACTCCTTCAGGCTATATAAATCGAACCTGCACTAATTATCAACAGATTGATGGCGCTCCTCGAGCTCTGCGCAATCGACTACTTCGCCTGCACCCGCCTCGTCGTCTGCATCGACCGCCACACCCAGCAGAAGCCCCTGGAAGTTCTCTCCAAGGACCTCGGCTGGATCGGCTTCCAGCTCACCACCCTCCGCGAGTTCGCCGAACAGGGCGATGTCATCAGCAACGAGTGGTTGTTCATGGAGATGGACACGTAGTTTCTACCACCTGCATGTCTTTTGTTGTATTTGTTTTGCGCTGTGTTTCACGGGGGTTCAAGCACCATCTTGCCTGCTGCGAATTGTTTTCTTTTACGGGGGCCTGGGCATGCATATCTTCACCATTACCTGTCTGGTATTGTTCTCCACGGGGTTTACTTGTTGGAGTCGGTGTCGGTTCGGAGTCTGCACCTGTATCTGCATCTTTCTCTATCCTGTCCTGTCGCGTCTTCGATGGCGGAGTAGGTAGTTGATGATATACAAATCACTGGGAATGTTCCATCACGTTCCATCATGTTCCTCTTTTATAACTGCATCGAGTGCGTGCGAGTGTGGTGATGATGGTAGCTGGTGGGGGTTTGTGAGGTTATGAGTTCTTTGCGTCGGAGAAGCCATGTGTCAGTTATCAGAGGCGGGGTTTGTTTCTGGGATGGTGAAGGGGTTGGGGGACTGGATGCTTGTGCTCAGTTGATGCTGGTGGGTGATGTCGTGGGTCGGGTTGTGTGAGTGCTGTGATTCTGTGGGACGGCATGCAGCCACCAGTTCGGAATTTTTAGGTGCGGTGAACTGGGCTTGTAGATGTACTATTGGCCTATCATGCATCTTGTTACGGGTTTGAATTCCGCTTTCATTTGCAAACATTTGATGAAATAGAGTTGGGGTTGGAGCTGGGTTCGATGGGAACTGGGGTGGAAGGGGGAGGTGGGTCGGATTGGGGGTATCTGGAGAGGAGAATGACAAAAAGATCGAGTTATTGAGTGTGTGGAGTACAAAAATGTTGACAAAAAAGTGTTTCCCCTAGCTAACAGCTCAAAAATAAGCGTATTTAAAAATTGGTGCGGGTACATGGAGGCTGGTAGAGGTGCAACAAGGATGGTTTCACATAAGAAAGCGTGGAGTGGGTAGGTTTGTGCGACGAGTCAGGTGGGGGCTGGTGCGGGCATACTACAAGTACTGCGCCGGGTGGGATGGAAGGTTGTGTGGTCAAACACTCGAGTGGGCAGCTTCAGGTACTAGATACTGTTGTCCGGTAGGAGTATGTGAAGAAGTATGCCAAATGGAGAGACGGGGTGTGTGCGCGGACTGCATGACCAGCACTACGATGTAATGACACTATAGCTCGAGATGTTCTCTTTGTCCATGCAACAGAATAGTATTGGGAACTTGGATATGTTGAACATTGTAGGCTAGTTAGGAAACATCAAAAATAAAAAGAACTTGAATGTCATGCTGTTCCTGCAACACCTGAGAAGGCCGAAAGCCTGTTGGTGTCACTTAAATCGCATATTTTATGCCGAGGCAACTGCGAAAAGGCTCTCTTCATCCCCGTCGCGGCCGCTTCTGGCACGCTGGAGAAGTTGGCCAACGGACTGGACACCGCCGCCGAGACAGTCGAAGCAGTACCTAACGAGATGGCAAAGCCGTTGCCAAATACATTCCACTAGGCTGCGCAGCATGCTCCCAATGAGCGAGGCGTTGGCGACGATGAAGACAGACAGGCTCAGAACGGGCGGCAGGAACGTGAGTAGCGACTCCGCCCCAGTCGGACTCCAGAAAAGGATCAACAGCGATGTCCCCGCGCAGAGGAGCACGCTCAAAAGCAATGGGCGGCGGGGCTCGTGGTGGTCTCGGAACGACACGTAGCTGTATGTCGCAGTAGTGACCAGATGAGCAAGGTAGACTCCGTAGATGAGTGGGACGCTTGATCTGGAGTTCGTTTTGATGATGGGCCAGGATAATGACAAGGCGCCCATGAGGTAGGGTAGGCCTCCTGGAAGGATGCACTCATGGTATGCGGTAGCTATGACGCCAATTGGAATAACGTGGCGTATGAAGATGTCCCAGTAGCCGTCCCGTGTTGTTTCGTCCAGGGTGTCCAGTGCGTTAGCCTTTCCTGAGAGGCAAAGGAGCGCTCCCGACAAAACAAGGCGCGTCGGAGCACGATTGAGTAGTCTTGTAACGAGGCTGAGAATCTGAAGGAAGCTCTTATGCATCCGTCTTGAGCGTTCCGTTTGCAGGTTGTGACTGGTTCCATGGTTGTTCGCCTCAGATACAGCCGATCCCAGTTCCGTCCCCTGAGAATCATTGGCGAAGTAGGCTTGGTGACGGCTTAGGCATCTGGATAAGTACGACAGATAGGTAGTGATGAATGCAATCCAGGCGACGAGGATGATCAGGCGCCAATTGAGGTCACCCCCTAGTTCCCGACGTTGCAGCCAAGCCTTTGCCCCTTGTGGCCAGGGGATATTCAGCCAGTCAGTGTTTGGCAGACCGACATGACTGGAGTCGAAGGTTGGCCAGCTGAAGCCTTCCCACTTGGCATCCGACGTGAAAAAGCGGATGTCGCAAATCGCATTGAGACCGTTATCAATGAATTCACTGCTATACTGGTCGAGTTTCTTCTCATTCTCCTCAAATGAGATGCAGCCATCACATCGTTGCTCGTCAAGACTCAGTCCAGACATCCTATCGGATTTCAATCCCTTCTCAAGGCCTTCTAGTCCGCCTAGGGCACGGAATGCTCCTAGGCTTTTGGGGTTGTAGAGCTTTCGCAGTTGGCCAGGCGTGAAAGCGAAGGGGTTATTCTCGACCTCGAAGTCGACTTCCGTGCTGGGATCAAGGGAAAGCGTGTTCGTGGTGCTAATCATCGTTTCTCCTTGTGAACACGGAATATTGGAACAGTCTTCGTCATCTTCGATCAGGTTTCCTCTGCCCCTGCGGCCTGGAACAGATAAGAAGCCGGTGGATCCACCCCATGCTGTAGGTGTAGAGACATTGTGTGGAGATGATGGTCTGCTTCTCCCACGTTCGAAAGGATTAGCAGAGCGCAGCTCGCTCGATGTTTGGGAGCCCATCTTCGGAGCTTGGATTTCCCGGGCGAGCGAACGAAGAGCAGATTGCACGCGGCCGCGGGCGGTGGAAGAGCTAGTCTCGACGTAGAGCAAGCCCTCAGCCCGACCGCTAAGGCTATGGACTCTATGAGCAGTTAGCGATCATATTGCACCGATTTTGCGGTGCACATCCTACTTGAGACCAAATAGTGGCAAGGAGAGACGGAGACAAGGGATAGAAACAACTAGATCTTCTGGGAAGAGAGGCGTACTGTAAGGTCGAGGGTTTTCGTCCAGGCACAATTTGGTGGGTTATCGGAATCAGCGGTGCCAAGCTGGTGGCAGTGCAGTGACCCCTCATTGCCATCTTCACTCACAAGGCTACGTTTCGATCTTCTTGAGCTTCCAAAGACAATCCATAACTACTTTGACTCGATATTGTTCACGTCTGCTTCGATTCGAATAACGTCACGAGATTGTCTTGGAGACACAGGCCGCTCTGCGCTGTCGTCAGCCTTGCGATCAGGATGCGCTTGCTCAGCTGCCCAAGTATCCAACACGAAGAGCTTGCAGAATCAACGCTTTCTGAGGCCAGGAGCCACTGCACCTTTCTCTTGCATACATGGGAGAATGTCGAGGACACATACCAGGGCCCGATATCACACAAAGACCTCAGTTGGAAGGAAGGGTTTGGGGACACCTTGACGCCGACGCAGAGTATCCAGCTACGACCAGGCTTCGACCACCCCAGCGATATCATGTCTTCTCAAGCGTGTAGAGTGCTCAAACACATCGTTGCCGTCACTGTTGGCGTCTTATGTACCGCTCTGTTGTCGGATTACTCCACGTTCCAGCGTCGTGGAGGCGGTAGCTTTGACAGCTTCTTCGGAAGCTACTTGCCATCAAAAGAGATGACCCTCTTTCTATACAGAGGATATGCTGCGTCTCACCGACAGGATCCGACCAAGCCCGTACGTTGTATCTCCGCCTGTATGAACTACCAGACACTGACAAATACGCAGTGGTACGCAGAACGCCCTTCCTTGCTCTTTCGAGAACCAAGTCCAGAGCTCCTCGTAGCCGCCGTCGTCGCCTATCACCTTGCGCTTCGTCGGCTACACGTTGCCTTAACGTCGAGATCCAAGTTCCACACCCACATACTAGTCATAGGATGGTTGCTAGCGCTGCTGTGGGCTTATATTGGAGCGTTCGATATGTTGGATACGGCACTGGTGATAATGCCCGTGGCCGTGAATATCAGCCTTTTCTTGAGCTACTTGGCTGGACTGCGGTGGGCAGCAGCAGTGAGTATTCGATCGGGAGGTGACGAACTCAGCAAGAACAGCATGACCAAGGGCAACGCGGCGTTGTCGTCGGTTTGCTAAGGAGTGTGGACGAAGCGCAAAGGCAGTACGGCGATGAAATGCGCGGTGGGGAAGAGCGGGTTGTTATGGGGGAAGGTGCAGTCCCATCCTGCGCTGCGCTACCTTCCCCGCCAGTGTTAGCGTGTAGGCGGCGCAAACATTTCAACCTCACATGCTTGTTAGAGTCATGGTAGTACGGACAGAGAAGGATTGTGTGGCGGTCTATTCCAGTATGCATGAATTTGACTTCAGTGGGCGAGGAGATATATGATCTAATGATTTTTCTCGTCGTTTGCACCGCACTTTTCCGTTGTTCCATGCAGGGGCTAAGAACAGAGCAGGGAGTCTACCGTTCCAAGACACAAAAAAATACACTACGACAGCAGAGCCCTCCTGACAGGTACTTGTGAAAAAGACCGAATATTAATTGGTTGACATTCACACACTGTTCCTAAGTAGCTAGCCTTTACCCGGGCCTTTCTAAACATCCGACGACGAGTGATGCCCGCACCACACCTCCATATTAGACACTACACTTTGGCACGGCCAACTCCTTCACAACATAGTTCTCATGAACACTACATCGTCACCGCCAATACGCCATACCACAGAACTAACCTCTCCACCGCTCCCCCTCTGAAACGAAAGTAGAAACTCTTCCGCAGCTTCATAAGGACCATATCCATCCCGTATAAACTCATCGTAAGAACCCGGCACAAATTCCCAAACATCGAAGTGATAATGAGATAGTACATGCCGCTGTGCCTCCTTCCCATTAACAAGGATCACCATCTTCTTAACCTCGTACTTATGCGGCTTAATCACCAAGCGAAACCTTTCGTACCCACGCAACTGGTATTCGCCTATGAAACCCCCCCCGAGATGGATTATCCCCGACCGCTTCCCGCCTCGCCGTAAGTGGCTCTACGATCTCCTCCCTGAACCAAGCGCCATAGCGCATCCTACAAAACCGCGCTGCTCTTACGACATCGACACGTGGCGCTAGATCGAACAAGGCCTGTATGATGTCCTGCGCTATCCAGTCCGTAGCATCGCTGAGCCCTTTCGCATTGGATAACACCACGACTGCGGAAGTCGTGCGGGGACATATGTAGAGAGAGCACGTCGCCCCGTCGAAGTCTCCGTGATGCGAGAAGATCCGTATTGAGGGTGTTTCGGTACCGACGATCGGATTTGCAAAGGTTCGGTTTGGTGAGATACTTCCTAGGATGGCGGGTGTGGATTGGCGTACGAGCCCCATTGAGTAGGTGTGCTCGCTAGGTGCGTCTGGGTTCATGATGACTGTTCCTCGCAATATGTCCGCGAGGGAAGCGGTCTTAGGTATGGTGACGTCGAGGTAGCCATTGGCGGTCTTTTCTGCAGGGTCATCGCGCTCTTCGATGTACGGAGAAGGCGTGTTCTAGAAGGCGCCATGGGTATCAGTGGCGTCCGTGTTCCAAACGAGTGCTCGCGATTCAACTTACGCTCATGAGAGCTTTGGACCACCGAAGTAAGTCATTCACAGTGCTGCGTATGGCACCTGCTGCACCATTGACACCGTCAAGTGCTGGGGCAGGCACTTCCACCGCTGTCCCGTCGGTAAGAATATTGTAAGGCTTGGCAATGTTCTGGTCCGTCTCATGGATATCCCGATAACAGAAAGTTCGAGTCATGTGTAGAGGTTTCAAACCCCGATCAGCGAAGACCTCGGTCCACGGGCGTCCAGACACCTGTTCAATAACTTCGCCTGCTAGTGAGTATCCAAAGTTACAGTATGTGAAATTAGAGCGAAACTCGCTCGCAGCAGGGAGTGCGCCTGCAAAATCCAGTATCTCGTCTTTGTCGAGGTTGACCTTGCCCTTGATGCCTTGCACAAGGATGTCAAGGCTGTTGAGGTCGCTGCGATGGGACAGTATATCTTTTACCGTAATCCTTTCGCCCAAAACCCGGTCAGAGTAATTAGCAAACCCTGGAAGTATCGTTGATAGTCGAGTGTCCCAGCCCAGCTTCGCGTCGGCTACCAAGGTGGACATGGTGCCGGCTACCAGTTGTTTAGTTAGGGAAGCAATGCAGCACACAGTGTTTTCATCGGGACAGCTTTCTTTGTCGTCAACGTCCTTTTGTCCGTTGTTGTATGTGAAGACTTTGTGGCCATTATGCAATACTCCTATCGAAACGGCGGGCTGTTGGGTCAGCGACTGCAGTTCCTGGAAGGTCGGTATGCGCCTGTTGAGCTTTTCGGTGATTTCAGAAGTGTTAGGAGCCTTCCAAAGGGTTCATCATATCAGTAGGGCTCGAGAACACGGACAAAGTGGCGTACCATTACTGCTCTCTGAGGCCGCGCCTGGGTTGTGGTCACACGCTTAGCAAACTCGAACTGGGAAAAGAGACCAATGGACTTTGGAAGAGACCCGGCTCCTTCCTGAAAACCCAGCCGTGCGGCTCAAAAGTGCAAGGGCAAATGATCACACCTACAATCCGTTTGTACGTCGTAGACGACCAATCACAAGAGCAGGTGAGCCTGCCAAGCCAACCGTAACATCAACAAGCACGAGCACGTTCTCGAGAGTCATCACATAAACCTCTTCACATTTAAGCAAACCGTCCAGAACGAGCCTATCTGTCCCAATCGTTCTCGCTACTAAACCTCAAACTCTACACCCTCACCCTCACCCCTATCCACCTAACCATAGTTAAACGGATTCCTACACAACGGGCAGCTACTACTCCCACTACTCTTAAACCACTTAAACAAACACCCCCCATGGAATAAATTCCTACACGTACTGCACCTCTTATCCGGCAATCTCTTATCGCTCCCCACAACGCTATAACAAATCGCACACTCCGTCTGCCCCTTCATCGCGCCCTCGACATTCCGCTTAAACGTCGTTAGCGCATCGATGATGGACCCGTTGAAGATGGTAATCGCCCCCAGCGACGTGCGCAGCCACGACTGCCACTTCTGCTCATTGACGGCAACGCGGGAGAGGCCTTCGATGCGGGCGGGGGCGAGGGGGAAGGACGGTGGGAGCGTTAATCGCATCGCCATAGTTGCGTCGTCGATGGCGTACGTGGTTGTTATCTCGTGGGCGCGTGGCGCGATTTTGACGGCGAAGGGCTCGTCTTCCGGGAGCGTGTCGGCCCAGGATTGAACCGAGGACAGCGCCGAGGTTATTACCGGCGGGGAGATGTGCTTTTCGGTCCAGGGCTCGAGGGTTACGACGATGGGGCGCGACTTGCAGTCGATGTACCAGGATTTTGTGAGCGAAGGGAGGTGTAGCAGACACAGGTAGTAGATGTGTGTGAGCAGCCAGTGGGCGTCCCGGCGCGGGAGCTCGATGTCGGGCTCGTAGGTGGTGGGGTCGAGACGGGAAATGTCGACGGGCTTGTTGTGTGCGTGGCCGAGGAAGTCGAAGGCAAAGTCGAGCAGGCCCGGGAGGTAGGCACCGGTCTTGATGTGGTCGACGTAGTCATTCTTTACTTTGAACGACGAGTGGGCGAGATGGTCGAAGACAAGGAGCCAGGAAAGGAGGTAGCCGCGCAGGGGGAGCGGGATGCTGCGCTCGAAGTTGGCGTCGGCGACGGCGGCGACGGTGGGCGCTTCGAGGATTAGGGAGAGGAGCTCTTCCGGCAGGCGGGCGGTGGTCTTCTCGAGGGCGGAGTCAATGGATATCTGCTCCTGAGCGGCTGGGATTTGCTTGTGGAGGATGTTGAAGGCCGTCTGCTGTACTGGTTGCGATTCCACGTACAGAAGCGGGAAGAGATCCTCGGTCGACTCTAGGTGCTCGAGGGGCACCTTTGCGATTTGTCGAGCTAGGACGTCGTTAACCATCTTCAAAGGTTGGTGAAATTCGTCAGGGAAGTGTTGCGAGTGTTTGAGGAGGTTGACCAGGCCGTTCGCGATGGCTTGTTCGGTCTCCTTCCAAACATCGACGAGGTCATCGTTCGGGTCTTCGGTCTGTGTCAAAGTACGCAGCTGAGCATATAGCTTGAGAGAGGCGTGAACAAAGGGTATCGGGCTGTTTTTTAGTTAGCATCGTCGCCCAGTATTCCTGCGGTGGTCATACCTGTTCACTCCAGACTCAGTCTCCTGAAGTTCAGAAGTGGCCGCCCAGCTGTCACCCAAAGCATTGAGAATCTCGCCCCAGTGCTCGCCATAGAGGTCGCTCATCAGCGGTAACAACACGGTAAGCGCACGGCAGACTTCGGCGCGAAGAGGAAAAGCACCGTTGTTGTTCGACAACCATGGTATCACGTGCTTGACATAGAAGATCAAGCGTTGTTTGGCAATGCTGTGTGCAATATCTTCTTGCCCGTTGAAAAGGTGGTTCAGTAGTACAAGCTGCTGGAGACCTGCTTCGTTTTAGCCACATCGGCGCCTCAAGAAGCATAACAGAATTACCTTCGTCTGGTTTCTGTTCGATATCCAGACCTGTAAGATCTGCCACAAGCTCGTTACACATCCTTTCGCATGACTTCGAGGCCGCGAACTGTTCTTTAAAGGAGTTGAGCAGGCCTATTAGAGGAAAGATTTCTGTACCCAGTATTAATGGAGGTTCAAGCATTATCATGAGGATACTCACCTTTGCCTCTGCGAATAGTCTTCAACGTATCTTGAAGCTTCGCGGTTTCTGTGTTTCGCCAGCCGTAGATTTCTAGAGCATCAGAAACCAATACACTGTAAGTGCGTGCTGAGTAGTAAGACTTGGGAGATGCCTCGGGTTCAATCTTTGACAAAAGCGACAAAGCCCAATCGAGCAGAAAGTCACTCGACTCAGACCCACGGGTTCCTTTCATGAGCTTGAGTTCTTCGTTCACAAAGCGCTGGGCATCGGCCATGAACGAGATAGCATCAGCCTCCACATCTGGATTATAATCGGCCCAGAGCCCGTTAGCACCGGCCAGACCAAGGTTGTCATCGGCCAGCTGGATTGTCAGCGCAATGTTGCGCAGGAAGGCATCCCTGACGTCTGAGGGCACCTTGTCTACGGGAAAGACATCTGTGTCTTTAAAAAGTCGTGTGACGTACTGCGTGATACGGTAGGCGGAAGAGTATCCATCAGCATCACGCGAGATCTTTGTTGGAGATTTGCTTTGGTCCTGTTTAACTAGGTAAACCGCACCGCCGAGGGGATTGGCTATCGCCAATGATATCTTCGGTGCAGTATCTAGGAAAGGTGCTAATGCTGCATCCCAGTCGTCAGTGCTAGGGAAGACACCTGCAATGTCGTCCCAAGTGCTTCCGGGCTTCACGAGCTGTTTGGCGAGCTCGACCAAAGTCTCCACTGACACGGATGTCTGCGTTGCTTCTTTGAGTCCTTGCTGAAGAAGTCCATATACAGACTGCTTCGTGTCCGATCCAGCAGTGAGTACCGTCTGTATGGACGCGTTGACGGCAGCGGCATCTCGAGATATTGTTTCATCGCCCGACTCTGATGCCAACAGCAAGCTTTGCAGGAGTCCTGAACCTTGCTGGGTAGAGAGGAAGTCCTTTAGTAGTGACGGATTCTGTCTGACAATCTGTCGAAGGCCTTGCAGGGCGTATGGAGCCTCTTGTGATATTGACAGTGACTGGGTCATGTACGACAGGATATCGTCGGTAGTTTCAGGAGCTAGAATTTTCGCAGGGGACTGCAGAATGCGATGGAACGCATCCCACTCCGTAGACCCCGTCAGTGCGTCGCGAACACTCGACTTGATGTACCCTTGCAGAGACGAGTCGCTCAATGCAAGATCGAATGACTTGGGGACTTTGCGTGAAGTCAGAAGTGTTTCAAGAGCCTTAGTCCTTGTGGGAGAATCTGATCCTTCAAGAATAGCCTTCAGCGTCGCTGCCCAGGCCTGTCCGAACGAGGGGTAATCGGACAAGGAGTAGAGAATGTCCACCAAATGTGACGAAGATGGCGTGAGAATCAGTCTTGGCAGTTCCGAACCAATAAACTTCTCGAGATCATCAGCAATCTCTTTCTCAGCAAGCACCATTTCGCGGTCACGGTGTAGAAGCTCGGCTATGACACCTGCTGCTCCATATGGTTTACCGTTTCGGTTGGAAACGACAGACAATGCTTCCTGGGTGACGGAAATGCAGGAACGTTGAAACAATGCACGTAGTTGTGTGCTGCCTTGCCCTTCCAGCACTTGCTTCTGTAGTGCAGCAAGCCGCGAGCCCTTCTGTATCACAGCACTTTGAGATTTTTCATAATCTTTAGATTGCTCCGGAGCTGAGACCTTGATATCGTTAACGAGCTGCGCAGTATAGTTTGGCCACGTGGTCTCCAAGATTTTTGGCATGTCGCCAACAACCGTGGCTTTGGCCACAAGGTGAGAGGCATTTGGTGGCACGCTCCAATCGCTGGTTTCTGGAGAAGGTCGTAAATGCTGTGCTATTATAGGGAGCAACATGTCTTCTAGTACCTTGGTCTGATCGTCGTTGGATAGATCAGCGCAAAGTGACCGGGAAAGTCCAAGATAGGCCCCATAGGCGGCTTCCAGGTTAATCCTCGATTCTTCTCTCCTCGAAATGCCATCGTGCATGGCGCTGAGAAGTTTGATAGCGTCAGCAGCATTTGAAGGCAGGGCATCTTTAGGTACAGCCTCGAGCAGACTGGCCACTCGATTCCAGTACTGCTGCGGACCAGCCTGTGAGCCCTTCTTCAGGAATTGACGCAGTCTCCGGTCGACCGACGTCTTGCTACTGTAGTCGTCGGTCCATACCGTGGGATAGGCTGCGGTGAGCAACGCTAGAGTATCGACGTAGTCTACTGAAGACCCAGTCTGATCGGAGTCAAGCCCAGTCGCGAGGTAGGCCTTGCTAATCGACCGCAAATGACTCTTCACTGCTTCTGGCTGCTTTTCCAAGCATGTCCTCAAAAATTTGTGGATTGCTCGCCGAACGGAGGCGTCACTATGCGATGCAAACTCCCACAACTTCTTGTCGCCAAGAAGGCCATCGTAATCTGCCTGGTGCTTGGAGATTTCCTCGGGCTTCAAGTTTGCCAAGAGGCTGCCGAGCAGCGAAATGCACGCAGAGATGACTCTGCTGAACTTGGCTTCCGCATCATCCGGGCTGACCGTTCGCTCGTCACTGAGCGTCTGCGGCGTCTCCCGGTCAATGGCATCTCGGCAGTATTCCAGAATGGGTTGCTGGTATGCGCGGCGGATGTTCTGGATCTTTTCTGGTGTGTTGAAGACCTGGCGCAGCGCGTTCTGCGTCGCGTCCACTACGGAGCGGTCGCCATCGTACAGGCCACACAACCATGCGCCGACAGATTTGGGCATGTGCTTTGCGAACCGCTTGCCGGTCGCGGCAGCCAGCTGGCCTTGCAGAGCGTGTGCATTACTCCGTACGAAGCGGCCGTTGTCTATTGAAGCACGAGGATACATTTTGACCTGCGGAAAAGGATAGATTACTACCTGAGCGGTATGTACACGCTTGAGGCACACGCACCCATGCTTCCAACAGCCCCTCCTCTACTGGCTCTTCCAACTTGGCGACATGTGCCTGCAAGTCTTCCAATGCACGAGCCTTGGTGGTGCTGTCTTTCTTGGACAGGTTCTTGAAGTACACGACAACATTGGCGTCGGATATGGTCGAGAAGTCGGGCGGCTCTGTGACGTGGGAGAGCTGTGACGAGCTCGTGCCGAACGCGGGTGTCGAGGAACCGAAGGCACCGAACGCGCTGGTTGCAGCTCGGGCGCTACTGGCTTGGGCCCTGTTCGGTCGCTTGCTCATGGTGGCGGGAGTGAGCGGATGTATGAGGAGAAGGAGCGACACCAGACAGGAGGAGGGAGCAAGGAGAGGAGCACAAACGTCTGGTGCAAGTGAAAATGCGCTCCATGATGACGGCACCTCTCACATTGGCGGGGCACCCCTGTTCGCGCGCTAGCACACATGCGGTAAGATCAAAACGCGCAGAGCCGCACCTCATCCGAAGGCAACGCTGATCCTCCACTTTCTTCCAACGTGGACGAGCACTTCTCCACCGCCACGACACGCTTTCGCGCGGGTGGACCACCGTCAACATGAAGTTCTTCATTGAGTATGTCTCCCTACGCGCAGATTCCATCGCGAAGAAATACGCCATTCATCAGCTACCAATTGCGAGAACTGATCGCGAGAGTGACGCGCAGTCGCCGCTCTGACCACACCGTCGCTCTCACAAGAACACGTGCTAACACGCTCGTAGTGAGCTTCCCGTGCTCTTCCCGTATCCGCGGGTCTATCCAGAGCAGTATGCATACATGTGTGACCTCAAGCGCACGCTGGACGCTGGCGGCCACTGCGTCCTCGAGATGCCTTCAGGCACGGGTAAAACTGTGTCGCTGCTCTCGCTCATCGTAGCCTACCAGCAATATCATCCTGAAAACCGGAAACTAATATATTGCTCACGTACCATGTCCGAGATCGAGAAAGCCTTGGCGGAGCTGAAGGCATTGATGAAGTACCGCACGCAGGAGCTGGGCTACGAAGAAGAGTTCAGAGGGCTGGGCCTCACGAGTCGAAAGAACTTGTGCCTCCATCCCTCCGTCAAGCGTGAGAAGAGCGGTTCTGTCGTCGATGCGCGATGTCGAAGCTTGACCGCTGGCTTTGTCAAAGAGAAGAAAGAACGCGGCGAGGATGTCGAGCTATGCGTCTACCACGACAATCTTGACTTGTTAGAGCCTCACAACCTCATACCGCCTGGTGTCTGGACTTTTGACGGCTTGCTCCAATACGGCGAGCAGCAGAAGCAATGCCCCTACTTCACCTCTCGGCGAATGATGTCGTATTGCAATGTCATTATCTATTCCTATCATTACCTGCTCGACCCCAAGATTGCAGAGCGCGTGTCGAAAGAACTGTCCAAGGACTGCATAGTGGTCTTTGACGAAGCCCACAACATCGACAACGTGTGCATAGAGTCTCTCAGCATTGATATTACCGAAGATTCGCTGCGAAAAGCTACTCGTGGTGTCGACAACCTGGATCGAAAGATCAAACAAATGAAGGAGTCCGACTCCGAGAAACTACAGAATGAATACGCGAAGCTCGTCGAAGGCCTACGAGCAGCAGACGAAGCACGAGACGAGAACGCATTCATGGCAAACCCAGCACTACCCGACGACCTTCTCAAAGAAGCCGTGCCCGGGAACATAAGGCGGGCAGAACACTTCGTAGCCTTCCTAAAACGTTTTGTGGAATACCTCAAGACCCGAATGAAAGTCTTGCACGTCATATCAGAGACGCCGCCCTCCTTCCTGAGCCATCTCCGCGACCTGACCTTCATCGAACGCAAGCCCCTCCGCTTTTGCGCCGAACGCCTCACATCTCTCGTCCGCACGCTCGAACTTACGAATATCGAAGACTACCAGCCATTGCAGGAAGTCGCCACCTTTGCTACTCTCGTCGCTACCTACGAGACAGGCTTTCTCCTTATCCTTGAGCCTTTCGAATCTGCCACCGCAACTGTGCCTAATCCAGTCCTGCACTTCACCTGCCTTGATGCTGCTATTGCTATCAAGCCTGTTTTTGAGCGCTTCTCTTCCGTCATCGTCACCTCCGGTACCATGTCGCCGCTAGACATGTACCCACGCATGCTGAACTTCAACACCGTCGTCCAAGAATCCTTCACCATGACCCTATCCCGAAGAACTTTCCTGCCTATGATCGTCGACCGTGGCAGCGATCAAGGCCCAATAACTTCATCGTTCGAACACCGTCTCGAAATGACTGTCATCCGTAACTTCGGCAGCTTGTTGATAGAGTTCTGCAAACTAACACCCGACGGTGTTGTCGTCTTCTTCCCCTCATATCTGTACATGGAAAGCATCATCAGTTCATGGCAGGGCATGGGCATCCTCGACACCGTTTGGAAATACAAGCTCATTCTTGTCGAAACGCCTGATGCGCAAGAAACATCACTGGCATTGGAGACCTTCCGCACGGCATGTAACAACGGTCGTGGCGCTGTCCTACTCTGCGTCGCACGTGGGAAAGTGTCTGAAGGTATCGATTTCGACCACCACTACGGACGCACTGTCATCAACATGGGCGTGCCCTATCAATACACCGAGTCGCGTATTCTCAAGGCTAGATTAGAGTTCTTGCGAGAGACGTACCGCATCAAGGAATCAGACTTCCTCTCCTTCGACGCTATGCGGCACGCCGCACAGTGTCTAGGTCGTGTCATCCGTGGTAAAGACGACTACGGCATCATGGTGCTGGCGGACAAGCGGTTCGGCAAGAAGATCACGCAGCTGCCCAAGTGGATCCAGATGGGTCTCGACGTCAAGAACACCAAGCTCAGCGTCGACATGGCCGTTAACAACGCAAAGGCTTTCCTGCGCGAGATGTCTGTGCCGTACACGCGGAACGAGGGCGACGGGCACTCGAGCTGGAGTTTGGAAGACCTCCAGGCGCATCAGGCGAAGAAGAAGCAAGAGGCCATCAGCGGGACGGAGAACCCGGCTACGCGGGCGTTGGAGGGCAGGGCGGAGCGCGTGGTCGAGGTCGAGGATGAGTTTGGCGGCGCGGGCATGGATGATGCTATGGCGGGGCTGGACGGGTAGGATGTGTCCAGGGCGCTGTGGGGGACTATGCGGCGGCCTGGTAGCGGTGTTTCAATGAGCGGGTCCTGGGTTTTGTATACCGGGCGTTTGGGCAGCATCATGGCTGGTGAAAAGGACAATCCTCGTTCGTGTGCGTCCTGTGTATTGCAAATTGTATGCGGAACCGAAATGGAATTAACCTCGATCCGGCGAGGGATGGCTCTCTTGACTTTCCTATCTCTTGCCATTTTTCCCTCCAACCACAGCCACAGCCACACCACGGCTCTCACATCCAGCATATGCGAATCTCCTCCGCTCCGCCGTCCCAGCACGATGACCTTGGGCGGCGATCGGGATATACTCAACTACTCCCCACCTCCGCTGCCCCCGGTTATGTATTCAAGGGATGGAAAGGCAGTACTGCACTTGTGACCGTAGCCAAGAAGGGGATGGTATAATAAAAATATTGTAAGGAAAGGGAGTGAGAGGTAGTATAATAACATCTCAAGGGAAATAATAACAAAAAGCTTACGCTATTGGGCATATAGAGTACAAAAAGGTTTGGCACCCCACCGAGTTCCTTTTAAAGTGTTTTGCCGCCGGCTTGCAAAAGCGTGCGAAGAGCCAACAATCGATAGAGTACAAAAATGATCACAAAAACATGTCTTCCCTAGTTGAAAGCTTAAAACAGAATGTGTTTGAAAATAGATTGTAAACAATGCAAAGATTTGTTTGGGATGCGAATAATACAATAGTGAGAATTATCTGAAAATAGATGGACTCGCCAGATGTACTAAATGACTGTCGACGTGGGATCGTGAATACCCACTAAAAAACGTATATCTAGGCTTGAGTTGGCTGCATATCGCGTTGTTAAAGTATCCTCCCAGAACACCACACCGCACCAAGGAAAGAATGACAGCGGGGGAGGGCGGAAGATATAGAGAGGCGCGGCATGGCGGGGTGTTGGCTTGATGGCTGCGTAGGTGGTGGGCGGTGGGCGTGGATAGGTACCTGGACACGAAGATACGGGAGGTGGAGAGGTGGGGGCGAGGGGCATGTCTATTGGGTAGGAAGTGGATGTGGTTTACGCGCGGGAGGGAAGACGTTTTTCTTAATTCACGCTGAGTTTGTACCCGTGATACAGAGGAAGCGGGTTGGAAAAGGAAAAGGAAGAGATATATATGTATTATGATTAAATGCCTGTGATGTGCGAGTCGTATGCTAGCCGTAGCGCCAAAAGCCCAATGTGTCGAGACCAGCGAGGGGTATTCGTGTCGTATGTCTGTTCGTTCGTGTGGTGTGGTGTCGTGTCCGGGTATCGTGTATTCACAACGCCCATCCATCCCATCCCAAAAAATTCCAAAACGCCCATCCCAACCCCAAACAAAACAATCCCAGCTCCCGCCCGCCCCTCAAAACTTCCTACTCCTCCGCCTCCTTGCTGCCCCCCTCGCCGTCCACACCCCCGCAAACAAATCCTCGCACTCATCCTCATCCTGGCTATCAAACTCAACATCCTCCTCCCTAACCTCCTCTCTCACCCCGTCCCCCCCATCGTCGCAAAACCCATCCCATCCCGTCCCCCGCACCACCCGCTTCGTCTCCAGAATGTACTTGCCGACTTTATACCGCTGGCTCTCCTCCTCAGCCTCGACGTACTTCCACCCCAGCACGCTGTCGCACACCCGACAGCTGATGTCGCTGACGGTGTGGGCGCCCGTGACGAGTTGGCGCGGCACCGCTTTGTGCGTGTGCGTGTTGGGGAGGTCGCCTGGGGCCATGTCCGTGTTTGCGCCTGGTTTGGGCGGGGAGGGGTGCAGGGTGGTGGGCGGCGGCGGGGACACGAGGTAGGCGCGGCCGTGGCGGCCTGTGAAGCCCTTGGATATAATGGAGGTCGTGGGGATCAGGTCTGCGAGGCACTTTGCGCAGCGGAGGTGGGAGGTTGTGGTGGCGGAGAGGAAGGCGGTTGGTTGGGGTGGGGACGAGGACGGGGAGGGGGCGGATGAGGTGGTGGCTGTCGAGCTGCGGCGGCGGAAGGGGATGCTGGGGAGGAGGTAGAGGGGGAAGGGGGCGGGTGGGCTGTGTGAGAGGAGGGGCATGGCGGTGGTGTTGTCGTTGTCGTTGTTGGCTGGCGGTGTGGTGGGCGGTGAGCGATTTCGGGGCAGCCAAGCTGCGGCCGTGAGTGTTTCCCGCGGTGTGTTGTGATTTGTGTTGCTGCTCAGCCAGGAGCGCGCGGGGTGGATGTAGACTACGGAGAGGAAAGAGAAGCAGTTCGCTCCGGCGCAACCGCAGCCGCGCTTTGAAGCGTGGTCGCCGGTGTTGCCGGTGTTGGCGATGGGCGTGTGACGTGAAGGCTTCCCCGCGCTAGAATGACGCGCTAGATGATGCGATAAAGCCGATGACAGCGCCACAAGCGGAGAGGATGCTTATCGCGGCTGAGGAGAAGAATACGAGTACTATCGCCGAAAAGTATCTTGAGGACGACAACGACAGCGACAGAAGAGGGGGCGCAGGTACAGCGCAGCAACAGGCACATTGCCCGGACCGACGTGTTCGATGCGACGTCGCTGTCCCGCATTGCCGAATCACGCACGTCCACTCCCATCACGCGCACTACCTCAATGAGCTCACGACCTGTCACGCGTTTGATCTGATCTACCAACAAGACCTGTGAGGGGCGAGGCTGCCTCAAACCATGGCGCCTAGCGCTAGGCTACCTTAGTTTCGAGCTGTGCATGCGATGTTATGCTTTGCAAGGCTGACGAAACACACGGGAAGGAAACGTTGCCGAGATGCGGTTGTCAACCTCCGTTTCGACATGTGAATACTTTGTTTCAAGCAAGGACGTGCTCTGCAACGGCAGCGTGTTCCGGCCAACGAAAATCTACGGATTTCCATCTTGACGTCGCTGTACCTAACCCACGGGTACCTGCGAGCGTCACACAGCATTCGAATGAATGCTCTCTTGACAGACACAAAATGCACTACACAGCGTTACAGCAAGGAGAGACAGCTCGGAATTCTATCCGAGTTGCAAAACTTCCAGTAGCCAGGCAAAGCCACGTTTTGTCGAGGCACCCAGAGCACGGCATCGAAGCAAGGACTGCTCGGGTGGTGCTTTTATCCGGATGGTAACACTCTCAGCAATTGAGCATCGAGAGCAGCTTGGCAACACTCAGTAATTGAGCATGGCAGCTTGGCAGAAATCTTCCCAATGATGGGCTACACTCGCGTAGATTTCTTTCTCAGCAGAATACCCAGCAATCACGCCGTACCTGAGCATCCATGCCGTTCTCGCGATCCACACTGCATACTCATTACCAAGCAATAGACGAGACTGTTCATCCCAAAGACGACTGCCGCAGATCCACATCGCATTTGCTCATTGTGACTGTGACTGCGCAGTCAATGCTTTCGGGTGGATAGTCGATAAAACATGTTCCGTTTCGGGAAGAGGCTGATATACGCCCCTATTCGAGCATGCACAGGCTAAAAAATTGACCGCCACAACATAACCGTCAGTGCGAGATTGGCCCCCACTGTAATGCGTTCAGCCACTTGGGCTGCCACAAAACACTTGACAGGAAGTGGTGCAAGTGAATCAGAGACAGTGGACAGTTTCGCCTCTTGACGCGTACTTGGAGAATTAGGACCAGCATGGGATGGGTGAAAGGCAAAGTCCCGGAGGCCTCTATCAAATTATACCTCGATATTAGCATTTTATTACCGCCAGCGTCCTGGCATACAGCTGAGCAATCGCACCACCTGAACAGTCGCTTCGTGTGACCGTGCAATAGCTGACGGCTGTCAACGCTTGGAGCGACACTTCAGACAGACGGTGCGCCGCATATCCCAGAGCACATGATGTGCACGCAGTGGTGGGCCAGCGACTCTTGTTCGGCGAGGAAGGGGCGCTCAGATGGGAGCGTGATCAAAAAGGACGTTCCGTCGCCTCAGGCGGTTGCCCGTGGGTGGATGCTTTGCAGAAATCGATATGTACCCCACAGCCTCACCTGCGACCTGGGCCCAGCGCCTGGGGGTGAAGACGATAAATGCGTCCAATAGCAGTCTGGCGCTGGGCAAAATTCTCATCACGGTTGCTGATTCGGCGCACCCGTGGGGGAGCGTCAGATATTGGCGTGTGATGGGGGCGCAGGCGCGTCAAGCGAGGCCGCTTGTGGAAAGCGCGGCATGCCAACGACTCCATCGGTGCTCAACGCGGCGGGGCCTGCAGATGAGGAAATGAAGGCGTGATGCTTGCTTCAAACGCCAATTCGACGCGCGACAGAGGGCGAGGAGAGGGGAAGAGAGCTTGGGAGGGACCGAGATGATAATTGTAAACAAACATAGAACCCCTCTCTCACGGGAACATGAAGAGCGGATGTAAGCTGAGGCCTTCGCCAACGAATATAGAATAGTTAGTCGTAGAGCAACTCAGGCTACTATATAAGTTTAAAATCTTGATCTGATGCTGTATCGCCGGTGTTCACTTTCCTGTGAGAGCCCCTCTCCTCTGCATCACTCGACAGGAATAGCAGCGCTAGATGGTGGCTAGCAACATGGAGCGTTGTCCAGTGTCTCGCCAGCTGGTGGTCTCAGGCGCAAAGGAGCGAATGGCACAAACATACGTAGTCTGTTAGCTGGCAAAGCAATCCTGCTCGTTCTCACGTGCAGTAGGCCGGGTGGGGACGATGAGAGCAGTCCATACGGAAGGCCGCCCGCTGTGTGTTTCCGAAGTGTCGCATGGCGTGGCAGCGGGAGTGGGCGAGGATTGACAAGTGTTCGTGCAGGCAATGCAGGGGCTCGCGGCACGGGCCAGGCGGGTCCCGATGCAGCGAGGCGCGTGAATTTCGCGTCGGCCTTCACTTCACATTGGCGCCGCTGAGCCATCACAACCCAACGTCTTCATGGCGAGTGAGTGGGATGCTCTCGAGCGTTAGCGGGTGGGGGGAGGGCACGCGTGCAGTCGAATGCGCGTGCCTGCGCCCAGTGACGAGGCGGCCCTGCGCTTGAGCGAAGCGCGGAATGCGTGGTGTGGTGTGTGGTGTGTGGTGTGTGGTGCGCACTGCGGTGTGCTAGCGCCTGGCCCATGCGGCCACCAAGCAGCGACCGCAGCGCATGCCCCGACCCAGTTCCCGCCAGCTTTGACTTTCACCGCAACCTCACCTTCGCCCACGCAGCCATCCGCCGTCGCCATGTCCTGAGAACGGCTGGTCGCGCCTTTCGACGATTTTCCTTGCGTGTTACGACTCTTACTGCCTTCGACGCCGCCCATGGACAGGTCTGAGTGACGCGCCCGAGCCGCCGCCTGATCGCTGTTCGCGCTGCCAATCGCCTGTTCGCCGCCCACCGACCATCGCCCGTCCAACTCCGCAAATCCCCAGACACTCCGCTGTGCTGCCGCGTCGCTGCGCGTGCTCTCCAGTACCCGTAGCCAGCATCGTCGGCCGCTGCCGGATTTCCTTGCACCATCGCGCGCGCGCTCGCCCGGTACCTGCGCGTCAAGTTACGCGCCCGCGCCCCGACGACCTCTCTACGACCTCTCTACGACCTTTCCTTGCCTGTGTTGCCACTGCGACCCGCAGTGACCTGTGCTCGACGCCCTGCAAAGGCGCTGCGACCGACACAACGCGGCGCGGATCCCCTTGATCGCTCGTGTAACCTGTCGTGGGGCCGCACAGTCGCGTTCGCAGCTTTTGAACGACTGCTGGCTCCCGTCACCATCACCCTGCATATCCGCCGACCCAGACCTGCAGCTATTGGACTCGTGCTTGATCTTGCTTGCTCCTTGCAGACGCTGGGGTTGACCTCCTGCATCCCGAAATTGACCCATCGAATCTGAAGTGCATTCATCGACACCACCCTTCTCCAGCTTCGCCATGGAGGACCGTCCCCATCTGTCAACCACCCTACCACGGAACTTCATGTTCCACTACCGGGACGGGCAGCCGCCGCGCACCCCAGAGCCGGACGCGCAGGTAGACGACATGCAACCGCCGCCGCCGCCACGACAAGTGCTCAAGGTTCGCCGACGCCGCACCACCTTCGTGCCAACCCAGATGTTCAACGACCCGGACGACGGCCTGCCCATACCCACGATTGAAGCACCGGAGCTTCACTCTATTTGCTCGACAGAGCTTCCTACCTTGCAGCCTGTCATCGACAACGATTACCTCTCTCCAGCGTTGACTTGGAGTCGGATGCTTTCGCCCCCAAAGACTCCTGTATCGCAAATGGGCAGCCTGAGCAGCTTTGAAGGTCTACATCACTGGTCCGAGTTGGATCAGGCTAGCCAGAGCGAGACTTCGAGCAGACCCACGTCCTCTTCGGGCTTCTCCGATTCTTCTCAATCTTCCTTCGACAGCTTTGAGTCGTTCCCTTCGCTCGGTGGAAGCTGCACTAGCTCCGAAGATGAGAAGATGGACCCGTTCCTCTCCTACTCTCCTACACCCAAACATACACCTATGTTGAGTTCGCCCATTGTGACCCAACAACGACAGCAGGCGAAGCTCAAGCTGAAGGCCACCTTCACCGAGGAGATGGACTACCACTTGTGGATGACTTACATGAAATACCTTCAGGATCCTACTTTGACTCCCTTCAAAGCTCTACCCACCACCGTGCCGCCGAACGGTGTATGCCATCGTGTCGCTCGTCTAGCGAGGCATACCTGGAAGGGTCCTCGAAAATCGCCCCTCGTACCCGGTGTGCGTTCTGCTGCACGTTTCCTGTCTCGCACCGGTACTCCTGATACGATTAGACCTGCCAAAAGCGGCAGCAACACTCCAGTTCCGGGAGCGAACAAGCCATACCCACGATTTCCCGCGGAGAAACAGGTGCGAAGGCGTCTGAGGTACCTGGCTAAACAGAAGCCGACGCTCTCTGCTCACTATCAACGCTTGATGCATCGCTCACCTTCGCCTCTCCAGTCGTCGCCGCCGCCCGAGCCACCTCGACCTGTCGTGTTGTCCTCGCCATTCTCGCAACCGACGGCGAGCTTCTCCACGCGTGACATGAACATATCGCTGGCGACGAGCACTGCACCGTCTATGCAGGCAGGCAACCCTCTGGCGCGGTTAGCTAATAACGAGACGCCCCGACCTGCAGCGGTCGACACTGCTCACATGCGAGCCTCGGCACACCAGAAGTCGCAGTCGCTCCATGTCGGGCTCGGCTTGGGCTTGAGCAACGTGTTTGGGACTTCTCTCGACAGTGCACCTCAGGTCGACGTAGTCATGACGCAGCCCAGCGCTCGAACATGGCATGCGGCATCGGCACGCCCCCCTAAACTGGGCTCTCCTGTGCAACTGCACGCGCCGCGACCCATCTCGCGTGCCTTCAAGCGTAGAGCCCTGCACAACTTTGAAGACCAAGCCCGCAACCGAGGCAACAGTTTCATCAGCCACGTCTTCGGGGCGCCTGCTGAGTCCAGCCACCGCCGCGTACGAAGCCGTGGCTTCAGCTTGGGCGACATGGTCGAAGGGTCCCGACGACTGCCTTTGTCAACCAATGGTTCAACCGGCTTCAACCCGTTTGCCAACCTACCGGGAGCCGTCCAAGCCAACGCTCAGCTTTCGCCAGTAAGCCCCGCCGAAGTCCAAGCGCGGGCTACCATCCGTCTTGGATCGCCGTTTGGTGGCCGACCGAGCAACACCTTCCCGCGAGCATCCACATCGCATGGATTTGAGCCTCCAGTTTCGTTTGAGCAACGATTCGCTGCCTTGCCTAACGATCCTACCTATCTGCCTCGTCATTAGCGATTTGCTGTTTGATGCCTTAACAGTTCTGCATTGCATCACCGGCGTTAGCATCGGCAGCCGCAAGGCGCCGCGTGTCCAACCCTGGACCATCCCCAGGCGTACTCACCTTGGCCATTGGCCTGATATCCACCATCCGAAAAGCATCTCCTATGTCTGTTTATACTCCACTTACCATCGACCGGCCATCTCCTTTTGGTGTGTTTACCTTCCTTCCTTCCTTCCTTCCTTCAGGTTCAGGGATTATACTTGCTGCATTGAAGGTGGCCGTCTTCTTGTGCTTTGTTTGCTCCACGATCTGGGCATGACGGTACGGCTTCATGATCTTCTCTTACTGTCGACATCTCTTTCCGTAATACGGAAGCGGGCGAACGACGAGCTGGGTTGGGAGCGATGTACACCGGCTGCTGATGGTTCGATGGCTATCGAAGCCATCACCCAATACTTCCGGACGAACCTTCCCATCTCTCGACGCAACCTTCTCTTGTACATTCGACGCACACACCAGACGAGCTCCTTGCAGCTCGCGTTTGTCCCTTGCCCATAGTCCTAGAACGAACGGCTTTCCATTTCCTTTGTCCTTTCTTCCCATTGTCCTTTGCTTGCTCACTCACGACGGAACGCTCAATTGTAACGAACGGATGCGGACTCGAGGCGGTAACGGGCTGACTTTTTGTTTTCTTTCGGGCGGTCTTCACGATGTCAACGAGGGAGGGTGGAAACGTGAATGGCCAATCCGTAATTATTGTATCGGCTGGTGTTGATCCATCGTCTAGATGGCGAGGAGGGACGACCGGATCCCAGCGTGCCAGAGTGGCATCTAGAATGCACTGGCCGTGGAGGGGGACGAGAGGCGGGGCGGTTGTGGTTCGGTCCTTCTGAATCGGCATCTAGACGGATTAACTAGTCAATGACGAATGAGAGATTTTGTGAGGAGAACGGGCCGAGTGCGTGAGCTGGTGGTGATTTGAGACCGTCGTGATACTTGGTATGCAGGGCATTACGTCGACGTGAGAGAGTGGCCGGGGGGCTGGGCCGTGTGGTGCTCTGGTCTTCTGGGCTCGGGGGGCCGGGTTCGCAATTCTTTACTTCCTTTGCTGCCTGTCAATCAGTCAGTCAACACAAACAGTTGCTTAAATGCCAGCGTCCCTCCAAACAAAGCCCAGCCCAGCCGTCCCCAACCCGGCTGCAAAACAGCACAGCAAGGCAAGAAAAAAACCCACCCGTGTTCCCACTCCAAAGCGGAGCGTCGCGTGGCCCGGTGGGGGATCGCAGGACTAGGCGCCCGAAGCGGCTAGCGGCATCCACTTTATTGCTTCTCCTTCCGCGCGCGGCGCATCATGTGCTCGCGCGGCACCGTGGTTACGTGTCGTAAAGTGGTTTTTCAGCTGCTGTTTCGGGTGGGGCGGACTGAGACTGCGGTTGCGGGCGTCGGAAGGAAGGTTGCCATGACAGGACTCGCCGTCATTGCAGATAGGCACGGCTGTCGGGGAGGGCTTGCAATGTGGGAAAATGCCAGCAGTGAAGTCCGGTGTGGGCTAAGCTGGCGTTGGTCGGGCGGGCCCAGATCAGAACGGTCAGCTTACCTGACGAGCGAGCGGGCGGCGTCGCTGCCTGAGATGGATGCTGCATGGAGCAGGTGGTGGTGTATTGCTTTTTTTTCTTTCCTGCTGATGGGGGTGGAAGTCGTTCTCCGCTTGGTCGGGCGGGTCAGCCTGCGAGAAGGTTCGTGCTACCCGTATCGATAGTTGCGAGGGGTTTCCTGCCGCCCCGGCTCGCCTGGCATGTGGCCCGGCTGCGAATGAGGGCGATGGAGTGATTTGTCGAGGTGTTTTGAACCATGGTACGCTGAAGAGCGTGCGAGAGCTACTGCAGACTCCGCGGGTTGTGAGCCGTTGCTGGCCACACGACATGTGGGTCAATTGTTCGAGTGCGAGGTAAGTAGGGCGAGACGCGTGTTGGCGGATTTGGCTTGCGGCTGGAAGGTTGTGTGTTGGATGCAGCTGAGTGCCCGAGGCGCGGTTGCTGTTGCTTGTGCTGATGACCGGACGGGGTACGCCGGGTTGGGCAAGGCCGCTCCACAGACATTCACTCCTCGTCAAGCAAGAACAAAGAAAGTACTATTGAGGCTTTTTGAGCTTTGCTTTTTCCGTTTTTCTCGTTACGGACCATTTATGGTGTTCAACTACTTCCCTCCTGAGGTCTCACGTTCCAAACTCGAAGTCACGAGACCTGTTGAGATGGATCCATGAATAGGGGCACGAAACCCATTGTTCAAAATTCGTCTTCTCACCCGCGCATTTCGACACAAAATTGTATACCGGTAAACGCGGATTTCATTGCTTCCTTTGACTCGCGGAATTGGCACCGCCTCTACCAATCAAGCCTTGCTATATCTGATCTCTTTGTTCCATGTAGAAGCCTCCACGTCCTTGCTTCTCGTTCCCGTCCCTGCTTCTCAGCCTCTCGTTCCCGTCTTCAGCACTCTCTTCTCCGAATATATCCTCTTACTACAGGCTTTCACAACTCCGCAGACCATTTATACGCGCCGTGCACCAATAACCTCACCATGCCGCACACCTCCTACGCTCACTACCACGCCGCTCAACCCCTGTCCACCGACGACGTGGACCCCTTCTTCACTTTTCTTTATTATCTTATCATCCTCGCCGTCGTCCTGTATGTCAGCCGTGTACTCCTTTGGATCATCCTCCTCGTTCCGCTCTGGTTCTGCTTCTTAGGCATGTGGTCCTGCCATCTGTGGTATAGTATCTGGATTAACGCATGTGAGGCAGTCGGAGGTCCCCGATCGTGGCAGCGGTATTACCTGTGTCTGCTGAGGTGGAGGTGAAGAGGAGGATAAGCATGGATGCGAAGAAGAGGACTTTTCACGTAAGCCAGCGGAGGCGTAATATGAGTAAGCATAGATCTTCTCCCTCGAGTCTCGTCTCTTCGGCCGGGATCTCGATGGAAAAGAAAGGAGTTGAATCCCCTGGGCGTATAGATTGTCACCATGGGCACCGAAGCACCGCACAGCATGGACACCCAATAAGATGCGGATGTTGGATCCGACGAACATGAAAGGCCTAATATTCGATTTTCGAAGAGCTGGCCCTTTTGAGCGTAGGGTGGTGTCACTGCACGGGTACAGTACTGACGCTCAAGACTGTGACCTGCTACTGAGGTGAGAGAAGTCTGGCACATGGCTGGCTGGCCAGTGCTAGACCTTCCCACCGTCAGCGCTGCAGGCACAGAAGGATCGAATCCAACTCTTCCCACCGTTGCTGTTGCGCACAAGCTTCGATGGAGCATGGCTCGCGTACGTGCCACACCTCCACGCGATGGGGTAGACCACGCGGGCAGCAGCTAACGACCTACTAAGGATTCAGAGAAAACACAGACCGGTGTGATCCAAGCCCGTACGGCTGTACGGGTTGAAACAGCCGCAATGTTGCTGGCGCGGGCCTTCGCCCATGCTCCTTGTTCAGGTCGGTCGCTTCGCTGCCAGGGTTCAGCAACACTGTTACTTGCCGACTGGGACTCTCCACAAGTGTTCCAATTTGCCTTGGACCTCGCGGCTTGTCGAAACCCTAGGGTAAGGGTCCATATCTGTAGGCTTCTTCCGTACGTGCTGCGGACCGTAATCGACAGCACGCAGGCGAGGTAACCGAGAGCTCGGAATCGAACCGAGACCTTTCATGGTGGCTCCAGGAAAGGTGACCGTCCTCTACAACCCTGGAAGTTAATGAAGAAAGCAGAGATCTCGACCTAAGACCTGTCAGCGGGGAGTAATCAGCGAAACATGCGCCTCCGGTTCGACATACCCGTCTCTGCCGCATGACTAGATAATATATCTCATGCGATTATGCCTGAAGTCCGCCCAGTAGAACCTTCGTGACGACAAAGAAACCTCCCAGATGACAGAAAGATACTCAAGACAGGCGCGCACTGTGGAGAGTGTTAGAGGTGTAGAGAGCAAACAAGCTGCGGGGTCAGAGGGGATTTATAGCATTGAGACGCACGCACAGACCAGTGAAAGGAAGCGCTAGCTTGCAAGAAGTGAATGTGAATGTAAATGTAAATAGCGGCGCCTGTATGGCAGGCGCTTGTGTTGAAGCCGTCATCCACCTCACTGTCAACTATTGTCCACCCCGCACGTACCATGAATAGGCGTCGCCCGACCACCCACAGCATATAAGCTCTTCCGTCTGGATTGTTTCACCCCGCCCGCGTATCTACCGACACTTCAACTGCATTCAACCCCTTTAGTGCTTCAAGGGAAATGGCCGAAGCCCCAGTCGAAATCTACCTTCCGGACTACATCTGTGGGACTGTTCAGGGCAAGGCCGTGCTCAGGTATCTTCAAGCGATTACAAAAGATGTCGAAGTGCGACTTTTGAAAATAAGTAACACCGTCGATCTCTGCATCCCATTTATCAAGTTACTAAAAGTTATCTGAAAGCGCTGGCCGCTGAGACTTAACTGCTTAAATCTATGTTCTAGAATACTGTTAGAGAGCCACCTGATTTATGTCATCATAAACATATATCTAATCTTTTTTGGAGCATGTCTTTCTTTCCCAAGCTTTCACCACTCTGCAATGATGGTTTGTGTGCTAAATTGGAAGTGCAATGGACCTTTTCTCCTGTTTTAGTCGCGCGACTGCCTAGCCAAGCCGCTTTGCCCCACCTCGCTTCTGCATTGCAATAACAGCATACATATATAAAGCCAAAATACTTTTCACATAAACAACACTAGCTTCATCAGGGTCCTTACCCAGAATGACTTCGTTCTCGTCCTTACCTGTCGAGCTTCAGCAGCAATGTGCGCAATATCTCGACATCGGCACTTTGAAGAACCTACGCCTTGCTTCGCGTCAAACGATTCGGAATCTCGGATCTGAAGCATTATTTGAGACGGTTGTTCTCAAATTTGAAGCGAGTAGCGCTGACAGATTCAACCAAGTTCTTGGAGATGAAGCATTGAGAGGGTTGGTCAAGAGAATTGTGGTTGACGGGCAGGATGGGACATCGCATGAGGAAGATCCAACAGATGACGACTACGAAATGACACCTTGGGCTCTAGCTATCCCGAAGATTGCCGAATTCCCATCAGTCAAGGATATCGAACTTTGGTTCGATGAAGAGGTTGAAGCAGATGTATGGTCAAATTCTAACAATCTCAAACAGAATGAAGGTTACCGAAAGTTTTACCAAGAGCTTTTGTACCAGAGTCTGGGAAAAGCCAGAAGTGTGGAAGGACTTACCGTTAAGAACGCACAAGATGCGATTATTGGCCATACCGGAGAAGGAGATGGCTTCATCGACGCACGCAAGCGGCTGAAGAGATTAGCATTGCTCATCCGAACAGAGGAGACTGCGGCACCGGAGACGGATCATGAACAGCCGGGGTTCCAACGCTGCTTCGACTCGGCATTACTCGTGCACTGGCTGATGCCTACCCAGTCTCAGCTCACAAGCCTCACGATATACTGTGACCAGCCATGGAATCCTGATCCTTGCTGTGATCTTTCCGATTTTCAATTTCCGAATCTTGTCGAGCTGGCACTTGGGAACTGGCCGATTGCCTTTGACTGGCAGGTTGACTGGATCACTTCACATAACCAGACCCTCAGGAAGCTCTCCCTTACTGGTTGTCCAATCGTATACTTAGTATCCGGCGGGGAGTTCTCTTTTGACTGGCCTGTCACAGACTCTGTCTTCACAAAATCCACCATGAAGCTGTTTACTACACGCTGGAGCGATATATTCCCAATCTTCCAGCAGCGTCTTCTGCGCTTGACCTGCTTTATTTTCAAGCCCTCCCGACCTTTAAGCGTGGATACCTATTTCAACGAAAGGTTTAACGCGACTGTCAAGATCGACGATCAAGAGCTCTGCTCGGATTGTTACATCACTTATCAGGATGGAACGGGACCAAGTCCATATACTGACGATCTATGCGATATTCTTGAACCTGAGGACCCAAACTCCGACGGACTTGTATCGGAAGATGGGTACGTATAGAATGACATTGCATTTCACACTTCATGTCTAACAATACATCTATAGAGACGACCCCACAATATTCTTCCCCCCAGGAGAGCGGCAAGATGGGCTGGATTCCAAGGCTCTACGTCAACTCCTTGGAACCATCAGATCAAACAGGAGTGAAGCGCAGCAAGCGAAGAGAGACAACATTTGACGAACGCAGATTCTCAATGTGTATCGCGAGAACAACCCGTAAATGTTGAGCAACCTTGCATTGTTAATGAGTGGCTGATTTGTTCTTAATCATGGTTGATGTTTTGGCTGCGTCGGGGATTTTGCTCCGAAACAGACAAAATTTATCAGAATCCATTGGTTCGTAGAGAATTGTCTTGTAGCCACCGCAGCCAATACAACTACTATAATTGAGTCGTCCGGAAGGAACAGAGTGATGGGGAGTTAGTGTAGCACGATTGATAAGGGAATGTACTTGATCTGGGTGTTCTATAAGAAATACTTCCCGCACGACTGTATTTACGGCACTGCGCTATAATCCAGCAGAAGGGTTTGAGACAATACCCAACACAATTATTCTTGCAGAAACGTTGTATCGTCGTCCACCCTTCTTGGTGCTCGTTGATGACGATTACCAAGGTTCCAAGCACGTCTTAGCTATCGTGGGTGCAGGCGTGGGTCACGACATCGTTTACCCCAATTGCGCCACATCAGAATCCCAGTAACGACCAGCAGGGCCGCACTTAGGACTCTGCGCTCCACCATATAGTACTGATACCATTGATTCGGTCTTAAATTGGCCTGATGTTGATAATGGCAACATCTCTCGGCGGATTGCATCACAGGCCGCGTGTGCTGTTATTAGCATGAAACGCCGCGACTAGAGCGATCTCGACTACCGCATTCCACCGCAACTTATCCAAGTATCCATTACTGATCTTAAGATAGGCGGCATGGCAAAGACTTCCGTGCGCCCTGGCGGACCGCCACTCAAATCCCCTTTGGACTACCCTGACAGCCCCTTGAGTCGCGCAATCTCAACGCAACCTTTACTCCTCGGTGTCTTTCTCAATCTACAAGACATCCATGTATCTTCGCAGCCGACAAGCAACTCGTGGACCTACGACTACAACTTAGCATGCGTGCAAGAAGCAGACCGTCAAGGCTTCGAGCTTGCGTTCTCGCGTATGCAATGGCTGCCCAAAGGCGGTTATGACGGAGAAGCTTCATTGGACGCGTTCATAGCTTTGGGTGCAATGGCTTCCGCAACGAAAAACATTCATCTCATCTCAACACTCCACGTACTCTACGGTCCGCTGCATCCACTGCACCTTGCCAAATGGGGCGCCACACTCGATCACATATCCAAGGGACGATGGGGCATCAACGTCGTAACGGGACATCGTGCGATCGAGCACGAAATGTTTGGGGGCGGAAGAATTGAACATGACCAACGATATGCAAGATCAGGAGAACTTTTCGACGTCCTAAACTCGCTCTGGGCAGAAGACGAGAATCTTAGCTACGACGCCAACGAGTCAGGCAAAGGCAATGCATGGAGACTCAAGGATGCGTTCATCACACCAAAGCCACTCTATGGGCGGCCCGTACTTGTTAACGCCACTGGATCACCAGCTGGAATTGACTTCGCGTCCAGTTACTCTGACATCGTCTTCATCACCTCGCCAGGTGGAGCACACATTGACAGCGCTCTAGAAACCCTTCCAGCACATATTGCAACGATTAAAGAAGCGGCGAAGCAAAAGGGCCGAGAGATCAAAACCCTCATCAACCCTATAGTTGTCAGCAGGGATACGCCAGAAGAAGCAGAGGCCTATGCACAAGCTATCTGGGAGGGAAAGCCGAAGCAAGAAGGTGCGAAGTCTTTCGGTGAGAACAAGCATTACGAAAGTGATGCACAAGCATGGAAGGGAAGAAAAGACGCGAGGCACAAGCAGGGGCTGAACATAGGGGGGAACATTGAGATTATTGGCAGCCCCGAGCAAGTGGCTGACCAGATCGAAGCGCTGCACAAGATTGGTATCGATGGAGTACAGCTGTCTTTCTACGACTTCTTGCCGGATTTGGAGCACTTTGGAAAGAAGATCCTGCCCATCCTGAAGGAGAGGGGTCTGCGAACTTGATAGATTATTTGTTACACACTATAGCAAGTGCTATTCACTTTCAAAACCTTCGCAATTGATGTCTTTCGGAAAACAGTTCCCGTTAATGAGCGATGTCGGAGGCAAGATACGCCACCACGTGTGGATAAGATACCCTGTCTGTGAAAGTGTCAAACCCATGGTTGCCGGGCTATTTCCCCGTCCTGATTCAGAAGTGGTCCTCGAGGCGAGAACTACCCGTAATAGTGCCGTGGTGTCGGTTCCTCCGATGCACGCTCTCCACCAGAGCCACTTCACTTTCCCTCATTCAGCTTGCTATCAACGAGACGCACCCGTTGCGTGCTCTCGAAAATGCGCGATAAGGCAAGGATGGTTATACGACAGAGCACATCAACTGGTCTAGAATGGCACCATGCAGATAGTTTGGGCCTTAGCGAATGTCGTCATCCTGCAACTGCAACAATGCACGGAGAAGAAATATGGGTAACAGAAGCTTCAATCCTTATACAAAGAACCAGAATCCGTGTGTTCGGGACAGGCAGAAAACTTCCTTGCTTCGTTTCGGTTGTTACGACTTAGCGTTGCTTGGGCGGTTGCACTGATGGCATCTCATTCCGGCGTGCCACGCGAGAAGTGGTGGAAGATCCAATGGTTCTCCGACGATGATACCCCTGAAGAGAAGAAGTTCATCACGAAGCTGGATTTGATCCTCATTCCCTACCTTTTCGTCACCTACTGGGTGAAGAACCTGGATCAAAACAATCTCAGTACGTCTGTATGACTCGGCCTGCAAAGTTAATATACTGACTCAGGCCAGACAATGCATATGTTGGAGGAATGAAGGAGGAGCTTGGGTTCCACGGGAACGAGCTCATTCGCCTTCAGACGATGTATATCGTTGGCGCAGTGCTCGGCCAGATACCCTTTCTCTTTATATTCACGTATTGGCCCATGTACTGGGTTATACCGGGCCAATTCGTTCGCCGAGATGGCTGCTTACCGATTCCTTGTTGGTTGGTTCGAAGCTGCATACTTTCCCGCGGTTCACTACATTCTCGGTACGCGAAAGACGCTTCTCTTTCTGAAGGCATACACTGATATGTTCATAGGCTCCTGGTACCGTGGTCACGAGATCAGTCGCCGAGGAGGCATATGGTATACTGGACTGCCTCTTGGAACCCTCACAGCTGGCCTTGTGCAGGCCGGTGCAACACGGAAACTCGACGGAGTTCACGGTCTCTCTGGCTGGAGGTACGTCTCTTCATTCATTTCTTTTATCGTAGTTCTTGGATTGGAACTGATCTTTCCGTAGATGGATGTACATCATCTGCGCCATCGTCACCATCCCCGTCGGACTTGCCGGATACTTTATTCTTCCCGGAACCGTGGATAAGCCAAACAAATTTGTCTTGAACGATCACGATCATAGGGTCGCACGTGAGCGCTTAAAAAAGAAAGGTCACAAGGTGCAAGGACGTTTGAAGTTCAACCACATCAAACAGATCATGTCTAGCAAGCATTTCTGGATCGTGGTGTTAGTCGATGTGCTTTTCTGGAACGCAGGTATCAACTCTGGAGCTTTCCTACTATGGCTGAAGAGTCTAAAGAGGTATGACTCGGCGACTGTGAACGAGTACGGCACTATCCCCCCTGCCATGGGAATCTTCTTCACGTTGTTTGCCAACTTCTCGTCGGATCTGCTGTGGGGCCCAGTGTGGGCTATTACCTTTGCCAGTGGTATGAACACGCTGACAAACTTGATCCTGGTGAGTACAGTCTGATTCCTGGGTTTCGCTCGTTTCCAATCGGCTAATTGTTTTACAGGTGATATGGAACGTACCAGAGCCCGCGAAATGGTTCGCGTACTGCAACGCCGGCTGGTCATATGCCCTCTCGAGTGTCCTGCACGGATGGGTCAATAACATACTGCGCGATTCTCCTGAGATACGCTCATTCACTCTGGTCTTCATCAACATCATCGCGCAGTCCTCTACCGCCTGGACAGGAATCTTGGCGTATCCGACAGTGGAAGCTCCTCGGTTCCTGAACGGTTACAGCTTCTCGTTCTCGATGTCGACATCCCTGATCATTGGAGCGCATCTTCTCAATCTCTACTTGAAACGGCGACGGGATCCCAACGCGACGCAGTCTACGCCCGCGTCTGATGTCGAAGTTACAGATGACGGATCGTCACAAGGACAGATTGAGGAGAGCGATCAGTCTAAGAGTTTGCATAGCACCCAGATCAAGCCAGTATCTTAGTAGGATCTGTCTTTGGGGTGGTTCGAAACGATAGCACAAGATGAGACGAGACTTGATAAGGGAGAGTGAAGAGTTTGGTAGCGTTCAGAAGTTTTCAGGGCTATTTAAGCATAACTGGCGTTATAGACAGCGCGTTCCGATGTCATAGAAATTGAACTTCGGTTGCTATAGTCGTCATGACAATAAACATCAAAGTGCAGTGCGAAGCGACCCCACGGCGATGATGAAGAAAATGGTACTTGGCGGATGTCGTGAGCGAGATTTGAAACAAGGCTGTCGTCTGCACCTCCACTTTTCCTCGGAACGCCAGCACTACTTCTTCATGCCCCTTTTGTCGCCTCATTGCTCATAGTCTGGACGGAGATTCGCTCGTCACGAAGCTCACATTCGAGTTCCTGGGCGATACCCGGACGCCTGAAGGCAAATCAACACGGTCTTTCTGCGTTCGGCCATGGAACGGAAGCATCCGAGGGAATAGGATCGCACCGTTGGGACCGCTAGGAAGAGACGCTTTCAGGATTGCGAGTCGGAAATTCAGCTATCCTCGCCGTTTTATCGCGTTCCGCGGGATTGAAATGGAGCTACAACAACGGTGGCACCATCCATGCCTCATAGGCATTTCGAGGCACGACTTAGTCTGCGGTTTGCTCTGGGATCACAAAAACTCAGTACATATGACAGGGGCAGTGCGCGTTGACACACTGCCGAGTTGGTCATGGTGTGGATGGACTGGACATGTGAAATATTCGATCGATCATTTTGTTGCTATGGTGCCAAGCATACAGGCTGTGGATGGCAGTACAATCTGGCCATGGGAGGGTTCAAGTAGCTTAAATCACGAGCAGGCCGACATGAACCCAGCGACAACTATTTCAAACACCAGCGAGTCAGCGCACGGATCCCGAATCGAACATGGACACATGGTCCATCAATCCATATCGGCAACTCTTGTCCTACACTCCCAGGCACTCTCCGCCCTCGTTGAGGTCGAACTAGTGGAAGCCAATGGCTTGACGCTTTTGTATCAGATTCCGAATGCTCGTCAGAGGCCCTGCGGATCCTTTTATCTCCACAACGTTGGTGCAAAATTCCCTGCTAAGACTCGTGTTGAGTGCATCGTGCTCGGTAGATCCAACAACCGACCTACAGACCATCTCCATATCGATTCTACGCTCGAGGAGAAACCGGGAAGCCCCAGGAAAAGAGATTGGGGATGAAAAGGGATCGAGCATAATGTGAATCCTGAATTGAGTGAAATGATTCAACAGTGGATTGTATTGGTCGTCAAATCTCAGAACGACAGTACCGTGAATTCACATTGTGAAAGAGTTGGAGTTTTTGATGTACCTGAGTATTTTCTCTCAGTGTGGCATCCTGTGGTGAGGGAAGTCAGGTTATCGCAGGGCCGACAGTCAGGTGGTGCTACAACGAGTGGCAAACGATGCACGTACTCACCAATATAACATTCTTGCATTACTCTTTTGTCCTGCCAGTAACGTCGTTTTCGTCCCCGAGAACACTACGATCTTCGCCCCGGAATACCTCACATGTATCAACAACCCTCTTCATATAACCGTTTAGCTTCCGCAAGCTGCACGTCGCTCCAATACGTCGATTTTTGCGGGTAGTCCGCAGTTGGTGCAATCCTTAGATTTTGAAGAAAGGGTCGTTGGTATTTCCCGAAGAGATCTCTTCTGAGTGAGATAGAGCCCTCTTTGATGAGATCCGCAGTCCCAGCATCGAACATGGTATCCATCTTGTCGTCCATATCTTCACGAAGCGTCTGCCGCAACTTAACGTAGATTGTCAACCAAGCACCTTCGGTAAAGCGACGCGAATTTCGAATGACGACCCGTGCTTTGGGGTTCCGAGAACAGAACGCATATAGAACCGGAGACATGGACCGATCTATTAGCTGATTGATAGTGTAACTCTTTTTCAAGCTTTCGTGGTCGTCGAGAATGATGACATTGCGGAAGCGCCTCTGCAAGGTATGCATGCTGGAGAGGAGAAAGCTCTCGAAATTTTCAATGCCGTGGAAATGGATATCGTTGTATCGTAGAGAAAGCGTTCGAGCTTCGTAATTGAGTTGGCGACATACGTATTTTAGTTGATTAGCCTCGCGTTTGGCTTCGTTATTTCCGAAATGGTATTGCAACAGTAGTTTTGGGGAGCCAGTTGCGTCGCCAGCAGTGCATAAGAGAGGCTTGAACTCGGTGAGTGTGTACTCATATATGACATTCCTGAGCTCTGGTGGGAGCGCAAAAAAGTAACACTGCGATTGAAGCGGTGTAGAGAAAACTGCCATTGCTGTACTGAAGAGAAGAAACGCTCAAAATTGACCCGCAAACAGTGGAGGAAAAACAGCAGACAAGGTCTCACAAATGGAAAAATCCAACTCGAATACAGAAAGTGGCCACGCAAGAATATATAGTTGGTATTTCGCAGGGTGAGCGAGAGAGGGGAGAATGCTACGTAAGGCCCGCACGGACCACTGACATCAACATCCGTCTCACGGGCTAACCAAGCATGGAACAGGCCCTGGCGAGGATCAAGGATTCGTGCGAAAGGTTATCCGCCTGGGGCAACTGGAAATCCATCTGAAGATTCGAATATTCAGGAAGTCGGGCTGATAGGGCTGCAAAATTTCTCCAGATTTGAAAATTTTGGTACCTAGGGCCCCTCGAAGTACGTGGGTGTGCTCATGTTGCTAACTTCCGAATCGATGCTCGTGTCGATCGGTCCCCAGCTTCTCACCGCCATGCAACGCATGTTGCGTTGGCGCTTACCCCGCTCTTGTCTCTTATCGCTATCATGTTCGAATTGATGTGGATGGGAAGCTTCAAATGCAGGCCAAGCCATGCCCCACGACTCGACGATTATCATCGCTGCGTTCGGTCAGTGATGTGCTTTGGTGCGCGAATATCAACCCTCTTCACGAATCACGAGCAGGCTTAGACGAAATTACGCAGTGGAATTTGGAAGCCTTGTGACAAGTTGTTGCAAGACTTTGCACAGTGTACCTATACTACCTTCTACACACGCTTGGACTATTAGGCGGCAGTCGCAGTCTATATTTTCGTCTATCACTTTACGGGACACTATTTCATGGTTCGTGATAATAATTAGAAAATCACATACGCTTGGAGTAAGCACGACCACGTGATAAATACTCCGTCTACTTAGATGAACATCAATGCCACCGATGACAGACTAATAACATTCTCCAGATTGATAACATCTTCCTCAACATCCACCTCCGTCCGCCCTTCTCTCTCGCTTTCCCGTTCTCTGTGCCTGTCTTGCTGTTGGCGCTGCCTCGGCTGTCGGAAACAGTGTACGTTCCTCAAAGAAGCCACTAACCTCTTATACGGAGCGCGGCACTGCTCTTGGCCATCTTCAGCCTGCTTCTCCAATGCCAACCCTGCTCTTTTTCCTTTCTACCGCTGCGCACTAATGTCACCGAGCGAGACGACATTGAGTGGAGCAGCGAGCTTGAACCCGTCATGTACATCTTCCGCTCGGTTACCAGTCGTGTCCTAGGTTCGTGCTTGTCACTAGCCCGATCGACGAAGGATGTCTGCATGAAGTTCATGAACGCGCCGACGTCTTCCTGTGTACTGCATGCGCCAAAGCTCACTCGGAGCATCCCAAGCGGTGTACCAGTCCAATTGTTCCCTTCCCCGCACCGCAAACCAGCGCCGTAGTGTCGTCGAATCTCGTGATCGTCGAGGCCTAAGGCGTGCGCCATTCCGGCAGGGTTGCAGAGACCGCCAGCTCGGATGTGGATCTTGTGTGCCATAGCCTCGTTGCTTACGAGAGCAGTATCGAAGTATGTTCCGTTCGTTGCGAAGATGTTGAAAGCGACGGTTGCACCTTGCGAAGTGCGGTCTCCATATGTCGACGCTGGGTCTTTGTATAGTACGCATACTGGCTGGTTGTTCGAATGTCGTAGGGAGCTTAACTGCTCATAGGCCTGTCGTGCCAGCCAACTTGTATGTTTGGACACTTGCTCCAACCCACCGTAGAGCTGTTGATGGACTCTGATCGCGCAGTTCAGCGCCAAGATGCTGTGTGCTGGCCCGGTGCCATCCTCCACCGACTCGGACAAGCCTCTCTTCCTTGCTACCCAGGGGTCCTCGTTGCACGTTATCATGTCCGTCGTTCCACCGCCGAAGTACCGCCTCCGGTTGAAGATGTGCGCAGCGGGTTTCCGCACCAATAACGCCCCCAGGTTTGGGAATCCGAATATCTTATAGAACGACATAGTGAGGAAATCCGGAGCCGCTTCTTGGTCGCTCAGATCAAGCGGGCTGGTGGAAACGTATGCAGCGACGTCGAGGAGCACGAATGTGTTTCTGTGATTCCCTTCCTTGCGCATGGTAGCAGGCCATGATAGTGGCAGTCGACGACCGTTCATGTTCGATTGCGCTGGATATGCAAATAGTTTTGGTCGTGCATCGTCGTTCTGGGTGTGTTTTCTAAGCCACCATTCGGTCATGTCGTCTGCATCAGCACCACTGAAGCAGCAATGCTGTTGTGCTAGCTCTCTTCCCCCCACAAGACTGGTGTGGCAATCCCTGTGATAAAAGTAGTCGAAGCCCTGATCTTGGTCGCGAAACGCATCAAACACCAACTTCGTAGCCGCGGTAGCGTTGGCAACAAAGATGACGTCGAAGTCGTCCGGGCTGGCGTTGAAGAGCTTCAACACCTGCAGACGTGTTCCTTTGGCCAAAGTTTGAGTGAGATTAAGCGATGTGGATAGAGCTGAGTGTGGGTTTGGGAGTAGCAGCCTCTTTTGCTGTCTTGAGAATGCATCTATCAGAGACGCTGATGGCAAGGTTGTACCCGCGTGGTCTAGGTATGTCATGCCTACACCATTAGTACAATTTCGGTTCAATGTGGAATCATGATGATGAATTCCGGAGCTGCAATTGCAGCAGGGAGACGCGCTCGTGAGAAAGAAGGGGATCAGATGTCAGATATTATTCATTGTGTGTATATAATTGGGGGAAACATAGGATAGACGTACCGTGAAGCATCGGATACTCCACCTTTCGTGCCACTGATATGCTGTCATTGTAGCGACGACGCTCATCGTTCTCGCCATGGACCTCCTTTGGCTGCGGATGGGCTTTGCGAATCAATCTGCTCAACAATCCGGGACTGTGCGCCATACCGGAACTGGCCGTTGGTGTGGTGCTTGAGGAAGTGAGGTCTGTACTGGGTTCGGGACTAACGGGTGTTTCCGTTTGCTGAAAGTGGGCCATGTGGTAGAGTCAGGAGAGAAGCTCCCTAAGCAACGTGATGTTGAAAGATAGGGATAGAGAATCAGCTGTTAATTCTTCGTACGCTTTTGTAAGCCGTGACAAACGCAGTACAGGAACTCGGTGGGGTGCGAAGTAAATATGAAGAAAAGGTGGTGCTCGTTGATGAAACCGCTGTAGGGCCAGGGAAATTCGCAACTTAGGTATATTTCGACCCTATTTTCGAGCCTTTCTGAAGAGTTCAGCTCCCTAGCGAGGTGGTGGGCAATATAGACTGAGCGAAAAAGCCAGACTATGTCACCCTCTTCTCGCAACCCACCACCACCAACTCGGCAACACGAATCCATAGTGCGTCGGGCTCGGTTGCTTGTCGTATCGCTAGACGAGAAGAAGGGGTCTTTTTCACTTAACAAACCCCTAGATTCGTTCATCAGGCGCGCCGCAAGTGATCCACACCACCCATAACTTTTGCCATTACGCCTCGAACATGACCACCTTCGATCAACTGACCGTCCAGGTCTTTGATGCTGACGATTCCTTGGGGCCCACCCGGCTTACGTGATTCAAGTCAGAATGGGGCTATGTATGCTCATTGGCGGAATTGCCGCCAATTATAGGCGCTTCTTCGAAGCGAGGCAACTTCAGTGGAAAGTTCACGAAATATTGGCCCCGGTTTAGCGAAAATGGAGATCTTTGTGGTGTGCTGCCACGAGCTTCGAGGTCCCGATGGTGTGAACTGCGCCGCTGAGGTGATTTTAGCGCACACCTCTCTACATCAGCGAGGCGCCACGTGAAGGAACCGCAACGCCCCGTGCTGGAACTCCAGCTTTTCTAACCGAAAATCTGGGCTTATCGCATGAGACTGAGATTTTTGCCACCACTCCGACATAGATACGATGCTTGTCCACGTCTTGCTGCTCTTGAGAAGAGCATGCATTGGATCACAAGCACCCATTGCCAAAGAACTGCACACATCGTGGATTCTTCGACTGCCGTTCCTGGTTCCGGTCCGAACAGGCCCTTTTTCGGATCGGCGTATGTGAGGCCTCCATCATAGCGGCTGGGCACAACGCAGGAACTGCTCATGCAAGACTTACCCAATGTTGGTGCAATCCCAGCTGATGTAGGTTGTTGGTCTGTCAAGAAAGGGCTTATAAATCCTATTTAGGAAGAGACCATGCATTTAAGCTTTCTTTCGGTCGAGTCTCTGACTAAGAGTTTCGCTATGCTGTAGCTGGTCTTTTCGGTGACGTAGTCTTAGGCAGAAGCTCAGAATGCACGAGCGTACTCGCATGATCCCCTTGAAGTTGTAACGTTGATACCGGTCCGTCCGGTGTGTTCGTCATCCATTGATAGGTGGAATTTAACAGAAGTAAAGCGCCGATAACTGTTTGTATGAGCTACCTTCCTCGAGTGATCATGCATGTTTATCGTGCGGCACAGGTAGACCTACACGCTTCGCCAAACAAAGGCAGAACCGGCGAAACCCGCCCCAGACCCCAAGTCTGAGTCGATGTGACTGACAAAAGTAGCCTGGGATGTCGACACCTATGTTATCTGCGTCCGCAGCCTCGCAAGAGAAACGCGCGTCAGCGAAGAGTGGTGAAGTACAGGCTCTGGAAGCGTCCTCCTACTTCTAACTGGAGCTCCCCGCCACAAACATGTTGCTAATGAGGCTTCTGATATGCAATTCCGGGAGAAGGATGCTTGAGAGGCATCTCAGGATCGTTAGTTCGACGACTGCGTTCTCATAAACGGCCTAGGGCGTCTTGCAGGGTCGACCCGATCATTCTGTATGGTGGATCTTCGGAACCAGAAGGACGCCTAACTTGGGAGTGATTGTGTGAAGACGCTTCCGTCTCTTGCATTGAGTCTATTGTGATGGGTAGGGTACGAAGAGCCAATCACGTGCAGGAGCGCGATATCGTAGGATCAGAAACCATGGAATCGAATTGAATTCGTGGACTGTGCAAAAAAAAAAGCGCCTAGGGTGTAATGGAATAGCAGTGCCCGCTTTGAAGGCTGGGAGTGGTTGCAATCGTGAAGGGCTCATTTGGAGGAGCCAATGACGCGGGGGGCCGAAACGTGGCCTGTGCGAGCCGCCCTCCCGTGCCGCACACAAGAACCGAGGCGTCCGATCTTAGTGTACTTCTGGTTCCGAGTCCACACTGCCCAACTTTCTTTGTAACTCTCGTTACGATCACAGACTGATGCAACCCCCGGAGCTATCCTCCACGAAGACCCCGCCGTAGATCTGCCCTTCGCGCTGTGGGATGGCCTCTTGATAACCATCCCAAACGACCGTCTCTGTTTCTGTCGGCTTCTTCGCCATACCGAGTTGCAGCTGTCCTCCGCCCGAGTTGGCATTGGGAAGTGCACCCGTAACATCTTCCAATTGCTCGTTCCCAGTGGAGTAATAAACCCGAATCGTGCTGCCACTTCATCAGCATGCAGAACCTACATTGGAGAAGAGACAGGACCACTCACTTGTTTGTGTAGTCCAACTGCACCGCAAAATTCTGCCACGCGTCGTTCCGAATCGGCGTACGAAACAAAAACTCGTTCTTCGCGTTCTGGATCCTCCATGCATTCTTCTCCTCCGGTGCGTCGATGGCGGGAGCGGCATCGACGGGCAACACAACTCCTCCGACGAACGTGAATTGGTTACCGCTATAGTCTGCCTTCTCGTGCCACACGTTCATGTATTCATGACTCAGGTTCATCGGCTTGCTCACGTCCTGCCGCACGCTCCAGTGGAATGTGACAACGCCTTGATCTGCTGCATCGGCACCAGCTGCGTTCTTGTCGTCCTTTAGAAGTAGTCCAGCTCGACGGAAACCATATTGAAGCCTTTGCCCAGAACGGAAGAGCGAGTGGTCGTTGATGGTGACTTCGAGCGAGCGATGCACGCCCAGAGTGTCGAAGCGCGAGGTGGTTGTGTTTGGGAGGAAGATTATCTGGCTCCATGTCAAGTTCTCGCCTTTGACGTATTGGGTGCTATAGGGTGACACGTCGGCGATATTGAAAGAGACGGGAGTGGAATTCTGCGACACACGACCATCGAAGATAATGGGACATTGGACGGGATCTCTACGGTAGAGTTGCGGCGTTGCAAGAGCCAGGGCGAAATTCGCTGTGAAGAGGTGTTTCCACATTGTAAGATCACGATACAATTCACTTGTGAAGAGTCTTCGAAGGCACAATCGGCGTGTGGTATCACTATACGTTGCAGGAATGAGGCTTCAGAAAGCTTATGTGTCGAATTACAAAACCTGTGGCAGGAACTTTATGATCGTTTCAATCTATTTAGATGAGCTCTAGAGTGCACATCGGGGGCACAGGTAATCGGGTAAAATCCAAACTTTTCCAGGTTCTTTGCAGCTTAGCGCTAACGTCTCTCCATAAAGTGATGGTAGTACGCACTATCGTCCAACCGGCCCCCAACGATGTACACCCAACGCGATATTCACCCATCGATGATTGCCACTTTCTGATCCCCATCCTCCTTGCGAGCGCGTCTCCCTACTTCAATATTCCAGTACCGGAACACATCATCCATAAGTGAAAATGTGTTCGGCAAAATTTGTCTCACAAAATTCCCAACGACATTCCAAAGATTCCCCATAAGCCCTTCCAGATTCTCTGTTCTGGCAGGATGCGAGGAATTGCTCAGATGCCATGCGTCAACCATTCGCGCGCAACCATCAAGTATGGCTTATTGGAGTGGTTTGTGGATTGGGCCTCTAAGCTCGCCAATAGCTCATCAATGCCGATTCCGCGAACGAGGTTACGCGGGTAGATCCGAAGGTTCGGTGCTCGTAGAAGAGCAGGCGTGTCGATATCGCGCGCAAACTCAGGATCTAAAACCGACCTGTACGCGAAGGGCGTTGGGAGCGTATTTCGAAGCAAGTAGCTCATCGAAACGGCCATACTGAAGAAATACACCGATAAACTCCCGTCGTGTTCCACGATCTTGATAATTTCGAAGGCATCTGATACAAGCTGGACACGCGAAGAGGGACGGTCAAAGCAGAAGGCGTCAAGCCTCGCGATTGCCTCGGTGAGGACTTCGGAATCAACTATCTGATACAAGCTCCAAATAGGGTCTCTGTAATCGTCCATGGTTTCATTGTCCCCGGCCAAGATTGTGATGTTTTTCAGCCATGCTCGCTGAGAGGGAGACATTGCAGCAAGGAGCTGCTCGATTTGATCGACTCCCGCACCGACTTTGTCTACGAACAGCACGCCGTTGTATTTCACTTCCAAGTGATGCGTCTCTCGCCAGAGCTTCTTGCAGACGTACTTGAGCTGGTTAAACTCAACCCCGTCTTTGAGGAGGTAATGAGCCTGGATCTTGCCCGAAGCAGAAGTGATAGTGCGTGGGCCGCTTCCAACATCCGGCACACTCTCGGAACCGCCCTGTTGCTCCGGAACTGGATGATTTGGATCTTCCATAAGAGACGGCGTTGCCGTGTCCTGTATTTTCGACTCTATGCCCGAGGAATGAGCGTTGGTGGGGACAGTCAACACATTGACGTACTCGAGGAGATCGTCATCGCTTGTCAGGGCGTACTCGTAGATAATGTTCAGCAATTCGCCCGGTAGATTCAGAAGTGGTGACCTGGGGTTGGTGTTTTTTGTCTCTGTGCTCGCAAGCGTCCGAGTCGAGAGCTTGCATCGCTTCGTATCCGGCAAGACCACAATGTCTTCGTTCGGGGATTTTTCGGCCGTTGTGCTCGCGGAGCTCGGGCTCTCAAAAAAGGTACCGTGGTGGCGTTTCACCATGGTGTTGAAGGCAGCGATCGTAACCCGGGTGAGAGAGAGAAAGTGCACCAGGGCTTATTTAGTCGCACTGGGAACTCTATATCGTGGAAGTGGAAGGTGCGCGAGAAGCAAAGGTTATTACCTTTCACCAACATTTACTTAGCACATACATCGCGTCTGGAGTATGTTGGGATGAGTAATCCGGGGAGCCGGCTCTGTAGGGGAACGGCGCGTGGCTAGAGTTTGGGTACGCGTCAGCGCGTCAGCACGTGAGCCAGTGATAACACTTGTCTACCATTCACTTATTCTAGTCTTTTACAAACTTTGGTTTTCATCACCATTTTTTTATTTTTTGGAATCTTTGTGTTTTAGCACCCCACTGGGCTCCTGTATGGTGTTTTGCCGCGGCTTGCAGAAGCTCGCGAAGAGTCAACAATTGGTTCTTCACCACCAACTGGCATTTGACACCTCCACATTCTCAACATCCCACAGCATGGTCCGTGTTCTTCTCGCTCGACGCACCATCAGTAACCTCCAGGATCATATCGAGAATAGGCTTAAATGGCAGACTTGTGAGGCTTGCCCCGTTGTCACGGCTGCTGGAGCGCAGTAAAGATCAAATAATCAATATCAAATCTCAGTGCTCTACTCAAGCCAATCTCGAAGTTACCATCACATTGCATTGCAACATGACTCACGTAGAAAGAGACGAAAAGAAAATGAAAAACACATTGTAGAACAACAAAATGCGGCGTCCCACTCAACTATCCCCAACTTGGTTAACAGCAACACCCTACCCACCCCTCGTCCCCACCAGTCCTCCCTCCCTCCAAAATAGTCTTCCACATCCCCTCATCCCTCCTATTTCCCCAGCGCTTACGGGCACCCACGGGCGCCTCCCTAGTGTCTTCTACGACCCCGGGACCCCACAAGTCCACCCAGCCCATCCCTACGCCCTCTTCCCATACCCACCTCCATTCGGATCCTTCTCCACCTCGGGCACGGGCACCGGCTCCAGCTGCACCTGCTGATACCAACAACACGACCAGCAAGCCTATCCACAGTTAGCCTTCACCTCTTCCCCTTGTCCTCTTAAATTTTCAAAAAAAGAGACGATAGAATACCACATACCCCATTCCTCCCCGCAAATCCGGGCGCACACTCCAACCCCACATCGCTCTGCGCACACCGCCTATCACACGCTCTCTCGTGGCCGCCGTGGAAAGTCGTATTTGGGTTCTGGGCGAAGGTGGGGATGGCCGAGACGGTTGCGGTGGAGAAAACGAGGGCGAGGAATAGGAGGGGCGTCATTTTGGTGGTGGACGGGTTTGAGCTGGGTATGAGGCCTGGGAGGGGCGGAGTATCAGCAGAGGATGGAGTTTGGCTTTGAAGTGATAGTGCTGGATGGGGTTGAGACTGGAATTCGTAGATGCTGATGAGATTGTAGCAGCGACGTCTTTTGAGTTTAAGAAGTTGTGGTGGTGGCACGGAAGGAGGCGGTGGTACGAGGGGTGAAATTTCTGTTTCTGGCTGGGCGGAGCGTAGCTAAGTTGGATGGTGGAGGGGATGTGAGTATTGGTGTGTGTTGGATTCTTCGGTGGTGGTTGTTGAGACAGACACTTGTGACTCGGCGAAGCTTGCGGGCGATGTTCCGTGGAGGTTGTAATACGTGTGCTGGCCAAGCGGATTGCGGAGGTCGTGCAGGGCACATTGTACGCATATACAGTTTTAGCAGCGAATATCCATATGTTCATCTATCAGAAGATCGCCACAGCATTTGGCGGGCTTGCTACACCCCCCGGGATCTACGTTGCGTCAGCCAGGTGAATCAATTCCGAATGTTTTATCGTACCTTCAGCGGCACGCTGGACACAAAGCATGTGTATCTGCTGAGCGAATCTGCCTTCTCGCAAAGTCTCTCCAGGTCGAACATCTCTCCTATGGTAACACCTAGGCGAGGTCAGTCGGCGTGTCCAAAGCAAGGAAGAGCACGTGTAGTTACCCCATCCAGCTAAACACCATTGATGGACCAGTCCCCCTCCTTGCATCTCTTCCTCCCATGACTCGCCCTTCCAGATCCCGCCTGGTTCGTTGTGCTTCCCGACGAGCGGAGACATCTCGAAAGATGGTGCATCACTGCACGGTCAGCTGCGGCTCTAAAACAGATTCAGCGAAGAATGCTGGGTGACATACCCTGCGACGGCCACGAATCCCGACTCCCAAATCCACTGCAAAACATCCTTACTGCTCTCCACTCCCAGAAACTCCGCGGCTGGCTTCGCCGCCTGCGCCTTCCTCTCCGTATCACCCAACGCCTCGTAATCCCTCGTGAACCCCGTCCGCAAAAGCAGCATATCTCCTTCCCTTGTCTCCACACCCGTCTCCTTCAGCATATCCTTCAACACCTCCGCCGGAATACTCTTCGGCTGCAATGCATATACGCTCTCCAGCCCCTTCTTCTCAAGATACCTCGGATAATCCAGAATAACCGCCCTCGTCGTAATCCCCCCAGCCTGCACCCACCGATCAATCCCAATGACGTCGCTCGCCTCAATCTCCGCCTGGCTGCGCCCGCCATAGAATTGCTTCGCCTTCTGGTACCCGTAGTGCCGGAGCCCGTCCCATTGGCTGCTGCTCTGCGTGTTGATATCGATGAAGTCGTCGTTGACGGACCGCGGTGCTTTGCTGTGGAGCCGCCATTTGAAGCCGGGTCTGTTGAAGGATGGGTAGGTGGGCAGGTTGAGGTACCAGTCGAGGGAGACGCGCTCTCCGAGTTGGATTTCCTGCGCGGCTTGCTTGACGATGGCGGGGGTGAGGAGGTTGAGCGCGCCTAATTCGTCATTTGGGCCGTAGAGACCCCATGCGTTTCCTGGAGGGCCATTTTTGTCGAGTGGGAGGGAGGAGAATGGGGGCCGGGTTGTTATTGGAGGCATGTCGGGAGAACGAATCAATATTTTATAGAAACGTTATGGGTCCGGCTGGTATTGGAGATAGATGGGGGTTTGGGGTGATTGCGTAGCCAGTTCTTACGGATGCCCTTGCTTTGTAAGTCTGATCGTTCGGGTTGATGATGTACCTAACAGTGGGGTTGGTGGTGCCTCAAAGCGGGGTCGCTTTTGCTTTCCTGCTGATCAGTCTCACGACTCCTACACAAACGACATCGGAAGCGTCAAAAATAGTGATTTCGAACTTCCAGCAAATACATTTCTATCAATCCAACCTTTTCGATGTTATACCAGCTACATACTTATACTCACCCTGATCGAACGAACAGGAATATAGAGAAGACCTGCAGCATCCTCAAAGCATAAACGTTTCCAAAGGATATCTTCGGATAAGAAGTCCCATACACAAAAGAATAGCATAAAAAAAAGACCGCCACCGCTCTCGTAGGGTTAGCCTGAACAAACCCGGCGGACAGATTTGCTTCCTTGCCCCACGATTCGAAAGCACAGCCGACCTGTGGAGATCAAGACGATGCCAACAACCGCCTCGACCACGCGGCATCGCCCTACCCTCAAAGCACCCCACTGGGGGTTACCTTGCGGCCCGGGGGTGTTTGACGTGATCGTTCTGAGCAGAGCAGTATGCACAGGACGGGAAGTGGAGGTAGTTGTGGTGTGTAGAGTTGTGGAGATTGTGCGCCTAAGCAATAGGGCAGTCTTCGCCAGACGCGCGGAAACCGTGGCAAACACTAAGAGACGTCACAGACGCAGTTGTATGATGTCGCAAAGCCAGCAAGTAGTCGATTGACCCAGAACACAGGGTATTGGAGAAGACATGACGCCCAAAAATGCTATAAACCGTACGCCGCCCAATGCACACATCTTTTTCGTCCCTATAGCGCCTCCAGTTCGAAGTCGTCGAGCTGGTCCCGGTACTTCATGATGTTCCTCTTGATCTTCGACGAGTCAACCCATGTGACGAAGTCCTCCATGTTTCTAGTGACCAGGTACGCTGGGTCGGTGACCACGTCGGTTCCGACTCTGACGTGTCCTTGCTCGATGAACTTGATCGCTGCCGTGACGTTGTCGGCCATGCGCAGCTTCGTCATGACAACGGGTAGTCTTCTCCTGCAGAACGCGCTCACGGTGACCTTGTGCTCCACGTCGGAAAGCTTCCCGCGTCCCGACCCGCCCGTCCCTAGTATACCCATCGTGAACAACTTCTCGAGCATGAGGTCTTCGTGTTTGCGTCGGAACTCGTCGGTCGGCTCGAGGGCGGCAATCTTGTGCGCGAGCTGGCGCAGAGATCCAGCTAGTCGGTTGTACTTTGCGTAGTCGTCGCGCTTTTGGACGCCGTATCGGCGCATGATTTCATGCTCGCGGTGGTCGTTGTCAGACTTGTAGGTGCTGGGCCGTGTTAGCAGAGACTAGCTGTATAAGATTGCATCTCTTACTTGAAGTCGACCTTCCGGAGGAGCTTCTGCTCATGATGCTTGAGTTTGCGACCCATGGTGCCGTGCGCGATCCAGCGATGCAGTTGTACGAGTTTGAGGCGGAGGTCCTTGGACGAGGTTTTGTGAGGCCAGTATGTTCTGTTCCGAGCACGGACGTCGTGAGTTATCTATGCGACGAGAAGGTTGCGAGAGATCGCAAGCGCGAAAAGACGACTTTCTTTCGACCGAACTCTTGGCGATCCCGTCGATTCCCCACCCTGGATTTTTCTTATCGATTATAGCAACATCAAAAATCCGTCGCGAACATCCCGCGCAGCCATACGCACGCCGGACTCCCGAAACCTCCGCTTTCCACCCCAAACCCCTCCCCGCCCGCTATACACTCGATTGCTGCCAAAAAAGCCTTCGCTCCCGACGCTCAATACCTTCTCTCTCGCTCCCAGGTGTCCAGGTCCTCGAAACCCACCCCCAAGTCCAACCCAGGATCCCAAACGCACCCTCCGAAATGCCAAAAGACAAACGCAAGCGCTCCGGCGCCCCCGCCTCCACTCCCTATGCCAAACCCACCGCCAAAGCCGCCGCCGCCCACAGCATCTTCAAAATGAACCACGACCTCGGGCAGCACATTCTCAAAAACCCGGGCGTCGCCTCCGCCATCGTCGACAAAGCGAACCTCAAGCAAAGCGACCACGTGCTCGAAATCGGCCCCGGAACAGGCAACCTGACCGTGCTCATCCTCAAGAAAGCCAAGACCGTCACCGCCGTCGAATTCGACCCGCGCATGGCCGCCGAAGTCACGAAGCGCGTGCAGGGCACACCGGAGGGGAGTCGCCTGAAAGTGCTCCTGGGCGACGCCATCAAGATGGAATACCCGCACTTCGACGTCTGCATCTCAAACACGCCCTACCAGATCTCGTCACCTTTAGTCTTCAAGCTGCTCTCCCTCCCCCACCCCCCGCGCTGCGCAGTCCTCATGTTCCAGCGCGAATTCGCAATGCGCCTGTTCGCCAAGCCCGGCGAGAAGCTCTACTCCCGCCTCAGCGTAAACGTGCAGATGTGGGCCCGCGTCTCCCACGTCATGAAAGTCGGAAAGGCAAACTTCAACCCCCCGCCCAAGGTCGAGAGCAACGTCGTCCGCATCGAGCCGAAGCACCCTCGCCCCCAGATCAGCTATGAGGAGTGGGACGGCCTCCTGCGCATCTGCTTCGTAAGGAAGAATAAGACGCTGAGGTCGAGTTTCCTGGGGACCAGCGCTGTGGTCGAGCTGCTGGAGTCGAACTACAGACTCTACTGCGCGCAGAACGACGTCCCTGTTGACGAGTCCCCCGTCGACGACGACGCCGAGGCCGTCGACGAGATGGAGGTTGAAGACGACGAGTTCAAGGGGTTTTCAGACCCAGATGACATGGACGACGAGATCCCCGATTTCTTCAAGACGGCGCAGAAGAAGGGGGGAAATAAGAAGAAGAGCCGCGGCGCCGTGACGGGCGTGGTGCGCAGGAAGATAGAAAAGGTGCTTGAAGATGCGGATTTGGCCGAGAAGCGCGCGCGCATGTGCGACGAGGGTGATTTCTTGAAACTCGTAAGTTCCCTACCCGAGTGACTGGATAAAGGCTGACTGGGATGGATGCAGCTGTACGGATTTAACCAGGAAGGGATACATTTCGCATGAGCGGACAACGAATACCACAGCATTTCCGGCGTTCTGGGGCACGACATCGGGAACTGGACATGCAGCATTACGGGCGTTTGGAAGATACCAAAATGACATGACGTTTAGGCGTCTATACGAGGTCTATCCTCTCATCAGAAGAACATCATCGGATCGCGTGAATTCAACACTCATTCCGAACCCACCCACTTGGAGGGACGTCTATATCGCCTCCTCAAACTGTCTAACCAACTGCCCCTTCTCCTGCAAAAAGTCCTTGACCTGCTTAACAGTGTACTCCCCGCGGTGGAACTATTTCACATTAGCAATCAATTCTCTCTCACAGCAGATCAGATCAACTCACCATGCCAGCCCCCAACGCAGCATCTGTACTCGTCTTTGCAAACACCTCCTCAAAATGCCCCGGGTTCCCCGCCCCACTACTCGCAATAACCGGGATCTTGATCGCCGCCTTAACATCGTTGATGAGCTCAAGGTCGAACCCGCTGTTCGTCCCATCCTTGTCTATGCAGTTCAGCAGGATCTCGCCGGCGCCCATAGCCTCCACGGCCGTGACTAGCTGCCGGACGTCGAAGTCGCGGCCCTCGCGGCCGCCCTTGATGGTGCACTGGTACCAGGCGTACTCCTCGCCGTTGGGGCCCTTGGTCGCCGTCTTGATGGTGTGGTGGGGCGTGTCGTCGGGGGAGGCGACGTAGACGCGGCGGGGGTCGATGCTGATGACGACGGCCTGGTTGCCGTAGGCGGAGGAGATGGATTCGATGGCGGTGGTGCCGCTCAGTTTCGAGCCGCGCGCGTAGTATTCTTCCGCGGCAGTGACGGCGTCAGACCCGATGCTGACTTTGTCCGCGCCCGACTTGAAGTACATGGTCGCGATGTCGAGGGCGGAGATTTTGGTGCCGTCGGTGTCGACTGTGTCTCGTATCCCGCCGCCGATGGTGAGGGGCACGAAGACGGTTTCGCTGGTCCGCCGCAAGATCTCGAGCATGGGCGTGTCGGCGACGGGGCTGTTGCGGAACGATGTGATGTTCAGGAAGGTGACCTCGTCAGCGCCCTGCTCATAGTACTTCTTCGCCATCTCGACTGGCTTTCCTAGATTGCGCACTTCACCGCCTGTGTTCACGCCGTCTTTTTCCCGTACATCGTACTGGTCGCCCTTCGTGACGACGAGGTCTCCCTGGTCGTTTGTCCGCACGTCCAAGCACGCAATGACTCTCCGCGTTAGGCCTTCTCTTGTTGATTGCGTCGAAGGAGCCTGAGGCAGTTTCTGTACCCTCTCGCCATCGCAAAATGCCTTCAGGGCGCGTAGACCAGCTGCTCCGCTCTTCTCGGGGTGAAATTGCGTTGCGAAGATGTTGTCCTTTGCCACTGCACCCACAAACTCTTCTTCGCCATAGCGAGCCGTTGCCACCTGCCAGCCCTCCTTTTCAAGCTCGCCCTCTACGTACGGCGCAGCATATGAGTGAACGTAGTAGTATTTCGAGTCCGGCCGTAATCCATACAACGACTCATCCGTAACCTGGCCGGTCCGCGACGTGTTTGCGCTGTTCCAACCAATGTGCGGCACGCTCTTGTTCTTGCTGTCGAACTTCTTCAACCGCGCTGGTATCACGCCCAGACCTTTGACTTGCGGGTCTTCTTCCGACCCCTCAAAGAGCGCTTGTATCCCAACGCATATTCCCATGAACGGTTTCCCGGCTCTGATGTGTTCGCGGATGGGTTCGACATAGCCCGCCTTCTCGAGATTCGTCATGCAGTGTCCAAAGTGGCCGACGCCGGGAATGATCAGTTTCTATGGGTGTGGCTATATCAGCCAATGTCAATTGGTGTATAAAGCACACAACCAGGCATCTTTACCTCTGCAGCAGGCACATCGGCCGGTGATCGGACCCACTCGACGGTGTAGCCAACTTTTTCGATGGCATTGACGAGTGATCGCACGTTTCCGGCGACATAGTCGAGCAAGTGGACGGTCGGCATTGTGATCAATTGGTGTTTGTGGAGTGAGTGAACGAATGACTGGTCTTCAGAAATTATTATATGCTACTGACTCATGACGCGGTCGCGCTTGCCCCGCCATCGGAGGGGTACGTACCCTCAGGAAGCAGTCGCGCTAGGAAACTCACGCGTTCTCGATCGCTGGGCGCCTCATACATCACATGACGTGAGTAGATCCTTGGAACGTAGGATGAAGTTGTGTCCATTGTTGGATATTCGGATAGGCAGTCCACCCTCCCTTCCCTCTGCGCTATGCCTTCCTTCTGTACAGCCGATACGCCCGAGCGACCGCAGACCTCCTCACCACCATGCACGCGCTAGCATGCCAAAGAAACCCAGTCAATGCGCTGTTTGATATCAAGACACCCAATAAACACCGGCAGGAACAAGAAAGAACGAGGGGCCAAGTCCAGCTATACGAGACCGTCATAGAGAGACAGCGCCGAGACGATTGTCTCGTCGCGCTTGGAGCCTTCCTTGAATTCGGCCATGTCCAAGCTGCCGTTTTCGTCCTTGTCCATCATCCGGAAGATCTTGCGTACGCGCTTCTCGGGCGTGTCTTCGTCCTCGGGGAGCTTGACCATGGAGCCAACCTAGACCGGTCAGTTGCTGAGATACACCATTGCGGAACGCCATACCATTTTGTATATCGCCTCTACGATTGACAGCATCTCATCGTAGCTGATCTTTCCGTCGCCGTCGATATCGTACAGCTGGAATGCCCAGTCGAGCTTGTCTTCCATCTTTCCGCGGCTCGTGACGCTCAGAGCACAGATGAACTCCTTAAAATCGATGGTGCCAGACTTGTCCGCGTCGAACACGTTGAACACATAATCTGCAAAGGACGATGGATCGCCGAATGGAAAGAACTGTTTATAGATCTTCTGGAACTCTTCCTTGGTGAGCATGCCGGAGGGGCAGTCTTTCAGGAACCCTGCATCTTCTTAGTGCCGGTACTCGGCTATGGGATGAGCGTCCCCTCACCCTTGTACCATTGCTGCAGCTCCTTCTTGTCGAAGTGGGTCGCCTTCTGCAGGTCGGCCAGCTCTTGCTGGGAAAGCTTGCTCTGGCTGCGGAGTAGCACTATCAGCGTCTCGTTCACAACTTCAATATGCTCGACAGGACTGCGCGCAGCAAGCTCCGCCTCGAAGGACTTGACGGCGTTGGCGAGGGCGACCTGGCACAAGGCGTGGTAATGCGGATACTCGGGGTCGCCATGGTTCGGTATGTCGGCATGGTGCAGGCGCGCAAAGTTGAGCGGCACCTGGTGGTCGACCAGGAGAGGTGGCGTGCTGTGGCCCATGGGTATGCGGTCGTTGGGCATTGCGCCTAGGCGGTGGTGGTTGGTATGCGCGTGGTGGCGACGTCGATGTCCTGCAGCCAAATCGCGGTGGGTGCGGGTTGATTGCCGTGGGGCGCTCGTGGTCAAGTGCAGCGGCCCGGCTCGAAGGCGAGGTCGCCATGTTTGCGCGGGTCGTGTGGTAAAGAGCAGGTGTCGTCCGGACCGAGGCGGGAGGCTGCTGCTGCTGCGCAAGGAGAAGTGGGGGACTCACGATTTACCCATGGCTGCGGCGAGGGCAGGTGACTGTAGCAGATTCTGGCGCAAACAGGCGGATGGATAGAGGTGGATTTGGTGTGTAGGGACTGTAACGCAGATTCGGAGGCAGCCGTGGGTGCTGGAGAAGGGTGGCGGGGCGTGATTCGTGAAGCGGCGATTTGGCGATTTGGCGATTTGGCGGGGTCAGTCGGTCCCGGACGAGGCGCAGCAGAGAGACAGGACCGTGGTTGCTAAGGATACGGAGGACGACGGCAAGGCGTGAAGAATTCGGTGGGCGTGTGACGATGCTAGGGCAGCTGGGGGGTTTCAGTTGGGCCAAGGTGAATATAGCTTGATTTCACGATGCGCCGTCATGGCCTCCAAAAGCGAGGCCGTCGCCTGGCAGCCTGGCCAATCCCGCTCGGCGCAGGCCATCCAGAGCCGCGCTGTTGGCGCCCGTGGGCTGCAGCTCCAGTAGCCCTATGCACACCACCTCAGCTCGCTGGAGTCGCTGGAGTCGTTCGTGCTTCAGGCTGCCCAGAGCGGACCCCTTGGCAGTGTCATTGTTGTCGGCGGGCCCTGTCCTCGCACACTGGCTCCACCCGCCCTGCCATCAACTGTCCCGTCCACATCCAACACTTGCCAGTTCTCGCCCATGGACGTCACGCTCGACGCCGTCTTCTCGCGGGTCGAGACGGCCTTCACCACCCTCGTCGACTCCATTGCCGCGTACAACCCATCCCTGCAGGCCGCCGGTGACCTCATTGCTGCCGACGACGAGCTGGCCCGCGGCATAGACAAGCGTAAGTAGCACCGCCCCGCGCCTACGCACGCACGCGATGCTGACCCGCCCAGTCGCACAGCACCGCGAGAACAGCGCCCGCATCCATGCCCTGCGCGCCGAGCGGGAGGTGCTCGAGGAGCAGTTCAAGTCGTCGGTTGCCGCGCTTGCGGACCTGCGACGCGACCTCTTGGCCACTCCCGTAACCAAGTTCCCCGGCCATCTGCGCCCCGTGCCCTTCGACGAGCTTCTCCAATATGCAAAGAACATTGCCCAGTCCACAGTCCCGCCAACCTACCGCGAAGCCCTGCCAGCGAAGCAATTAGAAGACAAACCTACAGCGACAGAAGACGGCCCATCGAGCGCGGTGCCCTCCAATGCGGCAGGAACCCCCGCACAACAGCCCGCGCAGGAAGCAGCCCAGGACGCCGCAGAGGGTCAAGCCCAAGACGGCGAGGAGCAAGCCATCACAGAAGAAGAAGCCGAGTGGCTGAAGAAGCTCAAGGCGAGCGGCTTTGCCTGGTTTCCCTGGCCGGACGAGGAAAAGATTCGGCGCGGCAACCTGATGCAGATCCAACATGTGCTGGATCGTGGCAGAGACCCCATGAGCGAAGACCTCACCAAGCTGGGCGAGGACGAAAAGGATCGCATAGCGGCAGAGGCGGCAGCTGCACAAGCACATTCCGAAGCACAAGCTGCACAGGCTCAAGTGCAAGCCCAGGCCCAGGCTGCTGCTCAAGCTGCAGGAGCAGAGCAGAGGCAACCGCATGCGCTTCCGCCGAAACCAGCCGAGAAGCCGCAACAGTTTGCGGGCTTCGACCATCTCGATTCAGACGACGACGATGGGGACTCGTGAGCTCTTGCCTCCCATCTACTTGGGCATAGGAAATCCGATGAACTCTACAGGTATTGCTGAATCTATCGTGTTCGATTTGATTCTCCGACATTCCTGATTTGCAACTTGTGTAGTGAAAGTACGGCGTCGAGGCAGGGCCTCGGAGTAATTGAACATACGAGCCGGTTCAACAGCTAGGAGATAGGCACGAGTCTGCGGTATGGCCAAAACACTGACGATAGCGACTACGAGTGGTGCCGTCAGTTGTGTCATTTAGACATTCAGCGAAGATCATCAACATGATGAACTTCAAGGACTTGTTCAATAAAATGTCGAGTTCCGTCTTTCATGTGCACACGCCTTGCTGTTGATGATGCTATAAGCTTGAGTTAACACCCCCGACATCAGTGGTGCTCGCGTGCCCAGGCGCCGTCGCGATCACAAGTACAACGTCAAACCGTCCATCGCGGTATCTATGGTGTGCTCCGTCCTACAATACATGAATAGGCATTCCCTCCATATGCTACTCGTATCAACATGTATTGATTCGCGCCCTACAGCTTACCTATGACAAAGCTCCCAATGAGGCATGGATGGGAAAGATCTCGCGGCGCGGTATCGGCCGGGGCATCTGGAGCCGAGCCCTGACTTCAACAAACACTGGAATAACCACGGAAAGGCGTTCTGGTAAAACTACACAAGGCACTGCAGCTGCAACGAAAACGAACTGCCCCATCTGGTCACATCATTCCCGGAAAGATCGGCGTGCTATCGGCATCGAAATCGCACCCACTCCTGGCCGTCGGACAGGCGCACCAACTTGCCGCATTGCGCAAGGAGCCCCAAGCCCCACGTTTATAACACACCCACTCCGCAGTCCTGAATGGCCAGCTCCGCTGGAGCACCCATCCAGAGCCGGCCATATCGTTCCCACAGAGTCCCAGCATGCATCCGCTGTCGGTCGCGCAAGATCAGGTGCCACATCGACATCCCCGGTGAACCATGCTTGTCATGTCGCGAACGACGGCTGAAGTGCCAGTACGCGGACAAGTCCAGCGATGGGTCACCTGAGGACATGAACGGCGGGACGCGCACCCCGAAACGGCAGCGTCTGAATCGGGATGCGAATGATGAGGATGAGGAGGATAGGCCGAGGAGCGCGCCGGTGCTGCATCGCCCGAGTAACCACCCCTCTGCCAGTATCATTCTGGCGCCGCATGTTGCCGAAGATGTGGACATCTTGCAGAGACACATGTCTCAGCACCGACCGCCCGAGGGCCAAGGATCAGATGCAGGACAGTACCGCACACTCAACCAGGACACGGCTGATCCCATCGTCTACCTGACTGTACCTCGTTTTCGGAGTGGGTTGGCCCCTGAGCTGGGCGCTGGCAAAGAGCAGCTGGAGATTCTCCAACAGCTGATGGGTCCGTTCAAGAGAGAAGTCGTTGATTTGTTCTTCTCCTGTATGCATTATGCATTCCCTGTGATGGATGAGGAGTCGTGCTTTCTGTTGAAGAGGGGCCAGCTCGAAAAGGTCAGCAAGAACTTGGTGTGCGTCGTGTTGGCGACCGGCTCGGCGAACTGGTTCCTGAGCGATACATTGAAGATGCATCCGAAGCCGGACTTGCATTATATTTGGAACAAGGTTGGCAACTATACAGTCATGGAGAGCAAGTATTGACATTTCCAGGCAATCAGCGCGCTCCACGAGGACTTCTTAAGCCCCAGTATGGCCACCGTCAATGCTGCAGTGCTAGACCAGACGGGCCGTCCATCGGTCTCCATCATGGGCAACCTCACCCTCTGCGGGCGTACAATATCGCTAGCCCAGACGTTCGGCCTCCACCGCGACCCCACGAAATGGGACATCACCGAAACGGAAAAGCAGAACCGCATACGCTCCTTTTGGGGCGTCCTCATCACCGACTACTGGAGCAGCATCGCCTACGGCGTACTCCCCCACATCGGCAAGCGCTTCTACGACGTCCCCCTCCCCACCATCGAGTCACTCATGCCAATCCGCGCGACCCCGGCCCAGCGCTGCGCAACCGTCTCCTTCGTGCACCTCTGCGCCCTCACCGAGCTCCTCGGCGACATCCTCCCGCTCGTCTACGAAATCAACCCCAACCGCGCGACCCTCAGCGACACGGTCGCCACCCTCAAAGTGCAGCTCAAAAAGCTCGAAGACCAGCTCCCAGACTGGCTCCCCCTCCCCAACAAGCCCGGCACCAGCAACCTCTGGTTCTGCTTCCTCTCCGTGCGGCTCCTGCTCAGCCGCGTGAACCTCCGCGCCGCCGTCCTCGCCGACGAGCCCGCCCTCAAAAAATCCCGCTTCGACGAACTTCGCCAGGCTAGCACCGCCATCCTCGACTACATCTGCTTCCTGGGCCAGTCGCAGTTCCAGGACTTCTGGCTGCCCTACGCGACCCACCTGCTCGTGCATGCCGTGACGGTGAGTCTGCGGTGCGCGGTAGAGACGCCAAACGTCGAGCAGCGCATGGCGTTGGTGTCCACGCTGGAGCGCTTCATCGCGCATATCCAGCATGCGAGGGATAATTATGATTGGGATGTACGTACCCCTCTCCCCTCCTTTTCCTCCATCCTTTCTTTCTTTGTTTGTTCGTCTACTAACCCCCACCCAGATCGCAGGCTACACTCTAGAACGCTGCTCCGAGTCCGTGACCAAGATCGCGTCTCTCACCACGCGCGGCTCCGCGCCTCCGCCCGAAGCCATCCTCGTCATGCCCGAGCGCCCGGACCCCGAGGACGCGCACACGGGGCCTGTCATCGACGATGCGAGTTTGCTGCTTAGCGACTTGCTGGATCCGAATGCGTTTGATTTTAGCTGGGAGGCGCTGTGGAACACGCCGAGTGGGATGACGAATTTTGCGCTGTGAAGGGAGGGTGGCGGGGGGTGGAAGAGGGGTGGTGGTGGTGGCCAAGACTAGGAGAACAAATACCCATACCCTTTACACACTCACTTGTTCCTCTACATCCCCCTTCTTTCCAAATAACCCCATATCCCCTCCCATGTCCCCGTCCGCACTCCTCCTTTCACCGCTCTACCGCCCACTCCCCTCACAACCCCAGTGAAGGTTTTGCCCACGTGATCTGCGTAACATTTGCAGTATAGCAAGCGGAGAAAGCTAGTCAGCAGTCGCGATGTTTTACAAAGCGTCGTCTCTCCGGGGGTTGCTGTCTGTGGTGTAGAAAGTAGATGGTGTGGCGGTAGACCTCCACGATATATGGTGGGGCGTATAGGTGGGCAATCTGGGGTGGTGGATATCTTGGAGGTGTGGCGGTTGTGGTGTAGAAGGCGACGTGAGCTGCGGTGTGGTAATGTCCAACTTGGAACAGAAGGGCAATGCGTTGGGAGGGCACCAAGATTTTAATTAATACCTGTGATGTTTTGCGGCTGATCCGAGGTCTTCGATATCTTGTAGGTATGGCGGATGTGACGTAGAGCTGCGGTGCGGTATGTCCAACTTGATGCGGAGAGAGGGAAAGGAGAGTGCCAGGATCTCGGTCCGCTGCGTGCGGGATCAGCGCGCAAAATGGGGCGTGAGGTGGAGAAGGCGGTAGAATACTCTCCACGCGAAGAAGGTCGAGCGAAGAAACGAGGTGTGGTTTTGCTCAAGGGTAGAAGTACAATACACGCTAGCATGCGTTCCTGGCGATAAATTGCATACCTCGATTCTGGCTCGAAACTCTACAAGTAACAAGGTTGTGTGGCAGTATGGCGGCAAGAATCTCCTTTCCTGTGTTCGGGCGGGCGTGCTTCTCTGTGTTTGAACTAAGATGGAAAGGGAGGGGTTCATTCGGACCGTGCGAATCGCTCTGCTGCTACCATGACCGCGCTTGCCACTCTCACGCGCGCTGGTGGTGCGATGTAACAGATGTTATATAGACCTCGGCCGGAAGACGCCACAGGGCGGTGGTGGTGTTTAGCATCCGCTTCCGCTGTTACTGGGATGGCTGTGGGATGTTTGTGAATATGGGTATATACGAATCGCCGGAAATGCAGGAAGGTGGGTTGATAAGTGGGAATGGAGAGTCTGAGTGCCTCTTGGAGGGTTTAGGGCGGGGAGGTGCTGCTTGAGCGTTCGCTATGTTAAAAGGCGACAGTTGGTTCTGTCGATGGTTGGGTTGATTGATTTAACTGAGGTGATTCGGGTGGGTTGGTTCGGTTCTGCGAGCGTTGCTAGGAATATATAAGGGTGCCTTTGAAATGCTTAACTGCGCATGAAGATAAATCGCAGGAAAGACATCTTGGGGTGTGTTAATAGGAGATGGGAGTGGAAGTGGGAGAACGGGACCCGGTTCGTTAGAAAAAGAAAGGGGGTTAAAGGAATGCAGTGAGTGTCAAAAAGGTGCAAAAGAAATAGCCGACCTACTGGATAAAGGCCCGCCTAAAGAAACTCTGCGAGTTTACTTTTACTATAGTGAAGAAATAGCTGACCAACTGGGTGAGGGCCCGCTTTAAAGAAACCAAATGGTTTGCTTTGTGGGTGATTCGAACCGGCGCTGCTCTCGTCACTTTCCTCCCTAGTGCAATACTGGTGGTAGAGACGCCTTATGTCGAATCATGGGGTGGAGTCATGAGCCCTCGTCAGTACTGCTATACCGTTAAGCCAAATGGCCAAACAGAGCGCTAGAGGTGATGCCACAGGAAAGTTTCTGGATTTTGAAATATAGGAAATGTACCTAGGGATAGAAAGCAAGAGGTAGGTAGACTATGAACAGTTAAAAAAGGGATATGCAGATAAGAAGAGGGAAAACTAAGTCATATAGCAGCGAAAGGGAAAGAGAACTCAAAGGCACTTGGGATTTAATATATTGCCTAAAAGCGACGATGCGGCGGGCACAGCGCGAAAATATAAGAGTGAGAAAAGGGAAAAACAGCTATAGAAGAAGGTGCATGGTTTTCTGATTGTTCACTCAAACTACAAAGTAGTGTCCCGTAAAGTGATAGAAAAATATGGACATAGACATAGACTGCCAGAAGAAGGTGCATTAGAACAGAAAAGGGGGAGGATAAGTTAATTATAATAGAGTAATAAACACAGCAAAAAAAAACCCACCCTACCCACTAGCAAAGTACCCGCTACAAAGAACCCCATAATCTTACTTAGTCTAAACCCCTTAGCTGGTAGCCTACCACAAAGAACTTCTCGAGTTTCCTTTGTAGTCCGATTCAGCACCACCTCTCCACAATTATCTAAGCGAAACTACACAAAAGTTAGCCGATTTTAGTAGGATGGTTGGTGAACATTAGTCCCCGCCACGGTGCTGCTGAGGGCACTAGAAGTAAGCACGTCACCGCCTCACCTCGACCTCCAGCCCAGACGCTGCCGAAGACCTCCCATTGCGACGAATGAGGGATCGGATGTGCAGAGTGCGGTGGCCAATATGCATCAGATGGTCAGGGGTGAGGAAAGTCATCGGGTACCGTCTAGAGAGTAGTCTGGAGTATGCTAATTTCCTGATCGTTAACACGAACCACAAAGTGGAGTCCTATAAATATAGACTATCGCCTACAACTAACTTAAAAGAAGCCGAATCAGTAGGTAGATAAAGGGTTTGGTGAGTAAGTAAGGCTTAGCGGCCCGCTATAAAACCTGAGAATAAGCGAGTGGATGAAGACGGAGCCAGCGTGACAAACATGCAGTGGGTGGCTGAAAGAGGGTATACGTTCACACGTACTATGATACATGTCTAAATTAATTTACATTTAACAGTATGAGAACGCCGCCCAATGTAATTTTACCAAGCCCAGATAGTATGCAGTGCCTTCAGTGATAACGCCGATGTTCTAAATGTCCGCCCACATCTCGTGAACGTCGACTCATACGCGTTCACACCTTCCGTCACCCAGTGCGATCCTACGAGGCCCAGATAATATGCAGTGCCTTCAGTGATAACGCCAATGTTCAGAATGTCCGCTCATCTCTCGTAAACGCCATCCCATACGCATTCACACCTTCCGCCGCTTCGACTCAACCAGAATGTTGGGTCCTGCTCGGGTCCGCTTGAGAGACGGACCGGACGATACTGGCTGAGGTTTCGGCACAGGCCTTGGGGCGGAGAACTGCTGCCCAGCAGGTAGTCGGGGGCGTTCAGCGCGTTCCGGAGCCGCGTCATTAATACGAGGCATGGGCTGTTGTCTGATGATGGGACGCCGAGTAGTGTTTGCTCCGGCTACAGGGGCTGGAGGTGCCTTGGGAACGAGCTTACGCCTCGGTGCTTGGCTCAGCGCCTCGGCTTCCGCCATCCTGACCATCCTGGCAGGCACCTGCGTGACGGTCCTCTTCGTCTCATTCAGTACATGCTGGGGTGTCATGGATGCCTTCGGTCTGGCTCGTTTGGCGTCGTATATGCCGCGCTTCAGCTTGTCAAAGGCCACCTTGCCCGTCTTCTTGGGCGCAGCCGGATCGCCCCATCCCGAGCGTGCACCTCCGCCAAAGGACCAGCCTGAGCGTCGTGCAGAAGGGAGATTCAAGCTCGCGTTGATGATGGTAGTCTGGTGGCCGTTGCGGTCCTTCTGTAGCGCCTGCATCCTCTGCTTCAGTGCCGCCTGCTGAGCCTCCTCTTCAGCTGCCGCCTCCTTTTTAAGTTTCTTGTAGACTTTGCTCCAGCTCTTGGGGTCTTGCGGTTGATGTGGCTTCTTATCCCAGCCTGGTATGTCTCTCTTGATCAAACGGAGCCATATCTCGCCTGTTTCGCCTTGGATTTGCGGACAGTTTGCTTCGAGCTGAACGAGCTGGTCTGGGATCTGGATCTGCCGGAGGATGGGGGCGAGGAAGGCGTAGGGCAAGTCGCCTATATCATCCAGCTGGTGTATGTTTTGTACCAGCCGCTTTTTGGCGAGGTGGAAGAGGGTCGGGACAGGCATGGTGATGGTATTCCCGCTGACGGCCGGGTCTGAATCGTTATTCTTGTGAGACGTGGCCGATGAAGCGCTCGGGATCTAAGGCGGAAAGTCGGAAACGGTGCGAGGGTATGTGCGTTGGCTGAATCCGTTTGCCTAGAGCGGGTGGCTGAAGGTTGGAGTGCACCTCCGACTGGGGATCGTTTACGGCGAAGGGGCGTCGTTGGACACGGTTATCGTGGGGTGAAGCCAAAATATGGCTGACTGGATCGAGTTTGATCACGACGTGCTGTGGCGGGAGTGTATGTCGGCTGAGGTGAAGAGGAGAAAGACGTACAGAAAACGAAACGGTTGAGTGTAGTTGTACAATGAAGGCGATAGCGCGGCGATAGGCGATCCGTGGATCCAACGTCCGCACGGACCGCAAGCACAATAATAGCAAGGGTCCGCTTGCTAGCGTAGGCCCAACGCGCCAAACACATTGAAAGACCATACTCCACTCATTGCAGAGCCCTTGGACTCACCTACGGCCGTTGAGCGCATATCCACAGATCACACAACATGGCGCCTAACGTATGGAAGATGCTGCCTCAAGCAGAAGAAGGTGAATGACTTGACAATCGCACATTAACTGCCTGCTAAGTCCTCAGATGCGCTCCACAACGTCTCGCGTCTCTTCAATGTCGAATCACGGCCCTACGCCCGCGTTGCCCATCGCATAATCACCTCCAGAGAACAAGGCAAACCCGCTGATTTCATCCTCTCCGATGCGCGACCCAGGCAGTTGCCCACCCCGCCTCCCGATGCCTCGGCCGCAGACGAGGAAGCTGCAGCGCGCGACGCCCTTCGACGGCAAGAAGCGGACAAAATCGAAGCTTGGAGGAAGGAGCTTATGAACGAGCTGGAGCTCCTCGACTTTGCAACGCTGCGCTTTGAGCTCACCACCGGCATCAACAACGAGGAACGGGAGCGGTACGCCAAAGAAAAACTGGCCATCACAGACAAGCAGGACCACGTTCGAAAAAACATCGAGAAGCTGCGTGTAGACTTGGAGCAGGCGAAGGAGACGTTGGCCGTCCGCAAGACCTACGACGAGCTCACCGAGAAAATCACCAACAACAAGATGCTAAAGCCGCGAGATGAGCAAGCGATTGCGCATGAGAAGCTGGATCAGGAAATCGCCGAGTTGGAGCAGGAGGTGCAAAATGCAAAGACCACCTGGAGCGAGCGCCGCACACAGTTCAACCGCATTGAAACCGAGGCCATGAACCTGATGCAGATGATCAAGGATGAGAAGGAAGAGGCAGAACGGAAGGAAGGGATGCGAGACGACGAGGGCGACGACAAAGACGCCAGCATGAGGGCCGATGTCAGCCATGCGGGGACGCCCAGACCTGATGGTGGTCTCACGCCGGTGCATGCCAGCCAGACCGCAGAGTCCTCCAACACTCTCAAAGTTCCACCGCAAGACCGCCTCTCAGCTCTTTCCGTCGCTGCGTCACCTGCACCCTCGGGCGCCGGAGAGGATACTGAGATGGGCGAGTTTGGCGACAATGCAGGCCGCAACCGGGCCGATGATTCCGAGATTGAAGAGGGTGAGGACGTAGAGGAAGGTGAACACGAAGGATCTGAGCATGGAGAGGCCTCAGGGCGCGAAATGGATGAATCTTGAAGGGCAGAACAGTCGCTCCGGTGGCATCAGCTCTCGGTTTCCCTATGATACCCTACTTGTTTGCATAGCGCGGTGTCCGGGCGGTTTTCATTTGCAGGTCATTTATTTCGAAATGGGTATAGCATCTACAATCACTACTGCGCCACGTGGAATACCCTCATACAGACTCGGCAAGAGTCGCCTTTGCCTTTGCAATCGCATCATTCGCCTTGGTGACCTCTTCGGTTGAAGCATCCTCCTTGTTGCTCTCCTAGATTTGGTTAGTACCTATATGATCGAAGTCTTCACCGTCACTTACAAGCTGGTCCTCCAGCCTCTCCAGAGCGTCACTGATTTTGGCACGCACTGTCGGTATGACAGTCTTGGTCTCCTCCAGGCCTTGTTTCTAGATGATGTTAAGCTACGTCATCGTTTACTATTTGTATAGATTGAAGTACCTCTTGCCTGAGCATGTACTCTGCGTTCTCTTCGTCGCTGCCGGCCTCGAGTTTCTTGATGCGTGCATGCTGCTGCTCCATCTCCTTGTGGTAGCTTGCTTCCTCCTTCACCAAGCGGACCAGGGAGGATGTCGCGACGGCGAGCTTCGATGGGGGAGGCATGTTGAGGGTAGTTGATTGATTGAGCTGTGAGCGAGTGGAAACTTTGTAGACCCTGGGTGTGAATTTATATTTGGTTGCTGCCTGGGTTCTCTTGTCCGTGTTTATGGTCCGTGAAAATGTATCGTCACCCCGCGAACCTATCGATATCCCTGAACGGCACTATACCCGTCCTGGAAGTGAGAGAAGGCGCGTTCCAAACGCGCCTCTCAAAACCACTTTACGCGTTCGTCCCCTTCCCGCCATCCCACCCGGTGGCTTCGCCCCTCATCGCTGCGCTCTACGACTGTTTTGATTGATACCCCCTTCCTCCAATGTCTTCCCCGGCGCAGCGCCGCTCGCAGCGCCCCTCTGCCACCCCGCGGAGGAGTACGCGAAATTCCCAGATCCCCTCCAGCCCAGCGCCAGAGGGGCCCGATGCTCAGCTGCACTCTGAAGCATCGCAGGCCTCGCAGCGCGGGTCCAACGCAACCCCAAGGGCGAGCCGTCTCCAGGCGCCTTCAACACAGTCCCCGCTGTTCTTTCGCTCCTCTCCCGGGACACAGTCCAACTCAGGGGATGCAAACAACGCCCCAGAGAGCGATGGTGGTGCTACGCCCAAGGCGAGCGGAGTGACAATCGGAGGTAAGCTTGACTACATATCTCTGGAGAACATCACTAACGCTGTTAGATTCTTCTCCCATCCGATACGCGTCCAGCTCCAGCCCAGGCCGTGCCCGTCATGCCCACAACACGGATATTCGAAGCAGCAGTAGCGCGCTTTTCGTTCGCGATCCTGGCAGTACAGCAGCACGAAACCGGCGCAGCGACATCCATTCTGATATTCTCGGGCCTAGTTCCACAGGCAGGCGCCGCAGGCTGTTTGTTGACGAGAATGGCATGGCCGTGGATAACTCCGATGCACCAACCTTCTCGAACCTAAACCCAGACACTTCGGATGCGGAAGTCCTAGGCGGAAACTCGTCGAGGTTCATCTGGGGCACCAACATCTCCATTGCGGATGCCTTGAGTGCCATGAAGGATTTCCTCTTCAACTTTCAGAGGAAATATCGCTTGATTCATGATGGAGAGCTCGCAGAAGGTGCCAGCTTACCTGCTGACGACCCGGCGATGGCCAGGGAGTACATTGAGATGATGAAGGCCATGCTTGAGATGGGTGTAACGCCTCTGAACTTGGACGCACGCAACCTGAAGGCCTATCCTCCCACCAGGAAGCTATGGCACCAACTTCAAGCTTTTCCGAGCGAGATCATCCCTATCATGGATACGGCAATCAAAGACGCTATGATTGAACTTGCAGAGAGACGCATGGCAGAGCTACGAGTGCAATTGTCTCAGGCTCAACGAGGCCCTGATCGTGGTCACACTTCGAGCTCCCTTCCGCCCATGCTCAGTTCGGATGCTCCAACCCCTGGCGCGCCTTCGCCTGGAGGTGCGGCGCTGGAAATCCCAGACCTTGTAAGAGAAGTCGACCAAAAGACATACCGTGTTCGTCCCTTTGGTTTGGACAAATCTGTCAACCTGCGAGACCTGAACCCGGGAGACATGGACAAGCTTGTGAGCGTCAAGGGTCTTGTGATTAGAGCCACACCAGTCATCCCAGATATGAAAGATGGTGAGCCCAGAATGATTTCTCAAACCTCGAAAGGCCACTGACATAGTTTAGCGTTCTTCAAATGCTCCGTCTGTAACCATACCGTGAGGGTGGATATTGACCGCGGCAAGATTACTGAGCCTACCCGTTGCCCTCGCCCAGTGTGCGAATCCTCCAATTCGATGCAGATTGTTCACAATCGCTCGGGTTTCGCAGACAAACAAGTGATCAAGCTTCAAGAAACCCCGGACAGCGTACCGGATGGCCAAACGCCACATTCCGTCTCTCTCTGCGTATACGACGAGCTTGTCGATGTTTGCAAAGCTGGTGATCGCGTTGAGATCACCGGCGTATTCAAGAGCGACCAGGTCCGTATCAACCCTCGCCAACGGTCTGTAAAAAACATCTTCAAAACCTACGTGGATGTCTTGCACATTCAAAAAGTCGATAAGAGGCGTATGGGAATTGATGTCTCCACTATCGAAGAAGAGCTTGCCGAGCATGTTGCTGGCAGCGCCGAGGAAACTCGCAAGGTCTCCGAGGAGGAAGAAGCCAAGATCAAAGCAACCGCAGCGCGACCTGATATCTATGAGCTCCTCTCACGCTCGCTAGCGCCCAGTATCTACGAGATGGACGATGTCAAGAAGGGAATCTTGCTCCAGCTCTTCGGCGGCACGAACAAGTCGTTCGACAAGGGAGGAAGCCCCAAGTACAGAGGTGACATCAACGTCCTTCTGTGCGGTGACCCCTCGACAGCCAAGTCACAAATCCTTCAATATGTGCATCGCATTGCTCCTCGCGGTGTGTACACATCCGGTAAGGGTTCATCTGCCGTCGGTCTGACTGCGTACATCACCCGCGACCCTGAGACACGCCAGCTCGTATTGGAGTCTGGTGCGCTTGTTTTGTCAGACGGTGGTGTCTGCTGCATTGATGAGTTCGATAAAATGTCAGACTCTACACGCTCTGTACTGCACGAAGTCATGGAACAGCAAACGGTGTCCATCGCAAAAGCTGGTATCATCACCACACTCAACGCACGAACATCCATTCTCGCTTCCGCCAATCCCATCGGCTCCAAGTACAACGTCAACCTACCGGTCCCGCAGAACATCGACCTCCCGCCCACGCTACTCTCGCGTTTCGATTTGGTCTACCTGGTGCTCGACCGCATCGATGAAATGGCCGACCGAAGGCTAGCAAAGCATTTGGTAGGCATGTACCTGGAAGACACACCTGAACACGCAAACCGCAATGAGGTGCTCCCAATCGAATTCCTCACGTCATTCATCTCCTACGCTCGCACCAACATTCACCCGAAGATTACCGACGGTGCTCAAAAAGCCCTTGTAGACGCTTACGTCGCCATGCGCGCCCTCGGTGCCGACGTACGCTCCCAGGAACGTCGTATCACTGCGACCACGCGTCAACTTGAATCGATGATCCGTCTCGCCGAGGCACACGCTAAAATGCGTCTCAGCGAGATCGTGACCGCAGACGACGTCCACGAAGCCGTTCGCCTGATCAAGTCTGCGCTCAAGCAAGCCGCTACTGACGCCCGCACCGGATTAATCGACATGTCTCTCCTCACCGAGGGCACCTCGACAAGCGACCGGAGGAGGAAGGAGGACCTCAAGCGCGCTGTGCTTGGCGCTATTGATGAATTTGGCAGCGCGGGCCAGAACGTGAGACTGAGCGATTTGGTGAAGAAGGTTAGGGATGGGGCGACAGAGCAGATCGAGAACCAGGAGTTCCTCGAGGTCTTGAAGGCGGCTGAGTTGGAGGGGAGCGTGCAGTTGTCTGGCGAGGGACCAAGGAGGATGGTCAAGAGGGTTGTCAGTGCTTTCTAAGTGCTTTTGATGAGATGACTGGCAACGGTGACGACTTGAGGGTTTGCATGTTAGGGCAGGGCAACAATGAAGAGGCGGAGCATTACGACACACGATGGTTGCGATGGAATTGCATATGTAAATACGCTAATCAACAATACCCTTCAACTTGAAGTTCCGCGGACTATAACCATCTTTTGATGTGTCTCTACTTGCGCTTGCCTGCTGTATAAGCGACTCGCTCTTTATGCTTTTAGATCGAGGAAGGAAAATATATCGCAACAACCAAACAATCGAACGATGCCAGGTGCAAATATTAGCATAACCACAGAAGAAACTGTGCTAACGACATCTAGGACCGTCAAAGGTTCGATACGTCGCCGTAAAGGATTATGCGTTCTGATTTCGTCTTCCTCATGCCCTTAAACCTGAGGGCGTGATTTGGAAGAACGATCATGAGTATCGACTGACAGGTGTCACGCAGGGGTCGTCATCGTACACCTCCAAGCGCATTTTACACATCAATTCAATCATCTACCACTCTCTCACCTCACCCCCGGGCCCAATAAACCCAGGCGAAACCCACGCCTTCGCATCCTTGCTCTCCCTCCTAACCCACTCCTCATCAATTTCAACACCCAACCCCGGCCCAGTCATCAACTCAACATACCCATCGTCCACCTTCCAAACCTCGGGATTCGTGATATAGCTCGTCAAATCCTGGCTCCCGGCATTATAATGTATGCCCAAGCTCATTTCCTGAATGGCGAAATTCGCCACGCTGGCATCGACCTGGATGCAAGCCGCGAGTGCGATGGGGCCCAGCGGACAGTGCGGCGCAAGCGCGACATCGTACGCTTCGCACATTGCGGCAATGCGCTTGAGCTCGGAGATGCCGCCTACGTGGGAGATGTCAGGCTGGAGGATGTCGACGCAGTGGGCTTCAAGGAAGGGGCGGACGTCCCAGCGGGAGTGGAGGCGCTCGCCGAGGGCGATGGGGATGCTGGTGTGGGCGGACAGGGCTTGGATGCCGCCGATGTGTTCGGAGAGGAGGGGTTCCTCGATGAAGAGCGGGCGGTGAGGTTCGAGGGCTGCGGCGAGTTGTTTCGCCATGGGCTTGTGGATGCGGCCGTGGAAGTCCATGCCTGCGTCCATGCCTAGGTTTTTAACGGTTTTCAGTCGTTCGACGCTGGAGTCTAGGGATGAGGGGGAGTCGAGCCAGCCGATGTCTTCGGTGGCGTTCATTTTTACGGCGCGGAAGCCTTGATCTTTGCGGGCGCGGCTGTTGGGGGAGTGATCAGTCTGTTACCTGGAGGATGTTGCTAAGGGGTACTCACGCCTGGGTTTCTACATCCGAGGGTCTGTCGCCGCCTATCCATGCGTATACCTTCAGCTTGGAGCGGACTTTACCGCCGAGGAGTTGGTAGATGGGCACGTTGAGCTTGCGGGCTTTGAGGTCCCAAAGAGCGATGTCCAGGCCCGCCAGTGCGCTCATGAAGACGGGTCCGCCCCGGTAGAAGCTGGTTCGCCATGACATCTGCCAGAGATGTTCGATGTCGCTGGAGATAATCAGCAAATCGTTGCATGAATATAGCAAGGTGTGCATTCGCCAACGTACTCGGCTTCGAAGCCTATATATCTTTCTATCCAGGCATCCAGACAGCCTTCTACGGCTTGTGTGTGGCCCTCGAGGGAAGCCTCACCCCAGCCGAAGTTGCCAGCTTTGTCGGTGACCTTGACGAAAAGCCACCTAGGTGGGATGCGGAAGTATTCGATTTTCGCGATTTTGCCCATTCTTCTAGCTCTTCTTCTTTTTCTGGATATTTTAGACCAATCAAATGATGAAAGCTCTCTTTGATTCTCAATTGGAATCGAATTGTTGATAGTACTGTGTCGCCCAGTTCCCGTGGAAAGTGCACTGGAGCCAAGTTCAATTCCAAGAGTTTTCGGTATCCTATAGATAGCTCTTCCTACTATAGAGACAGTGATTGATGAGTCAGAATGGTCCTTCTGAGAAAGCGAGCTTGCCTCCGCCCTCGAGGGGCAGTCCGAGGTCGGATGTTGCGGGATGGCGGGGTAGTCGCGACCCCAGAACCCCACTTCAGATGTTCCCTTCGGTAGAAACGCACCCGAGCTGTATAAACACTAGAGTGCACATAGTGTGATGATTTGTCTTTTGTGCTCGAAAGTTGTTGTCTTAGGAAATTGTTGGTCTGCAGGTTGCGAGTGCCCAAACCGCTTGTTTGAGTTATCAGAGTCGTCAGCCAATACGAATTTGTCGATTCTTTAAGTCACTATCTTATCTAGAGCCAGATCGCCCAAAGCTGAGACTAATATTCTAATACTTATTAAGCGCAGTATGGGCCTTGTAGAGAATGGTCCGCAGCCTGACATCTAACAATTCATCCGGCGAAGCTGTTAGTTTAGGGGCTAGGACCGCCTCGATCTACTTTCTTGTTTCTACAAAGATTCGGCTGAAGCTGGGCTTCCATATCATCCCGATATGACTCGAGAATTTTATGAATACAAGAGTTCTAGAGTTATGGCTTGCAAAAGCGCGCGAAGAATCAACAATCGACAAGAGTTCAAGAGGGCGGGTGCAATGTGCCGGTTGGTGCTCGCATGGAAATGCCGAAAACTACCGGAAGAACCTCACTCAATGGTATTAATTGAAGTGAATGACAACTGCATGGTTGAAAAGCTGCTCCAGATGTTGGCAACACGAGCGCGCTGGTTGGCGCGAGCAACCAGCGCGAGCGACACCAACCTTCCGGCAACTCACAAAATGCTGTACACTCGTTCCCGGTAAAACACCGATCGTAATGTGAGTGTCTATTCTTATCTCTCTGAAGCAAACTGACATGCAAAGCTACGCCTTTGTGTGATGAAGGGTAATACCCTGCTTCCAGGCATGTACCACGCTCTCGCTCGCTATGCAAACATCTTCGGTTGCACATCAAACAAATTACTTCATGTCAAACACAACGACAGCGGCAATGCACCACGCAAACTGACCAGATGAAACTAGTCTGTGACAGCTTGAAAAGTTGTATATTCCTTTTCTCGGACCAGACTCCGTAGTTTTCGTCCCTGACCGACCATTTCCACTACCGAATATTAGCACTAAGGCGACCACACCATCAAATATTCCACCAATTCCCACGACAAATATCGTATTCGAGTCGATATCGGGCTCCTTCATTGCATCAGAGCGCAGGCCGCCCATTGCAATATCGCCACTTCGCCATGCAAAGTCGCATTCATCTACGCTCTTGGCGTAGTACCCTTCCTTCAAGCCACACCCGCGCGTCTCGCCTCCACAAGACCGGGGTTCTATTCGAACCGTGAAGCGTTTCCGTGGTCCTGGCCCAAGTGATGGGCAAACAACAAAAGAACTCGGCTCGGGGGCATTCCGATCGATGGGTGGCATGCTTCACGTCACGGATCGGGACGGAGATGTTTGGAGAGTAAAGCTGAAGCAAACCGTAAGCAGCTGGATGTGTTTTTTCGTTTACCGATAGTGGTAAGTGCTGGGTGGGAGTGATAAATACTTGATGTTCTCCGAGTGACGGTCGATATCTTGTGATACTTGATCGTCTTCAACCACTTCATCATCTGAGTCGATATTTCTACTGCAGTTAGGACGTTATACGGCCAGACAAGGATGAGTGCACAGAGTGTCATCCCCGGTGAAAAACGCTTCAACAGCTTCGACATCTACCGCACGCATTACAAAAAGATCCACAATCATGAGATCGAGGTGGGCATACTCATCCCAAAAGACCTAAAGCCAGGGCTACATCCCGTATTTGTCAAGTTCCACGGTGGGGGATGCGTAAGTTCAACTTCCCCGCGGTGCTCAATGAGCCTTATACTAACGCTTCAAAAGGTGTCGGGCACATGGGCGTACCCAAACTGGTTTGCAAACTGGCTCGTCCCACTCGTCCACCGCAACAACGCCATCATCGTATCCCCCAACTACCGCCTTCTTCCGGAGCACAACGGAGACGATATCCAAGAAGATCTCGCCGACTTCTGGACATGGTATGCTGCTCCCAACATCCTCCCGCCTAGAGTGTCCCGCTGACGTCCATCCTAGGTTCAAGAAGGGCGGCGTGACCGACTGTCTCTCTAGTCATGCCGTTCCCCATGCAGAGATCCAGCTGGACTACACGCGTGTCCTCGCAGGCGGTGATTCAGCAGGCGGCTACCTCGCTATCCAATCCGGACTGACGCAGCCGAAAGGTGGCTTGAGAGCCATAATCGGATGCTACCCTATGACGAACTACCTACGACGGAAAGAAGAAGCCATATTCATGGGCGAGCCGTCGCCGCCCGAGCCTATCATTGACGTAAGCTTCTCGACTCCCTTCTATCCTGTCCATACCAGCCTCGTCCCTTCGCCACCCAGCTACCCTGTCGCCTTGTTTACGGCCCAGGTTGACAGATTCTCATAGGAGCACTTGAAAACCGTGAAACCAGGCACCATCATCTCGAGCGCCCCACCCCGTCCCCGCAACCGCCTTTCCTACGCCCTCTCCGCCTACGGCAGGTACGCCCACTTTTTCGGCACCGGGTCCCACCTGTGGCCCATTTCCTTGCTCGACTCTGGCGCGGCCACATATATCCCGCCCACGGTCATTATCCACGGCGACAAAGATAATGCAGTCAGTATTGATGACTCGAGGCTTTTCGTGAAGAGGGTTGCAGAGGTGATAGAGGAGGGAGAGGTGAGGTTGGTAGAGAGAGAGGGCAAGGATCATGGGTTTGATATGGACGCTAGCGAGAGCGAAGAGTGGGTTGGGGACGTGGTGCAGTGGGTCGAGGAGAGATGGGTGGGTTGAGAGGTAGCTTTGATGCAACAGAGTTTAAGAGCTGCTTGAAGGGTGTTCGAGGAGCGAGGTACGAGTTTTGGAAAGACAGGCTCCCCCTTACTTAACCCTCTCTTGACCCCCTTTAACCCTATAGTTAGGGGTTAAATTTTTATAAATTAGTATTGTTTATACTGCAGGAGCTCATTACTGTATAGTTCGCTCTTCCCATGACGTGACGACTTGATCAAGTCTCGGGTGACGGTCTGGATACAGACCTTTTGCTCCATCTGACGCCCAAGTTGCAGCGAGACAGAAAGCGTTGCCGTAGACTTGCGCCATCAGCGCCGCTTCGACCTGCCAATCCTCGGCCGAGGCCTGTATGATGCACAAAGAGTCGATCCATATGTAGCGTATGACTAGTCTCCGGACTGTTGAAACAGCGTCTCGGAACGTTTGTGGAAGAATGCGACTGTCAATATGCGTCGTTAGCTCGTCTAGATTGGTTTACAGCAGTCGAAGAGGTACAGCAGCTCCCCAGCAATGACTGAGTGTTGCATGGGCGCCTTTAGGGCGTTCTTTTGCTGAAACACAGAGTCTGGGTATCTCGTCACGCTCTGTGCCTACGTCTATAACGCGTGTAGGATATTCCCATGTTGGGAATTGCTGGCATTCGGGATGAAGAGCGACACACTCATCGATCCATTTTTGCATTATGAGAATGGTATCACTAGATGCAGGCGATGCTTGATTGCGAGGTAAGGGCGACTCTCGAAGATCTGTTGCAGGTTAATCATTGCCCCACCCTCTACAATGTGGTTTCTGACACTGACCTTTGAGTGGGAACAGATTGACTGTATAGGAATGATTATACGTGTTGATGGGAGTTCTACAGATTCTAAGCTCAAGGCCGCCTCCCACTTCCAAATCCTTGCCCAGGCCCATTTGATAATGCAGAAAATCATTGCAAAGCGTGTAGTGTGTAAAGCCATCCTGAATTCCCTTTGTCCCTGGCTCTATCGCTGGAGTTCTCCGTGGTTCTGTGAAAAGATCATCTATTCCGAATTTTTCAACCCTGTCGTTCCTGCGCATTTGTCCTTCCCCTGTAGGCAGAAAGGCCTTGTCGCTTCATTAGCCCAGTCTAAGCCGCTTGCGCCACCAATCCTCCCACCCCACACAGTCATCAGGGGACTCGAAAAATCGCCCAATAGCGTCGATGCTGTCGCGGACCTAAAAGTGCACTGATTTTAGTACGATATTAATCCCGCACTTTGTGCGCGAACTCACCCTTTCCTGATACCTTTGATCAGCCCCATTCTTTAGCATGGGGAACTCCACTTGCTCCCAGATTCCGCCTTTGAAGACATCCCCGGATTGTTGCAAAGCTATATTTTTATCCATAACTGCTGCCTTACCACCACACATGTAAGCCATGCTCGCGGACATGGCTTCGAAGTATCCTTGCCTGACGGGGTTTCGCACCTTGTTGATGTCGTCCTGCACGACACAACGCATGGCGTTATCGATACGTCATAGCTGACCATTTACTGGAACGAATACAATACATACTCTGTAAAGATCCTCCGTATCAAGGCTGAAGAGCGTTCCAGAGAACATGATTAATCCATGCAGGCTTTAGAAGCCGAACTACGCTAACGTTGAACACAGTATTCGCCGCTCTATGTACCGAAGTTCACCTTTCATCTAGCGAATAGCAAAATTTCCCAGAGCCCGGAACTTTAATACCGGGCTTGTGGGAAAACGGGAACAAGGGCACCCTGGAAGAGCTAGTCACGAGATAAAACGTCAGACCGCTTCCACCAATCACGCGCCTCCCCTGACGCCTACCTTGAAACATTTATGATACGCCCTTACCCTTCCAACAGCTCTACCATTCGTGGAAGTGATAAACATCACTATACATGGCTTGGCTATGTTCGCTGGATAGCACGATATCTGTATCCTTATATTTCCAAGACGGAAATTCCTTGCGCCTGGACCGTTGCGTGCGAGTTGATATAATGACTGAGCCGACACGAACATCGAAGGCCTTCACAGCTTCCATTGTTTTGGGAATTGAGTCGCATTCGTCGGGATGCATTTCTTCAAGACTTTGACCAGCCTTGTGCTTGGTCTTTCAACTCTCGCTTCTGCTGCTACGTACACCAACCCGCTCAAGGCGAAAGATGGCTCTGACCCTCACATTGTGTGGTCAGGAGGCTACTACTATCTCATGACGACGGTAGGAGCTACAGCCTCGCTACGAAGGCTGTGTTGACTAATTTGCTATAGACGTGGACGAACCTGCAGATTACTCGTGCCACAACTGTCAACGGGTTGAAGACGGGCCAGACGAAGACCGTGTACAGCCAGAGTTCGGGGGCGCGATCCGGAAACATCTGGGCTGTGAGTATAGTGCTGTGGTCTTGATGAAGAAAGCGCTGACCATTTTCTAGCCTGAGTTGCACTGGCTCGATAACGCTTGGTACCTTTACTTCACTGCTGGTGATGGCAAGGACCTAGGTACTCAACGCTCGCATGTGCTCAAGGGTACGTCATTATCTACAACGCCCAGTCAAAAACTTGAGTACAGTCGACCCCTGTATTGTTCACACTGGGGTCGCATACTACACTCATATCTTTGACTTTGTTCTTTAAGCCCTTCAAACAGCATGCTAATCTCCTTCAGGCGGAGCCACCCCCTGGGACACTTTCAGCTTCGCTGCGACTCTCACCAACTTCTGGAGCATCGACGCCACCATCGTCCGCTTCAGCAGCTGGGGCAACTACTTCGTGCACTCGTGCCATCTCAACGGCTCGCCTCAATCCCTCTGCATCGCAAAGATGAACTCGGCCACTTCCATCGGCGCTTCCAAGCTGCTCTCCCAGCCCACGCTCTCCTGGGAAACTGTCGACACCCCCGTCAACGAAGGCCCCGCAGCCCTGTACCACGGCGGGAAGACCTACATCACCTACTCAGCCTCCTTCTGCTGGACGACATCCTACTCGCTGGGCCTGCTGACGTGGAATGGCTCGGGCGACCCAAGCCTGTCTTCTAGCTGGAGCAAGAGCGGACCAGTGTTGAAGAGTGCGAACGGCAACTACGGCCCCGGCCACAATGGGTTCTTCACGAGTCCCGATGGCACCGAGATCTGGAATGTGTACCACGCGACGGCGAACAGCGCGGGGGCGTGCGATGGAAACAGGTACACGATGGTGAACAAGGTGAACTGGAACAGCAACGGGACGCCGAACTTCGGTACTCCGGCAAAGCTGGGAACTTCGTTTACTGGGCCGTCGGGCGAGTAAAGATAGGCGGCCCCTGTGGTCAGCAAGGGAGACACATTTTGCTGTCTCTCGTCACCTGAGAATGTAGAGATCCGATCATGTGTGTTCACAATGCGTGAACGTCTTCTTCGCGCACAATGTCCCAATCATCTCAACGACCCTCTGTTGAGGATGCCGGGGCAGAACGCACAATGTCCCACACCATCCTTCTATGTTCACAACATCTTGCGCTGACAAGAATGGTTTCGAAGTACTATCCATGTTGACCACTCACTCATCACGCTGCTTAACCTTCGGTACCAATGCCCAAGTGATTCCCATAGCAATGACCAATCCCAAAAGCATCGGTTGCATGACCTTGACGCCAAATTTGCTTGCTATCACACCAGTGAGGGCTGGAAAGAGCGCACCACCAGCCTGTGCAAGAACGAAGACGAAGCCTAACTCATGTTAATGAACCACCTTCGGGGAGGAGAGGTGGAGAAGGGGCGAGTGTTCCTCACGTACCTAGTGCAGTAGGCCGGATCGGCTCCGGGAATAGTTTCGAGCCAATAGACATACCCGTGGCAAACAGGGGCCCGAAAAAGAAACCTAGGAACGATATCGCAACTGCACCGCCAACTAGATTCGGGACCAGCCAGAATACCAACTGCAGTGCTAGTATAATAACGCAATAAAGCATTGTCATCCTCCGCTCCCCAAACCTATGCGTTGGCTCTGCTAGGAAGAGACGACCAAGGAAAATTCCACCCCACAGACCTGAAGGGACGTACCCGACCTCTGGGAGCTTGCCATTACGCGTCAAAATAAGATATTCAACGATCCATCCACCAGCTGTGATTCCTACACCTAGCATGAAGAAATAGAAAAGCGATAGGAAGTAGACTGGAGGACTCTTCAAGGTGTTTTTGATATCCTTTGTGGCAGCTTTGCTTCGACTTGTCTTTCCGTTGGCTTCAGGTTCATTCTCTCCAGTCACAATAGGCTGCTTGCGCATTTTCAAAGAACTTCTGAATGCCAATGGAACGGTTACGAGATTGATGGTTCCGACGCCGACGAGAAAGAGATAGCAGAGCTGCCATCGCTCGTTGCTCAATCTAGATGCAATCGTTGTGGCCACGAACGGGCTAACCAGAGAACCGAGAGCGTACATGGCATGGATGAATCCGAGCCATCTGTGCGCTCCTTTAATCGAGGCTACGAACGTATTGCCATGTGCATCTTGGTATCCCATTCCCAGAGCTTGGAGGAAGAAGGTTATAACAAAGAGACCAAACGGGGGGTTCCAGAAGCGCGGGAGCTGCGCTATAAGTTGGATGATAGCGCCTAGAGTGAGAATCGCACCGAGATCGAGGTACTGGGCTACATAGCTATTGGTTGCCGCTGCTACAAGCCATCCTAGAAATGTTGTCGCGTAGCTATCCACTGTCATTAACGGGGGAGCAAAAGCCTTGCGGACTAAACGGTTCCTTACAGTATAGAAATGTACTGTGTTCCGACGTTGTAGGTGCGGAGTATGTAAGGGGTTAAGGCTCCGAGGCTGCCATCGTTGGTTCCGGCGAAGAAATATGAAAAACCTGCTGCCACGAGCTGAGCGATTGTTGTCCTGTCCAAGCCAGAACTGGTGTTCTCGTTGGCGAGATCATTTAGGATTGGCTCAGGCGAACTCTGCTCGATTGTGCGAAGTGCAATATCTGCGGGTCCTTCGGTACGAAGTTGATCCGTCATCTTTTCTGGGAGCTGCCAAAGCGTGAAGGCAAGCTCAAGGCAAATGCAAGGTTGGAATGTAACGCCAGGTGTAACGGGTGCAGTTGAAATAGCGGATAAATCGCGGGCACATCCGCCGCTAGTGCGTTGGGATTGTAGACAGAAGGTTGGCTTACATGTATTATAAGCACATGCCAGAATATCGTGGGGTGGTTGGCCAATAGGAATTATACCCGGATTTCCGAGGCCGGCGTGTGTGACGTAAGCTGCAGATCATGTCTTTATGCATGCCCCTCGGCGAGGTGAACGTCGATCACATCCTCACATGCAACTGTATTTCTATATTGAGTGACTTTTGCGTCCCACAGTTTCTCGCTGCGTGGAAGCCTAGCTTCGCACGGTCGTGAAGGTTTGCAACTACAAAATTTGTATGTAAACTGGCCCTTTCACACCCTATACGTCAGTATGGCGCTAGGCTTCCGAGCAGGGGGGGCAGAACGGGGATGGGTAAAAGATGAACAATGCCCGCTCCGGTGTCCCCCTTATGCACATGCGCGCATTATTAGCGTTACGGGTATCCCGCATGTGCAGTACAGTTCCTCCCCCAGCTCAAAAGCCTAGCGGGAGGTCTTTGCGGGCGTAATTTCCTAGGTTTGCAAGGGCCAGCTTGCATAATTCACATACAAAAAACGTCTCTGCTAACCCTACAATCCTCCCGTCTTAGCCCGACGCTAGGCCTCCAAGCCGGGAGAGGAACTGTAGTAGCGCTACGGACATATCACAGAGGTGCATTAGTAGCATTGCGACATGGCGCCCGGAATAAGCGTAATTGGGATTCGACTTACCCTTTATGGCTTAATGCAGACCGGGCCGAACTGCTTTCCCCTCTACCTGCCTAGCCGCCGATGGGGTCGAGCTCGACTCTTCAGACATTACACAGTGATATCTTCTCGGTGCTGCCTGAATCAATCGTATACTATACGTCGTAGCCCACTTCTACGTACCCTTAGGTGTCTCTGTACGCTAAATTGCGTGACTAGATAAGAACGTTGCTGTGGAAGCTGGACACGGACCCTAATTCGGGCCTGCATTCTTGCATTTGGTCACCGTAAGTATTTAGCGCTTGTGGGAGATGATGTGCTGTAGTGGTTATTTCGGCAAATAGCTAATATAAGAGATTACTATTGCAGATTACCAGTGCGTTGTGTTTTCAGCTTCTTGAATTGGTTGCTTACGTGCCATCTTGTTCCATGACTGCATTTACGCCCTGGATTGAAAACCCCGCGTACATCTTCTAATGAACTAGCCTGCATAAAAAAAGGCGGTGTGTTTTCAGCTTTGTAAAATCTTTGCCCACGGACTTCAAACCTCATTGCGTTCCACAATTGTATTTACGCCCCGGATCGATATCCCGGCTCACCTTCTCTAAGCAAAAGAAGTTGCATAAGGGACGAATTTTGCCTCGCAATACGAGCCTCGTATACCTTTCCCCTTCTTAACTCTAAACATGGCACCCCTGCGCAAGGCCAGGGTACAAAAATTGCAATTCTGTGAGATCAAGGACGCGGGGTGGAAAACTGATGCGGGTTGCCGAATTTTAGTCATTGTGTTTCGTATTATGTCGTGCCAATCAAATTATTATATTTAGATCGCTGTATATTAGAGGATAGCTCGAGTAGCGGTTCTACACACGTGCTCGTAAGTAAAAAGGATGTGACTTGTGCATCCGTGAAAAGCTCTTCGACTTCTGGGGTTGTATACTGAGCATTGCCTATGCACGATGGTAAGGCTTTAGGTGCCTGTGCGAGGCAATGCCCGAGGTGACTTCATTGTGTGGAGTTTAGAGTGCTTTCGATGCTCCAGGTCCCCAGGATTGAGCTATTGGACCTTTGAAAGGGCTGGATTTGGACCAGAAGGATTCCGTCATGGTTCATTGGTGGACATTGTAGAAGGCATCCATCTCCGCTGCCCGTGAATAGGATTGCATTGCAGCAATTGCCTACAGAAGCTTCAGCAAAAGACGTACTCCAATGAAACACTACCGTGTAGCGGGCCTGAATAAGCTTGGTGACTACACCGGCTTCATGTATAATCTCACGTACATATGGCGACAAAATGTGTCATGATCTACCTTATCAACCTTCCTAGCTGCCTCATACGTGCCACTCCCTAGGTATTGCGCGATGGAGCATGGTTTCTGAAAGGTCGCATTGACTTGAGATCAGTATAGCGTGAATTCGAAGAACGCTTCCTCATCAGTATAAAGCCCCCTTTGAAGTCAGTACATCCGTGAGAGAACAAGCCTCAATTGAATCCCTTGACCGCATCTTTTTCCTCTATCGTCGATCTTCAAAATGCCATCCATCAAACGTCGTTACAAAGGACCAGAGCCCACACACGGTAGCCCAGCCAAAATTACACGATTACAGAAAACAACCAATGCTGTCCCTAGAATTCTCATCATGGGCGCGGGCTACCGCGGCCATGCTTATGCTGGTCCCATTCATGGATCTAGTGAGGCCACCCTCGCAGCTGTTGTCGAGACATCAGCATTCAAACGGAAGGCCTTTGGCGAGTCTTTCATTTGGGGTGCTGCGGGGCGTAATGGTCCCCGAGAGGGAGAAGAGTTTGACAGCTGGGAAGGCTTCATCAAATACGAGACCAACAGAAGGGAGAAGGTACGCATGGGTGAGAAGGTGGAGGACCCTGGCGTCGATGCTGTCTTTGTTTGCATCCTGGACGAGCTACATGCACCCGCAATCAAGGCCCTTGCACCACTGGGCCTGCATGTCATGTGCGAGAAGCCGCTAGCCACGCGACTGGAAGATATAGTAGGCATGTATGGGGCGCTAAAGAGCTCATGGACCAAGCTACAGCACCAAACGGTGTTCGCTGCTGGATTCGTGCTGCGATACAGCTCAGCAAACATGTTGCTGCGAAAGTTGGTCAGGGAAGACAGGGCCGTTGGAGATGTGATCAGCGTTGAGCACACGGATATGATAGGATGGTGGCATTTTGTTCACAGCTACGTGCGGTACGTTACAGAGCCTTACCATCTCCATGGATACATGCTAACAAAACCCAATAAAGAGGCAACTGGCGCAAGGAATCAACAAGTGCACCTTCACTTCTCACCAAGTCGTCGCATGACATCGACTTCCTCCTGTGGCTACTTTGCTCACCCACGTCCTCATCGTCTGCTGACGACCGGCCGCATCTCCCCTCTAGGATCTCATCCTTCGGTCGTCTGCATTACTACCGGCGCGCTTTCAAACCATCCGCTGCCGGGGCCGCCACGAATTGTCTCTCATGTCCCATCGAGCCCACCTGTCTGCACAGCGCCAAGTCGCTGTACTTGCATCGACAATTGGAAAACGGCGACACGAATAGGCCGCCTCAACCAAGTTGTGCCCGAGATTGAGGACCTCCTCAAGAACAGTGGAAAAGCCCGTGCTACGGAGCGTTTACTGCATGCGCTGAGTGACGACTATGATAAGAGCACCTCGGCGAAAGAAGTAAGCAGGAAAAATTGGTACGGGCGCTGCGCCTGGGAGTGTGATAACGATGTGTGCGATGATCAGATTGTCACAATGGAATGGGATGATGATCCATTACCCGCATCTTACCAGAACGAGAAAGGAGATGGCCTAGCCACATACCAGATGACTCAGACGGGTGAGGAATTGCCTATCTGTCATACTGCAAAGACAGTGCAGTTTCACATGGTAGCAAACACAGACGATGTCGGTAGCCGGCGCGGTCGCATCTCCGGTACCGCTGGGGAGATTTCATACGACTTGACAACCATCCGTGTCGTCGACTTCCGTTCCGGGAAGGAGACGGTATATGCGACACCACAGACGGACGATATCCGTAACGATCGAGATGAGAGACTCACACTGGATTTCATTCGGGCAGTGGCTGAAGTGAAGAGCGGTAAGATGAAGGCAGATGAGGCGCAGAGGACCTTTTTGGGTTGTACAGTTGAGGATCTGATTAGAAGTCATCTTGTTGTTTTTTGGGCGGAAGCGGCAAGGAGGAAAGGGCGTGTCCTGAAGTGGGAGGAATGGTGGGAGAAGGTGGTTGAAGGGGGATTAAGGGAATTGGGTTCAGAGTTGCAGCCATGATTTCGAGGCCGAAAACTGATTTAGCGAAATCTACAAGGCTAAAATTCCCACTACGGGGAAACTATATCTGCGATACGAGCCGTCTATCTATGCATTATATTCCTAACTATCTCTTTAATAATCTTGAAAGCATCCGCCGCGCCTTATAATAGTTATAAAAAAAATTCCTACTATATAAGGTAGCTACTATATCGTCGCCTATGATAAGTATTAGGAGATAGACAAGAATAAGAAAGTCCTCTTTTACTTCTACTTAAAATAGTAAATTATATCTATCTCTTAATATACTATTCTCCATAGCTAGCTAAGAGGGTATATAAGTTCTAAAGCTACTATATAGATAATCTATCTATATAGAGTACATATTAAGGGTATTACACACAGAGACTTGGCGCCGGGTGCCATTGCGCATGAGAGAAAGTAGCTTCGGCGGATTCTTACAATTCGCGTGCAGTGCCACGATTTCGAGACTTCGAAAGAGGAAAGCACGTAGTATCCCGAAGACTCATTTACGTCGGCCTCGCCGCCGCCACCGTGTTGGCAATACCAGAGGCAGGAGTTGCCATCGGAAGGATGGTCAAATGCCATTCTGTCCTCGCCGGTTTAACTGTCGAGTACTGCAACAAGAAGAACACCAGCATCTCCGTCATAGTCTTTGCCATCATGTCATGTATCTTGGACGTCTTCATCTACTCTATCGCCATCGCAAGACTGAGGACGCTCCATGTACAAAGAAACAAGAGGATACAGCTCATTGTCGTCTTCACCATGGGTTTTCTGTAAGGTTTCATCGAGGCAAATATGGAGATTGACAGCTAATTCTCGCAGCGCTGTGGCGTTCAGTTTCACGAACTTTGTCTTCAACGCAGTGAATTCGAAGACCTCAGAGCAGATGTGGTATGCCCTTTGGGTTGCTATTTTCAAGTAAGGTTTCTATTCAACATTACCGGATGTTTCTTACCTCTAACAACTCATAGAGTTCTCGAAGCGAATATTGCCTTGATTTGCGCATGCGCCACGTTCATTCCAGCCTTCTGGAAGTCTTTCTCCTCCCCTTTGGCAGGTTCGACGCTTCGACCAAGCAATGATGGGATTGCAAGAAGCGACCCTGAAAAGCACCGTCCTTCGGACGAAGCCTTAGTCGGCTTTCAAAAGTTCGATAGTATGCCAGAGCTCGCACCGATAAAGACAGCGCACTCGGATTAGACTCGCTGAACTCAGAGTGCAGGAAAGAGAAGCAATCACTTCTCTTGTCGTGATGTTCAAGTGTAGAAAAAGCGCGTTTTAGGTTTTCGTTTCCGTTCATGAGGGTCTTCCACGGCATATTTAGCGCGCAACAGGTAGCAGCGATCGTAGTGATGGATCTGATTGGGCGAGGCTTTCACGTTGAGGTGATGGACCGTAGACCTGTGCATGGAGGAACACATGTATATTTGTATTTAGAAGGCGGGCATCTTACGATTATGACGCGCGACTCGGGTCTATGTATAAAGGGTAGCTGGAATATACCCCCGGACCTGTAGAGAATCAACAAGACAAAATATGTGTGAGCGCAGGCCAAAAATTGTGGACGGGAACATGAATACAAGTCCACAGGTACCATAATTTGCCTACCATGCCCATTGTGGGTCTTCCGTGTACGACCAGAGGACACAGCCAGATCATGCGACCAACAAGCAGAGAATTGGTTCTGTCTCACCCCTGATGCGACTTAGATTACACTCTGGGTTAGCTAATCCCGATTGGGTGGTTTCCGAAAACCCCCAAGGACGACGCCGCAAACCACAAAAAGGTTAATTGCCCTGCTCTCTCGTGCATGCAAGCCTGCCGCTCAAATTTCGCAAATCTTTCCCTAGCACACCAGCGTCCAGCTGTGCCCTCTCTTTCGTTCTTCACTATCTACGCAGGATCAACAACAACCTCGTCAAACCACCCCGCCCCCACGGCATTGTTGCCAACGCACACGTGCATTGAAGCCTAGAGAAGCTCTTGCGCACACCATGAAATCCCCACAAGAGACTGTTCAGGGTCTGGGTAACGTTCTAGTAATTGGAGGCTGCGGTCTTCTCGGCTACCACGTCGTCAAATTCCTCATCGAGAGTGGCAAGCCCGCAAATGAAGTCTTCGCATTGGACATTTCAGTCAAACACAATCGCTTCGACAATGTCACGTACATCGCTGGTGACATCTCCCAAAAAGATGTCGTATCCGCCGTCTTCAGGCATACCAAACCCAACGTTATCATTAATGTCGCTTCGCCTGATGCTATGACACCGGACAAATCTGTCTTCGCGAAATGCAACATAATCGGCGTGCAGAACATTATTGAGTGCGCGCAGGAACAAGGGATTCGGGTTCTTGTACATGCGTCGAGCTCCGAAGTCATACAGGACTCGTATTACGACATGATATGGGCGACCGAAGAATGGCCTGTTCTTGAGAACCCTGTCAATGGGAGCATCTACGCGAAGACGAAAGCTGTTGGTGAAGGTCTGGTGCTTGCGGCAAATCGGCAGAAAGGGCTTTTCACCACGACGATTCGCCTGTGCACACTTCTGGGAGAAGCGGATAGAGTGCTTACCAGACACTTTATAGAATTGGGCCGGAAGGGAACGATCAAGTTCCAGGTTGGGCATGGCAAGAACTTGTACGACTTCATCTACAGCGGAAATGCGGCGGAAGGCCATCTGCTCGCTGCTCAGGTACGTGTCAATGCCTTAATCGGTAGTGGTCGGAAGCTGACTCTAAGTCTGATGCAGGCACTCCTACACGCTGCGCATTCCAAAGAACCTATCCCCGCAAACAAGCGCGTCGATGGCGAAGCCTTCAACATGAGCAACGGGGAACCCTGGCTTTTCTGGGGAGCAGCTCGTTTCGTCTCCAACGCTGCTGGATATCCAGTTACGGAGCAAGAGGTATGGAAGATACCTATGGAGATTGTGTGCTTCTTCTTCGGGATATGGGAAATCATCTACTGGATCATTACGTTTGGTGGCGAGCCCGAGGTCAAGACGAAGATGCTTCGATATACGCAGCAGGTGCGCACCTTTGACATTACCAAAGCAAGGGAGAGGCTGGGCTTTGAGCCGAGAGTGCCACTAGACGAGGGGTTCCGCCGTGGTGTGAACTGGCACATTGAGCAGGAGAAACTGAAGTCGAAAAGCTCGTGAAACCTTGTACTGAGTGGCATCCAGTAGGTCTGAGGAGAAGCTACGGCGGTGTACGAAGATTTCATCAATAAACTTTGACGATGCACAACGTGAGGCTCATGAAGTACCGAGTACCTTAGGTATCGTGGACGCAGCACCACCATCCTAGAAATTATGTAAGCGACCAACCGAACTGTCTAAATGACTTTGTGAGTGACATTGCAGATATCGTTTTCGCTGGATCGTCTAGAGTCGGACGTGGCCGAACGTTCTAGTTGTGTAACGCCCACATAAGGGTTCATGTTACGCGTCTGAAGTCGTGAACGAATAGCTAGACTAATGATGACAAATACCGCATCTTCGATGAAGGCCCAAAGACGCAACCAAAACAACTTCCTAGATCCTTGGAAGGAGTAGCTGCTAGCTACCCGTGCTATCTAAATCCAGTTGACAATGACCTAGTCCCAAAGCGCCGGGCAACTGTGGATCGCCACGAGGGTTTTGGAGATAATTCTCTGCTTCACGGTTAACATGTCTAAACTCTTTCAAAGAACAGTCGAAGCTTACGCCAAACGACCGTAATACCATATCGTGCGAGCTGTGCGGCCGCACCAGTGAATGCCAACAGCCATGCTGTCACAGGTATATCGCTCGGTTCATGTATTAGCTCAAGGATTTCCTGCGCGGTAGCATCTCTGGCTACTGAACCTAGATTGTCGCTCTTCTCCATGAGTTCGTAGGTTCTTTGTGATTGAAGGTTTCACTGGTACACTTCGGATGCCCGCCAGGTATTTTAATCTGCGTTCATTCAATATTTTTATATTGTATAAAGTCACATGAGGCGGGGAGGGGGTCTATGAAGAAGGGGGATAAAAAGGCACGTTCGTGCTACCAATGCACAAACAAAGGGGGGCCAAAACAGCGGCTAAGGCGCGCCTAGCGTCTATGCGCGGGCTATTGTTTTCCTAAATAAGTAACATACCGCCGAAGAATTGCCTGTAAGCAACGTAATCGGACCCATCAGGATGGCGTAGGTGGGTCTGAATATTAGATACCCGTTTTGTGTGTAATTGGTTGATCATCCCGGTCCATGTTGTCCGTTATGCATCAACTTCATCGGCTTCGGTCCCATGCTATAGGAAACACATTATGGGGTTCGATTCGGATACTGTGCCATCTACGCTGATCCGGGCTTGGCTCATGATAATTTTTAGAGCAGGCAATGGAAGCTCTCTGCCGCTGTTTGGGCTTGGCGAGAGCTGATCATACGAGGCTGCGCCGCGACAACGCAGAGTCAGATTATTGATTGTCAATTTTGAATGTTACCTACTGTGGTTGCAGCTATAAGTTTGGGCAGTGGGTCCGCCGGGGAGGGTGTTTTTAGCGGTTTCTTAGCAATAGATATATTAATTTATTATCTATAAAATATATAGAAAGGCTAGAAGGGATTACTAGGATTTCTAATTTATATATAAAATACGCGTATAGAAATAATTAGTGTTATTCTAATAGTACTAGGGGGGTCTGGCATGTTCTATTCTGTCGGGGTGGCGCATCGCCCCACTGCCCAAACTTATGGCCGCAACCACAGTAAAGCTGCAGGAGTGATTGGCATTGTGGAGCTGTACAGAATCCTATGGAATCAAAATGCGTCACAATGGCACGACTGCTACCAGTTGCATCGGGCGAGGTGTGTCCGGCCCACGCACCCGCGGGGCTGTGTCATACACATTGCCCACCTCTAGTTGTCCAGGAAGGACCTCACTACTGCCATGTGTTTTTGCCGCTGATCGACGTGCGAAAAGTGCGCTGCGTTATCAATGGTGATCCACTTGGTCTTTTCGATATGGTCGAAGAAGGGCTGCATTGCAACATCCTGAGCTTCATCCTCCGCACCATTTATCAGAAACGTCGGGACCTTGATCTTGTTCAGTAGTGGAATGCTTGTCCAGTTTCGCAGTGACCCAGAAATATAAAGCTCACTTGGGCCATACCTATTGTACGATTAGCCAGTGTCTTACTTATAGCCTAGAGAATGCACATACATCGTCCCATACGTCGTAGGGTCTTTAGCAAACCAGTCGAGTGCCGCTTGGACTTCTTTAGCAGGCCATAGCCTGGTCAGGCTGAGATGTCTTTTGTAGAAGACTTCGATAGCGGCTTCATACTCGGGAGTTTCGAATTCTTTGGTTTCATCTGCATGATCCAGCACATCCTGTGTATCTCGAGGAAGCAATTTTCTCAGTGCAGAGACTCCAACTCGCCACGCATCCATACTAGCTAGACTGCTGGATAGGATCAGGCGCCGAAGATGCGCCGCACTTGGAGTTGCTGCCCACTCCACGGCCAGCATACCGCCCCAAGAATGTCCGTATACGTCGATCGGACGTTGACGAAGACCGAGGTGCGAGAGAAGATTGTCCAGCTCGTCCTTGAAGAGGTCGATAGACCAGAAAGCTTCATTGCCGGCCATGCTCGGTAGATGCGTGGATAACCCATTACCGATCTGATCATAGAAGATGACTGGCCGGGAGTTTGCGAGGTCTGTCAGCGGGAGTAGGTAGTCGTGACATGCGCCGGGTCCACCGTGAAGGATGATCAAGGGCGTGGCACTTGTATTCAGATCGCCAAAAACTTTGTACCACGTCTGGCACGGTTCTGACAGCCCGGCCACTTTGAAAACTGCTGTACCTTCGGACATATTAGAGCCGGAGACGGAGGCATGCACAAAAAGAAGGCGCACGACAAGAACTAATAACAGCAGCATCATAGGAGCAGGTTCGACCAAGATCCCGGGTCTTTGTATTGAGCGCGCGTGTTGACTCGTGCGGGGCGGTGGGGCGGTGGGGTAAGAGGTCGTGTGGTCAACGTGACGCGGATGCATACGCGAGGCACACGCATATATTATGTATCTAGGCAGCACTGTGGCGCGGTTACAAGATTGGGAAAGACAATGTCCGAGAAACCAATCTCCACTACATTGCGCGTGGCGCTTCGCCGAGCCGTGCTGCATCAAACCCCTATAAAATCCTTGTCCCGGACTTCACGCGACTATCGTGGCCTGACTACATCACGAAAAGTTTTTCAGGAGAGCTGCGTAGATATATATATTTATACACATTTATACCTATACTATCTAGAGTGTGTAGGTATATATAGGTATATACAGGTATATATAGGTATATATAGGCGTACTAGATTTATATAAAATCTCTATAAAAGAGAATTTCTTTATTCTTTAATAACTTTTATAATATTAAAGCTATAATTATAATTTTTTAATAGATTTATAGAGAAATCCTTATATAATTTTATTTATTTAAAAAAGTCTATTTTATATTATATAATTACTTAATAATATAAAGAAAACTTTATTTATTACTAATTTAAATATATATTATATAATATTATATTATATTTATATATTATTAGTATTATATAATTATATTTTTAAATAATATTATTAAAAAGTCTATTAGTTATAGAGTTATTAATTAATATTTAAAATAAACTAGTTTTCTTTATAAAGTTACTAGTTTTTACCTATTCTAGTTCTTTAAATATATTATAAAACTATATTTTTTATATTTTTAATATAATAAAACCTTATATTTTAGGTTAAAATAGAATTCCTATATAAATTACTAGTATATATAATATTATAAAAAGTTTTTACCTTACTAGTGTATATAGGTAGCCAGTGTAGTCCTATATATACTTATATATAATTAAGTGCCCTAGGTATCTAGTGTATACTAGCCAGCCCTATATTTATATATATATATATATATATATATCTATAGCCTATATATATTTATATAAATTAATAATATATTAGTAAGTAGCTTAATAAGTAAAAAAAAAAAAAAAAATTATAAATTTAAAGCTTTAAAGGCCTTATTACTATATAATAATATAATAGGTTAGTTATACTAGTAATATCTATAGAAATTCTACCTTAACCTAAAATAATAGATTTTATTATATTAAAAATATAAAAAATATAGTTTTATAATATATTTAAAGAATTAAATTAAGTAAAAACTAGTAATTTAGTATAGAAAACTAGTTTTTTTATTTACTTTATTAATAACTCTATTATTATAGAGTAGTTTAGAAATTTTATTTAAAAATATAATTATATAATATATATAGATTATATTAATAATAAAATATTATATAATATATATTTAAACTAGCCCTAAATAGGCTATCACTTATTTTATTAAATAATTATATAATAAAAAATATAATATTTTCTATTAATAAAATTATATAAGAGTTTCTCTATAAACTTATTAAAAAATTATAATTATAGCTTTAATATTATAAAAGTTATTAAAGAATAAAGAAATTCTCTTTTATAGAGATTTTATATAAATCTAGTATACCTATATATA